>CM038793.1:242156185-242769590 GCA_021764765.1 Vicia sativa
GAATGAGTTGGATTTGCGGATTCGTGGACTAAAAACTTAAAAGTTGGGTTTGAATGAGTTGGTTCATGCTGGACCAACACATGATTCTGACGAATAGAAATAAGGGTTAAGTTGGATTGGATGAATGGGTTCACGGATCGGCCCATACCCATGCACCCCTAATAACATTTAGCGATTGTTTTTACAGTAAAATATGACAATTATACTCATCAATTTAAATATAAAACCGATGTAACCTTATTATTCTTTTATTATTTTTTAACTATCACGTCGGTTAAAGTTATAAAATCGACGTGATAGTTATTATTATTTATTATTTTTTGAACTATCACCCCGTACGTGTTTAAAAATTGAGGTGATAGTTATATTATTATTATTTTTTTTTAATATTACATTGTCTAGACATAATATTAAAGTAAATTGCTTACAACAAATCTCTTCAATGGTTTTTCTGCACCTGCAATCCATCATATATGTGTTGATGCTTGAATGTCAGAACTTTAAATCTAAGATTGATTGTTGATGCTCGCATTATCACTGACTTCACTAGCGTATACAATGCATGCGTTGAATACATCCAACTTCTATTAAGGTGTTTCTCCCAAAAATTAAAAAATATTTTTTCTGCACGGGCAATCCATCAATAAAGCTTTTAGGAATAACAACAACAACATCAACATTATTATTTGAGATGGATTGTTAAATCTAGAAAAAAAATATTTTGTTCAAGGTAGAAGAACATTTTTTTTCCAGATTTGCAATCCATTAAAAAAAATGATGCATTCGACGGTGTGATAGCTACAAATAAGATAACATTAGATTAAAATCTGTTCAATGAGTGTTTTTATTATAAAGTAATTAATTTATCTCTCAGTTTATCAAAGAAACTGAAGGGTTAAATCATTTATTTTACACTTATAAACAAATAAAAATATAAAGTGCACTAGTTGAGATTTAAAGCATGTCTGGAATGGTACGCCTTAAAATAAAATCTTATTTTTTTTCTGAACGACGTAAAAAATTCGTTGTAAAAATCGTTATTTATTGTTATGCATTGATAAAATTGAAACTATTATGATTGCTCGAAACTTGACATGAATAGTCTCAACCATTAATATAATTATACATAATATAAAATTCTGTCTGCTACTATTATATTCCCCCAGAGCATGGGGTCATTTCATATTAAGTAGGTTACTTGACAATTAATTCATTGGGTAACCTTTGTAAAAGTTTTTTTTAAACACGACCACTTTATCAATTATTTGATTGTAATTTTCTCAGAGTTAAGTTTTGACTAACTTGTTTAAAAGATAAAGAAATTAAGTTTATCAATTATTTGATTGTAATTTTCTCAGAGTTAAGTTTTGACTAACTTGTTTAAAAGATAAAGAAATTAAGTTGTCGTTAATTATTTGTATAGAGAAATCAAATGTATAGTCAGTTAGATTAAAAAAATATTTTAGTGATTGTAATAAGTTGAGTTGTAATGAAAAATTCTTTTAAATGTGAGAAAATTGGACGTTGTCGCTAAAATAAGAGATTACTCGAGATAAACATTGTGTTTACTCTCTCTCCTATCTCTTTATTCAACATTCATATCTATACAATTCTCTTACATTTACCATATTACTATATTTTTTAGTCCAACACTTCAAACCTTCCTTTCTTGTATTTTTCATACCTTTAATATATTGATCGTTTAAGACTCGCAAAACTCCTATAAGTTGATGAGGAAAAATAAACTATATATAACAAAGTAAATGAGTTTAATTTTAAAAATGTCACAATTTAGTGAGTTTAGGCGAAACTATATCTTTGTATAACCATCAAATGATGTTCCTTTGTAATTGGCTAAGCGTGCATGTCTGTCTTCCCTAGTCTTTAGCTACCTTTGACCTCTAATTAGAAACTCAACTATTGACCATTCAATGATCAAAATTTCAACTAACATAATAATAAAACAATAATTAAAAAAATATACAAATTATAATTTCTCCTACAACATGCACCCCACGTTCACACAAAACCAATCACATCCACTCTTTTGTCAAACTAAAAAAAACAAAACAAAGCTAAGCTACAATTTCATTTCTTACTATACTTTGTCTTCTTTTTCATCTGCATTATTTTTTTTTCTCTCCCATTGAGGGTCTCTTACACCCCATGTTTTGTTCTTCCTTGTTCATCCATTGAAAACTAAAAAAGTTTTCATTAGGAAACCATACAAAATGGGTAGAGCAGGGGAACAAGACCAAGAAAGTTACAGGTCCAAACTGTTTAATTTCAGAGGGATGTTTGATTCCAATGCAGGGAGACATACTAAGAGTTTGAGCGTTGATACTGCTACCACATTGGATTTTCAACAACCTATTGAAGATGGTTCTGCCTCCTCAAGAAGTCAAGGTTCAAGGCCTCTTGATTCTGATAAAATTCCTAAATCAAGGGTTATAAGCAAGGAGGAAATCGCGGCCAAGGAAGCCAGAGAAAAACTACTGCAAGGTATTTGCAATCAGGGTCGTCTTAAATTTTTGGAAGTCCCGTGTAGGTTAACCACAATTTAAACGTGTCAAATTTTGAGCCATGTGCGGTAGAGCCTGCCTTGCACACCCTCAAAGATGACATTGTTTGCAATAAAATTTATGTATATGATTGTTTACTATAATGATTCGTTTTGATATTCACTGTTGGTTTTGATTCAGAAATGGAACAGATGAAGGAGAGATTTGCTAAACTGTTATTAGGTGAAGACATGTCTGGTGGAGGAAAAGGTGTTTCATCTGCTTTGGCACTGTCAAATGCTTTCACAAACCTTGCAGGTATATAGTTCTTGCTTGGTTCGCAAGGAACAAGTATTTGTAACATTTTTTCCTGGTTTCAGGAAATGATTCATATCATGAATGTTGTTTTGTTTTCGTTTACTCATTGTTTATTCTTATTGAGAATTCAGCTTCTATTTTCGGTGAACAAAAGCGGCTAGAACCAATGCCGGTTGAAAGGAAAGGCAAGTGGAGAAAAGAAATTGATTTGCTTCTATCAGTCACAGATTATGTCGTCGAAATGGTTCCTTCCCAGCAAAAAAATAAGGATGGCACACAAATGGAGGTAATTAGTTCTCCATCTCGCATCATCACATCATCAGTATTACAAAATTCATCGTTAGATTGAAAGTTTTACAGTAATATACATTTGTTTAGTATGTTATTGAAGCATATCATGATTGATTCGGATTTTTGTATGAATAGATTATGACAACTCGACAACGGACAGATCTACACATGAATATCCCAGCCTTACGCAAGCTTGACACAATGCTTCTCGTAACATTACTAACTTTGCCTACACATTTTCCATCTCTTGAATTTAATAACGGTTTCGATTGATGGATAGTTAATATGAATATGAACAATTGTCGATGATGAACAGGAATGTCTAGATAATTTCAAAGATCAAAATGAATTCTATTATGTATCAAAGGATGCAGATGACGATAATAAGGACAAGGCTAAAACAGCCAATGATGATAAATGGTGGTTACCTACACCTAAGGTTCCGGCAGAAGGTCTATCTGATGCAGCTAGAAAGTTTCTACAATATCAGAAAGATTGTGTGAATCAAGTACTTAAAGCCGCTATGGCGATAAATGCTCAAATTTTATCGGAAATGGAGATCCCTGAAAACTATATTGAATCTCTTCCTAAGGTTAGACACATAAGAAACGGACCTCGGTTATCAGGGTTCAAACTCTGATTCTCCTGATCGATTTGTCTTTAACTGAAACTCGATAACCACTTGGTGACATTAAGTACTATTTTCTTACACGGTTTAAGTTTTTATTTCGCAGAACGGAAGAGCGAGTCTAGGGGATGCAGCTTATAGGAGCATTACAGTTGAGTTTTTTGATCCTGACCAGTTCCTATCGACCGTGGACTTGTCATCGGAACATAAAGTTCTAGATCTCAAGAATAGAATTGAAGCTTCAATAGTGATTTGGAAGCGGAAAATGCACCAAAAAGATACCAAATCTACTTGGGGTTCTGCTGTTAGTTTGGAAAAAAGAGAGCTTTTTGAAGAGAGAGCAGAAACCATCTTACTTCTATTAAAGCACCGATTCCCCGGCATTGCTCAATCTTCATTAGATATAAGCAAAATTCAATTCAACAGGGTAAGAACATTGTTTAGATTGATTCATCTGAGTTTATCTAGTCAGGTTGAAACGGTCGTCTAATATGATAATGCTATACATGTTTGCAGGATGTAGGCCACGCTGTTCTTGAGAGCTATTCAAGAATATTGGAAAGTTTGGCATTCACGGTACTATCGCGAATAGACGATGTACTTCAAGCCGATCATAACACTCAAAATCCACCAGGAAAAAAGAGAGTATCAGTTTCGAAGCCGACTCCTACTCCAAAAGAAGAGATAGAGAAAGGCAGCGTAGACATGTCTGGTTCGATGACACTATTAGATTTCATGGGTTGGGATGATCAACCCGACTCAGACATGAAGAAGGACTCTTTTGAAATTTCAGACGACTTTTGCCAAGAAGTCGAAACCAAGCAGGAAAAGAAACTTCCGGCCCTAGTGACCAACAAGAAAGTTTCATACCTTGAAACCTTGGGAGTAATGAGGAGTCCCGAGTCGCGTCATTAAAACAGTGTATTTAGACTCGTAGAGTAATTTGTTGGAGTCTTCTTCATTGTTAATTCTTGATCCATTCTCTTATTTTGTACATAGGAACGGCGGAATCATTCGAAACACTGTCCTAGATATATCTTCCTCTGAAGGATTTGTAGTCTGGTAGGTTGCTACCAACTTGAGATTTTTTATGATACCACAATGTATCTTTTCTATTGTTGTGGTAATAAACTTTATGTAGACAACATTATCTTTGATTTAATCGAAAATAGCGGCAATAACATTGTATATATAGACTGAAAATAACTAATAAGCATCATTGATTAGAAGTAAGATGTAATCATACTTACACATCATGAGATACGAGATAGATATACATACATGTTCGGTTTCAAAATGAGAAAAGTAAACAGATTGAATTCAGAATCTAAAATTAGAGCTTGCCACGGGGACCGAGCTTTGGTGGAAGCTGTGGTCCTTTCTTGATTGGTAAAATGTCACCTGAGGCTGTGGCACTGAAGTATGCAAGAGTTGAACCACCTCCAAGGATCAAAAACTTGAGTAATAGTCCTCTTTTTGTGAATGGTGCTGCAAATGTCTCAAAGAACTTGCTCTGCAATGCCGAAACAGTTTATTCGAAAGAGCTTATTGAAAACTTTATACCATATTAAGAAATTGTTTTCAGCTTATTTTCATAAATTCTCCAGGATAGCATATGAAAACAGTTTGACTTTATTTTATATTTTGTTATACAAAAAGTTTAAACAGAAGCACTTATATGATTATATGATAAGAGCTTAATTAAGTTGCACTTACAACACATTATCTGGTAGATGCACAAATTCTTTGACCTTCCTAAACCTAGACTCGTAAATATCACTTTGTTTCATTAGTGTGTGAATGTGCAAAATTCAAGGCCGTATTTGAGGGCGTGTAAGACGGGCTACCGCACAGGGCTCAAAAGTTTGTTACGATTAAATCTCGGCTAAATAGGCCTCCTAAAATATTAGTCAGGTTTAAACAGTGGTTAAATAGAGTCTTAATATGTTTGTCATGGTTAAATTGCGAATAGTTTACACAGGACCTCTAAAAACTTAAGACCTTAAGACGGCTCTCTGCTAAAATTGATGAGACAAACCTGAAGAGGATTGTAGGGTGATGGTGCATCTGAGCCATACAAATCCCATTGACCAGTGGTGTTGCCAATATCCTCCAAATCAAAGTAAACACTCTTGTCACCATATTTTGCTACCACACAGCCACTCCTACATGTTAATCAATTATGTTACAACCAAAACTACACATATAATAAATAACATGAATATTAATTTCTTCAAACTTGTGAAAATCTACCTTAAATTCTTGGATTTGAAACTCTGGCGAGAGGGTTTGAAAGCAAGCTTAGTTCCAGCGAGGGAACTACCAGAAAGACCCTTAACATTGAGAGAAGATGGTTGAACAGAAGCTAAGCTAGCAAGGGTAGCCATGGTTGATTTGTTTCAACTTATTATCTTCCTCTTGTGTGATCCAAATATGACAGACACAATTTGGTTTTTTTGATATCTTATTATGTTACGTTTGTTGATGGAATCTCATCTTAGGTGACACGTGGCAAACTGTCATTATTTTTGCAGATTTAGAAAGTCATTTATGAGATGCCACGTGGCTGAAGATGGATAAGCCTATCTACTTGGATGCTTGGTATGTGATGATTATTTGCTGCTGACATGGAAAATGCAAATTATATTAACACGAAATATGGACTATTACACCTTTATTATGAGAAACTAGTGGAAGACTCGTTCGTCTGCACGAGTAAGTTCATTTATATTTTAAATCATTTGATAAGATTTGATTGTTATCGATATATAATTATTATTATAAAATCACTAACAATTACAAATATTTAAAAATATATATGTAGCAAATCACCGATATGATAAATTTAATATATCAATATAATATGTCAAATGTCTTGCATATTTTCTAATATACTAAAATTAAATATGCATAAAAATTTGATGGATCAAAATTTGATACTAAAAAAGGCTCACCTCAAAAAAACCACACTGTACCCATACTTCATGAGCAATCATGACCAGTTGGAAAACGGAGTTCTTAGCAAAATGATTCAAAACAAGCAGCTAGGATGCCATGGTTGCTTAAAATATACTAAATATAGTACTGTGTGAATTAAAAACTGGTCAATCTAGCCTACATGGGGGAACCTAAAGTATAGCAAGGAAAATGTTAAGATATTAAAATGGTTTTTGCAAAAGACTATAGATAAACATTTATAACAAAATACAAACTTTGAAAGAGAGCTGTGTGACAAAATCATCATTTAACTGACAAAGAAATAAACTGAAATCACTTGAGCCATATCCATGTATAAAATCATTTGAAAGTTAACATTGATAATTAATAACACATTCTAAGAACACACTATTTGGATTCCCACCTAACTCCTCAAACATAACAAACAAACAAAATTCTTGTTGATTTCAGCCAAGAATGAGGAACATGATACTTGAAATGATCAGTTAGTGGTTAATTTAGTGGTGTTTCTCATCAACGTTAAACAAAACCTTTTGATAGACCACACATTTCTTACCTTAGTTGAGAAGCTTTGTTGCAGTTGGTTCCACGATTTTTTCATCTCATTATAAGTTCCAGTTGTGCTAAATCTACCTTGGTGTATAAAAAAAACATAAAGTCATAATTTAGTGCATATGGTTTATACGGATAAATCAATATCTAGATAAAAAAACATAAAAATGTGAAATAAAAAATACTTCAGGTTAAAAACAGAAAAGAAATGCCATGTTTTCATTACCTATACAAAATAGAACATTCTTAATCTCAGCTCCATGTCATTCTCATGCTATTCTCATTAGTTCCAGGGTTTATAGGAGGGGATATTTTCCATGTATGAGCTCCAATTACTGTATCAACCAAATGCTAGTCAATTTGGTTCATAGGATCTAATGATAATGCACAAATCCACATCCAAGAAGATGCTCGTTAATCTTACAAGAAAGCTTTTCAGAAATGACAGCCACATGCCTTTAAAAATAGTTTTCGTCCAGTTTTCGTTAATAAAAATATTTAAAAGATACGAACATTTGAAAAAGTATAGAGAGTTGTTAATCTATTAATCTTAGTCTCAGTGATATCTATTGACTCTTTAAAAACAAGAGATGCATTGGTAGTCACGGTTCGAGCAATAATTAGATCTATCGACTGTTGGTTCACAAGAATCAAAGATGATTGGAATAATGGGAGAATAAAAGAGAATGACGGCTACAAAAGGTATGAAAGAAATAAGGATTGTTGTTATAAATGACATCTACTACTAGTCTGTTTATACAAAGAGGAAAATTGCACATAGGCCCTAATAAAGTAAATTTAGTGACCAAGATAAAAGGTACATAAATAGGAAATACTAAATTACCTTTTAATACCATTCCTTAATTTATATTTTTATACAAAACTAACAACACCAATTTCATCCCTTAAGAGGAGAAATTGATTCGTCTTGATTGCCTTCGTCAGAACATCTGCCAACTGCTTCTGGGTGCTAAGTGCACAACTTCTAATGTTCTGTTCTGGACTTGACTTCTCAAGAAATGATACTTACTCTCAATATGCTTGCTTCTTTCGTGTAACACAAGATTTATGGCAAGATTGATTGCAGACTTGTTATCAATCATCGCTTCGTGAGGCTTTACTTTAATCTTTAGATCTTCTAATAAGTTTAGCCACACACACTAACATGCAACACCAATATTTTCATCTTCATTGATAGAGCAACAACAACTTGCTTCTTGAACCCAAGAAATAGGACCCTAAACTTTAATGTATCCAAAAGTACTTCTTTATAAACTCTATCTCCACACCAATCAGTAGTCGAGTAACTCATCAACTTTGATTCTCGCCTTTCCGTAAGAAATAACACTCCAAACTTCAAAGTTCCCTGATATACCTCGTACCGACAGAACTTGATAATTGGACCACTTAGGGTTTACTCATGAACCTACTAACCAATCCAATTGCATAGAACATCAACCAGGTATTACACAAATACCTCGAGAACCAACCAATTTGAAGATCGTAGCATCCACATCTTCACTTAGTTAGAATCCAATTTATGATTGGTTTCTAATGGTGTAACAGCAACCTTGCAATTCTCCAGCTTGAACTTCTTCAGAAGTTCTAGTTCATACTTCAGCTGATGAAAAATGATACCCTCCTTTGAGTACAAAATTTCCTTCCCTAGAAAATATACCATATTTCCCAGATCCGTCATCTCAAATTCATTCATCAACACTTTCTTGAACTTGATTATATCTTCTGGACAACTCCTTGTAAGCAATATGTCATCAACATAAAGACACACTAGAATCATATTGCTTCCAGAATGTTGCACATAAACTCCATATTCCATCTCAACTTCTGAAACCTTTGCTTCTTGAAAAATGAATCAATCTTCTGATTCCAAGCTCTGGGTGCTTGCTTCAATCCATACAAATCTTTATGTAACTTGTACACCATCCCTTCCTGATTCTTTTTCACGAAGCCAGGAAGTTGTGACACGTATACCTCTTCTTGTAATGGACCGTTCAGACATGATGACTTCACATCCAAATGCATCAGAGGCCAATTGTTATTTGCGGCTAAAGCAATCACTAGCATGATTGTTTCGTGTCTAGCTACAGGTGCAAATACCTCAAAATAATCTAGTCAAGGTTTCTGAAGAAAACCTCTGGCCACTAGCCTTACTTTGTGCTTACCAACTAATCCATCTAGCTTAAGCTTCACCTTGAAAACCCATATGACGCTGATGACTTTCTTCTTCTTCGGAAGCGTAGTCAACTCCCAAGTTTTGTTTCTTTCTATAGCCTTAAGTTCTTCTTTCATGGCATTAATCCAATCTTTCTTCTTTTGAGTGCTTCTTCAATACCCAAAGGTTCATAATCTACTAACATGGCACACTGAATGACTTCTCCCTCTGAGTCAACTTCGGTGTCTTGCAACATGTCAAAATCCACAAACCTTCTAGGTATAGTTCTGATTCTTTGTGGCCTCTGAAATTGTTCTGAATTTTCTTCAGAACTTGGAACAACATTAACTTTTGGACCTTGTCCAGAAACCCTATCTTCAAAATTTCTACCTTCAAAAACATGATCATCTCCAGAAGCTTGTCCTCCAGAACCTACGTCTTCAGAGTTTTCCCTTCTAGAAGCATGATCACCACCAGATTCTGGATCATCATTAGAATCTGGATCAGAATCAGATTCATCTTCTTCATCTTCAGAATCATCTTCTGACTCTGACTCATCTTCAGAACTTTCAACTTCTGACTTGTCTTCAGAAGTTATTTCTACATCAGAAGTTGGTTGAGACTTACTCAAATCTCAAGCTTCTGACTCTTTCACAATGACGTCTCTGCTGACTTCAACTTTATTAGTTTTTGGACAATAAAGCTTGTATGCACCTGCACTGTGGTACCCCACCAGTTACATCACTTTGCTTTTATCATCCAACTTCTTCCTTCTAGCTTCTAGAACGTGTTTGTAACACACAGAACCACAAACCTTCAGATGACTAACACTTTGCTTCTCTCTGGTTCGTTTCTCTAGAGGAACAATTCCCTTCAGCTTCTGCGTTGGACACCCATTGAGCACATATGTTGCAGTAGCAACAACTTCTCCCTATAAGTTGTGAGGAAGCTTATTCTCTTTTAGCATACTTGTTGTCATATCAAGAAAAGTACGATTTCTTCGTTCAACAAGACCATTGTGTTGAGGAGTATAAGAAGAAGTAACCTCATTCTCAATTCCATTCTCATCACAGAACTTCTGGAATTCCATAGAGTTATACTCACCTCCACCATCCGTTCTAAGAATCTTTAACTTTTGACCACTTTGATTCTCATCCTTCACCTTGAACTTCTGAAATTCTATAAGCACCTCATCCTTAAACCTGATGAGTGTTACCCACATCATTCTTATGAACTCATCCATAAAAGACAAAAAATACCTATTTCCTCCAATTGAAGGTTATGGAAATGGTCCACACACATCAGAATATACTACTCCCAAATCATGTTTTGCTATTGGGGCTACTTCTTATACAAATGGCAATCTGGGTTGCTTACTTTTCATGCATACCTCACATGACTTCTCAGGCTTTACAATCTTCAGAATACCACGTACGAGCTTATTAGAACTTAGATTCCCTAAGCTTATATATTTTAGATGCCCCAATCTCTTGTGTCACAGCTTACTATCTCCTTCAAAGCCTTCTACACTAAGACACATTATTTGAACTGTTTCTACATTCACCTAGAATGTTCTGTTGTTTCCCTGTTCAGATTGCATAATCAACTTTTGATTGGAATCATACAACTTCAAGAGATTGTTCTTCATAACAACTGAGAAACCTTTCTCAATGAGCAAACCCACACTCATCAGATTTCTTTTGATTCCAGGAACATACCAAACATCCTTGATCAAAAAATTCTTCCCATTCTTCACCTTGACTTTGACATTTCCCATACCTTCTGCATTAAGGTACTTTTCATCATCACATCTGGTCGTTTTCCTCCTTCTGGAGTCAAAATCTGTCAACCATTATTTGTTTCCAGTCAAGTGATTTGAAAAGCCAGTGTCCATATACCACCAATCTGCCAAATATCTTCCATCAGAATTAAAAGCCATCAATAACACAAGTTCATCATCTGAATCTCCTCTGGCTATGTTTTCTTCTTCTGATTTCATTCCTTTGTTTGACCATCAATCTCTAGCAAAATGACCAAACTGCTTACAACAGTAACATTGAACTTTCTTCTTATCTTTTCCCTTATGATGTTTCTTCTCATCAGAAGTTGAGGTTTCTGACTTCTGGAATCTATCATCATTTCTATTCTTGGCCTATGACCAAGAATGCTTCTGGTCCTTCTTGACAAAAGTAGCTTTCAGAGCATGCTCAACTTCCCTCTCATATGTTCTTTCAGTCAGACGCAACTCATGCGCTTCTAGACTACTTTGCAACTCTTCTATTCTCATGGTTTCCAGATCTTTAGAATGTTCAATTGCTACAACAATGTAATCAAATTGAGGAGTAAGTGACCTTAATACCTTCTCTATGATTACTTGTTCGTAAAGGGTTTCTCCACAAGCCTTCATCTCATTAGTGGTCAAAATCACTCTAGAGATATACTATGAAACCTTCTCATTGTTCTTCATGTTGTGATTCTCGTATTTCTTTCTCAAGGACTGAAGCTTTACCTTCTTCACTGATGCGTCACCACCGTAACATATGACCAGTGTGTCCAACGGCTCCTTTGACATCATCGAATCAACAATTTTCTCAAACACATTCACATCCACACACTGATGGATGAAGAACAACAACTTATGATCTTTCTTCCTCTTGTTTCTCTGCGCCTCTCTCTTCTTCTGTCACATCTTCTGCAACTGGAATACACCTATCAGTAACAAGCTCAAGAGCATCTTGAGCTCCAAATAACACGCGCATATGAATCATCCATCTGTTCCAGTTCTTGCCATCAAAAACTGGAAGTTTGGTACTCATATTTCTGTTTCCGTTCATCTTCAACCTTGTACAGTACACTCAGATCTTCACTCACACAGTGTTTCCTAACCCACAAAATTAGAAAATGTGATTCTGTTACAATTTTGTTCAAATATTTAACGTGAACCCAGAAACAAAATCAATCACACAACACTCGCGTTTCACTCGTGTTTCCCTATGAATCAAACCGAAGCTCTAGATACCAATTTGTTGGTGCATAAGATTCAAAGATGATTGGAATAATGAGAGAATAAAAAAGAATGACGGCTACAAAAGGTATGAAAGAAATAAGGATTGTTGTTATAAATGACATCTACTACTAGTCTATTTATACAAGGGGAAAATTGTCACATAGCCCCTAATAAAGTAAACTTAGTGACCAAGATAAAAGGTACATAAATAGGAAATACTAAATTATCCTTTAATATCGACATCGAAAACACCTACACCAATAAATGCATTCAGAAGGATAAAATGAGTTACAATACTCATATATGATCTAGAAGCAATATTAGTGTAAGTGCCTTTGTTTAGGATTGGCTCAATTCTTGTAAAACAAATAATAACAACAATAATGTAATGTACAATAGGATAGTGAACAGCCTGAAAATCCTATTGTAATGCCTAAACATGTTGTGTTGAATTAAATCAACATCTGGAACAACATGTCACGAGAGATGTCATGACATCATATCAGACATCATGCTACTGAACTGTCAAGTCTATTACGCTTTCCGAAATTATGCAGAATATTCTGCATAATGGAATGCATAATAAGTAGCGCAAAATTGAAGGCATATGTGGAGCCCTAGAAGATTCAATCAGAAGCTAAGAATGAGGAGAAAAGCTAGATTGAAGACCTAACTTGTAGCGTAAGTTTTCGCTTATTTTATGCTGTGTTGTTAAAGCCGCTATGCTATCACAAAAAGGCCCAAATCCAGTTGGGTAAAAGGTTATAAATAAAAGCATTGTAACCTAGTTGGAAGCAAGCCAAAAAGAGCATTAAAGATGTGATAATTAGGGCTAGTTGTAGTGAACCACCCGGGCTGTGGGATGGTCACCATACTCCTTGAAACCTGTAGGTAAGAGGATGTATGTATTGTACTTGATCGCTTTTAAGCAAGATCAAGTTGTTGAAGTGTAACTTCCGAATGCTTTGTTCGTGGTAGGCAATCACAGGGTGTGATTGAGGGAGTGGTAGAACTCATATCTAAGTAGGACTTAGGTAAAAGGATCATTGGGTAGTGATTAAGTGAGAAGGCTGTCAACGGGTGTGTTGGCTGTAGGGTCTTCGAATTGATACTGCTAATAGTGAACTTTATCCCTGGCTTGGTAGCCTCCAGATGTAGGTTGGTTGAACCGAACTGGGTGAACAATTCTGTGTGTCATTTACTTTCTGCATTGGTTATTTGTATGATGTCATAACATTCTTCATGACATCAGGTTGTTCTTATTAACCTTAATCGCATGTAATCATTAGATCGAACCCATAATTTGATGGTGTTACGTGTTCGGTATGATCGTAATTATCCGTGTAGTACAGAAATTATAAAGGTCAGCCTCTTCCACCTGTGCAGTACTTAATGTCAGATCAGATGTCTTAACATCTCATTCGACATCCTGAGTCAAATCTGTCATACCAGGAATTTCAATTGGTATCGAGCAGGCATCCTGTCTGTTTCTGGATGAGATTCATGGGGGATACTTTCTGGTTGTGTACAAGGTAGAAGATTGTTTGAACAAAGTAGTGTTCATTTTGATTGGTCCCTAGAAGTGGAGGATGGACCAATTTGGGAAAAACTAGACCAACCTGATCAGCTATGCTAAAAGAAGATGAAAGTGTTTGAACAAATTCAAAGACTTCATGCGGGAGTGAAGATTTTGGATTGCATTGTTCAACTTTTTTCCAGCACAGAGAAGAAAATTATCATAACCTTCATGCGGGAGTGAAGATATTGATAAGGTATCCTTTGTGTTTAAAAAGCTTCTATATGATGGGCTTCGTGAGTGGGTCTAGGATGTTGCTTGGTGAAGAAGCAAACAATTTGTAGGATTGATTTATTTTCAATCTTTATGTGTCATGCTTACAATATGGAGTAAGCATTGTGCAAGTTCTGTTGAAGTATGGCTATTCCGCTGCATAGCTTCTGATACAACCTCTAAAGTGAAAGAAGAACTTTAGGGTTATTGTTTTGTCTCAATAGAATTTTTAGCAGACTTTACAACCTATCAATATTGTCAAAGATACTTGAGATTTTCTCAAGTCCACTCATAAAGGCATTTATTAATAGTGTTGATGAGTATCAATTGATCAATGATTCTCATATTCATCTGCAAGTTGTTTTGAAGAACTTGAAGATCATCAAGAATGATGTGTTTTAAGGAGATGAAACTGATGTTCTTAAGGATGTTAGAACATTATGCAGCTTCCAGTTGAAGAACAGATGTTCTGGGTGCTAAACACATGTAGTGTGAGTACATATGTTTAGAACCTACTCCTGAACTGGAGGAGGAGACATCTGCTTTGTTTTAGTTGATCAGACACGATCAACAGGTTACCTACTCCAGTTGTGTGTTTAATTCTGACCAAAGCTTATGGGAGTATAGTAACTAAGCTCAATGCACTTAAAAGGACTTATAAAGGTATCTTCTGCAAATCCCTTTATGTGAAAGCAAGATGAGCTTTTGTCAGGAAGATCCGTCTGATCAAAGGAACCAGAATTGTGGAACTCTGTCCATGACCATATAACATTTTTCTCTTGAAGCAATTCATTATGATTATTTGATCCTGATACTTGAACAACTAAGGTTAGTTGTGATTTCCATGTTTCCCCTCCCCTTATGTGATGGATGATGTCTTATCTGTTGTTGGAACATCATCTCTGTGTCTTCAGCCAAGTAAACATGCTTGGTTAGTGTGAAGAAGTAATCAGTCAGGATCATCTAGTGTGAGTAGATAATTCTGACTGAATAGTTGATGGGAGCTGATTATCTAATCAGAATCAGGAGATATAAAATTTGTAATGAAAAAGGATGTTCTACATGAAGATTCAACATCACAACTGTTGAAGACACCAGTTTTTTTTCCCGGGCTGAGATCCAGACTTATTGAACATACTCATGGTTGATAATGAAGTTTCTTCTAGTACAAGTAACAGAGTGTGGCAATCTGAAACTTGTGTAGCAAGCAAACTAAGGATTCTTAATTTGGAACCTGTGGCAAATTTCAAATAAAGAGTGCTTACTATGACCTGAACAAATGTGAAGAGCTCAACAATGTGTCCATGAAGAGGCATTTAAAGGAGAATTCTCATAACTCTCTAAGAAGATCTGAGCAGATATTCAGGGGGAGTCCTTAACCTGAAGCACGAAGATCTTTGAAGACATGTCATACAAAATGTCTTGACATCCTGGTATTGAGAATCTATTTTCTCAATCTGACTAGTGATGGTTCTCGTCATCTGGATATAGGCCATTTTCTCAAACTTGGTAACTTGTATCAAGTCTATATGAGCATGGAACTCCTTATCTGATGAAAAATCATCCAAGGAATTATTGTGAGCACCGGAATTGTTTCAACCAATGTCCAATGGCGTATTCGACTTTGGAAAGTCATCCAAATCAACTAGGATGAACTTATTATTTGTGTGAAGCAAGGAGGAGTTATTATCAAAAGATCATGGTTTCCTAATTCTTTCATGAAAAGTTCCTCTTCCTACTTGAGTTCATTTATGTGGTGTCCTCACATAATAGAACAATGGGTCTCCACTTGCTAGTGGATGTGTTACAAATAACTCTAGTTATCTCGATCAAGGGTAGAATAAGCAGATAAGGTGAAGGTGCTACATGCTAGTTGTCGCATGTATTTATGGGTGTTGTGGATCCGATCATAAAGGGTGATCACCTCCGTGTACTTTTGTATCCCCTACAAGAAAGTATGCTTGGATTACTATGGATGTTTCTCCAAAACCATAGTATACGTCAGGCTGATGAGTTTGAGATCAATGTCAGATCTGATGTTGCAACATCATCTCAAATGAGTTTGTCTCTTCAGCAAAGAAAGTTTGTAAGGATCAGATGGTTCTTCAAGTGTAGAGCAGAAGGTTGTTAGAATAATTATCCTACCTTGTGTGAGAAGGTGGTATATTCTGACTAATAATGAATACTTTGACGGGAGACTAAGTATTTATTAGAATTTTGCATAAAAGTTAACTACAAATACTTTGATGGGAGACTAAGTGTTTGTATAATATGTATGCAAGTCTGTATTCTGAACACTGTATTTCAGAGGATGGTGGAGATTTATTTCTCTCTAGAGCATTCTGGTGAGTAAATATTGCTGAAGATGAATCTTGTTAAAGATCATATTGTTCATATGGGGGATATAAAAAGGCATGGATGAAAATAAATCCCCTGGTTGTTGACTCCAGAACCCAAACTGATTGGTACTGATGTCCCAGATGATGTTGTAACATCATTATTGTTAATAGTCTGTGGCAGAGACTTGGGACTATAAATCTAAATATTCAAATGCCTCATTCATAAGTGGCAGTTCTATCTTTGGTTTAGAATAAGAAGATCCTACTTGTGTTTAAGAGTAGTTCGCTCAACAATGCATAACTACTATTTTGGTTTGAAGAATTTACCAGTATCAGCAACTACTAGTAAATGTAATGTGCAGAAGGATGATTTGATCAGCTTTTTGATTAAAGAAGAATTCTTCTGGTTTTGTTAGAAAGTCTGAATCTTAGTAAAGTTTTAAACACACTAAGAAGGTTGAGGTTGGCTTCAGACTATGGTTACATGACTTCTCAACCATCCAGAGAGTCATGTCAAATTTTGTGGAAAATGCAAGGACATGTTTCAGAGATGTCCTTGTTATTTCAAGACTAGTTCAGGGTGCTTGGAGTTATCACCGTAGCTAGTGGTTATTTATATTGTCTTCCACAATGGTTTTGATTGTCCATGACAAAGGAAGTCAATGGGTGTGCTTTCCACTAATGACAAAATACATTGAAGGGAGACTTTGTATATGTCTGAAGAAAATTGTGGACTTTAATCTAAAGATCAAAATTCGTAAGAGGACATGGATATGCTGATTTTTCTTCCGATAACTTGACAAATCAAGAAAATGTGAACAATCGAGTCATTAATGTCACAACATCATGTGGATGAATAATTGCTCAGTTATCCGTCGAGTTTAGAAGAAAACTCGAGCTCCTTAAAAGTATCATAAGTGGCGCTTTGATCTTTTGGAGCAATTTTGGAAGACTCAGATCTTATCATTAGCAACATGGTCCGGCAAATCCTGTTATAGTAAAGACTTCACTAGTACTAACAACTGCTAGTGAAAGGAAGATCAGAAGAAGAAAATCAGATTAATGAATCTGATCTATTCAAGATATGCAAGGGTTTCTTCTACTACAAAAGATAGAAGTGGCATCTAAATCTTGTGTAGTAACTTAGCAAACCTGGTTTGTCCCGAATTTGTGGAAAGTCTCCGAATCATTGGAATATGTGTTTTGATTTCTTTGGGACCTAGACTTACTCTTGGTTTCCCGTGTCTTTTGTTCTGGGAAGAAAATTAGACTCTCTTTTGGGTATGTGCTCTAGTTTGAGTTAGTCTGTGATGTCTTGTGGATCATCTTAGAAGTCTTTTGGTTCATTCTTTCCTTCCTTCTTTTGCTGGCTGGAAAAAGGAAGAGAGTAATTGAGTATAAGATGTTGGATCTCTCAACACTCTAGGAAGCATGATGGTTGTCCATGCTTAATACTACTAGTCTCTTGCTATTAGTTGTTTAAAGTATTCTCCTCTTTATCTGATCGAGAAGTAAGATGAAGACGTTGTTGTTGAAGATCGTAGGTAATGTCTATCGAATGTCATGACATTACCGAAGACATTGCACCCTTGAGGGAATCAAGAAGAATACGTGGAAAATAACTTAACCACGTGGTTGTGGCTATCCAGGAGCTATATTTGGTATTCTGTTTCTCATAAGGAATAAATCTTCAGCCTTAAAAGTCGGTCAAAGGCTGATTTTATTCAGTAATTGCCTTGACCAAGATTTATAATTGCCAACTTCTTGATCCTGCTATCTCCCTATAAAATCTCACAACCATCATGGGGTTTGTACGGTCTGGAAAACTGTTCTTGGATTTGGTTTTGTGAGGGTTTCCTTTGTCAATTTTTGGCCAAAAAGGGGGAGAAAGGAGTATTGCTGCTGTTGTTATTGTCCTTGTTGCAGCTACTCAAAATTGTGATCACAAAGGTTTGTCTCAAATTCAGCAGAAATTCAAATACTGTGAATTTATTTGTGACTTGTGATCTGAGTTATGAACACAGTTGTGACCGGTGTTCTGAGTTACAAGAGAGATATTCGACACCCTTAAGGGTTCTCGATGCCCCGAAAGGATAGTTTATCTCCCACGGACCTCTTTCCACCACCAGTAACCAAAATTGGTTCATGGTCAAAGGGAATGTGATGCATCTTCTTCCTCATGTGCATCAACTCCGCATCAACTCCTGAAAAGGTGAGGTCCTGGATAGTTAGTGTTGGTTACATATAAAGATGTCAAGATCAATGTCAAGACATCCTACAATGGTATCCTGAACACTTCTACTATTTTGTTTATTGTTGTAATCACTAAAAGTGAGGTTTATTTGTTTTAGCCAAATTTGCCAAAGGGGAGATTGTAAGTGCCTTTGTTTAGGATTGGCTTAATTCTGTAAAACAAATAATAACAACAATAATGTAATGTACAATAGGATAGTGAACAACCTGAAAATCCTATTGTAATGCCTAAACATGTGTGTTGAATTAAATCAACATCCGGAACAACATGTCACGAGAGATGTCATGACATCATATCGACATCATGCTACCGAATCGTCAAGTTACATGTTCTGTCCTAAATTACGTAATATTTCATAATGGAATGCATAATAAGTAGCGCAAAATTGAAGGCATATGTGGAGCCCTAGAAGATTCAATCAGAAGCTAAGAATGAGGAGAAAAGCTAGATTGAAGACTAACTTGTAGCGTAAGTTTTCGCTTATTTTATCAGTTGTTAAAGTCGCTATCACAAAAGGCCCAAATCCAGGTAAAAGGTTATAAATAAAAGCATTGTAACCTAGTTGGAAGCAAGCCAAAAGAGCATTAAAGATGTGATAATTAGGGCTAGTTGTAGTGAACCACCCGGCTGTGGGATGGTCACCATACTCCTTGAAACCATGAGGTAAGAGGATGTATGTATTGTACTTGATTGAGCTTTTAAGCAAGATCAAGTTGTGTAATTGAAGTGTAACTTCAACGCTTTTGTTCTGGTAGGCAATCACACGGTGTGATTGAGGGGAGTAGGAACTCATATCTAAGTAGGACTTAGGTAAAAGGATCATTGGGTAGTGATTAAGTGAGAAGGCTGTCAACGGGTGTGTTGGCTGTAGGGTCTTCGAATTGATACTGCTAATAGTGAACTTTATCCATGGCTTGGTAGCCTCCAGATGTAGGTTGGTTGAACCGAACTGGGTGAACAATTTTGTGTGTCATTTACTTTCTGCATTGGTTATTTGTATGATGTCATAACATTCTTCATGACATCAGGTTGTTCTTATTAACCTTAACTGTACAGAACTTCATTAGATCAGAACCTACATAATTTGATGGTGTTACAGGTTCTGGTATGATCGTATAATTATCTAGTGTAGTACAGAAATTATAAAGGTCAGCCTCTTCTACCTGTGCAGTACTTAATGTCAGATCAGATGTCTTAACATCTCATTCGACATCTTGAGTCTGTCATACCAGGAATTTCAATTAGGATAGAAACCACTACATCTACATCCAACTCAGTGCCAAAAAAGAACTGCAAATACAACACCTTACCTTCTTATCATTATCATTACTTGACATCGCACGTGAACCCAAACTTGTATCTTTAACAGGATCATGAGGGAACCTAAAATGCATTCAAGGTACATTGGCTCAAGTATGTTAACTTTTAAAAATGCAGCAAGATGACCAAATTTCAATTAGTTATAGTTTAAAATCTCATTGAACTTCAAAAAACCAGAGTAAGCACACCAGATTGAAATGTAAAATACTTAGAGCAAGCAAGCACACTAGAGTCCAGAAATAAAAACATGAACATTCAGAAATGCATAACTAAATTTAATACTGAAAACATCAAGTGAAAAAACAGAACAAACCAAACCAAAAAACATACTAAAAACAGGTTACTTATGGAAGACAAGATTTTCGATTTCATAATTTGTTTTACCCGAATTCGCAGATCTGTTTCACCATGTACTACCCCACCACTGTAGTTCACAAATCTATTTCACCACTGTACTTCCCCACCATTGTAGGTCGTAGATTTGTTTCACATTTCAACATCATTGGTAGCTCTCTCTTTTATTGCTGTTGGGAGAGAAAAGAGGATGTTGAAGGGAGAAAATTTTGTTATGAGCGGCTAGGGTTTCGGGAAAAAGGAAGAGGAAGAAAGGGAAAAGTTAGGGTTGGGGTAAAAGAGAGAGAACAGAGAGAGAAAGAGAATGAGGTAGACGAGACAGAATGAGAAAGAGAGAGAATGGATCAAAAATGTTTTTGAAAGAGTAAAGAGAGAGGGAAATGTGGAAATGGGATGTATTAAAATGCTTTATACACTTGTCTATTGGGTAATACAACTTTTCAGCCAAAATTTAATAGAAGGATTGAAAAATATGTGCCACTTGGATGAATGGGACAATATTATTGGTCCAATTTTTAATTGATTTAGAAAATTACTATTAAGGGCATTTGTAAGTGTAAATTTATTTTGAAAAAGGGTAATTAAGGGTTTTTAGTGGTATATTGTGTTCTTAGTTAGGTAGTTGATACAACTTAATTTGAACGGTTTATCTTAGTAAAATCAATTCTCTAAAGGTTATTTGTCAATCCCCATTTCCTTTTACTTATGGGGTAACAACTCATTATGAACTACACAATAAGTTTTTCAAGATTTTGACAGTTGTCGGAAATATTATTGCAACTTGATTCCACACGTATCTATATTTGATAACGGTCTACTATTATTATGAATCAATTAGTGAATAATTATTGCTCTTGACCAAACCTCGTGATTTTGGTCATATTTTTACTAAGTTTCTAGTAGATTTCTCTGCTTTTGCCTACCATAACCATGGTTGTGGTAGATAAAACGAAGGATGTGGTGGCCAACATATAGATATTTGTTGCAACTATTACAACCACTATGACTATATTGAATCCATGCTATTTTACCATTTCATCAAAATAAAGTTTCAAGTTTTTGGAATTTTGCTTCAATCAATAGATTGATTCTTGTAACTTGTAAGTCTTTTGGCTTCTTTTTGGTATGTCAAATATTTTAGATTGTGTCATGTACACTTCCTCAACACAATTCCCATTAGAGAAAGCAGACTTGACGTCGATCTGTCGTATTTTATAATTATGATATGTATAGATAACAAGTAAAATCATAATAGATTTAAGAATTGTAACTAGATGAAATAATAGTCTACACCAAGAATTTTGCTACAGCCCTTAGTAACTAGTTATGCCTTATAGGTATGTTCCTTACCATCATGTCAATCTTCTTTTTGAAGAACTTTGTGTATTCTATAGGATTGAGTCCTACAAGAGGATCTACCAAGGCTCAAGCATGGTCTGTGTACATGGAATTCATTTCAAATTTCATGGCCTCTAGCCACTTCTTAGATTCAAGACTAGTGATGGTCTCTTGGTAGTTTACATGCTCATCTTGATCCATGAGAAATACATCACAACTACTACGTAAAATTCGTTCACCATGGTTGAAAAAGGGGTACCATCATGCTTGACCAGTTATGGTGAGGTAGGGATAGTTGTAAGTATGATGCTTTCCACAACAATCATGTGACTATAATTATAAACTAGGTAGCGATGTACCTATCTCAACGATTACATTAAACAACCATAGATAAATTCTTAATGCTTAACGATTAACAACGATTGTGCTTTAATTTGTCGAGATTTAAAATAGTTTGTACTGATGTTCTGGTTCAGCATGTCACAACATTTGTCAAAACATCTATTTTCAATGAAAGCTCATACTTTGCTGTATTAGTTTGATCAAGATGTTATGACATCTTGCTCAACATTTATCTTGAATCATGTTTTAGCAAAATTGTTACCAATCCTAAAACAATGGATCTAACAATGACTCAATATTTAGAAAAATAGCAAATGCCAAGACTGCTAAAGAAGCGTGAGACATATTGAAGTTATCACATAAAGGAGTAGAGAAGGATCAGAAGTCCAAATTGCAATCGTTGCAAAAAGAATATGAAAGGTACGAAATATCTAATTCAGATAACATTAGAACAATATTCTTCTCGTGTTATAAGTCTTGTCAATAAGATGAGAGTATATGGAGAAGATATTTCAGATAACTAAGTGGTAGAAAAAAAATCTTCGTGCGATGCCGATGAAGTTTGACCATGTGGTGACTACAATAATTAGGTCCCACGATACAAAGACTTTATTTGTAGTTGTTACAAAGAAGCATTGAAAGTTATGTATGTCAACAAAATATTAGAAAAGACCGAGAAAGTAGTAAAATAAGAAGCTCTCAAGATTCAAGTAAATTTAAACCTCACTTTTGAATCAAGTCACATTGGAGAAGAAAAAGGTCAAAATAATTACTGTTGTACCCCAAAATTCGCTCTCTTCATTTTTTAATAAATAGTTGGCTTACAGTTAATCAATAGGTGCATTGCATACATATTATTCATGCATTAACCATGTGATCTAATTTTTCTAATTGAGTGAGAGTGCACAATTCTGAAGAGAGGTTTGGTTCCCAAAAAGTTGAATATTTAAGGTTCTGTTGTTTCCAGCGTCATCTCAATATACAAGATATGTGCGTCTAGAAGCTTCTGACTATCTCATGAGAATCGAGGTTTTGAGGTTTTAATTCCATATCCTGCAGATATTGATTGAGGGTTTTGAGTAAGAGTAGGTTGTGGTCGAATATTTGAGCCTGAAGTGATTTTATGGCCTTCTGTGAGTCTTGAAGTATCTGTATACGGCTTATCGATCCACACAATTCATCAGAAAATCAGAACCTCCTGACGGTCAGAACTTCTGATCTCTTTCTTCTAGAACTTCTGATCTCTTTCTTCCAGAAATTCTGATCTCTTTCTTCTAGAACTTCTAATCTCTCTCTTCCAAAAGTTCTGATCTCTTTCTTCCAGAACTTCTGATCTCTCTCTTCTAGAAGTTCTGATCTCTTTCTTCCAGAACTTCTGATTTCTTTCTTCCAGAAGTGTTGATTTCTTTCTTCCAGAACTTCTGATCTCTTTCTTCTAGAAGTTATGATCTCTCTCTTCCAAAACTTCTGATCTCTTTCTTCCAGAAGTTCTTATCTGTTTCTTCCAGAAGTTCTGATCTCTTTCTTCTAGAAGTTTTGATATCTTTCTTCTAGAACTTCTGATCTCTTTCTTCCAGAAGTGTTGATTTCTTTCTTCCAGAAGTGCTGATTTCTTTCTACCAGAACTTCTTCTCTCTTTCTTTTTTTTTTCTTTTTTTTTTCTTTTTTTTTTCTTTCTTCTTCTCTCATTCTTCAACCATACTTCCGCATCTTTCTCCACGCACTCCGTAACCTCTAACAACCTTCTTCCTCTTCAATTTCTCACCACTTTTTTCCTTCTCACCATAACAAATTCTTACAGGAAAAAATAAAAAAAACTCTAACTAACTACAACAACCATTTTTCTTTTCATTTATCCACAATCCATAACAACCATCACCACCACCACTTTTCTTCTTCTCCTCTATAAGTTAAAACAGTTACAACAATTTTTTTTCTTTTCTTATTGAATTATCATACCACCTCCATCTTCATTAACAACCACACAGTAACAATCTTCTTCACTCACTTCGCTCCACCTTCATCACTGTAACAAGAATAACAACATGCCATAAAAAACATCGCTCACTTCTTTCCACCATTCCCTCTCTTCCTATTTCTCTCATCTCACCAAAATCCTCCACTAACAACCACAACAAATTCTAATGGCCATAACAACCGTCTTTTTCACTCTTACGCTCCGGTTCTCATAGTGGCAACGCCGTAGCATATTCTTCTTCTCACCATTCTTGCTTCTTGGCGAAGCCTCTGCCAGAGAATGAGGTTTGATTCCGACGAGTTTTCATTCCCTGTGTCATGAATCCTCGGTGTGTCACAATCTAGTTGGTGCATGCTTTTTCCCTCATTAGTCGTTAGGATCTCAACACGTGTCATTCTTTTTATTTGTCTGTTTCAAAAAATCTGATAATTAAAAATGGTGACCAATTGATAGGTGTGACATAAAAAATGTAACATGACACACACAAAAAAAAAGAATAATAATTGTCGCTTTTTGGATAAGTGGGCTTTAGTGTGATAATTGGATTGGGCGTAGCGAACCTGCCTCAGCACCTAGTTTACTATACGATAGGTCCTAATTCTGGACTCTACCCCCTATTTCCTTGCAAACCAACTTTAATACTTATGCGATTTCGCTTTTGATTTCAATTATATCGACTCATAAAAAATCTATAAAAATAAGTTTCTGACATTTTAATGTCTTAGGATATTTTTGACATTTTTTGTGAATTTTTTATAATTAATTTCCTTTAGTTTTTTTTATCAATTTTTGATGATATGTTTAGAAACGATTTTCCCATGATACCGTGCATATTTCGATGTAGTTTTCGATCATTTCTCGACAATAAAAATATGAATAAATGGGTTCCTGATACTTTAGGAGTTTTAGAGTTTTATCACTTTTTTTGGGATTTTTTATAATTAAGTTTAGGTCCCATTTTAATTGTTTTTGATAACATGTTTAAAGGCAATTTTTCCCATAATACTTCGCATATAGATGCAATTTTTGATCGTTTCTTAACAGCAAAAATTCCTAAAATTAAATTATGGTTCTATGATGTATTAGGAACTTTTCGATATTTTTCTCATAATTTTTCAGATCTTTTTAGGTCTTTATCCGATTTTTCTTTTGTGCAAATACAAAGATGTATAATTCTTTGCTAGTTCACCTAGTTAGGAATCGATTTCTTTGCATATAATGTCTAATACTTGTTCTAACCTTCAATTAACTTTTTGATTAGAATATGGACATGTTTTGGTAGTTTATTCCTTGGTTTAGAATCGATAATTGAGTCATATGATTAGTGTACCATGATAGTTGACCCTTAGGGAGACGATTGATTGTTTTTGACTTTTATGTTGTGCACAAATATGTTTCAATCATGATTTTTCTTGTACATTTAGTATATATCATTGAATAGGAGTAAGCTACTGACTGGTAGAATTTCACACCTAATTTAATTCAATACTTACTTAATTCTCAAGTTTCGATCATGTAGCGATGTTTAAAAGCATGTTTCTCTTTTGTCATGTGAATTGACTAGTTGTAGGAGTGTAAATAGAACTTCGAAGCTAACTCTTAGCGGTATAACCCTTAGGAACTAATTTTATACTTGTATAGTTCCTCTAGGTCCCTCGTATGATTAGTTTTCAATTCTTCCGCCATCTTAGGGAGATGTTTAGGTAAACTTTAGAATGCATGCTCGCTGCCCTTTATTGGAAGTTAGGTTTAAGGTGCTTCCTAATTGTTGGTTTATTGATGCTTAGGCTTATTGATGCATAGACCTTGAGCTTTATTGATTTATATATGGATTTGTATATTCCGTGTTGTACGACTATCTGGTATCTTGTATGAATTGTATTTCTTGCAGGTGCTTTAATTGTGATATGGACTTGTATGTTCTGTATTACTTTGATCATGTATTTGTACGAATTATATTTCTTGCAGGTACTATTTGTAACACGGATTTGTATATTCGATGTTACATTGTGAACTAGTTTCTACTCGAATTGTATTTCTCGCAGGTGGTTCCGATTGTGATATGGACTTGTATGTTCCATATTACTTTGATCATGTATTTGTACGAATTGTATTTCATGTAGGTACTGTTTGTAACATGGATTTGTATATCCGATGTTTGATAACACGATTTTATATAACATATTTGATGTATTTTTCATAAACAATGTTAATGTTTTTATTTAATTATTTCACTTTATTTCTATATTACGTTGGTATTTTCTATGTTTCAGGTATTTGCATTAAATAAAGATAAATCGAGCAAAGAAGTAAAATCGAGGAAAAATTGGATTAAAAAGCAAAGAAATGAAGCAAAAGGTGTGATATAGTAAAAGGGAGGTGTTAAGAAGAAGAAAACAATTATAGCAAAGGTCCAAGACTAAGCCCACAAGCAAGCAGCCCAAAGCAAGCAAGCCCAGTCCAGCACACGTTTCCCACTGCCACGTGGGCCGAGACGACCGCCCCAACCTCCCACTTCCTTTGGAGGCGCCCGCCTCCTCAGCAAAGTGGGGCCCACCACTTTCCCACGCTGAGACGCACGTCTCAACTTGGCGCTAGGTTTGGGACGCCCTCCCACTGTATTTTCACACACGAAGACCACTTGCTGCATTGAAATTTAAGGAAAGGCTACCAAATGCATCTATAAATACATGCTCTAGTCTCAGAATTCAGGGTCGGCATTTCACCGAACAACCGCTATTTCATATTTCGTAATTTTATTCCAGTATTGTATTTTTCTAGTTTTCACTGATCTAACCTTACGTTAGATCCAGTTATTTATTCCTTGTCGTATTTTATTTTTCCTTTCAATTCAAGAAGTCAAGAACAAGGTTATTTCCAGCATTCTTAATTTCAGGTTTTATTTATTTATTTTATGTTATTTAATTTATTGTTGCCTGATATTATTTATTTGATTCGTAATGTTTAAATATATTGAACCAATTTATTTATGCATGTCTGAATTAATTAATATGTCTGGCTAATTAGTTCTGATATTGGTATGTAAATTAATCGATCCATAGGAATCTAAAATAAACTGGCATAATGTTACGTTGTTAAAAATATTCTTTCTGACTTAGATATCTAATTTAATTTATTAAAAGTTTAGAAACCAACAGAGTGAAAGTTTGAGGTTAATAAACTGACTAAGATTAGAAACCAACAGAGCGACAGTTTGAGGTTTAGAATCGATAGTAGGTACTAGGTATTGTTTTTAAAACCATGAAGCATTTAAAACCAATTAAACTTTATTTATTTTCAAAAGTGTTTTATATTCTAGGGATAGCGGAAGCATACGTTAGGATTTAATTACATGATTCTTATCAATAGAGCGACAGTTTGAGATAGGATCTTTAGATAAGTATTGTTTGTCAAATAGGATTTTATCAACATGAGTAACACGTCGTGGAAATTTAGATCCCTTAGGTTAGACGAATTACGCATCGATATCTATTTATTTATTTATTATATTTTCCTTAACCAAAATCTTAAAGAATTATTCGCTTTAGTCAGATACCGAACTTAGGATAACAATAGTTCGATTTATAGTCTCGTGGGTTCGATATCTTTTAAAACTACGCGATAGGTCGTGCACTTGCATCCGATTAATAGACGATAAAGTCGCGATCAAGTTTTTGGCCGGGGACTATTTAAGTCGATATTGTAACTCGGTGTTACACCGTATAGACTAAGGCATTTTATTTTATTTACCATGTATAACCCAAATTTTTCCTCGCCCATTATCGTGATTATGAGGAACCACAAGAACCCCATAGATCCAACCTTGGAATCTCGATGGAAAACTTTAATGCTTCACAAACCTACTCCTACCCCAACTACCTTCGAACTACCAATCTCCATACTATGAAGAACCACAAGAAACTTATAATTTCAACCAAACTTTTCCTCAACCAAATTCTTCCTATAATTATCACAATATTTTGAAGAACCACCAAAACCATACAAATCGATCTCGAAATATTAATGGAAGATTTTAATGAATCATGTAGAATGATACAACGCTGGGAAACACAAAAGAGACTTTAACTTACTTTCAAGACTCAAGAATCGCAAGATTTTAATTTTGAAACATCAATGGAAGATTCAGATGAGATGATAACTAACCCTAGGTTAGAGTCTATGATTGAGCACTTTATAGAGGCACAAACTATCCAAAATGAGGCACAAACTATCCAAAATGAAGAAGTAAGAAAACAAAGTCTTCAAATTAATGAAACCCTTAGCCAACTAACCATTAAGGTAGACTCCTCGCCTCACAAAGATGTTCTTAGAGACTCAAATCTCCCAACTCGAACAGAACCTTCTAGAACCTTTACCCGAGGAAGATGTGGATGTTGAAACAACCATTATAAGAATACTACTTGGTGATGATGAGTATGAGGAGAGTGATATTGTGGCCGAGGAAAGTTCTGACGAGAAAATAGTGGAGATTGAGAAAAATAAACCAACAACATTCGAAGAGGAGGTTGTAAAAGAGGTAGAAGAGGAAGCACATATTGTTATCCCAAATCACTATGTCCCACTAATTCCCTTCCGAAAATTTTTATGGAAACCCTAGACTCCCAATCTAAAACGTGTGTTGCGGTATTAAATAATATCCATATTAATTCACCATTACTTGAAGTCTTACCTAAAAAGCGAAAATTAGAGGACCATAAAATTAGGGATATAATTACTTTTAAAAGGGTGAGGTTAACTTATGAGGCGATGGATGAGATCACTAAGCCCGAAATTGAAAAACTTATACTTAGGATAAATCCAGGACCATTACCAAAATTTCGAAAAAATAAACCGCCCTACGAAAGTAAGAAAAGAAAAGGTGAGGGATATGTGAGATGGCTTGATAAGTGGCGATGGAAAATCAACGAGTAGTCATTCAAATTTTAATTTTTCTTTTTTCGTATTTTCAATTTTTCTATTTTATGTTAAATTTTAAATTTTTAGTCGGTTATCTATTGCACCCTTTCATCTGATGCGTTCGAACTATTTTCCACTAATACCGATAATTATATTCAATTAAATAATCTACATTAATATTTATATAATAATTGAATATTCTTATTATCGTATTCTTCTATTAATATACAAATTTAATACTTCCCAATATTTATTATATTAATTATAAGGCATTATATATACTAGTATTATATATATATTTATATCCTATTGTTTGAAATCATCTATAATATATATATTATATATAAGTATGTATGTATGCATGTGGTCTACAAAATTGTTCCCTATCTCTATTACCTAAGTCACATGTATTACTAAAAGGCATGCAAATTAAGATTCTCCTTTCAATTATTCGTGCCATGCCTTCATGATTCCTCGAGTGATCACCTTTCTTTCTCGATTTCTCTGGTTTTATCGCATTGAGGACAATGCTTATTTTAAGTTTGGGGGAGTCAGAACATTTCTTTGTTCGTTATTATTTTCTTTGCTCTATTTAGTTTTTTCCCTTTTAGTTTCCTTTTTATATGTATTGCAAAATTTCCATTCAATAAAATACATGTTTATGAAATTTTAGTCTTTTATGTTTAAATTTCGTGCTTATTCGAATTTCTCCTTTTTCTTGAGCCATAACGACAAAATTTTAACAAAAATTAAAACTCATATATTAACACACTCAAATAGTATTAAGGTTGCTTATTTTTAAATAAGAATTCGAGCGCGACTTAGCAAAATTGTTATCGTCCTAACACTTTAAAACCCCCGATGTGTTAGATTGATTTAAGTACTTATTATACCAACACCTTAAGACTTAGTTTTAAAGTAATCCCGAGTAGTTTATAAAAGCAGTCGGCACCGCCTTAAACGACAAACTACGTGGAGAATCGATGAATATAAGTGATTGATCAAGATTTTTAAAGAAAATTTTTATTAGAAGATGCACTTATTAAGTTAGATGGTCCTAACCAGATCATTTAATTCAACAGGTCGCGGAAACTATAAAATATTTATGCAAACATCCATTATGAATTGGTTCAGTGGTCCCTGGTGCTGAACTTGGTAGGGCGGATGACGATCCGATCCCCCGCAATTTGTAATTGGGTAAAAGGAGTACCAAATATAATTACCAGGACTCCTAGCTGGATTATAAAGATCAAAGTCACTAACCGGTTACTCCACTATGTGCGCGTAAGGTAATGGGCTTAATGTGATTGCGCCAGAATGAAAACGGGTGAAACAAAGCGAAAGTATTAGGTCAAGCTATAATTCATGACTTAAATTGGTCTGCATAAATGGGGTTATCTAGTGTTATTACGGTAATTTTGGTGTCAAAGTCTAAACTCGAGTTATCCAACAAAGACGTGAATTGCAACCTAGTGCGAATTGAACTGTGTTATATAATTGCGTTTGACATATGCTCAAGTGATTTTTCATTTTTTATTTTTTGCTTGAGGACAAGCAAAGGTTTAAGTATAGGGGAGTTTGATAACACGATTTTATATAACATATTTGATGTATTTTTCATAAACAATGTTAATGTTTTTATTTAATTATTTCACTTTATTTCTATATTACGTTGGTATTTTCTATGTTTCAGGTATTTGCATTAAATAAAGATAAATCGAGCAAAGAAGTAAAATCGAGGAAAAATTGGATTAAAAAGCAAAGAAATGAAGCAAAAGGTGTGATATAGTAAAAGGGAGGTGTTAAGAAGAAGAAAACAATTATAGCAAAGGTCCAAGACTAAGCCCACAAGCAAGCAGCCCAAAGCAAGCAAGCCCAGTCCAGCACACGTTTCCCACTGCCACGTGGGCCGAGACGACCGCCCCAACCTCCCACTTCCTTTGGAGGCGCCCGCCTCCTCAGCAAAGTGGGGCCCACCACTTTCCCACGTTTTGAGACGCACGTCTCAACTTGGCAGTTAGGTTTTGGGACGTCCGCCTCCTACTCTTCAGCCGGGTATTTCTCACACACGAAGACCACTTGCTTGCGTACGAAATTTAAGGAAAGCAGTTACCAAATGCATCTATAAATACATGCTCTAGTCTCAGAATTCAGGGTCGGCATTTCACCGAACAACCGCTATTTCATATTTCGTAATTTTATTCCAGTATTGTATTTTTCTAGTTTTCACTGATCTAACCTTACGTTAGATCCAGTTATTTATTCCTTGTCGTATTTTATTTTTCCTTTCAATTCAAGAAGTCAAGAACAAGGTTATTTCCAGCATTCTTAATTTCAGGTTTTATTTATTTATTTTATGTTATTTAATTTATTGTTGCCTGATATTATTTATTTGATTCTGGTAATGTTTAAATATATTGAACCAATTTATTTATGCATGTCTGAATTAATTAATATGTCTGGCTAATTAGTTCTGATATTGGTATGTAAATTAATCGATCCATAGGAATCTAAAATAAACTGGCATAATGTTACGTTGTTAAAAATATTCTTTCTGACTTAGATATCTAATTTAATTTATTAAAAGTTTAGAAACCAACAGAGTGAAAGTTTGAGGTTAATAAACTGACTAAGATTAGAAACCAACAGAGCGACAGTTTGAGGTTTAGAATCAGATAGTAGGTACTAGGTATTGTTTTTTAAAAACCGCGACAGCATTTTAAAACCAATTAAACTTTATTTATTTTCAAAAAGTGTTTTTATATTCGATAAGGAAGCATACGTTAGGATTTAATTACATGATTCTTATCAATAGAGCGACAGTTTGAGATAGGATCTTTAGATAAGTATTGTTTGCTGAAATAGGATTTTTATCAACATGAGTAACACGTCAGTGGAAATTTAGATCCCCTTAGGTTAGACGAATTACGTACCGATATCTATTTATTTATTTATTATATTTTCCTTAACCAAAAATCTTAAAGAATTATTCGCCTTAGCTGTATACCGTAACTTAGGATAACAATAGTTCGATTTATAGTCTCTGTGGGTTCGATATCTTTTAAAACTACGCGATAGGACTGTGCACTTGCAGTCTGCTGATTAATAGACGATAAAGTCGCGATCAATGTTACATCGTGAACTTTTTTCTGCTCGAATTGTATTTCTCGCAGGTGGTTCTGATTGTAGTATGGACTTGTCTGTTCCATATTACGTTGACACCTCTTCGTGTGAATTGTATTTCATGCAGGTGTTTGTTGTGATGCGGATTTGTATATCTGACATTACAATTATTCTGGTTTTCTGCATGGATTGTATTTCTTGCAGGGATTCAGTTTGTGATTGGACTTGTCCGTTCCATGTCACGTGGTTACACTTCTTTGTATGAATTGTATTTCATGCAAGTGTATTTGTTGATATTCGGACGTGTACAACACACACTCTAATCCTGATTATTGATACTTCGATACATTTCTGATCAGTTTTATTTGTTGATGACAGCAGTACTCGAAGTTTTCCGGAGTATTCTTAGCTCGCAGTGCTCTTCAAATTATTATCCGTTTGGTATTTTCTATACCTTTTTATCACATTCTTTTACCGCTTTTCTAGAGAGCATGAGAAGTAGGGTGTTACCGCTTTCCTTGCCATGAGAAGTAGGAATAGAGATGCATGATGGGGCTTCCGTAGTTAGAGCATGTTTAGGAACCCCTCTGGTTTATTTAAAGACCCGTTTAGGGCGCTTCTGTTTGCTAATTGTGTTTGGTTTGTTTAAAGTTCTCTTTCGTTCATAGGGAGGCAATTTTCATTGTGTGTTTACAATTGTGCTTGCATAGGTCATAAGTGGTTAGGACACCCGATGTAGAACCACCAAGAAAAGTCCTGCTTTTTATATTTCCTGTCATTGATATGATGGGCAAGCGGAAAGGGTCGGCAGTCGTCCCCCGCAGTTCTAGTCCGTGTCTTGTATGGTACACGTGAATCGTGTTACTATTCCTTTATCGAGTCAATAACAAAGTGGCCAGAGTCCCTTATTCTGACTCTCCACTCATTCTCGGGGTTCGCATTTATTGCAGAACTCGCATCATTTGCTCTGTAGGTTATGCCTACGCTTGTTTGACATTTGTTTGCGTATTGCATTGTTTGTGTGCTTCTGCCAAAGCCCTTGTTTGCTTAATTCCTCTTCATCCCTTGGTCGTTCAACTGAGGTGGATGTTAGGATAGTTTCCCTAGGTTTTCTCGGTTAGGATGGTCTTCGAGCTTAGAATTTGTATCCTCAACCATAGGGCCATCTTTGCATGATAACATTAGGGGTATAACTAGTTAGATTCCCTTTCTTGTTTTCTAGTTTCTTTTGCATCCTTGCATGTAATAAAACTAAAACTTGTTTTCTTTTTCTTTTGCAAATAAAAATACTTAATAATGGTTCAAACTCTTTTTTCAAAGGTAAAAGCAATCAACCAATGTAAACTCTTTTTTGCCTACGGTTTTTTTGTGTGTGTTTAAAACCTTTTTCATAAATAAAAAACACAAAACCCACCAAAACAAGTGAGCCGAACTACGATGCTCTGACTTTTCCATTGCACGGAGGAATACGTAGGTATCTTGTCACGGGGATCGTTCGAGCAAACTTTGTAAGTACTTCCTTATTTTCCCCGTGTTTTCTTTATTTTCATTTCTTTCACATGTATTCTCTTTTATCATACATATATAAATATTAAGCAGTAAATAGATAAAAACACACCCATTAGGTAGAAAATACAAGTGGATACAGTAGAGTACTACGGGCGTGTGGGGTGATAATACATTTCCTTCACATAATAGATTCCCTTACCCTATCTCTCGGTCACAAGACCATGTCTTATCCCTTTTAGGTTTTCGCGATGCGTTTACTTTTCTCCTTTTGCGAGATAAAAAAACGGTTATGGCGACTTCATTGATATGGTTATCGGATGATGTTCATCCGGTTGTTTCAGCTGACGACTTCACTAGGGATCGTCCAGACCTCTTTCTGGTCTTATCAGGAGTCGATCCTAGCTTTTATTATCATGTATATTGGGTGTTTATTTATTTATTTACTTGCTTTATTGCATCATCGTTTGTATGATTGCATTGTATTCTATGTGGCATTTTATCGCTTTCTTATATCCTGTACACTGTGTACTGCAGGACTGATTGTTCTCTTGATTGGGTGGGTGTTACCATGAGGTAAAAGGCCTAATACACAGGCTATGAGTGACATATAGGAACACATAGGACTAGAGTGGACGTATGATGGCTATGAGACATGAGGTCCAAAATAGCGTATTCATGTGGATCCATGCTCAGACGAGGTTCAAACGCGGTGTTATCATCATCATGTAGGTGTTGCGATGATAATACTTAGCGAGAGGACTTTTGAGTATGAGTCACCCCTTGACCTTACCCTGGCCTAGACTACACCTGTGAGTGGGCGGGAATATTTCAAACAGGTACAGATGGTGACTATGTTTAGATGGTGACTATGCTCTGATGGTGACTATTTATTCTGATGATGATTGTATTGGTCCTTATGTGACGTTCTGTTATTGATGACCGTGTGGCCTATGATACTTGGTTCCATGAAACCTGGTTTTTGTGTTTTCCGTGATATTTTGAAATGACGTCGGACCTTTGATCCTATGATATTGTGACTTGGTTCTTCTATGGTATTCTGAATTGGTGTCGAACTTTTGATCCTATGATATTCAGATTGTTCAGAGATTATGCAGCCATTATTCAGTAGATTATACAGATGCTACCCGTTGCTCTGCTGAAATTTTGACCCCCTGGTTAATACACTTGCATCGTAGCATGTTTATTTTTTAAAAGAAATGTCAGAAAAATAAATATATGCATATCTAGCCAGTATATTCATTCATTTCATGCATGCATAACAGGTGCTCGAAACTTGGGGGTTTCTCTTATTCATACCTAGTATTTTCTTTGCAGAATTGTGAATCTTGACTTATTACCACTCTGCGATCAGAATTAAGTGATGGAACAACTTCGTGGGGAATTGGATGAAACGAAATAATATATGGGATTTTTGATGCTAGACATGCAAGATTTGGTCAGTGGACAAGAACTTTTGAAGGAGGAGAACCATTAGTTGAATAATTAGTTGAGTTTGGTTATGGAAATTCTGAATACCGTGTTGAGAAAGGAAGACAAACATGCACCTGCTTCCGCAACAAGAGTTTCGATTCCTCCCTATACTTTGGGGGCTACTTCAAGTCTTGAATCAGGGCTTATATCTTCTCTACCACCTTGTGTTTCGGGGTCTTCCCGTCTACAACCAGTATATATTTCTCAAAAAGATCCAAAGGGTAAAGCTCATCAACCAGGGTCGTCACAACCTGAGAGGTAATTTGATCTCATTATGATGCTATATGCTCAATTACTTCCTCAGTTGCTTAAGTTTAAGTTGGTTGAGCTTTGAATTTTCACGATTCATGGAAAGCTTCCGCGTGATTATGATGAAAATGTTAGGTGTGATTTCCATTATGGGGCACCTTGTCACGATACTGAGAACTGTACGGCATTGAAATATAAAGTTCGAAATTTACTTGGTGAAGGGATAATTCTATTTACTCCCACGGGTTTGAGTGTGCAAATCAATATTACCCCGATTGTCGATGTGACTATATTGGCTGTTGTTGTGCCTCAAACGCAAATTTATGCTCCCGACAGGATAATCAACCACGACCGAGGGGGCCAAGGAAGTTTGATTCTCTACCGATGTCTCATATTGAACTGTTTTCCCACTTGCAACTGTTGAAGTTGATTGAATTGTGTACTTTAAGGATTAATCCTAATAAGTTGCCAAAGAATTTCAATGCCAACGCTCGGTGTGCTTTCCATTCTAATGGGTAGGGGCATGATAAAGAATTGTGTGGCTTTCAAGCACGTGGTATAGGACTTACTCGATTTTGAGGCTTTTAACTTCGGACCAGCACCAACACCTGATGCTATTCGGTAGCCATTACACACTTATGCTGACGCTACTATCAATGTTATTGTTAAGGATGAAAGTTTGGACCTGGTTGAAGATGCAAATCTGTTGACAACTCCTTTATCCTTTGTGAAAGAGCATTTGTTGAGAAATGGTGTATTCCCAGGTTGTGGTATTGACTACGAAGATTGTATGATCCAGCTAGAAGGTTGTCAATCCTTGAGAGATAAAGTGCCAGATCTGCTTGATGCATAGGTTATCAGTTTCACATCAGATGGTTAGACTTTGGTGCTCCTTTGACTCATTGAACGTCAAGACTTCAAATGCGTCATCTGAAGCAATAAGTCCATTCAGAGACTAGTCTCCTCAAATGATGGAAATTTTCCAGTTTTATTTTGCATTTTCATGTGTAATCTTTCTTGTATGTTCATTACTTACTTGTATGCAAAACTTGTCCATTCTTGAATATTAATTATAATGCATTGGATATGTTTGTCTTGAATTGATTCATTCGTATTCACTCTTAATTGTTTTAAATGCTTTTGATGCTCAACTCTTATGAATAAAGCAAAACCTCTGTAGGGAGGATGATGAACAATATTCCAAGAATCTCAAACGGTATTGCTTTCGCACAAAAGCTTTGCTGATGATGTACAGACATTCTTTCAAATTCCCGAACACCCTAGATATAAGGGAGATAAACCCTCGTTAACCCCTTTGAGCCATGGAGTAGGAGTTTCTTTTCTATTCGAAAAAACCCTCATTTTAACCCGGGGCAGGGTAGTGTTCAATTAACCTAATCGATCATTTGAATCTCATCAGAATAGTACATGCAAGGATCAACCGCAATTATTATCCTTCATTTATCAAGAGGTCGAGGAAAATGGCAAAACCCCAATGGGAATTCCTCGTCCATCAAAGAATAAGGTAGTCACACCTTAACAAGGAGTAGAATGACTTAGTTTCACATGACTTGTTCAAAGAAAAAAAGAAGAAAAAAAAAGAAAAGAAAAAAAAAAGAAAAAAAAAAAGAATATGATATTGAAAATCAAAGAATAAGGTCGTGTGATCAAATACTAAATGAAAGAGATGAGTGACTACCATGTCCGAAAAGAAGATACCTCATTGGTTCCCCAATTATTGTAAACTCCCTGTGAAAGATGGGTGCTCGTATTGAGTTAATTGAACGTAGGAGTGGAGGACATCACAGAGAATGGGTGGGCACCAAATATTTTGAGCCTTAAATCCTTTCTTTCTAAAATCGTGAACCAGGCCACGTTACAACCCTTGAAAGCCCTAATTGAAGCATGGGTTAATTTGAAAGCTAAACTGTAACGAGAGTACGGTATCCTGACTCCTAGGAGGCTTGCTAAATTTTTGAGTTGGTATCACTCCACCTTTTTACTTTCTTTGAAAAAAAATTCGATGTTTTGACATCTTTTCAATAAATGTTTTTAATTTCAAGACAAGCATATGATTTGCATTAGAATTATCATTCATAAAATAAAACATTCTTTGCATATGAATAAGTGCTTAAACATCAAGTAAGCTTACATAATAAGCATCAGATGAAAAGCTTGATTATCCCGAGAGACAAATTGCTCCAAGGATGTGTGGAAGAGTAACTCATTTTTTAAGAGTGACCTTAATCTGGGGCATATCTTCTAATTGACTTCGTTGAGTATAAGAAGACCAGTTTGAAGATTGATTTGAAACAAATTGTATGCAAGTTTCTAATTTCCTGAATGTTTCTGTTGAGTTATGGTGTATCATTCGTAGTTGGTCCCATGAGATGGATTCTTTCAAGTATCTATTTGAATACGAAGCAAATCATGTTGATAAGAGTAATTGTGTGTTAACGTGCATTCCAAATATAAGACAATTACCCTGATGAGGTTTGGTCTTCAAAAATCTGTGAGTCTCTCATCTCTCCGACAGCATGAGGTGAAGAATTGGATTATCAAAACCCCGTGAAGCAGGGGAAATATCCCAATAATGGTATTCTTTTGAGAAGAATTACCTTAGTGTTTGATTGCCCTGAAGGGTAGAGAAACATGTTGATGCTCTGTAGAGTAAGTGTTGATTAAACCGGGGCAGTTACGTCAAGATTCTGACAATCTCTCAAAGTGATGATCGATCTGACGAAGTTACGTCGAGATTCAGAAAATATCTCAAGTGATGATTAATCTGAGGCATTCAAGTCGGGATTATATCCCTCAAAGTTCAATCAAACTGGGGCAGTTGTGTCAAGGTTTAATCTCTTCAAGAATCTGTTAATCAGATGAGAATCTATTTAGAATCCGAAGACGCATGGGCAAGTTGTCTCTCTGTGATTTTCTCCGTGCTTGGAGACATTGTTATGACTTGCAACTTGCAGGTACGTGATGGGTTATCAGTATGAAGTCCCTTTCCCCAATGAAGAGTACATCTCAATCCAGGTTCTTCTCCTGTGAAGCCAATTCTCAAGAAGAATTCATTTTTAGAAGGTCCTGATGGATTAATTTTGTTATCGGTGATTCGTGCTTAGACATATTGATATTTCCATAATCCCCGGTATAAGTCTCGATGTTAGTTGAGGCTTATCCCCAGTGAGGTTGATTCTCAAGAAGAATTCATCGCCAGAAGGGTCTGATGGGTTGATTAGTTCCCTAGTGATACACACTTCGACATATCGATGTTATCATAATCCCCAGTGCAAGTTATGGGTACCGATCTCAGGTAAATCCCCGGTGAGGTCGTTGATACCTATTCCAGGATAAATTCCCCAGTGAATGTCCATCGAATTCTCAAATCATCCCCAATGGAAGGTGCTAGCCTTTATTCTCAATAAAGATGGTGTTTGAACCGTTGACTTAGGGTTGATATCCCCAGTGAGTATGCTTGACAGATGAATTGTTATCATATTCTCTAGTGAATAGTTCCTTGCCACATCAAAGTTCTCATTGTGAATCGCTCCCTGGTCAATTGATTCTATTCCCCGGTGTAAGTCACACTCTTCCGTGTGGTTATTCTGAGCATCTTTGAGAGTTTTGTTCTCATATCAGTCATGTTGCGACAAGAATATTTGTTTCCCCAGTGGATTTGGATATCTGAATGTATTCCCCAATAGAGCTTTCTATCCAAATCAGATTTCTCTTCCCTAGTGAAGATTAATCATTCATTTGTTCCGGTATTTTTACACCGATGTGCATTCCCCAGTCGAAGTCTCCCCAGTGTGGTCTTACTATTGAGTTTTTTATCTATGGAGACAGAAATTGTCATGTTACTCCCGGTGAATTCTTGGTTTGAGAGATTCATATCCCCGTGAAGTCTAATGCCATTCTATTTATTCGAGATGCTAATGACTACTCACTAATGTTTGTGAATTTCCTTATGAAGTTGTGTTCCCAAACGAAGTTTCTTTCATAATTCCCCGTGAAGTTTCTTCCGAATTCCCCAGTGAGAGTGGGAGAATTCTCTAGAGAAGTTTTCGTACCCTTAGTGAAAAGTAACAAATTTCTCCCCAGGAAGTCCAACTCATCTCTCCCCAAGTGAAGAACCCTCCCCATCTTGGATTTGCAATTTATTTTTGCAAGCGTTCTTCAAAGTCCACTTCTTAGTGGCACACGTCTCTCAGATGTTAATGGCTTTTCAGTAGCCGATCACCGATATTATTACTTCTCATGTAGTTGTTTAGGCATGCATTCATTACATTGCATCTATCCTAAACGCGTAGTATTCCATTGATTGGGAGCATTACGCCATGAAAAATTCAAACATGCATATTAAGTGTTTGCCAATTATGTATTCATCCATAATAAATAAGCGATCTTTGTTGGTTTACCCTCAAGATTCTTTTCTCAACGGATTCTTGTTTCCCTGATTATCACTTTGAACTGAGTGTTTCGTGGGAACCCTTTTCTTCTTCAATGGAGTCTACTATGGCATGAACTGCCTCAATTAGGTGTCTACTTCCTTCTGATTTCATCCTTGTATAGATGTCTCATTTCTTGAAGATCGTCTTAGTATAGATGTTTTCTTCCTTGTGAGTTTGTCTTGGTATAGATATATTCTTTTTAGAGTCCGTCTTGGTATAGATGTTCTCTTTCTTAGAGTTCGCTTTGGTTTAAGTGTCCTCTTTCTCGAAGATCGTCTTGATATAGATGTTTTCTTCCTTGTGAGTTCGTCTTGGTATAGATGTCCTCTTTCTCAATGTTTGTCTTGGTATAGATGTCCTCTTTCTTAGAGTTCACTTTGGTTTAAGTGTCCTCTTTCTTGAAGATCGTCTTGGTATAGATGTTTTCTTCCTTCTGAGTTAGTCTTGGTATAGATGTCCTCTTTCTTAGAGTTTGCTTTATTTTAAGTGTTCTCTTTCTTGAAGATCGTCTTGGTATATATGTTTTCTTCCTTGTGAGTTCGTCTTAGTATAGATGTCCTTTTTCTCGAAGTTCGTCTTGGTATAGATGTTTACTTCCTTCTGAGTTCATCTTGGTATAGATGTCCTTTTTCTTGAATTTCATCTTGGTATAGATGTTTACATCCTTCTGAGTTCGTCTTGGTATAAATGTTCTCTTTCTTAGAGTTCGCTTTGGTTTAAGTGTCCTCTTTCTTGAAGATAGTCTTGGTATAAATGTTTTCTTTCTTGTGAGTTCGTCTTGGTATAAATGTGCTCTTTCTTGGGTTCACTTTTGTATAAGTATACTCCCTTCATCCTTGCCACAGTAAGTTTGTCTTGGTACAAATCTCCTTTCCTTAAAGGGTCGCTTAAATACCAGTGTTCTCGTGTGCGGAATGCCCGAGTTCACATGTATAAGTTTTCCCTCTTTATATCTCTCTGTATCATCTTTGATGGATCATGTCAATACAAATGTTCTCATGAGTGAAATGCCCGAGTTCGTTTGTAAGAATTTGTCCCCTTTATTTCTCATCCTCACTGAGTCGCTCTTTCATGGGTGTCCTCTCTTTATCATCCTTGGTGGGTCGTTTCAATACAAGTGTTCTCGTGAGCGGAATGCCCGAGTCACGTTTGTATAAGTTTGTTCTCTCTTTATCATCCCTGGTGGGTCGCTTAAATACAAGTGTTCTCGTGGGCGAAATGCCCGAGTTCGTTTGCTTGAATTTGTCCCCCTTATGTTTGCTTCAACGTATATGATCAAGCAGAAAATCCAAAATATAATAATTCTTCGCTCGTATTTAGAGCGCGCATTTTATGGTTCATTTAAGTATTCAATCATCTTCTACCTTGTTGGTTCGAAAGGCTTGCGCCGATCTCACCCTCAGATCCAAGAAGATTGAATAGGGGCAGTTGTTGCACCCCAAAATTTGTCCTCTTCGTTTTTTAATAAATAGTTGGCTTACACTTAATCAGTAGGTGCATTACATACATATTATTCATGCATTAACCATGTGATCTAATTTTTCTAATTGAGTGAGAGTGCACAATTCTGAAGAAGAGGTTTGGTTCCCAAGAAGTTGAATATTTGAAGTTCTGTTGTTTCCAGAAGTTGAATATTTGAAGTTCAATATACAAGATATGTGCGTCCAGAAGCTTCTAACTATCTCATGAGAATCGAGGTTTTGAGCTTTTAATTCCTTATCCTGTAGATATTGATTGAGGGTTTCGAGTAAGAGCAGGTTGTGGTCAAATATTTGAGCCCGGAGTGATTCTATGGCCTTCTGTGAGTCTTGATGTATCTGTATACGGCTTATCGATCCACACGATTCATCAGAAAATTAGAACCTCCTGACGGCCAAAACTTCTGATCTCTTTCTTCTAGAACTTCTGATCTCTTTCTTCCAGAACTTCTGATCTCTTTCTTCCAGAAGTTTTGATCTCTCTCTTCCAGAACTTTTGATCTCTTTCTTCCAGAAGTTCTGATCTCTTTCTTCCAAATCTTCTGATATCTCTCTTCCAGAAGTTCTGATCTCTATCTTCCAGAAGTTCTAATCTCTTTCTTCCAGAAGTTCTAATCTCTTTCTCCCAGAAGTTCTGATCTCTTTCTTCCAGAAGTTCTGATCTCTTTCTTCAAGAAGTTATGATTTCTTTTTTCCAGAAGTGCTGATTACTTTCTTCTAGAACTTCTGATCTCTTTATTCTAGAAGTTCTAATCTCTTTCTACCAGAAGTTCTGATTTCTTTCTTCCAGAAGTTCTGATCTCTTTCTTCCAGAAGTTCTGATCTCTTTCTTCCAGAAGTTCTGATCTCTTTCTTCCAGAAGTTCTGATTTCTTTCTTCCAGAAGTGTTGATTTCTTTCTTCCAGAACTTCTGATCTCTTTCTTCCTGAACTTCTGATCTCTTTCTTCCAGAACTTCTGCTCTCTTTTTTTTTTCTTTCTTTTTTTCTTCTCTCATTCTTCAACCATACTTCCGCATCTTCCTCCTGTAATACGGTGAACTGACTTTGTAGGTTTTTGTATCGCAAATGTGCGGATAGCAAGAGTCGCCACCGACTTTTCTTTTATCCAATTAAGGGAAGGTAAAAAGTACGGAAAAAAACCTTCGTTAGATTCTGAGTAAGGGAGAAGGTTATGAAAAGGGAAGGTATTAGCACCCCTTTCCATCCGTAGTTATCTACGGGCTCTTAGTTGCTCTTAGATCATTTTTTAAAAAGTGCTTTCTGTGTGTTTGACAAAAATGTTTTGAAAATGCATTTCACTTTGACTTTGTAATGATTCATGTAGGAATGTATACAAAGTGTTTGGAAATGTTTCGTTTTTGAAAAGAGTTTGAACTTTGACAAAAGTGTGAGGTGTGAAAAGTATTTTGATTTGAGCAAGCAACTAAAAGTCTTATTACCTACTCAGAATTGGTCGTTTTCGTGTTGTTTTACGTTCCTTTAGAATAGTGCTATCCATACCATTAGTTGGTAGGTAACCCTATTCGTTGGATGTAAGCGGGACATTCGAAGGGACATCGTATGGTCATAGAAAGCAACTTGTAGGGAGTATCCTAGCACATTTGAAGGGACTATCATCATTTTCGAGGCGACAATCGAGGGTCAAGATCATGTATTCGGAGGCGACATCGTGGGTCTATGATCTTTGTATCGAAGGGACTATGATGATTTGTTTTGAAGGCAACGGTGCTAGAACACCTCTACGTTCGAGGGACTTGACCATTTGAATTCGTAAAGGCAACGAGAGAGAATCACCCTAAGGGGTGCATGTGTGAAAAGAGTGTGTTGATTTTAGATTCATGTTATCTTGAAAATTAGAGTGAGCTATGTTCAATTTTATCTTGCCATACACGCCTAATTACTAACAGTTTATAAGATGCGGAAAGATAAATCCTACGCTATTACATGGCTTTGGGGCAGATACATAATTGAAAAGTACGGAAAATAAAAGTCCTAATTAAACTATTACATCCCATAGGCAATTACAAAATATGAAAAGAAAGCGATAAAAGAAATCGTCCGAAACGGAATAACCTGTGAAAAGATGAGAAATCGGGAAATACGAGGAAATCGAATAAGAGGAAAATGTTAGTAAAAATAATAATTTTTGAATGAGAAAAATATTTCATGCTGGAAATAACATTAACATGCTAAAATAATTTTTTGGGATTTTTTGGAGTTAATTTAATAATTAAAAATCTAATTAAAGGTGATTTAAATGATAAATTAACAATTAAATTAAATATGCATGCAAAAATAATATTTTTAATTTTATAAATTAAATAAACATTTTCTGGAAATAATGCAAAAATAAAAATATGTTTTGGTGTTATTTAATGCATGATAAAAATTATTGAAGTTAAATTAAAATGGATGAAAAATATTAAGAAAATAGAAAAATATGGAAAAAATAGAAAAATATGAGAGTTTGTGAAAAAGAAAGGAAAACCGGTCCTGGCATGGTTCGAACTGGGGACCCTTGAGAGCATCTTCAAACAGTCAGCACCTTAACCATTGGGACAAGTGACATCTGGTGTTTGAAACATTGAAATCAATTGAATATATGTGATTACGTGTCCTGGAAAGGTTTGAAACACAGTCAGCGCGCGTGGACCCCATGACTTATGAATGGACGAATCAGATCACCCAGAAACGCCACGCCAGCTTCTCGCCGGTCAACAAAGTCCACGACGCCGGAGCCCTAGCTCCGGTCGTCTTCTCCGGCGGCCTCAATCATCAAACCTGAAAAAATACACGAAATAAAGAAGCAAGAGGTACCCTACCCCCCTAAATCGAGGGCTGCGAGTTCGATGGTGCCATTGGTTTGCCCTAAAAATGCTTGTACAACCCGGTTCGATTCAAACAGCTCGCGAAGCCCTAATCATGGCAAATAGGTTTCTGGACGTTCAAGCTTGCATGTAATGGTTCTAATGTGACCTAATATGCATCCTGAGTTCAAACAAACACACAAAAGACATTAATAATGCATGAACAATGAAATTCGAATTTCAAAAGTTTACCAAATCGGAGGAAGCTTGGGATCGAGTTCTGGGCAGTCTTGGCTTCAAGTAAGAGATGGTTTTGACTCCTGGGAACCTCAAGAACAAGATTGGATGGGTGGTTTTGGCTGAGAGTAGCTGCAAATTAGAATTCGATTTTCACAAGTTTATGAAAATTTTGAGCAAAGTGAGGGTTGTTGTAAGGGCTAGGGTTTCGTGCCCTTTGTTGTGTGTAATGCTGGGTATTTATAGAGTGTTTTGGGATGGCAAAGAGAAGGAAAAAAGATTTGATCTTGAATGTGCATTGAATATTTTTCAAATAAAATCAAATTTTGAAGAAAATTTGATTTTCTCTTTAATGTGAGAGCAAGCACGAAATTGGCATGTTCCATGGGCTATCTTGGACCTCAAGTTTGATATAAATTCACTCCTTTTGAAAAAATATCTTATTTTCATATTTTATATAATTTAATTTTGAATTAAATGTTTTAAAATTCAAAAATAAATTAATAAAATATAAAATTGCCATGGCCAAGCATCAATGAGTCACAAATAATATCATGATCAAGTTTGGATCATAAAATTATAGGCCCATTTGGAAAAAAATTGTATTTTGACCAATATCTCCTTTTGTGCAATTGTCCAAAAATGCCCAACTTCTGAATAGTGTATCTTGCTCAATTTTCCATATTTTTTAGTGTTCTTGGACTTTTTAGAAATCTCTAAGAGTCCTATAACCAACCTCTTTGGTTTCATCTCAATTGGAGTTTCCACGCTCAATATATCTTCAACACAAAATGTTGACTTTTTGTTGACTTTGAAAAGGACCTGTAATGTTTTGATCCATACTTTCCAAATGAAGCATTTTTTGAACATTCTTGTGAGACATGAAGTTGTAGAGAATTGAATTTCCTTCAAAACAAGAGGTGGTGGAAAAATTTCTGAGAAAGTATGAAGAAGTTATGCTTAGTCAAAGTTTGGTTGACTTTTCACTGAGAAACCCTAATTTAGAAAGTTTGACTTTTGAGCAAATCTTGAGTTTTCTTGATGAATCATGATCAACCCTTGATCAAATGATGAATGTAACTTCAAAATGAGGATGTTGACCAAAAATCATGAAGTTTGATTGTATGTTGACCATAGTTGACTTTTTGTCCAATACAACTGATTTTCAACCATCTAAGCAATTGTCTGAGGAAACTTGACTTGTGAGGCTTGAAACTTGACATGGAGAATCTTTGAAGCATATGAGGAGGCATGAGGGCCATTGGAGATGTTGGAAGTCCATCTTGATCTGAGAATCACCAAACCCTAGTTTGGGTTGATTGTCTAGGAGAGGGGTTGTCTGATCAACCCTTGAGGAATCCTTGAGTATGGATGTATGGGAGGTCTTGAGAAGATGGAGGGCAAATTTTGGGGTATGACACCTCCACGTACTCCGTAACCTCTAACAACCTTCTTCCTCTTCAATTTATCACCAGTTTTTTCCTTCTCACCATAACAAATTCTTACAGGAAAAAATAAGAAAACTCTAACTAACTACAACAACCATTTTTCTTTTCATTTATGCACAATTCGTAACAACCATCACCACCACCACTTTTCTTCTTCTCCACTATAACAGAAAACACTTACAACAATTTTTTTCTTTTCTTCTTGAATTATCATACCACCTCCACCTTCATTAACAACCTCACAGTAACAATCTTCTTCACTCACTTCGCTCCACCTGCGTCACTGTAACAAGAATAAAAACTTGCCATAAAAAACTTCGCTCACTTCTTTCCACCATTCCCTATATTCTTTTTTCTCTCATCTCAGCAACATCCTCCACTAACACCCACAACAACTTCTAACGGCCATAACAACCATCTTCGCCACCCATAAGCTTCGGTGCTCATAGTGGCAACGCTATAGCATATTCTTCTTCTCGTCATTCTTGCTTCTTGACTCTATAACCATTCATACATGATAAACTATACGAAAGAAACGGTTACAACAATATGATGGAATCAACACACATATCCCTTTGGCTTCTTCGTTAATCACTCACTATATTCAACAATTAATCCTCCATTATCTTCTTCACTCTCTCAACTTCAACCGGTGACTAGCTCCGACGCTTCTCTCTCCTTCGTCTTCACGCCGTGAACTGAAGCCCGTCCCATGCTCTATCTTCATCTCCAAGATTCAGTAAATCTTCGAGTTTATTTATTAGAGTATCGAAATTTTTGGAATTCTATTATTCTCTGCAAACCTCAAGAACGAAGCATCGGTATTTTCTGAAGTTCCTCCTCTAAGTCGCGATCCGCAAACATGTAAATCTTAGGTAATAGCATTAGGTGAAGTATGTATTGATTCCATTTTTGATTTCCAGATCTAACTTTCGTACTCCTTTGAATCTTGCGTTGAACCTTGGAATAGAGGAAGGATTAGGAAATTTCGAGCATAGATTCAAGATTAGAGTCGAAACCCGAGTGGAACGATAAATTTTTTAAGAGTTTCTGCAGTTCTCGCATAGCTCCGGCGAAGCCTCTGCCGGAGAAGGAGGTTTGATTTCAGCGAGTTTTCATTCCCTGTGTCATGAATCCTCGGCGTGTCACAATCTAGCTGGTGCATGATTTTTCCCTCATTATCCTCTAGGATCTCGACACATGCCATTCTTTTTATTTGTTTGTTTCAAAAAAATTGATAATTAAAAATGGTGACCAATTGATAGGTGTGACATAAAAAATGTAACGTGACACATGAAAAAAATCTGTATAATAATTGTAGATTTTTGGACAAGTGGGCTTTAGTGTGATAATTGGACTGGGCCTAGCGAACCTGCCTCAGCGACTAGTTTACTATACCATAGGTCCTAATTCTGGACTTTACCCCCCTATTTCCTTGCAAACCAACTTCAATACTTAGGCGATTTCGCTTTCGATTTCGACTATATCAACTCATAAAAAATCTATAAAAATAAGTTTCTGAGATTTTAATGTCTTAGGATACTTTTGACATTTTTTGTGAATTTTTTATAATTAATTTCCTTTAGTTTTTAATCAATTTTTGATAATATATTTCGAAACGATTTCCATATTCGATGTAGTTTTCGATCGTTTCTCGACATTAAAAATCTGAATAAATAGATTCCTGATACTTTAGGACTTTTAGAGTGTTATCACTTTTTTTGGGATTTTTTATAATTAAATTTAGGTCCCATTTTAATTGCTTTCGATAACATGTTTAAATGCAATTTTTCCCATAATACTTCGCATATAGATGCGATTTTTGATCGTTTCTTAACAACAAAAATTCCTAAAAATGATATTCTGGTTCTATGATGTATTAAGAACTTTTAGATATTTTTCTCATAATTTTTTAGATCTTTTTAGGTCTTTATCCGATTTTTCTTTTGTGCAAATACAAAGATGTATAATTGTTTGCTAGTTCACCTAGTTAGGAATCGATTTCTTTGCATATAATATCTAATACTTGTTCTAACCTTTAACTAACTTTTTTATTAGCATATGGACATGTTTAGTTAATTGATACCTTGGTTAAGAATCAATAATTAAGTCATATGATTAGGGTACCATGATAGTTGACTCTTAGGGCGACGATTGATCATTTTTTACTTATATGTTGTGCACAAATATGTTTCAATCATGATTTTTCTTGTACATTTAGTTTGATATTATTGAATAGGAGTAAGCTAATGACTGGTAGAATTTCACACCTAATTTAATTCAATACTTACTTAATTCTCAAGTTTCGATCATGTAGCGATGTTTAAAAGCATGTTTCTCTTTTGTCATGTGAATTGACTAGTTGTAGGAGTGTAATACGATGTGTTTCTTAGAAACTTTAGGACTTTCCCCCCAATTTAATTGTAGCTTAAGTGCAAACCTCATCTTAGGGTTATAAATAGAACTTCGAAGCTAACTCTTAGCGGTATAACCCTCAGGAACTAATTTGATACTTGTATAATTCCTCTAGGTCCCTCGTATGATTAGTTTGCAATTCTTCTGCCATCTTAGGGAGATGTTTAGGTAAGCTTTAGAATGCATGCTCGCTGACCTTTATTGGAAGTTAGGTTTAAGGTGCTCCTAATTGTTGGTTTATTGATGCTTAGGCTTGTTTGGACATTTGTTTATCATAGACCTTGAGCTTTGTCGATTTAGATATGAATTTGTATATTCCGTGTTGTGCGACTATCTGGTATCTTGTATGAATTGTATTTCTTACAGGTGCTTTAATTGTGATATGTAATTATATGTTCAGTATTACTTCGATCATGTATTTGTACGAATTGTGTGTTTCATGTGGTGTATTGTTTGTAATATGGATTTGTATATTCCGTGTTACATTGTGTAACATGGATTTTATGTGAATTTGTATTTCTGCAGTGGTTCGATTGTAGTATGGACTTGTTTGTTCCATATTACTTTGACACCTCTTCGTGTGGATGGTATTTCATGCAGGTGTTTGTTGTGATGCAGATTTGTATATCTGACATTACAATTATTCTGGTTTTCTGCATGGATTGTATTTCTTGCAGGGATTCAGTTTGTGATTGGACTTGTCCGTTCCATGTCACGTGGTTACACTTCTTTGTATGAATTGTATTTCATGCATGTGTATTTGTTGATATTCGGACGTGTACAACACACGCACCAATCCTAATTATTGATACTTCGATACATTTCTGATCAGTTTTATTTGTTGATGACATCAATACTCGAAGTTTTCTAGAGTATTCTTAGCTCGCAGTGCTCTTCAAATTATTATCCGTTTGGTATTTTCTATACCTTTTTATCATATTCTTTTACCGCTTTTCTAGAGAGCATGAGAAGTAGGGTTTTACCGCTTTCCTTGCCATGAGAAGTAGGAATAAAGATGCATGATGGGGCTTCCGTAGTTGGAGCATGTTCAGGAACCCCTATGGTTTATTTAAAGACCCGTTTAGGGCGCTTCTGTTTGCTAATTGTGTTTGGTTTTTTAAAGTCCTCTTCCGTGCATAAGGAGGCAATTTTCAATGTGTGTTTACAATTGTGCTTGCATAGGTAAGAAGTGATTAAGACACCCGCTTTTTATATTTCCTGTCATCGAGTCATTGATATGATGGACAAGCGGAAAGGGTCGGCAGTCGTCCCCTGCAGTTCTAGTTCGTGTCTTGTATGGTACACGCGAATTGTGTTACTATTCCTTTATCGAGTCAATAAGAAAGTGGCCAGAGTCCCCTATTCTGACTCTCCACTCATTCTCGGGGTTCGCATTTATTTCAGAACTCGCATCATTTTCTTTGTAGGTTATGCCTACGCTTGTTTGACATTTTTTTGCGCATTGCATTGTTTGTGTGCTTCTACCAAAGCACTTGTTTGCTTAACCCCTCTTCATCCCTTGGTAGTTCAACCGAGGTGGATGTTAGGATAGTTTCCCTAGGTTTGCTCGGTTAGGATGGTCTTCAAAGCTTAGACTTTTTATCCTCAACCATAGGGCCATCTTTGCATGATAACATTAGGGGTATAACTAGTTAGTTTCCCTTTCTTGTTTTCTAGTTTCTTTTGCATCCTTGCATGTAATAAAACTAAAACTTGTTTTCTTTTTCTTTTGCAAATCAAAATACTTAATAATGGTTCAAACTCCTTTTTCAAAGGTAAAAGCAACCAACCAATGTAAACTCTTTTTTGCCTACGAGTTTTATTTTTGTGTTTAAAACCTTTTTCATAAGTAAAAACACAAAACCCACCAAAACAAGTGAGCCGAACTACGACGCTCTGACTTTTCCATTGCACGGGGGAATACGTAGGCATCTTGTCACGAGGCTCGATCGAGCAAACTTTGTAAATACTTTCTTCTTTTCCAAGTGTTTTCTTTATTTTCATTTCTTTCACATGCATTCTCTTTTAGCATATAGATATAACAATTAAGAAGTACATAGATACAAACACACCCATTAGGTAGAAAATAGAAGTGGATACAGTAGAGTACTACGGGCGTGTGGGATGCTAATACCTTCCATTCGCGTAATAGATTCCCTTACCCTATCTCTCGGTCGCAAGACCGTGTCTTATCCCTTTTAGGTTTTCGCGATGCGTTTACCTTTCTCCTTTTGCAAGATAAAACACGTTCGATGGAGACTTCATTGATATGGTTATCGGATGATGTTAAGCCGGTTGTTTCAATTACAACAATGGAAGATGAAATTATAGAGGTAGAGGTCGAGGAAATTATGAAGGAAAGAGACGTGGGAACTTCAACCAATTGAGAGATAATAATTTGAATACATCCAATCAAGGAAGAGGTGGAAATAATTTTGAATTCAACAATCATGGTCGAGGAAATAATTTTGGATTTAGCAATTGTGGTTGAGGAAGAGGTAACTACAATAAAAAAAAGACAAAGCAAAGTTGTTATCACTGTCAAAAGTTTGGACACAAAGTAATTGATTACAGATATAGACATTAGGAAAATGTGGCAGGGAGTTCGTATAAAATACATGTGAGTACTTTGAAATTCCATATAATTTATTTTTGATGAGTAATACATTTTTATAAGAAGTAAGTATTTGGTATTTGGACACTGGATGTACTAATTATATGTGTGAAAAGTGAGTTATTTATTTCTCTAGATGAAACAACAAAGTCAGTGGTAAAATTTGGAAACAATTCATGTATTCCAATTTTAGGGAAAGACCAAATTTCTATCAAGTTACAAGATGGATTATAGAAATTTATTGGTGATGTTTTCTATGCTTCTGGTCTTCATCACAATCTATTAAGTATCTGAAAATTGTCAGAGAAAAATTACAACATGCAGATTCACAATAGTTTTTGGACGTTGATTGATATAAATGGATGTTGTGAATCTTGTTATGAGTTACGACAAAATTCAATATCAATTTTTGAGGCAAAGAATAGTAGCAACTAAAATAAATGGTCTACAACAATAATAATTTGTACACAAATAGTATAACAGAATAAGGCGAGAAAAAGATGAAAGTTTGTTTACCTAATTCGATCAAACGATCAACTCTAGGGAAGAGAACATCTCTCTAGTTCACTATACTTAGAAATTTGTTACAAGAGACTACAAATGAGTTATAAAAAAATATCCTCCACCTTCAGGTTCCCAAGAACAACCCTGAATGCACCCAAGAATTACCTTATTTTCTACTCAAGTGTGTAAGCAAGTGTTTCCCAATTCCCAATAATCATAGATAACCCCCAAAGGTTTTCAAAACCTTTGTCTTTCTAAAGTTTCCCTTGAGAATAGCCAAAACCATATGTTATACCTTTGAAACCCTTGTTCTCCCTTGTTGGTTTAAGCTCTAAGATTAACACTGTAATAACAAAAGAATACATACTTATAATAGCCAAAATCCAATAAATCCATAACAAATCCCAAAACATATCTCCTTAATTGTTAGAATAGAAGATATTATTATAATCTTATAACCTCAATTATTTTTAATATCTTATAATATCTCTTAGAATACTATAAATATATTTCTTATAATATCTTTTAGAATATTATAAATACATATCTTATAATATTTTATAGAATATCATAAATATCTTATAATATATTTTTATATTAATTTATATGATCTCCAAATTAATATAAAATATTCTAACATTAATTAATGGATCAATGAACCAAACCGACCGAATATGATACTCCTAAATAATTCAAACCATATTAATTTTTGACTTTTTGGCTTTTTGGTTTTTGGCAATCTCAAAACATGTTTTCTTTCTCTTCATCAACAAAGGTTTTAAGGAATATTTTAACAATCCCCACTTTGACTTTAAACTGTGTTGATACTAATTTAATCATCAACAACAATGATGCTCTCTACCATGTTGAAACTCTAAACAACAACAACCTTTATAAAATTCAAACAACCCTTGAATTTTGATATCGCCACTTGTTTCTAATTACCTTTTTCAGCCTAGGTGATTTAACAAGCCTACAAGTATGATTACACAACCATCCTGACTCCACCTATTTTTAAATGTCTCCCTGAAGGTTTTTCTTCTTTCATTTGCAGTTCTTCAGCCACATTAAAAATATAATATTCAAGGCTAGCATAACCGTTCATTTGAGATGCTACAATAATCCTCATTACCTTATCATGAGTTAAATGACAATTAGAGATCTCTAGAGTCGTTCCCCTACTACTACTAGTATACATAGTAGGAAACTCCACTTCAAACTGAGTTTTCTCCATTACAGTTTTTACCAGGTTTTTCCCTTAGTTTTCAGTATTCTTCTTCTGAAGAAGAAATTTTCTACCAACCAAGTAAGCTGTTTAACCTCAACTCTTCCCAAAAAAGTTAATAATAACTCACCAGTAACATGTATTTTTCTCCCTTGATTTATGCAAAATTCATTATACTCCTCTGAAATTTTCTCAAGGCATCCATGATGCCTTAAACTCAAATATCATAGTTCTTTCTTGTCATGAAAGCCTCCACTAGTTAATGATGAATTAATAGAAAAATTTAAAACTTCTAAAATATATAGACCACATATTTTAGTCCCTTTAACAATAATCAATTCATCACGTAAAATCTTCAATACTCCGTGCTCAACTCTAGTACAATAGCCTAGACCATCAAACATACTTATAGATGACAAATTTCGCTTTAGTTCTGGAACATACCTCACATTGTGAATAATAAGTTCACGATCATCAAACATTTTAAGTTTGATCGTACTAATACCATGAACCTTGCAAGCCTTATTATCATCAAGGTGAAGAACTCCACCTTGAACCATCTTCAAAGTTTCAAAGTATTTTATTCTTGGACACATGTGATAAGATCAACCTAAGTCAATGACCCAACTATCTTCAGTTTCCAAACTCGATACTACTAGTACATCAGCATCCTCATAACTTTCATCACCCAAGGAAACTGCAGCTTGAACAAATTATCCATTGGCCTTTCTCTCAGGATAATCCCTTTTAAAGTGTCTGATTTTCTAACAGTTAAAAGATTTTACCTTTGACTTGTCAGACCTCTTTGATTTTGACATCCCTTTACGGCCACCTCCTCTAGACACATTTAAGCCTTCACCACTACCTTCAATCTTCAAATCTTTTGACTTAGAAAATTCTTTGAATTTCACCGCCGTTTGGACTTCATCCAAAGTAATAGTACATTCCTTACCATAAAGAAGTGCATCCTTAAAGTGCTCAATGGATCTGGGTAATGAGCTTAACTATAGTAAAGCATGGTCCTCATCATCAATCTTCACTTCAATATTCTCAAGATCATCAATAGTTGCAACACCCCAATGTTTCATTTATTTATTATTTATTTATTTTATTAATTATTATATGATATAGTAATTAATTAATTTGGGTGAGTATGTGAATAATTTATTTAATTGGAATATGTGTGTAATATGTGTGTAATATGTGTTATAGTGTTATTAGGTGTTAGAATAGTAAAATGTATATTGGGCCTTGGTGATGAATTAGTGTTAAAATGAGTTAAACTCATTAGTGGAATTAGAGTTACTAAGACTTTGTCAAGACAAAAGAGAAAATAGAATTTGAAATTGTAAGAACTTGAGAAGAGAAGAAAAGAGGAGAAAAGAGAATAGAAGAAGGAATATCATAGAAAGTGTATACATCTAAAGTAAGGGTGGAAATTCCTTGATTTATGGGTATATGTAATGATATGTAATGGGTAGTAACGTGAAATTAGGAATTTAATCTTCAAATTTATAATTTTGACATGTTAGTGTTAGATTTGAGATTCAAAATTTGGATGTTAGAAATCTTGTTTTAATGGTTCTAATTGATGCTACATGTTAGATATGGGTTAATATGTATTTAATTTATGAATTAGGACGGTTTGTAATGAGTTTTTGTGGGAAATCTGCATAGGGTAGAAGCTGTTTCACAACAGGTTTTTCTGCATAATTGCGAGGCCACTTAGCACGGTCAGAGAGAAAAACTTTTCAATTTGTGTAATTGAAGGGGTATCATGTATGCTATTGATTTATGAAGGATTTCCATGAATTTTAATAATTTATTCGAGGTGTTTTGGATTGGTTTTGATTAACTTTTAATGAAGAACATAATACTTGAATTGTATGTATGCATATTATAAATTGAGATCAATTGAGAATAACATGGTTTGATTATGGATAATTACATGTTATGTGATTGTGTTGAGTGGATAAATGCTATGTGTGTGCATTGGATGTGAATATTGACATGATGTATATATGTTGTGCAATTGTTGGGATAATTTAAATGTGTTGAATTATGTGAAATATGCTTGTATGATTAAGATTTGGAGATGGTCTTAATTACATATATATGTTGATATTGCACATGCATCATTTGTGTAAAGAGACAATGTTTTTGTAATTCTATGGGAATTATTGACTTATCCCAAACTTTGGAGATGTCTTTGAAGCTTAGAGGGTTGGCTTATTTTTGGTGGTTATCTGTCTTGGTGATGAACCTGGTGATATCGGTAAGGATAATATTGACACCACATGCATGATGCACGATCCATCATTGATATATGATTGTGGAACACTCTCCAACCAAAGGCCTTGATTCTATAAGGTATTTTCAAGTTCCATAACATGTTGCAGGCTAGAACCAAACCTGCATTGCTAACACTCCCTATTCCACCTCTAAACGAACTAACATATCTGAATTTAGCGTCATAACCTCTTCCCAGATTATGAATCCATTCCGCTATATCTTCTTTGCCACTAATCAGAGATCATCCCTCCAATATCTATTTTAGCTCAGTGTATATTTTCTGAACCCTCTCCATGATGATGCCTACTGTAACACCACAATTCTACCCGACGAATATTATAAAAATCAGAGTAATAAAATTTCTTCAAAATAATTGGAATGATAAAATTCAACTAAAAACAACAACATTTACTACAGATAAAACATATACATAACACTTAGAACATCAGGTGAACAGATAACCATATTATCCCGTCTTTGAAAACAAGACAACTTTTATTAACTATGCAGCAGAATCATAATATTCAACTTAATGACATAATATCTTTTGTTCAACTAAAACAACTTTGAAACATCATAAAATTCAACAACGGAAGTAATAACAACAATCGTTCATCCACTGAGTGTTATGTATCAGAGCAACGACACTGACTCAAACTAACGAAGGTAAACAATATCCATCCTAGATTACCTGCACGTTATCCACGTAGAGACAACACCATAATAGAAGGGGTGAGATATATAACAATATAATATGACGTATGATAAATAATATATGTAAGAATAAGATAATGTAAATCACCTATTCACAACTAATTAACACAAAAAACAATTCCACAATTTATTCAGTATTCACAACGACTCAAAATGCAACATGAGATGCAACAACTTATTCAAATGCACATGCATATGATACTAATGGAGAAAAATTCTCAATGTAAAACTGGAGCAAAACTCCCAACGTAATAATCTGCCAATTATCAGAGGCATCAACAAGGCATAAGCCTTCAACATCAACGTAGTTGCCAATCCATGCCATAATAAACAGAGCAAAGCTCCCAACGTAATATTTTTGTCAATCCAGGCCAACGTATTTATGCAATGTATGCGACAACATGATGCAATGCAACAACAACAACAATGTAATATTAAATCAACAACAACGTTATCATAATCCAACACTGGCCAAAATCCTCCAACGTAATAACAATTCAACAAAACTCAGTCAACATTGGCACTCGACCTACAACTTAACAACAATTATACAACGTGGACATAAGCCTACAACATAATAATCGCAATTCAACGAAAGCAACACAATACAAATCATCACCTACAAATTCATAATTTACGATAAGTATATAATACACCAAATCAACCAAAATAAACTACAATAAACCACGTAATTATTCGAACAATTTCGACTATTTTTGGTTAATTAATTATCGGCTAAAAATTCTATTATTTTATACTCTACACTACTATTTATTCAACACACACTGTCACTGATAATTTAATCAACTACATTCATCACTGCTATTTTAATACTAGCCCTGTTATTTTTACTGCCACTAAAATAATACAATTTCTGCTGTTTAATTTTCATTCTGCTATCAATTTAATCATAACAATGTAAATACCCTACACTTCATTTAATCACTTCTGTTACTAAATTATTTAGTACTAACTCTGCTACTGATAACTTTGCTAGATATATACTCCACTTTGTAATTTAATTAGATATATCACTTATGCTATTATTAAATATTCTATATTGTTAACATAGTTTTCTGCAAACATTACTACAACTCTGCCACTACTAATTTTATTTCTAAAACTGCTAAACATTAACCTGTTGTTCTCATTACTATTTTATCTATGTAATTATTTTACACTGACTACATAATTAATATAGGTCATCTAATTAATTCAAATACTTGACTCCTAATTATTATATGAGTTATTATTATTGTCCTTATGATACTAATATTATTTATAACAAAGAAAACAACATGGACATGCTTATTCAAAGTGTCCATACACTATAGTAACATAATTATGTTAGCAAATACATGCCCCTCGGCATTGTAATGGTGCCCATTGGCACCCTTCCTATCCATGCATGCCTAGTGTGCCGTAAGACACACCCTCCTTGCCACTTGTACTTATTACTACGTAATACACAAATTCTCTATTAACTAAGGAATACAGAAAAGAACAAAATAACATCAGACAAGTGATAAGAAAAAGAAAATTAAAGGATCTCCTTGTCACAGAGGGTGCCGCTCGGCACCCTTTTTGCTTAGCTATACATGTCGTTCAGCATGCCCTTCCCAATAGTGTGTGTCGTTCGACACACTTCCTTTACTTTGGGTGTGCCGTTCGGTACCTTTATTCTTCCTATCCTACAGTTTCCTCTCTTCTGCAATTTTTCTGTTATACTTCTATACTTCCTCCGATTAATTAACAGACAGAGACTTCATCACATATAATATTTCATCGACCATGACGAATTATAATTTTTCAATAGCAACATCGATTATGTAGACAATACATGAGCAATTTCAACACAATAAAATCAATAATTCTCAACAAACAGAACAATTGCAACGCATAGAGAATTTTTCCACTATACTAATTCCCACATACTACTCATCATACAACCCATTAGAAAGTCAGAACCCCACCCTTACCTTGAATTGAAGGCCACTCTACATAGTTCCGATCAAATCCTCGTTTTGGCTTTCGGTATGCAATACTCTCACAACAGCTAGCTCTCCAAAAACCGTTATTCCTCTTCTTGCCAACCTTTGCTCACGTACAACTATTTCTCTTTTTCTTATTTCTAAAATAACTAATATACTAATATTTTTATTATTTTATCTTATTGGGCTTACTTCTCTACACCTCCCTTTCTACTAATTATCACCAACAACTTATTCCACTATTATTATTATTATTATTATTATTATTATTATTATTATTATTATTATTAATAGCCAACTAATACTATTATTAATATTAATCGAACGACTATTCAACCATTAATAAACTAATTAACTCGACAACTTAGATCAACATTTCACAACTTCGACCATTATCCAAAAAATATTCGAAAATATTTAAATAAATAAATAATTAAATATCGGGCGTTACACATATCCGAGATCACCCCACACCCAGACGTCGTTCCACCAAACCCCCATCCCCGCTACCCTTTTCTTCCCTCTTAGTTCTCAACGCAAAGATCTCCAGGAATACTGTCTTGAATTCAGTAGCTCCCCACAAAAAACCTTGTTGAATACTCTCTATCTCTTTCTAAACTAACATCAGCGCTTTGTAGAATGAGAACTATAAGTATTTCCATCGTGTTATGAAAGCTAGGAGGAGACGTAGTCATATCGGTTCCATTATGACAAATAAAGGTATTGTTGATTCAGTTTTGGAGGTGAAAGAGGAGGTTTAACATCACTTTGAGTTGAAATTTCATGAGACGGAGAGGATTATACCCATTTTGGACGATATCCATTTTAAGTCGTTGAATAATAGTGAAAGTTATTTCCTTGAGGCTCCCTTTACGGATCATGAGATCAAGGAAGTAGTGTGGGGATGTGAGGGATCGAAATTCCCGGGTCCCGATGGCTATTATTTCTTTTTCATTAAGAAGTGTTGGTTTTTCCTTAATGATGATTTCATTAATTTTTTCAAGTGTTTTAATCATGAGGCCATTTTATCTAAGTCAATCATTTCATCTTTTATGACTTTGATTCTGGAATCTTCTAATCAGTTGGGTTTATACGATTAGACCCATTTTCCCCGTGGGATGTTTATACAAAACTATCTATAAGCTCTTGGCGGCAAGATTAAAGATGGTCTTGGATTCGGTAGTGTCCCATTTCAAAATCGCTTTTGTCCCGGGTAGACAATTATTGGACGAGGTTTTGGTAGCCAACAAAGTGGTTGATTTTGCTAATATGGAAGGGACAGTTTGTTTACTCTTCAAAGTAGATTTTTATAAAGCTTACAATAAAGTGAGTTGGGATTTTCTTTGATACATTATGAGAAAGGTGAGGTTTGGTGATGTTTGGATGAAGTGGATGAAGGCGTTGATTTTTTCGAGCAAAATGTCAGTGTTGGTTAACGATAGTCCTACTAATGAATTTTTAGTTGATAGAGGATTGAGACAAGGGATCCTCTTTCACCTTTTCTTTTGTGCTTGTAGCATAAGGTTTAAAGTTATTGGTGAGTAAGTTCGTGGAAAACGGAGATCATGTGGGTTTTAATGTCAAAGGTACTTGATCCATTGATATTATCCAATTTGCAGATGACACTTTTTTGGTGGGAGAGGGTAGTTGGAAGCGAATTTGGGCAATCAAATCCACTTTTAGGGGTTTTGAGATTGTGTTGGAGCTTGGGATTAACTATCACAAATGTAAGCTTATTGGTACCAATATTAGAGATAACTTTATGGATATCACGACTAGATTTCTTTCTTGTAGGAGGGAGGAAAAAGAGTTCATCTTCCTAGGTATTCCTATTGGTTTCAATCTAAGTAGGATATCGATGTGGAATTTGATCTTGAATAAGATAAAATCTTGGCTTTCGAATTAGAAGGCTCAATTGCTTAATTTCGGTGGTAGAATTAATGATAGTTTTATGAGATGAAGTTACTTTTGCAATCGTAACAAAACGAAAGCCAATAAGGAAGGCAACATTTGTTGGCAACTTGTTGGAATATTTGGATGCTTCGGAACTGAATCATTTTTAGGAATGACACTTGGAACGTGGTCCATGTCGTTTGGAACGTTAAAGTGTTAGTTTGGAGATGATCTTTCATCAGGAAAATTACTCATACCAAAAATATAGCTTCTATAAATTTAGCAAAGATTCTTTGTTTTATTTATTTTAAGTTATATTTGGCATGTAATGTTTTTTAATGGAGCTTCGTCTCATTCTTTTGTAATCGTGATCAAGAACTTTTGGTTCTTTTATCAACACATCTTACTTACAAAAATAATTTATATAGTAAAAATATTTTTAAAAAAATAAAACCATAAATTTGAAATAAAAGTATTTTAAAATTTGTTGGAAGATTAAAATAAATAAATATTTAAATTAAATGTAAAGTGTTATAGTGTAAAAAAATTTCAACTTATACCATTTTTACCAATATCAATTAAAAATAATACATTAAATTATTTATTTTCTTAATAAAAATTTTAAAAAAATTATTATTAAAATGGTATAATCTAAAATATGAACGTTATTTTATATTTTAAAATATTTTTGTTATGTTTTGAAGTGCCATGTTAGTAAACTTCCAATTAATTAATATTATAAAAATAAATAATTTGAAAACCAAAATTAAATGAAATATTAGCAAATATGAAATATATTTCACCAAAGTAGCTCGCACTTAGATACAAAGTTTAAGAGAGCAAATTCAAAGTAGCAACTCTCTAGTGATTATTAAAAGGAGTTAATAGTAGGAACATTGATATAAAGTTGAGGAGCAATCACTCTTGTGAGAGACACACCATTTGTTCACCTAAAACCTTAAGGTGATGTGTGGGTTCTCTCACTTATAAAGTGTTCATTCTTCCTTTTTCTAACCAATGTGAGACTTCTTCCTCACACTTGATTCTCAACACCCCCCCTCAAGTGTGAGTCACAACGCTCCCTCTCATGTACCCTCATATGAAAGCTTTTTCTTCCACATACACTTGTACCATCGTTAACACTCTCCAACGAAACACTTTCTACCCACCACATGCGGAAAGTATTTCGATACAAGTTAGTCGGTCCCTTTCTACCCACCACATGCGGAAAGTGTTTCGATACAAGTTATCTGGTACCTATCTCGAAATTATAGGCTCATGATACCAATGTTAAAGGGAGTTAATAGTAGGAGCATTGATATAAAGTTGAGGAACAAGCACCTTTGTGAGAGATACACCACTTTTCCACCTAAAACCTTAAGGTTATAGGTGTGTGGGTTCTCTCACTTATAAAGTGTTAATTCTTCCTTTTTCTAACCAATGTGAGACTTCTTCCTCTCACTTGATTCTCAACAGTGACGACAACACTCATGCTTGAATTACATATTTTTTAAAATTTTATTTCATTTTATACTTTTCACAATATATATTATTTTAACATGTAAATAAGTTTTACATGATAAATTCATAAATTTATAACAATATTTAATACAAAAAAATTTATGAAACACTAATTGTAAATACAATCTAATTAAAATAAAGTATGATATCTGTTAGAATAAGATTTGATTCTATAATTATATTTCTGAATTTTGATGATAACAATGAGATGTTTGTATGAACAATTTTGCTACTCTAAGAATTGTTATTTTGAGTATTTAACACACAGGTCTTGCTTCTGATGAATGGTGTGACTAAGACATTAGAAGAGACCAAGTTTTGCTTCTGCACTACACAAGTTCTTATGAACAGTAGCCAAATGTTTCAAAGGCTCTGAAGTATTGGACTCTGATACGCTGTGAAAGAAACCAAGTTCTGAAGATCTGAAGACAGAAGTTCTGATGAACAATCCATATACTGAAGACTTATGTTTCTAAGACAATGAATTTTGAATATATACCAAGTCTTGAAGACTCTGAGATTTGAAGTTCTGATGACCCAAATTTTATGTTCTTTCTTCTAACTCATGCTCGTCAGAAGCCTCTGAAGTCCAGAAGACAAGAAGACTAAGCAACATGGTACAACAGTACATGGTACAAACAAAATGTTTCAATTCCACTGATAAAAGGATGAATGTTGTGTACTATTTTGTCCCTCACATACATTCAAGCTGCCAGCTTTCTAGAAATTTTAGAAATACCCTCCAACGGATATATTATTTTAATGGCTATATAAATGCTTGAAGACTTAAAGAAAAGACTTCTAATTCATGTTCTAACAAGACTATTAATAACATCCTTCATTCTCTTAAATCTATTGTTCTTAATTATTGTTTACTATTCGTTTGTGTAAAAGCATATATCTTGCAAACAAAATCTTTCTCAAATTGTTGTTTGATTTTCCTTAAGGGATCAATTGGTCGGAATCCTTAAGATGTCTAACATTTGTGTGTCTTAGAGATTGTACGTGAGTCACTTGCAGTTAGCTTGTGCATTGTAATAATTTGTGTGATTATTGGATTAAGACCTTGTTTGATAAGGCGAAATCATCTTGACGGGTTGGACTAGACTAACTTGATAGTTTTCAAGTGAACTAGTATAAACATACACTGTTCTTTCCTTCTTGCATCTCTAGCATTATTATCAAGACTGGAAAAACTATTTTTATTTTAAAGAGATTATTTTTAAAGAAATATTTTTGATTTAAAACACAATTCAAACCTCCACTTTCTTGTATTTTTCACACATTTAATATCAAGTAAACATAACAAATATTTGAAATAAAAATATGATCTTCTTATGTCAAGCAAACATATCAAATATTTCAAATAAAATTATGATAATTCTACCAATTTACTTACAGATTAAAAATAATATAATAAACATATTAAAAAAACTAAAACCATTAATTTGAAATAAAATTATTTTAAAATTTGTTGGAAGATTAAAATAAATAATTAAATTAATGTAGAATGTTATAGTTTAAATATTTGTAATATTGATAACAGTTTTACCAATATCATTTTAAAATAATACACTAACATTTTTTATTTTCTAAATAAAAATTTAATAATATTTACAATCAAAATGGTATATTCTAAAATATAACAATTATATTTATATTTTAAAATATTTTTGTTATGTTTTGAAGTGCGATGTTAGTAAATTAAGAAAATCAGTGTGTTAAGTTTTTCCAGTTCATTCTAAAATAAAATCATGATATGGCGTGTTAATTAAATCAAACAATTACTATAAATAATTAATTTTATTACCATATATATTTATTTGTTAAATAAAAGAAGAAAAAGAAAATCACATAAAAAAATTTAATAATTGTTACACAAAATTTATTATTATAACTGTAATTACTCAAATTATAGAGTAAATTTATAGATTAAACAAAAAATTTGGATAGAATAAAAATTTCAAAGTCTAAGTGTCAAATCAAGCTCAACATCAGAGACTTCTTGCATGTTAATTGAACTCTCTTCAGTAGTGTTTGACTTATAATATTCTTCAATACTAACTTCTAAATTCTTTAGCAAATTCTTCTCTTCTGGAATTACAGTATTACTATTATTTGGAGTAGCACTCTCATTCTTCAATCCATCAAGAAAAGAATAGGTTGTCATCTCTTGCATTGGTGTCCATGCAGTTGGGCAAGACTTAAATTGAGGTGAAATGCATGAATAGTTTGGCCTTGGCTTGTGAATCATAGATTCCATATTAACTCCAAGTGCTCTATTATAGGATCTAAATCCATGATAAGGAATCCTAGAATGACTAGGATAATTACTGTAGTAAGGAAAAAGATGATGAGGAATCTCAAAACCATTGTTTATCTCTTGGCCATGTTTTTCGAGGGCACGCTCTTTTTTATGAGCGTTTTGGTGTCCTCCCAAAGCTTGGACAGATGAAAACTGATTCTTACAAAAATTGCATGAAAATATTTTCAACGACTTTTCCTTAATATTATCTTCTTTGTTGGAGTTATCGTTAGCCAAACTTGATGAAGATGAACCCACCGCCATATCTCTTGTAGGGTTGATAAAATCATGTTGTTGCAACTTCGACCCGCGAATAGAAGCATCCTCAGAGAGCTTGAAAGTTGAGGTTTTGGAGTTTGATGATAGAGGTTTTATAATATCCTTCTCGTTTGTATTGTTGATGGTGTTGTCTTCTGAAGTGAAAGAGAATTGATCTGAGTTTGCAACCATTTGTGTTAGAATGATTGATGAAGACAGGATGCATTAGGTAAGGGTATATATATATATATATATATATATATATATATATATATATATATATATATATATATATATTTAAGATTTGAATTAATGCAAATATCTCCATAAATATGTAAAGAGATCCAATTAATTTAATTATACTATTAATGTAATGGACTGAATTGATGTGATCAAGATTTGCACCGTTCAGTAGGATTTTGGTAAATAAGATTTAATAAGATTGATTCCTAATAATAACTTTCCTAATAATTATTTTAATAGTTGAAATATACTCCATAGTGAATTGTGACGTGTTATCAGTCTTAATACAATTATTTAAAGAATGGGATATTAAAATAAAAAGTATTACACAAAATCGAAAAATAATCAAATTATTCTATAAGAAAATCAAATTATCTTTGCTGGTAAATTCTATTTAGAGTATTTATATGTTAAACTTGCTTGAATCTTATTTTAAATGCATTTTTTTAAACAAATCAAATCAATCTAAATTACATACATATTTGATATTTATCTTTTTATTTTATTAAAAGATACATAAGTTTTATTAGTATAAAAGATTATAATTAATAGATAATTTGTTGATCTTTTCTTTACTTTTGAATGATATTTATTATTTCATTCAAGCCTTTTTTAAATATTACAAATTTTAAATATAATCGTTCTAATATATTAATTTTAAATATATTATAAATGTTAATAGATTCTTTTTACTACTATAATTTGAATATTTAAACTATAATTAAAAATGTAGTTGTATTTTGCATGGAATGATAAAAGAAATATAATAAAAATATATCTATTAAATGTTGTGAAACACTTTCTTAAATACAATATTAGTGGTAGCTTCTTTATCTTTATCATGAATAAAGATCTTATTTTTGTCATAACTCTAGAGATAGTCATATAAAATTGATCATGACTAAAAAAATTTTTTGATAAATATAAATTAACATTGTCTAGAGATTGCCCCCGAGATTTGTTAATTATCTTGACAAAAAAAATAATTATTACAAATTATCGTCTCACCAATTTAAATGACCATGGTAATTGTGAGAGACAAAAATACTCTAGAAATATAAATAGTGTTACTAATATTCTTTCCAGAAATGATCTTAGATTCATTGACATAATTAGTAAGCATGGTTACAATAAATAGTGTACATTGTATAAGCCTTTAGACTGATCTAGGTTGCACATAAACATAATGTTGTTGAGGACTATATCTCTGACGCTTGGAACACTTTTCTTTCATAATAAGTGATCTTCACGCTCTTGCTTTTTTTCCTGACCCTAAATTATCAATTGGGTCCATACTTGACATACAGATATTATCTTATGGAGTCTATAAAATAATGAAATGTTAGTATTTAGGACAATTGGTCTGAAAAACGTAACAATATTTAATAGACAATTCATTTAATAGACAATTAGAAGGGAATTTGAAATGCCAACCAAAATCACATCATTTGACTACAACTAAGCTAATCCATTAAATAACTTGACAACAAAAACCAAATAAGTTAATACTTCATATCCCATTTATATATGTCACAATGAAACGTGTTAAGGTAGTTGTAGTCTTAAGTTAGCCATATAAGAATCTTATATGGCATGTATTCTCTAGTTGAAATTCTCTTTTATTTTGAACTTCTGGTTCTTTAAGTAAGACTCTTATTGAATTTTTATTGACATTTTCAGTCAAATCTCATTCTTTAAGCTCATCTATGATCATGTTCCTACTGATCACAATCTGCTTTTTTACTGGATCGAACAACTTGTAAACTCCTATCAAATGATATCCAACTAGGATTATTTGACTTGACTTGTCATCAAGTTTTCATCTCCACTAATCTGGCACATGTCTATGTGCTATTGATCCAAACGCTTTCAGATGACTCAAACTAGGTTTTACACCATACCAACATTCTTCTAGAGTGATTCCTTCATGTTTCTTTGTCGGACATCCGTTCAAAATATATGTTGCAGCAGACGCATCTTTACCCCAAAATTCTTTAGGTAAATTCTTGCCTTTCAACATACTTCTCACCATATTCATGATGATTCGATTCTTCTTTTCTGCTATGGAGTATAGGGTGGCACCACCTCATGCACAATCCCTTCTTTTTCACATAACTTGTCGAAATCTTTTGACACATACTCTTCACCACCATCAATTCTCAAAACTTTGAGCTTTCAACCACTTTGCTTTTAAACTATTGATTTAAACTTGGTAAATACCTCGATCACTTCACTTTTCTTCTTGATCAAGTAAGTCCACAGTGTTAACTGAATTCATCTATGAGTGTGACAAAGTATTTATTACCTCCATACGAATCCACCTGGATTGGTCTACATACATAAAAGTATATGACTTCGAGAATAGCCTTCGACTTGCTTCTTACATCCTTGTTGAAGCTATTCTTGTGGGGCTTTGGGTTGAAGTGGTAAAGCGACAAACAAAAAGTAAAATATTATTTTTATCGGGTGATATAGGTTATATTGTATCGTGTCCACAGAGATTGGTATATTGAATCCGTCGTTCGATAAATCGTTTGTTAATGAGTTTGGGGGTTAAATGGTTGTAGAGAAAAGTATCAACATAAATTAAATGACTAAAGGTAAAAAGGATAGACAACTTATTCGTCTCTAATGTACACTACTCCTCACAGACTTAAACCTATCGACCAGTTATACTCAATCAACGATACTCATCTATGTCATCACGTATCTCTCACAACGTAAGTCATTTCTAACCCAAATTAAGAGGCCTACTGCATCACCTTGGTAGTGATGTCTCTACCACCTTAACAACACAGAAGTCAACCATGTTACTCGCATTGATGATCCCTCAACCAACACAACCAACATAGGCATTAATCTCAGATACCCTAAGTAAATGTCAACTCTAAATCTATGTCTAGAGTTTAGAAACTAACAGATAAGCATCCTAGGTAAGAATCTAAGCAATATATGTATATAGCTACTCAAATCCCCAACACAAAGTAAAAACCTAGGACAATAATCAACACAAATTTATAAAGCAAACTTTATACAACGCCATGGGCGACAAATATACATGAGTTCATAGTAAATATACACAAAATACCCAACAAAATAGAGTTTAAAAAAAGAGAGAAAAGAGATAAACCAACACTTCTCGAGTTGTCAAGACGATTGGTGAGAATCCACCTCTGATTCGACAAAATGCAAGCTCCATTTGTTGTTTTCAAGCTCTCCCTACCAAAAAAAATGATCTATGATGGATTGAGGTTCAAAATTCCCAAAAAATAACCTAAAAAAATGTATATTTACCCCTTTATCGTACACCAGCAATTGGATTAGCTAAATACACCAGCAACAGAAATTCTACTTTGGTCATAACTTGAGAAATGTAACTCTGATTTGCGTCCGGTTTGAAGCGTTGGAAAGCTTATTCAATTTACTATTTAACCATGACCAAATACCATGCTTTTATGTCTATTTGAAATATTTTAAAATCTTATTCTTTGCTTTGTACATTCATTTTTATTGCTCAAAATCGCGCATTTGAAGTCGTGTCTTCGACACTTTATTGCTCATGCTCCAAATATGCATCAATACCTACAAAATAAATAGAAAACTATCAAACAATATAATATTTACACAAAAACATGATTATACTCAATATGTACAAATACACACACAATTTGGGGTTTATTCAAACAATATTAACAAAAAGTATTGATAAGTGCAATCAAACTACTACTTAAACTACTACTCAAAATATAGACATTTTTGCAATCAAACACCACATTTTTTAGTGTTTAGATATTTGGAGAGACGCGGATGGTCTTGCCAAGTTAGTTGATAGGGTTGTGGTGGTGTTCATACTCAGGAGAAAGATAAGAAGATGAGCTCTAATGTCAAGCAATGTCTCTACAAGGTTGTAGATAGCCATTTCACAACAACTATAAAAGTGTCAGGGTTATCAGGTGTAGCCCCCTATAATGACATACAATAAAGGCTTTGGAGGATAAACACCCGTACAAACCGCCTCTCTCCTTGTCGACCACGCTATTCTCAAAATATACCCTTGTGACTGATGCATATACTATCTTCAAGTATGTTAAATCTTTTCCCAAGGGGACTTCATGTGGTAGAGATAGTTTGCTTGATCAACATATTTTAGATGCACTATATGGTGAAGGTTCTACTGTGGCGAAAGATGTTTTACATGCAATCACTCTAGTTGTTAACTTATGGCTTGGAGGAAGATGTCATATGAGTTTGGTGGATTTTTTTCCTCTGCACCTTTAAAACTATTATTAAATCCTAATGGTGGGATACGACCAATTTCTATGGGTTCTATTTATAGGAGATTAGTACTTAAGGTTGCTATGAAAGGGGTCAATAAAGGTATGGCACGATACCTCAATGACTTTCAGTTTAGGGTTGGGGTATCGGGTGGTGCTGATGCCATTTTTCATAGTGCCAACAAGGTGTTAAGCAAGCGACACAGAGATGGTTCCTTGGCTATGATCACTGTAGATTTCTCAAATGCTTTCAATATGGTAGATTGATCAGCCTTATTGTGCAAGGTGAAGGTGAGATGCCCATCTATTTATTTGTCGGTTAAGTTTCTTTATGACCAAGCAGCAAGGTTGTACCTTGGAGATGGACATATTATGTCAGTCACTGGAGTGCAACAAAGTGACCCGTTAGAGACACTCATTTTTGCTCTTGTGTTATACTCACTCATTCATCAGGTTAGGGACAATTTTAAGTTTCTTCTTCATGCCTGGTATCATGACGATGAGACTATTATAGGGGATTCACAAGAGGTGCCTAAAGCCCTTGATATCATTCGGGAGACAGGTCCAGGATTAGGTCTTGAATTGAATATTCGTAAGACTGAGATCTTTTGTCCTTTATGTGACGGTAGTAAACTTCATAAGGATATAATCCCGTCAGAAATTGGGAGGCCGATGTTAGGGAAAAATATGCTTGGAGGGGTTGTTAGTCTGGATGAAGGTTTCATTAAGGAGTTGTCCAAGAAGAGAGCTTCCAGAGCTATTGATTTAATGCACCTTCTACCACAACAATATGATCCTTAGAGTGAATTTCTACTAGTTCGATCATGCATGGGTATTTCGAAATTGGTTTTTGGCCTAAGAATGTGTCAACATACTCATATGGAGGAAGTAGCTATTTGGTTTGATAAAGAGTTGTGGAAGGCGGTTGAAGACATGGTTGGTGGAGGTTCTTTCTTCGGAGACCTTCAATGGAGGGTGGCTTTATTATCCATTAGAGTTGGGGTAGGTTTGTACACGAATATAAAGGCTTCCTCCTACACCTTTCTGGCTTCTAGGGCCCAATCTTGGGTGTTACATGATTATATATTGAGACACAGTGGGGTATATGGTATGGACTCGGATTTCAACAGAGCTTTGGGTGGTCTTAGTGTTGCTATTCCAGACAACTCTCAAAGCTGCTTCCAGTAAAGTGGTCAAACATGAGAAAGCGTGTTTTAAAAATCAACATGTTTTTATACCATTTGCCTTTGACACTTTTGGTTTCCTAGCACCAGAAGTAGTTGATCTTTTACAGAGAGTTCAAAGGCTTATGAATAACAATTATATATCTCATAGGCCTATAGATGTAGTTTTTAAGATGATTAGTTTTGTGATCCAAAAAAAAAAAAATAGTGGCACATCTTATTATTCGTTTACCTTCTATGTTTGTATTGATCTAATTTTTCATTTTAATACTACTCTTAACAAAAAAAAAAGTCTTTATAGTCCAATTTTTCAAAAGGTAGATCCTTAAGTATTCAACCGGTTAATATCTATGTTTTTTATACGGAATGTTGTGCTTAGCAAGAAATTTAATTTTTGTCTAATATATGCAGGTGGGCTTGAATGATTGATGGGAAGAAATGATACGATGAATGAATATTTATTTCAAATTTAAAAAAAAATAAAAAATGAGAATAATCAAAATCTAAAAATTATAAGAAAAATCTATAAAAATATTTAATTCTAACTTTACAACATTATTTATTTGTAATTAATATTAAATAAATAATAAATCCATTTGAACAATTCTATAATATCGAATTGTATATTGTGTCATTTAAAACATGTCATACTATTGTATTTTTAATAAAATATTTTAAAAAAATAAGTTTAAATTTTTTTAAAAAGATATCAATTTTCATCAATAAAAAATAAAACAAAATTCCAATTAAGGATTTTACTATGGTTGATTGACGTAAGCAAGGTCCATCTGTGTTGTTTTATTGATTTTCTTTGTGCTTGCCTTCATAAGACTTATTGGGCTACTAATATTTACTCTCCTTTTTACTTATTTTTACCTTATTATTAATATATTAAATTTGTTATTTAACATTTAATTAAAATATATATATTAATTAGACAACAAACAAAATAAAACCTGAATAAATATCTCTAAACATAACTAAAATTATATTATTAATTGGAAAACTTACCAAAAAAAAATTTAAATCAATATAAAACTAAAACTATAATAAAAATAACTCAAAATTAAATAATAAATATATAGATTAAACAACAAAACTAATAAAAAATACTTTAAAGCTTAAGCGACAAATCAAGCTCAAGAGATTCAGAACAAGAGGCTCCTTCAATATTAGTATGATGATTATCACCACTCGAGCCAGCAACAACTGAATCCTTTTCCGATGAGTTTGAGTTTGTAGCATTATGTATTGAAGACTTTCCAACATTATTTTCTAAATTTTGCAGCATATTCTTCAAAGTTGGAGTGACATTATTTCCCTTAAGACTCTTATTCTTCAATTCATCAATAGGAGAAAAGTTTCTCATCTCTTGCTTTGGTGTGCACACAGAAGTAGACCATGACTTAAAAAGAGGTGAGGTCCATGAACAATTTGGCCTTGGCTTGTGAATCATAGACCCCATATTAATTCCAAGTGCTGTATTGTAGAATCTAAATCCATTAAAAGGGATTGTATAATGACAGGGATAATCAGTGTAATAAGGCATGGGATGACGAGGAGTTGCGATATTAGTAGGTACTTCTTTATGATGTTTTGCGAGAGCACGCTCTTTCTTATGAGCGTTTTGATGTCCTCCTAGAGATTGCGGAGTGGAAAACTTTCTTTTACAAAATTTGCAAGGAAATATATTGGAAGAATTTTTCTCATTATTATCTTCATTGTTGGACTTGTTATGACCAAAACTCGATGAAGATGAACCCACAACCATGTTCTTTGAGCTATGAACCGAATTGTCCTCGGGGAGCAAGTGATAATTGGTGGTTGAAAGCTGGTGTTCAGATTTTACAATGTCCTTTTCCTTCATTGTCATCATCTTATTGTTGATGGTGTGCTCTTCAGAAGTGGCAGGGGATTGATCAGAGGCTGCAGCCATTTGAGTTTGGCTGATTGATGAATAGTGGAGGCATAGGGTAGGGTTTATATATATATACTAGTACTATATTTGTATATCTAAGATTTGAGTTAATGCAAATATCTTTATAAATAAGAGATCTTATGAATTTAATTGAGATGTGATTGTTAATTTACTATAAATGTAATTTATCATAAATAAATTGAGATCTTATGAATTTCTTTTGTTTTGGAAATCAGATCTTATGAATATTTGTCTAATAATGATTTCAACACTGCCTAGTTAATTATTGATAAGCCAAATATTCCATAGTGGGCGAGTGAAGTTATATGTATCTTGCATTCTATTTGTTGCTCAAATATATAATGATGTCAATTACTGAGAAATCAATGGGAGGAAATTAACTTAATTAATTAAAAACATTGTCAAGTGGAGTATTTTTAGTTTCAACTGTGATAAATTATATATATTTGATTACACTTAACTATAATTTACATATACCAGAAATAAATAATTTAGTATATGAATTTAAAAAATAGGTCATTTATGATATTATTCATATTGAGATTTAATTCAAAATTTAAATATTTAAATAATATTACATGAATATGAAAATTATAAAAATAATAGTTTAAATAAATAGTATAATTAAAATAAATATATTGCATCATAACTATTTATTTTAATTAAAATAATAGTCTACGTATTTAAAAATATATGCTTGTAATTTCTAATTTTATAGGCATTCATATCTAAATCAATTTTAGTTAAATTAGTATGTATTTACAGCCAATTTTTATTAAAATAGGGTGTAACTAAAAATATATTTACACCCAATTTTATTTAAATAAGGAGTAACTAAGAGCATTTTTACACCCGAATTTCATTAAAATAGAGTGTAAGTAAGAACATATTTAAACGTGGTTTTTATTAAAATATGGTGTAAGTAAGAACACATTTACACCTGATTTTTATTACAACAGGGTATAACTAATCATGTATTTACACCCAATTTTATTAAAGAAAGGTGTAAAATAGGATGTTTTTGCACCCATTTTTATTTAAACGAACGTAAATTCATTATACATTTCTCACCCTATGAATATACACCTTTTTATATTAAATTTAATAGCCAGTGTTTGTTTTCTCGAATTTTATTGCTATTTAGAAGTATGTTGGAATGTTTTGGAAGTATTTTATTGCTTAAGACTTCAAGAAATTTCAGTGTTTTTTTTTTTGTATTAGTATTTTTTTCAACACGTAAGTGTTATTGACATATTTATATTTTAGTGTCCGCATCGTTATAATAGTGCCCGTGTCGATCCTTGCTTATGCGTCCCTCACATTTTGAATTAACCGCGCCGCATTGTTTTTCGAGATTAACAACATAGGATGCAAACATTATAATTGCAAGAAATCAAGGTGTCTTAGTTTAAATGTATATTTTTTCCTTTTTTCCAACGATAAACATCTTTCTGTCAGTATACTCTTCTTTTTTATTAACACCTTAAAAACCAAACAAGATATGTCTTTCCATCTTAAAATTCTGGTGCAACAGCAGACTCGGATGTCATATAAGGATGTCTTGACATCTGATCTGAAATTATAAAAACAGACAAGGTAGGAATAAAAGAACAATGAAGGAAAGTAATAAAAACACAACAGAATTGTTAACCTAATTCGGTTCAACAACCTACATCTGGGGGTTACCAAGCTAGGAAGAAGACTCCACTATCAGTAGCATTATTTTATGTAAACAACCTCCGGTTTACAAGTAACAACCTCCAGCTACCTAATCACTACCCAATGAAATATTTATCTTAGAAACTCATCTAAGATAAGAGAACTTCTGCTCACTCCATAGTGGTACCAAAACCTGTTGCAAACCCTTGCAACATACACAACCAATTTGGAGAACATCACTTCAAACACAAAGACAGTCAAACACGTGACTCACACAAACTTGGAATTTTTTCACAACTTCTTCCAAGGACACAACTGCACTCATTGCTTCACAGTTTCTGAGTGAGTAAAATAATTCTCTTGCTTACAAGCTTCGAGGTACAAATCAGTAACCATCCCACAATCCGGGTGATTCACTTACATGGCTAACCCTAAAAACTACATCTATCTAAAATCGGCTAGCTTACTAAAACTAAGTTACAAACTTCTTATTTATAACCTTCTACCTAACTGGATTTGGGCCTTCAAACAACAGCTTAAAGTTGTAACAAACTTCTGCAAAAAACAAATGCGTAGATAACTTCTGCTACCATCAAGGTCCTTGCTGATTTTTCTCTTTACCTTCTGGACCTCCATATATGCCTTCAATATCACGCCACATAAAATGCATAATATTCCCAGAATATTCTGCATAATTTAAAACAGAACTGTAACAAACTTTGACAATTCAGTAGCGTGATGTCTGATGTGTAACTCCCCGAATTTAATTATTTATTTAATTAAATTAATTAAGTATTTAATTACTGGAGTTGTTGAAGATGAGAATTTTTCGAAATTATCATAAGAGGCATTATTGGATTAATATGTTAATTGAGCGGTTAAGTTGATAGTTGAGTAATTAGTCAGATTAGTCGGTTTAATCGGAGAAAATAATATTAGGAATAATATTATTAAATTGAACTATTTATTTAATTAAATTGGATTTTCTAGCAGTGGAAGATTTTCTAACAGACACTGATATTCTAGTAGCCGAGTTGAATTTTGTTGATAGCATAATCTTGATGCAGAGAAGTTAATGATATCAGTGTAATAAAATTAGTAGAAGCTAGTTAATAACTGGTAGTAATAACAGTGGATAGAAATAATTCTGAATAAGTCGAATTAGTAAATTAAGCGGTAATATTAGTTGTTCGAAATTAACCGAAACTTGTCGGGGTAGTTCGTATATATTAGTAGGTAATTGTGTTTGATTTGTTTTGTGAATACGAAGATGCATAAGTTAAATTGCAGGAACAGCTGAATAAGTTGAATAATCCTGAATTATGGACATGTTTGAGTTGTAGGTCGAATGACCAGTGTTGGTTTAAGTTGATGCAATTGATGCATGTTTAAGTTGTTGTTGTTGTTGTTGATGATGTTTAAGTTGTTGCTGTTGTTGTTGATGTTTAAGTTGTTGTTGTTGTTGTGTTGTTGATGTTGTGTTGTATGTCATTCATACCGTCACATACATTGCATGATTAAGTTGGCCTTGATGGCACCACATTGAAAGTTGAAGGCTTATGCCTTATTGAAATGCCTCGATAACCGGGCATATGTTAAGTTGGGAGTTCTGCTCCAAATGGTACCACATGCAATGGCATAGTTGAGTCGCATTCGATTTGTATATTGAAGTTGTTGTTATTGTTACGTCTTTTGTTGAACGTCGCTTTGTTGTTCGATATAAGTTGTTGTTGAATATAAGTTATTGTTTGATATAAGTTGTTATTTAATACAAGTTGTTGTTATTAAGTTGTGATTATTTAAGTGTCAGGTTGATGATAAGTGTCAAAATGTAGTTATTTTGTACATATGTTTTGTGGCACCTATCTATTCTTTTGTTTTGAATATCATTGAATAACCTCGCTTTTTGTTGTAAATACGTTTTATTGTGTTTTATGTATATATTGTACCGATTGATTAGTTCTATGTATATTTTGTAGGTATTTGTTACATTATTGGAGCAAGAGGAATAAAAGCTCCATGATGCATTGTTGATCAATAATGGAATAAGAAAAAAAGAGAAGTCATTCCAAGTTGTGCAGAGAAAGCAACAAAAGTTGCTTTTCTGGTGTGCACCGCCGAGCGGTGAGGTGGCGATGATAGGGCGCTGTGAGCGCCGAAATCTTCGTTGGGCGGTGCAAGAGAGGTGCAACTTTATCAAAATCCAGTAACTCTTGACTTTGGCTCGCCAGCAGCTCGCTGGACGAGGAAGAGAAGCAGCGTCGGGCGGTGATTTTGATCGTCGGGCGGTGTTGAGATATTTTCCCAATTTGCAGATGTGGAGCATCGTGGACCAAGTAATAAGGGATCAACATCGGGCAGTGCAATTGGAGCGTCAGGCGGTGGCTGCGAGACAGAATTTGTATATAGTTTCATTGACGCTAAAAGGTGTTAGCATCCACCTAGCGTCAGAGTTAGGACAGACGCTTTAAAGCTGGAAGCAAAGTGTATTAATATTCAGTCGGTGTTAACATTAGTGTTAGTTCAATGAAACTCTACAGTGGCGCAAATACACAAAATTCAACGATAGAGTACAAACATTATTTAGGATAGCGCTAGCCTGTAACGACACTATTTGGCTAAAGGAATTTAAGTAGTGTCGGTCTAAGATGATGTTATCTATATTTCTCGTGTTCCTTAGTGTCGATTTATGGGGCCACCATTTGCTAATGTATATTTATGTAGCGTAAACTAGGGCCGACGCTAAGTTTAATTATTATTTTTATCCCACAATACCTGGTTGGGATGAAACCTGCTTTAGATTTCTCTTTTTAGAACCTAGCAAAACCTATTTAGAAATTTGTTTAATTTCACAATAAATTTCTACATTGATATATTATCAAAATTGACTTTTAATTTCATGCTATGTAATTTCATTCATATATTATAACATCAAAATACCAACACAATATATTAAACTTGTGTAAATCCATAATGAATTATGATTACAAAATACCAAACAATAACTCGATTCAAAAGAGCTTACAAGAAAGTTGTACACATAGGGTGGATATCAAACTCATTATCCATCACTTTTTCGTCTTCATAGGTAAATAGGATGGACACTATTGTAATATAATCAATAGAATGGAATAATATTAATCACAATGATAAATCAACTCATATACCAAGCGGTCTGATTTGAATTTCCACTCCATTCAAAATGAGGTCTCATTGTTGGAAAATTGTGTGAGAAAAACCAACGATAAGATCAGTGGTAGTCACCAACATAAAAAGCCCAGTCATCAAACTCATCATCATAAAAATAATTTGATTTTTGTTGTATTATAGGGAAATTGCTACAAACAATATCAGTCAAGTTAGATAACAATGCGTACGACCAGAGAGTAGGCCAGGTCTTATCTTGTAATAGTATGATTGGATATCCTGGAATTATAGACACAATGAGCGATGCGTCGATAGTCCACTAGTCTTCTCGCGGTATTATGTTTAACTAAGATACTTATCGAGCAAAGAACTAACAGGGAAAATATGAATGTGAAGACTAGTTTAGGCATATTATTTGTGCTAAGTTAGTGGAACTAGTTAGCGTTTTCTTATTCGTTATAACCTGCATAAGTCTTAGACCTACGGTATGCAACATTTGAGGTGAACGGTATGCAACATTTGAGGTGAACGAATATTTGAGGTACAGTAGACTATGTTCCATAATTGGAATAGTCCATCTAATTCAGAGGAAGGCCATATAAAAGTGGAATTTGGGGTATCACTAGGATGATAGCAAGTTGTGACATTAGTTGAATTCCTAACGGTGGGACAACCCTCAGAATCTCTTGGAAGTAACTTGTGTGGGATGTTTGGGGTATGAAAACTCATTGATTTTGGTATTTTCATACCAAACTGTGTCTTTTTTTTTCTTCCGAATGGACGAATCACAAGTATGTGTGTGACACTCTAAGGTTCTGTTTTCGAAAGTGAGGAACTGGAAGGAATTGCGAGATGGTGATCTCAAAAGGAGACTTGTTCAGTAATCTGACCTTCATGGTTGCAGGATACATGTGGAGAACATTATATGACACTATGTTGTTCGCTAGAGTACATGGCATCGAAGTTGGACCCCCATGTGAGTGCTAACAGATGTGTATAGTGTCCCAATATCGCTTTCTTGTAGGATATGCGAGTTATCCTTTTTCAGTCGAGCATAAGATGGTAAGAATCATGATCGCAACCTATGATTCCAATTATGTACTCGAGAAACCCGAATTATAAACCTTAAGAAATAGATTTAGACGATCAATGATTCATACGACACACCTATTAGTTGAGAAATAATTGTGTAGTTTATGACCTACGAGCTACAGGGGATGTGTTTCCACCCCGACTCTATTTCATATGTAGGAAACTATGTATGGCCTAGCTCGTATATGGGTTATAGTATGATAGATCAGACTTTGATGCTGCATTTGTGAGGGGACCATGGGTGGTCGTGATCGTGTGAGAGATATTAGAATTGTACATTGATGATTGTTCTTCTAATCTGCCACGATATTGATGAGTTCTTGTGATTGAATACTAGAAATGGATTTAAGTTTGCTATCTGCATCTAGGTAGTTATGTGTGTTATCATATTTTTAATCAACGGGAAACATTATAGAGGTAGATCATACTCAGAGCTGGTACAATGAGAAATACTTGTAATGGCAATATAGTTAGACTCTTGAGGTCAGAAGTAGTGTCAGTTTTAGAAAGCCAAGTGCGCACCAGGATAATGAATTGTTATAACATTCAATGGAAAAAATTAAAGTGTAACTGAGGAGCCATTGTGTCATAACCCAATTGTTGACCTAAGATACCATCTCATATCATCTACATGTGCATCATTGCATCACTAACAAATTGCAAAACCAAATAACTTGTGTGTTTGATTCTTGAGCCAAATTAGGGTTTTGAATCGAATCTTTTATTAATGAAAGATGTGATCAATTAGGGTTTGAGTATCCACTCACCTCTTGTGATATATCTTCATCAATCATCAACATTTTATCTTCAAATTCCAATCATTTCCTCCACATCAATCTTGGATCAACCAAATTAGGGTTTTGATCGAAGATAGTGCATCATTGAATTTTTGTTCAATGCATGACCTAATTGCTTGGAGGATGATCTCAAGATCACCAATGCAATATCTTGACCTAATTTCTTGGTTCAAAACATCTCCAATGCCATGGTTGAGTAATAGTGAAAAAATAAGAGAGAATATGAGATGAGAAGTTGAAAAAAATGTGAAGAGTGAAGGAGACATGGGTAGTGTACTTATAAAAAAACACAAATACACGTAGGATCCATCTGAAATGGCTCCTACATGTAACCTACATGAGGGAGACGCCATCTGGGATGACTTGTCCAAGAGGAGGTGCCAACTGGGGTGGCGCCTACGTGCATTTTTTCAATGAATGAGCCATCTCAGATGACACCTAAGTGTTAATGTGTCCTGAAACTTGATTATTTGCGTAAAATTTTTCAAAACATAATTATTTACGGGTTTTTTTAATACTTGATTATTGCCAAAAAAATCACAAAATATTGTTACACTGCTTACGATACTGTTTATAAATATATATATTTTATTTAAAAAAATACACTGTTTACGACACTGTTCATAAATACATATTTTTTATTTTAAAAAAATATTATTGTTCATCGTATAAATTACGGTAACCGTGTAAGTATTGGTGTACGAAAAAAATTCTTGTTTCTAATATTGTGATTAAATGTTTGTGAGAAACGATGGTGCATTGTATTAATATGCACCATATGCGCACACAAGACAAGTAAGAGAATCAAATCAGATAAGTAGAGTTAGTTAGTTTTATCTTCTTTCTTATCCCTTCGATTCAACCATGTCGCTTCTGCAACTCCCCGCTAAGCTCTCAACACCGTTCCTCCCCGGCAATGGAATCGCCCTCAACCGTTCCTCAATCTCCCATACCCAAATCCAAACCCGTTCCTTTTCGTTCCCGGTAATCAAAGCCATTCAAACAATGGAAGGAAAGGTCGTATGCTCCACCAGCCACAAGACGGTGGCGGTGGAGGTTACCCGTTTGGCACCTCATGGGAAGTACAAAAAGCTTATCAGGATTAAGAAGAAGTACCAGGCTCATGATCCGGATAACACTTTCAAAAGAGGGGACATTGTTCAGCTTCAGAGAATTAAGCCCATTAGCAAGAACAAGAGCTTTCTCGCTGTTCCGGCTCCGGCTCGGAACACGAAGAAGGTTAAATCTTCCGGGGAGCTTGACATTCCGCTTCAGTCTCAGCAACAGGGAGAGGAATAGTTCATGGATTAGCCTTGTAATCTCTTACTCTTGCTGTTTCATTTTATCGCAGTTTTTTCGGTGTTTTTAGGTTATGTAATTTGCATATTTTGTACTAATATGAAGAAATTGGAATTGAGAAATGAATGTTGTTGTTGTTTATTGTGCTGTTTCATAATTTCATTGTTAAGTTTGAAGGGTAGGTGTTTGATGAAATGTTGGGTTTGCTCAGAATTATTTGGGTTTTATTGGTTTTTTATGGGAGTGTCATCTTACCAAGAGGAGTGCTCTTGAATTGTTCATTGATAGGATTTGGATTAATGGAAGAATTGTTCCATCTAGTTTCTCCCTCCAGATTTTGGTTTCCATAGGTACTGTCTTTGAACACTTGTACGATAAACATTTACATTATAAGTGTTTAGTTACAAGCGTTTAATTAAGCCGACTATCCTAAACAGGACCAAAGTCACTGCAATACAACATAGAGATAAAGGGTTCCAACACTTCATATTCTTTACAATCATTGTGTGCTTTGTATTGTAACAGAGAATAAACTAGAGACAGAGTGAACACCTGAAAGATTGGGGGATCTAGAGTTTGAGGGAAATTAGAGAGGAAACTTGGATTCTTTAGTGTTATTTGTCTTGAATATATAAAGGGAAGAACCAACGGATTATTTATTTATAACAAGGTCTAAAAGATTTCATCTATAATGGAGCTACTCTCTCTCTCTCAAAGATGTGTCTCATTTGACTGAACCTTACAAATCACTAATTTCAGTAGCACTTCTGGTTTTTTCTGCATAATTGTACACATCCGCTGCTTTGTTTTTATTTTTGTTTATTTTCCTGCATTTAGCGTTCCCGTATGTGAAATTTGGTTCATTGCTTCTGCTGCTGCATATTGGTAATAGCAATTCATCAATTCTGTTTTCTGCGCAATATTGCATTGCTGCGCCTTCTCATTAACTTTGTTTCTGTGTAATTCTATTTTATGGTTTAGCTGAAATATGGGTTGTGAGATTCTGCTGTATTCGAATTTCTAGTTTGTTTACAGGTTGCTGGTTTGATTTAATTGTGTCATGAGAACAAGCATTAGCAATAGCAATGTGAGCCATCAAATTAACGACAAAAGCCATAAAGTGCAAATTAATGATCCACATAAGGAATTAACAAATAATGTGATAATTATATACAAGAGATGGTTAAGTTTTTTTTCCCTCACTTTCTACCTAGAGGAGAAACACTACCTATTTTGACCAAACCGAATACTAACGAAGAAAAAAAAGAAGAAAAAATACACAAGATTATTATCACTAATAATTAAAATCTATGCATCAATTGTCTGATTTTGACTAACCATCTTCACAATTTAAACTTGTTCTGATGTGTCTCAAAGTACATGATACAAGATTGTTAACAGAGTCCACAGACTCCATTGTTAGTTTGGCTGTAGGAGAAGCATTGGTAAGAATCTGAAATGCTATTGTAAACAAAGATCCCCCCTCTGTATTTTTCTCCTCCCGCCTCGAAGTAATCACCATTGGCCTCGACTCTAAGCCATCGGGAACAATTGAGAATCCTGACGGAAGTATGGCAAGATTGCTCGAATCGCATCCTGTCATCACAGACTGAATACCAGTAATGTCCACAGGAGCATATACCACCATTGATTCGTAAGAGTTTGTGCAGCTATCTTGCAGAATCCACATATTGTTCTCTTTAGATTTAATCGTCTGCAAGGTGAGAAAAAACAATCCAACATTTAACTTGCATTTTGTTTAATGTGTTCTGTTTTAAACATTTAGTAACTTACTTGGATTGTTACTGTGTTGCCTCTGTCTTGTCCTTTGGCTAAATTTGCAATAGACTGCACTGCCCCGCCATTCGACATGATATCCCACTGTCATAATGATAATAATCGTCAACACAAATCATAATGTCATTTGTTATTTTACTACTTTCTAAATTATCTCAACGAATATCGATATGATTGAACTTATTTTACACTGTCTATGTATTTTACCTCAGTTCGACGAGCTTCGTCCCGCAAGAAATCAAACAGAACATTATGATATACTGGCAACCATACAGAAGAAACCGCGCAAAGTATCAACCCTAGAGGTTCACCGGGATCATTCAAATTCTTTCTAGAACTAATCCTTATGTCTTCTCCAGTTTTACTTGTAACTTTTGTCCATGTATGGAAGCTTGATGCACTAATAGCTTGACAGAAGCTCCATGTCATTCTTTGTGCCAACTTCAAAATGCTTTTTCTTCCAGCCAATGTAGCAACACCTAACATTTTGTTTTCATCACTAATCTATTTAGTGCACAATCACTTAACATAAAACCTTTTTCTCTATAGTTAGAGTTCATTACTCACTCACCAGTTGAATCTTTCATGGGGACATTTGTTGCCATGAAGAAAACTATACGTTCGCATTGAAGTTGGAGTGTCGCAATCCAATGCCTTGCCCCAAAAGCTAGGCCGTTGTTGACAATGGTTCTAAACATTGAATGAACTGTGCTCCTTTGACACTCTAAATGCTCCACCCATGTTACCTATTAAATGTTTATTTTATGTTCCTTATGTAACAAAAATGGAAACAAATGTAGAACTCGAATTGGTAATATATTACATACTTTGCAATGACCATTTGACTTATCTTCAATAATGCAACCAGATGGACGTTTTCTGCATTTCATGAGGGACATGTCGATGTTGTCTTCTACTTTGTCTATGGATACATCAACTATTGCCCATTTTTCACTACTTAATTCTTTGCAGTATCTGACAAAATACACTTCTCTAGTGGCCACCATTGGTGTTAGCATTTGCAGCTCAGCAAACATCTGTGTACCCAATACAAAATTAAGGTTAGAGTTTTGTACTAATTTCATGTCCAAGTTAATTGGATCTTCTAATATTTTTGTTAAGTGGCTAACATTCACCCTTTTAAAAGTATGAGTGAACGCTCTTGCAATGAGATGTTCCGACACAGCTGACACAATTAAGTTAGGTGACTTAATGGGACATCTAATTAATATCATATACACATTAATTTCAAAATATTATTATATTCTACTTGGATTTTATAACAATAGAAAATATATAAATATAGCTAATAATTACAATTTGTTAAAAATATTATTCTATATATATATATATATATATATATATATATATATATATATATATATATATATATATATATATATATATATATATATATATATATATATAGATATATATATATATATTAATTGACATTTATTTTTAAATAGAAAATAGTTGTTTAAGATTAGTGTATACAAATAAAAAAATAAACAATTATATATATATTTGGGTCAAAATAATTCCATTTGATTCCTTTCCATATAATCCATTATTAAAACATAAATTATTGAAAAAGTGAACATCTATATAACAATAGATATTCAAAGAAGTAGAAGAATTTAGATTTTGAGTTGGACCTAAATCTTGTAAAGTGATGATATACATCAAACACTTGTAAATCCACCATATAGGGTAACAATGTCCTTGAGAAAGAAAGAGATTCCATTTAAGATGAATAGGGCAAGATATGTATGAGAAGAAAGTGCCAAATGTTTCTAAAGTCACAATGACATTTAACTTTTCATATTTTATGTGTCTTTATCTATATTTCTATATATGAAATAGATTAATAAAGATTGTGGTTAAAGAAGAGGAAAAGTTGACAAACACTTTCACTTCCCAAAAGAAAGATTAATACATGTGTTAAGAAACCAAAAGCATATAGATTTTTGTTGGTGAAGATCAAAAGTGTAGAATTATACCACAATCAACTCAATCTGTTTACCTAAAACATATTCAAATTCACTAGTAGTAGAAAACATCATTTGAAATTACGAGGTACCATCATTTTCTTTTGCTTGTCATGTTTTGGACCACTTTGTAAAATATAATATCCATATCAATGAATCCGTGTATGAACTGTTCCTTTCAGATTCATAGCAAGAAGTAAATTTTATTCATTTTAGATATTACATTCAATTTACCATTATTGCATAAAGTTATATCAAACTTTCATTAATGTGTTTTTTTTTTTCAAAACTAAGTAGGATCGACTATTTCAAGAGACCAATTCTACTGATCATTGGCGTGACGGTCAATTGAAATCAGAGTTACTATATATAGACTAAACTCATTAAATAACTAGTCGGTCGTAAGATCAAATACTAAACTTAAAAAGAAAATTAATTAGTAATCAGTGTTTAACGTGTGAGTACTATAAACCTCAAGATAACGAGTTTGATTCTTTATCAATAAAAAATCTTACCAGTTGCGCAACACCATCCTTGTTAGAGACTTCTCCTTTGCATATTATATCCACTGTTGCAGCTTTAGATATTAAACATGGAAACATCTCCTTCCATTGATTCTGCAAAATGACAGAATAAATATCTTTTTAACTTCCACATGCAAAAAAAAATCTTGTCAAAACGACACTTAAATGATGTTAAAATTCTAGTATAGTTTCTAGAGAAATCACATACATTCGTTCGTTGAAGATTCTGTCAAATTCACCGTAAATTCAATATAAAAATAAGATTATTGAAATGTATATAATCATATTATTCATATGGTTCAAGAGCATTCGTTGATGATTCGGTCAAACTCACCGTAAATTCAATATAAAAAAAAAAAAAAAAAAAAAAGACTATTGAAATGTATATAATCATATTATTCATATGGTTGAAGAGCATAATTCAATATATGTAAACATTAATTTGTGTCTTACAGCATCAAGAAAACATTGGACAATCCTATGAAGATCTGCAAAAACAACTCCTGTATCTCTTGAAGCTTCAATGGATCTCTTTGACCTTCCATTATCTGAATTTTCACCTCCAAACTCCTTCAAATATTCATCATAGTTAAGTATTTCGCGACCCGTCTCGTAGCTTCGTAGCCACAATGGTTCACCCATTGTAGCCATCTTTATAAGCTCTTCCATTGCTTGGTTCACCATATCCATTATCCTTGACTCATCAAGACCAAAAATTCCAGTATAAAAATCCAAAGAACTTTTCATATTCTCTTGACCATGGCTAGTAGAACATGAAGGTGACATTGTTCCAGATGCATATTTCCCTAATGCCGCTCGAAGTTTCTCTACCTATATCATTGTGAAGCAGAATTCAACAAGCGCGTAAACTAATAATAGACATTATAAACAAACAAGAACTTATGAAAGGTTAAAGTATACATGAAAGTTAACCTCGGATTTGAGTTTGGCATTTTCAATACGAAGTTGTTGTTCTTCATTTGGCATGGAACCATCTCTGTTTGTGGTAGGTACCCCACAATTAGGGCAACAAGCTTTGTTTATGGTCTCTCTTAGGGTCTTGTTTTTGTCCCTTAGTTTCTCTATTTCTGTTTTTAACAATGAATTTTCATGTCTCTCTTGTATTGCCTGAAAAAAATAAACATCATATTTATGTTGAATACTATTGTTAAATTCACATAATAAAAAAATGCATAAAATTAATTTGATCTAAATATTACTACAAGACACGAATACTAGAACACCACACTAACAACTCGTCGATGCTGCCGATAATAACTTGGGAAAAAAATTAATGTACTTGCAAATATCAATATCAATTTTAGATACAGACACCGACATAAACACAGTTTTTTTTCAGAGATGTCGTGCTTCAGAGAAATAATAACATACCTTGATTTGAGTTCTACGATTTTGGAACCAAAACTTGACTTGTCTTGGAGCAAGTCCTAATTGCTTGCTAAGTTGTTGTCTCTGTTTTTCATCAGGATGTGGTGATTCTTTGAAAAGCCTACAATATAACATTCATTATATATTTCACCTGTTAAAACTAATATTCAATAATTGCACTTATGAATGATATGCAATAATAAAAAACTAATTAATTTTTTTATTGAAAATGATAGAATGAGACAAATAAAAAATATATAATGACATGTACAAATGTATTATTATGAATTATGAAAGAGAAGTATTAATTGTGATTCAAACAGAATAGGCACACACATAGAGGTGAAGAAAAAACATAACGGAAAAGATTAATATTATACGCACGCTTCCATGAATCTGATTTGTTCTGCAGTGTGTCTGTGATATTTCTTCCTTTTCTTCTTCTTGTTCTTATTGTCTCCTTCACCACCTTCATCTTCTTCATCTTCCTCTTGTTCATCTCCTTCAAAATCTTCCTCTGATTTAGATTTTGATGGACCTGAATACTCACTGCTAATCTCCTCCACGCGTTCCCCGCCGCCTATAGTACTCCCTTCCTCCCCTTCCTCCACCTCCATGTTACTAGTATTTGCTTCTTCGCCCTCCGCCATCGCAGCACCATGGCGAAAAATACCCGCCTGAGAAAAATATATTAATAGTCATTTTACAACATACGAACTTTTTACCTTCACACGAAGATAAAAAAAACTATATATTTTTTCCGTTCATTATAAAAATGAACGGAGAAATATTTGCATGAATGAAGAAATGTGTAGTAGTTACAAGACTAAGAGAGAGAGCTGGAGAGGGAAAGAAGTCTTTGGCAGGAGGAGGATTGTTGTTGGACATGTCTGCAGCACACATTGAGAACGTTTGTGTGTGGTTTTTGAATGGTTGTGTCATTTAAGTTGTTGTTGTTGTTGTGTAGGATACATAATCTGACAGAGAGAGTGTGTGGGAATGGCTACAAGGGTAGGGGCAGTGAAGAAAAGAGGATAGAGACTTAGGTGAAGGGATTGTACAATTTAAGAATATAAAAACAAAAGGAAGAAAAACGCTTTGTGTTTTTTATTTTATTTTATTCCCCATTAATAATTATTTTTGTTTGGTCCTTGTGTAAAATGTGAAAGGGGAGTGAAGATTGCCGGTAGGATTGATTGTTAGATAAAATAATATGGAAGGAAAGGAAAGTCAGCAACCAACTAACATTTACATGTTGAATTTATGGTTCCAACGGTTTTTTATATTTACTTTGTGAGATCACTGTGAGTAATCTAGCTTAGCATGTGTTTGATTCCACATGGATTTAAAATGTAATGAAGTTTATACATAATAAAGATGAATGGTAACAAATTGCATCTACATTCTTATCTCTTTTTAGATGACAAAAATAATTATTTTAAAAATTATATTTTATTGATTTAAAGGATACAATATTATTATTATAAGTCTTTGAACTATCTATAAAAGATTTGTTGCTTTGGTATTAGAAAACAAAAAAAATAAATAAATATAAATGACATGAAAATATGTTGATTGTCGCAACACAATCAATATGTTTCCCTCAAATATACAGATACATGTTTCCCTCATATCTATTTGTATACTAAAATATCTATTGGTCTAAGTGTCAATCTTCTCTCATGTGGATCAGTCAAGAAATTCACAACTGACTATTTCTTCACAGATATCCTTCCCTGTTAAAATATATCAAATATGACTTCCCTAACAATGTTATATCCATATTTGAAGCGTAAAAGTTCCTTACGATGAATCGCGTATTTCCTAAATGTGTCAAAATCCGCCTTGCTACAACCATGACAAATATCACAATAGCAAATATTGAGATCTTAATATGATATATCAAAATAGTATGGTACTCCAGTGGTGACATATTTTGGCATAATCAATCAATATGAATATCAAGGAGAAAGTCTTGGCATGTGTGACTTGCAAACAATCAAAATTGATTTCTGTCTTGGGGCCATGTCAAATTGTATATCTATGGCCTAAACACTTTTATTAAAAGAAAATTGGTCAAAACATGTTGTGTTTTATGAGGGACAGTGTATGTCTCTCAATATATGATCCTGTAACATACAACATAGTGTCTTGATACCACAAAAGCGTATGAGAAAGTCGTTACTTTCGAGTACAAACTCAATCTCTCAACTCTATTGGGTAAAGAACCCACCCTCAATTAAAGATATTCGAAGAAATTACCTTCACATACCACAATGTCTTCAATCACCCTTTCGCAACTCTTTATTAAATCAAATAGTTGATTCCTCCATATAATTAGATTGACACATTTTTAGACTGTAAAATTATTTGACAATACTCATTCGATAAGTTAGTAGAAAAATACTCTGGGGATCCTTTAATTTTGGCTAAAAATTAATTTTGTATCTAAAAAATATTGCTTATATATTATTTTATAAAAATAAATTTATAACTTATTTTCTTATCCTATCTTGCTGGATTCTAACTTAGCTCATATTTAGGATAACCGTTTGAATTAGTGAGATAAAATACAATAAATTTCAAGATTAACTTATCATATTGTGTCATCAAACACTAAACTCATCCTGATTCCATTAAATTGTTCAACATGTTTCCTACCGTGCTCGTAATGGATTCGATGTATAAAACCAACAAGTACAGGCTATCGCTGTTGGAAATTGTTGGTGTTACATCGACCGAGAAGACGTACTCAGTTGGTTTTTCATTTCTCGAGTGCGAAAAAGAAGACAACTTTCAATGGGCTTTAGAGATGTGTAGGTCAATGTTGAAGGACCAAGAGGATATGCCAAAGGTGATTGTTACCGACCGAGATACGACATTAATGAATGTCGTTGCAAGTGTATTTCTGACTTCTTCCGCGTTATATTGTAGGTACCATATTACAAAAAAAAAAGTGAGAAGTCGGGTAAAACTTGTTGTGGGGTCGAAACAGGTAGCTGATGAAGATGGAAAGTTGGTAAAAGCTGGTGTTATTGTGGATAAAATCATGGCGGTATGGAATGTTATTGTTAATGCATCTACAAAAGATATGTATATCGATGTTGTTTTACAACTCTAAGTTGTTTCTGAGAAATATCTGAATCTGTTGAAATATGTGGAGAGAACAATACTTGATCAGGTGAAGGAGAAATTTGTTTGTGCATAGACTGATCAGGTTATGCACCTCGGACATATAACATCAAACCGAGTTGAATCTGTGCGTGCTTGTCTCAAGAATTGGTTGGCAAATAGCAAGGGTGATTTTATTACAGGTTAGGAAGTTGTGAACCATATGATATTGAACCAACATAATGAGATACAAACGACATTTGGTCGTAGTATCACGGTGTTAGAACACAGGTTCAAGGAGAATATGCTATATTCTCAATTGGTCGGTAACATCTCCCGGACGACGCTTAATTATATTTTTCATGAGGTCAAAAGAGCTTCAAATGTGGGTGATGACACCTCAAAGTGTGGGTTCACTATTGTGAAAACATATGGTCTCCCTTGTGCTTGTGTCATAGAGAAGAAGATGAATGGTAATGTCCCGATACGTATGTACGAGGTCTCTAGTCATTGGAAAAGACTTAGCTTTGAGGATGACGGGAAAATGAAAAGTGATAAATAAAATATCTCCATCTTTACCGAATGGAAAGAAATACAAGCGAGATTTTTGAGAGTCGATGACGCCACTAAAATCTACATCAAAGAAGAGTTGAGAAATATTGCGTTTCCGAAGACCACGAATTTGAAACCACCCTCCCAACTGGTAAAAAAAAGGTGCACCGAAGAAGTTGAAACCTACATCGGGCGACAATTCTACTACGAGGAGTCCTTCGTATTATGAACATGTTGACAAAGTATTTCCTGACTCACCTACACCGAAATCTCAAAAATATGCTTCTAAAGATGCTCATATTAGCAAACCACCGCCTACACCGACTCTGTCAAAAATATCGTTCATTGATCAAATGCCGGTTTTCATGCACAAATACGTTGAAAGGATCGTCAATGTGGGTGGTGACGGTAATTGTGGCTTTCGAGATGTTTCTTGTTTGCTGGGTAGCCGTGAAGAGTATTACAATACTGTGCGAGATACTCTAATCACAAAGTTGACAGAACACATAGAGTTATACACACGTGTGTTAGGGAGTAAAGAGAAGGTTGGGAAAATACATCACGCACTAGTACCTACTAAGGTTGGATGTGCACCGGAGAACAAATGGATGCGGTTCCCTGAAATTGGTCATCTCATAGCAAGTATGTATGACAGGGTGTGTATTAATCTGACATGATATGATTTTTCGGAGACTTATTTTCCTTTGCGCACTGCTCCTACACCAAATCCTAGTGATCCTAGCATTTTTGTTGGGTGGATTTCAAATCCACGGCATTTTGTTCAAGTCTACTTGAAACTGGGATGCCCTATACAACCGACATCACCAGAGTGGTCGCTTCATTTCACAGAATCATCGGAGACATGGCCGGACGAATTCATGGAAAGGATGCAAGAATACAACAAGTTAAGGGAAATAAATATAAAAATAAATAGAGAAAAGTCAAAAGGGGTGCCACCGATGGATTTATTCGGACACACTTTTTTGCGGCTCTTTCAAGTAGTTAGGTAGCATTGTAATGTTAACTTCATTTTCATAATGTATTATGATATGGAAATATACTCATTTTGTAATTTGACCACTTGCAAAAAATTTGAATATATGAGATTTTGCGTTATACTTGTTATTTCTGTTCTGTTTCTGGTTTTTCAAACCCAGACCATTTATCGGAAGTACACTTCCGATTTTGGTTATGTTGGAAACTGGAATTTAACTTCCGGTTATATCACTGACACAAAGATAGGATTTCTATGGTCCATATTTACATCTTTCTACTATAAAAATACCTCTCCTTTTATATTTTTCCCTACCACAACACAAAAATCAGATATGGACATGAAATTAGACATCACATGGGTTGTTGGAGTTGTTCATTTTCTCGGCGACATACTGTCTCACGAATTCAAGATTACGGTGTACATCCCAATTGAAGAGGTACATGAAACTTTACAGGAACTTGTTCCTTATGGCGACAGTCGAAAGGTAGAGAAGATCGAGTATCACTCGTCATCGATTAACAATGAAGGGAATCTTCAGTTCATGAACTGTGAACTGAAGAACGACGTCGATTTATGGTCCATGTGGTCGGCTTATCGAAGTTTTCAGGAGAAAGTTCTAATCGAGCTAGATGAGACTTTATCAAGAATCGTCGATGATATTATGAGGATGTTGCAACGTCCACCCGGATATTGATTTGTAATGTTCGATTTATGTTTAACTTTCGGTTTGTATTTGCTAAGTTTATGTATCTCTATGTTAGACAATGAAATGAAGTTTTCTGGTTTTCTGTTATGAATTAAACCGAAAATATAGTGACGGTGCTGAACCGGAACTTAATTTCTGAATTTGTGTAAATTTTACCAGATGGTGGTGCGCACCGGAGGTATATTTCCGATTCTAAGGGCAATTTGGGAAATTCGCGCGGGTGGGTAAGAAGGTCATGGGGTGGAATAAGAAATCCACAAATTTTATATAGGATTAAAGTTCTTCTAAATTTCACATCGCTTAGTTTAGTGATGGAAGAGAGAATCAAAGACTATATATAGGATTCAAGTTTTTATTTACAAGATGCACCGGTCAAAAAAACAATTTTCGTATAGGATTATTCTTTGGTTGTCATTTAACAACAGTCATGGTTTGGTTTTTTCTCTGATTATGGAGTTTCTATGTTAATCTCTTGTGATTTATTTTTTCTCTTTCCAACAATAGGTATCAGAGACGGCGTCAATGGCATCAGAGATTTTGGTTCGACCAGGGGACGGTTGGGGAGTCCAAGAGAGTCTGGAGCACCAACAAGACTAATGCTCCATGACCACAAGAGAGGAGACACCGCATCTCAATCCAAAACTTTAAGGTGTTATGTAAATGAGTTCTCTCTCATAAATCTAACATTTAATTCATTCATAATTAATGTGAGACTTTAACAACTCACATTTGCATCTAACATTCTCCACCGCAAGAATGAGTCCTCACATCCTATAACAAAATCTAACATCAAATTCAGCTCCCGCTCCCCCACCAAACTGAACCAAACTCTGATATCACTGTTGAGGAATCAGAGAAAGTCGGGAGCATCAATGAAATAATATTTCATGATCACAAGAGAAGAAAACACCACATCTCAACCCACAAGAGAGAGTATGTGGGCAACTTTTTGTTATCCGAAATTAGAGTTACAAACTTCAATTTGTAGGTTGAAATATTACGGTCCAGTTTACGAGAAAACGTAGTAAACAAGTCGGTGTTAAATATGTATGTAATTTAGTTTCCGCAGGCAGGAGGCTCAATTTGTTTCATCTACTCTTCAAAGGTATCTGTCTCTCAAAGTTGGATGAAAGTGATTTGAATTTTTGTAATAACTATAAAAAAATCATGCAAAACATTAACGTGAATCTCTATCATTCTGTCATGGATTGTATTGTCTTATATGTAGCTTGTCAATTTCCTGAATTACGTGACGTGTTGGAAGTTATATTAATCAATGTGTTGCTTTGCTATGCTAGTCTTAGGCAATGCCAATTGAAGTGTTACATTTTACGAACTTTTTTTCAGTGTGTTAGGGATTCTGCTTTGTCTCTTTGAGGTTTCAGAAAGTTAACGATTTAAACCTATTTACATGAGTTAATGCTGATATAGAATTTATATATAAGTCACAAGTGAAACTAGCAGTTTCTTGTTTTTATGTTCTGTTATATGTTCATTTGGTTCATTACTTTATTATCTTTTTAATCTTTTGTGACCTGAAACTTAATATGCAAGAAAGCGACAAAGGCTTCACAACAAAGAAAGAAATATACACCTTTCCTATGAGATTTTTGGTGTTTAATTTTTATGGATAAAAAAGATGCATATAATTTAATATTAAAAAAGAATATATAAGGTGTGAAAATAACTTGAAAACAATTAATGCTATTCTTTATTAGGTTTGTGCTCAAATTATGTGATTGCTTCAAGTTATCTACCATTCTCAACCACCATTCCACCAAGACGAATGAAATGAACAAAATTGCAGGAAAAATGAACTTTGAATGGCAGATAAACTCAGTCATAATTCATAACCCACATGACACCAAAACTTTTTAATATGAATTGAGTTGGAGAGTGATGACCTTTGTATCTTAATAAATGAATAATAAATGAATAGACCTATAATAAATAGTATTCAAACAACAATAAATTATATCTTGTACTTCAACAAACCGATGAGTATAACATACAAAAAAGAAAAGAAAGAAAAAAAAATATATATATATATATATATATATATATATATATATATATATATATATATATATATATATATATATATATATATATATATATATATATATATATATATATATATATATATATATATATATATATATATTCACCGCAACTCACGGAAAAAGCGGAACAAATAAAAAATGCATCATAATCATTAAATTTATTAAATTAAATTAATAATTGCAATATTATATATAATATTTTGTTATGGATTATAGATATTAAATAAATTATTAATAAACACAAATTTTAAATGATCTTTGAAATAGTAATACTTAAATAACAATATTTATCAAAATAATATTGTTATAGATACCTAATAGCAGATAAACATAAAAGTAGAATTTTTAATCTCAAACCTGTAAATATGAAAATAATTAACAAATATTAGAAACTTTAAATATGTAGTTACTAGTTATTTATAAAACAATATTTATTATAATATTCAATATATTAGACTCATCACAAATATGTTTTTATTCAATTATGTAATGATTTAGTTATTGGTTAATGGGTCATTAACATAAAATTTGTAGGTAACATAATAAATAAAAAATTGAGAATCTTGTTATCGCACGGTTATAAAAAATTTAAAATATTTTTAAATTTTAGAAATGTACTTTCGGACATATTCGAAATCACACTAATAATATTCTTGCAATTGAGACACCTCTATTTTCACTAGAAATATATAGTTGGAGATGTATCTCCAAATTCTGAAAATATATCTCCAAAAGATCATATTGGTTGAAGAATTTGAGGATGTTCAAAAAAACCTTACATTTTTTATCCGACTAGGGTGTTCAAAACCAAATCAATCTAATAAAAAACCGCAAATTAAACTAAACCAAACCGAAACTGCAAAAAACTGCATTTGATTCGGATTAGTTTGGGTCATCTTTTAACAAAACCTCATAGTTTGGTTTGTTTGCGGTCTGTATTTTACAAACCGAACCAAACTGAATCAAACCGCATTATGTTACAACCTAAATTTTACTTAACTCGCATCTATTCCAAACCTAAGCCTATTATGTATTAGTCTTATGATTACGAACAATTTTTTCATTCTTACACTTATGGTTTCAGTTTCAATCTGCTTAAATCTCCCATAGCATTATTGTGTCATCTTCACCACTTACATCTTGCATCTTCTTCTCTAACATCTACTCTCTTGTATTCTTTCTTTTTTCACCTTCTCATTTTTATGCAAATGTTCCTTCTTTAAATTTCGTTTTATCGCACATATTTATCTCTAATATCTCATCTCTTATATTCATTCTTTTTCATCTTCACTAATCTCTCGTCTCTTCTATTTTTTTTGGTCTTATTATAATATTTTTGATATTGTTTTATGCTATTATTTTATGTTTATTATTTAATTTTTGTCTAATATAATTTTTACATATTAAATGAGAAGTTGTTGTCCAAATATAATGAGTTTTGTGTTATGTAGTAGTGTATGAATGACCAATATTAAAGTTATGTTATCTTTTATATGTTTATGTATGACTCAACAAAATATTTGTAAAAAACCGAATCAATCGAGTCGAACCAAACCGCATTGGTTTGGTTTAGTTTGATTTTTTTCTAAAAGTCAACTGAATTAAATCAAACCACACACATTTTTTTCTCGCAGTTCGGATAATTTTTTCTGTCGAAACCGCCCAAAACGCACCACAAACACTCCTAAATCCGGCCATGACAAAAGGTAATAAGAGTCTTTCAAAAATATAAACTATTAAATAATGAGTTTAGAAAGAAAACAAAATATTAGCATTTGATATCATTAAAGCCAAAAATCACGATTAATTAAATTTGTCTAAATAATACCTTATTTTTTGTCAAAATTATTTCTTTAGTAGTCATATTGTTGTTCGCTACATATTGCTTTTAACATTTACTTCAAAGGCAATCTTCTACCAAAAACAAATTACATTTGCAGTTCTCATTGCAATAGTGCTGAAAATATCGAGCAGCAATATGAACTATAAAGTTTCAGAAAAACAAATTTATAATATCTTTTCACACCTACTACATTTCTTCCAGATCTTTGGCGAAAAATTCAAAATATCTCTAAAATTCAGAAGTGTATATCAGAACGCACCTTATATTTTACAAAAAAAATTATTTCGGATATGCATATTCGAGTACACCTCATTTTTACAAAAAAAATGCTTTCGAATATGCATATCCGAATTTTACAAAAAAATAAGGTGCGCTATGGTATGCATATCTAAATACACCTCATTTTTTTACGAAAAAAAGTGGTTTCGGATATGCATATCCGAATTTTACTATGTTATAAAAATTTAAAAATACAACTAAAAATCAAATAAAATTAAATTAAGTGTTTACCAATTTTTTCGAGCATATAAAAAATGGAAAATAAATCAAATAAAATAGAAAAATAAGAAATTTACGGTTTTTATGGTGGGGTCCACTATTTTGTTCCAAAATAAGGGATTTTAATCCTTGATTTTTCCGAATGAATTGACACGGTAAAATTTTAATTCAGCGTCAATTTTTTAGAAAATTAAGTTTTCTACGTTAAGTCACGTAAATGCCAGAGACGTAAGGTTTAGAACATCAAAATTATTTAGTGACATTTTATTTTGTTATAAAATATATCAATTGTTACATTTCACCATTATAATTAGAAATATAATTATTGTATTCATTGTTTAATTCCATATCATAAATTTACTTTAATATTTAATTTTCAATTATAAATTTAAATTATTCTTTATTATTAATAATTTAATTTAATTATATTATAACTTTCGGATATGCATATCTGAAGGGTATTTTTGGATTTTCAGTGGTGCAAATCACCACTATTAGGTGTAAAGAGAAATTTTCAAACAAATTACCATAAAGTTTCATTTTGTCTAATGTATTAACAGTACATTACAAAGAGCAATAACATTGAGCAATATGAACCACTAAATACTCTAGTAAGCCAATGACACCATTTTGATTTTATTATAAAATATATATTATTTATAAATTGAATGTCATATTATTATGAAAAGATGCATGAGTCTTATCACTCAAAGGCTTAATACAAGGATCTAATACAAGTCTAATAAAAATATCCAACATATATAGTCAGCACATGATTCAAGGTATATTTTCATAATCTTCACTTTTTCTTATATTCATTTTGAACCATATAACTAATTTAGACATTGAAATGTTAATTATCTTGCAGGTCCAACCTGTGCCACTATATCGGAGATCAACATCATTGATTCTAGAGTTAAGCATCATCAATCAACACCAATTTTGATTCTGAAACAAAACCATGATGTTGTCTGTGGGAAAAGATATTGAATTTTTGCGAAACTTCGTGATCAAACTCCACAAACAAATAAGTCTCTATACAAAGCCAAATCTCTACCATAACCATCATAAAATGGATGAGATAACCTCTTACGTCATACTGAAATTGAATTCTTCGATCTTGCACCACCTTTATTCTCTATCATTGATGAGATCTACACGAAAGCAATGTGTAATGGAGATCCATCAATGGACCTCATTGATGTCTTCTCGGCAAGTGTACTGATAATGTCGAAGTAAAAAAATAAGATCGTATTCACAGGGAGTGTTATTTAACAAAACAATAGTTGTGTGAGTTCCAAAAGTAATAATTGGGGTACTTTCAAGTTTAATTCTGAAAAATAAAAGTTATTCTGAAAATAATGCGAAAGCGGTCAAGTTTTGCACAAAATCCCTTATTTCTCCCTTGTGGATGTTTAATGCACTACATGAAGATAAAGTCATTATATTTCCACAGCAAATTAACAAAACCACTATACTCAATCACTTGTTGTATAGCTCACTCATTTCTACTAAAGGTCTCTTATTCCTATTCAACCAGCCTAATTGAAATTAGGCGGTGCAATACTATGTTAATTCAAATGCCACTATTAGAGGTCTCATATCCTTATTCAACCAATGTAAGTACAATAATTGTCCTAGTTCCAACTAATAGACTAATGGTCATAATCCTTATGCGCCCATATCAAATTAACAAAGTATCTTAATTAAAAAGCATTAAGCACAAGAGGCAATTAAAATGCATTATACGTTTCTTAAAACAATAAAACAATCAATACATTATTCCAACCTCATTAGTATATTCAGATTCCAGCTCACGACACAAAATTACACAGTTCAACAATGCACATAATAACAACCAATGCAATTACAACACTGGAAACCATCCTAACATGTTATAATTACATATGCAATGCAGACTCAATGCATATGATACCAAAACGTGAACCAAGTCACCAACATCGATTCATCCATAATCACCCGGACACGAATCCAGCCTCACCACCCACCATCACCCGGGTACGGTTATTGGCAATACGAGCCAAATTCCACACAATGGGAATTAACTCCACCAGAATGCATATGCATGCACATCCAAAAGCATGCCACATTCGATTAACGGAATTTGAACACCACATAATTCCATACATAATCAACACCATCAACAACACATGATAACAGCATAATCATGAATACAAAACGTTAATTACACACATGGAATTAACACCCAGCAAGTATACACAAAATTAATTCACGAATTACAACGAATTCTTGCCACGGAAGCCATAAAAATCTCTCAAGATCTCAATTACTGGTTTTAAAGATGTTTTTAATAGATAGTACTCGTTCTAAGCTTTCCAACGATACCAACTATGCCTAAATCAGAGTTACGGTCGAAAAGATATGACCAAAACCGTTTTCAGAAAATCACCTCCTGTTCCTACACAGTATGTATCGATCCAAAACCACATGTGTCAATACAAAACTTGTTTGTGTCGACACAAAACATGCATGTGTCGACTCATACGTAATAAATTTTCCATTTTTCAAAGTTCCTTCAGTATGAATCGACCCATAGCCTTCTTGTGTCGATACAAAAGCTACTTGAGTCGACACATAGCTCTCTTGTGTCGATACAAGAGTTCAAAAATCCTCACATGAGTCGATGCATGACTCTATGTATCGATACAAGCAGTTTTCCAACCCCTGTTTTCTTAAAATAACGCAGCTTGTGTCGATGCATAGCCTCTTGGGTCGACTCATGCTACGTTTTTCCACCAAAAACCAGTTCTATTCCCACTGTTTGCAATCCCAATCAATACCATTCATCACCAAACTCCATATTACACCAGAACAGAATTAATTCATGCGTTTTCACATCCAATTGACTACAGAATTATACTTTCTAATTAGCCTACAATCATTCTACACAAATTAATTGTTCCTATCAATTCTAATTGAATTATAACGTCGGATCATAACGTTAGGGCACAACTTAAAATTCCTAATTCGAGATTCCTAATGGATTAATTCATTCTATTGATCATCAAAACCTATAAGGCATAATAATCTGATCAAATCACCCCTTACCTCGCGATGAATCTTCGAATTCTGACGATTTGGCTTTTTCTCCTCTTTCTCTTCTCTTCTCAAAAGTACGTAGAATGAAGTTCTAATTCATCTTCTCACTTTTTCCTTTATTTATTCCTTTTATTATTTCCAATAATAAAAATAATATAATTAGTAAAATTAGAGCTTTTTACTCTACACACCTCCCAATTCCACCTTACACCCTTAATACATCCATTTATTTAATTATTTAATTAAATCCAATAATCCAAAATATCAATAATTAAATTTTAATTAAATTAATAATTAAATTCCAATAATTTAATAATTGAATTATTTGGGGTGTCACATTGTCCGGATCAGAAGTGTGACTTTGATTCTAAGTTATTGAATCGGAAGCGAGGTGAGCAGAATGTTCACGATGGTACCATATGCATGAGTCACATTGCATTGTTGTCTAATGGGTCATTAAAGAATGTGTTGTATGTTGGAATTTGTGGTAATTGAGTATGTTAATCATTGAATTGATTGTATTGATGACATTTATGCTATTTGTGATAAATGTGGATATGTTATACTTGGAATGTTTGTATAGTCATATTATTTGGAATATCATATGAAGTGTGTAGGATTCTTTAATAGATGTTGTTTCTATATTGCTTCTAAATTATATACATTTGGATAATGATGTGAATTCTCACCCTTTTGTTGTGATGTTTCCTCTATGTGGGTAACATGCAGGTTCCTAGGATAGAGGTGCTTCGCACGAGACTAGTTGAGGAGTTTATCTAGTTATTCCTTATACTAGGTAGTGAATTGCTCTGGTCATGTAACACGGAGATTATTTGGATTTATGTTTTTATGAGATAATGGTTATGTATTCTCATATAATTTGGATTTGTATGTTGAGATACTATGTTGATGTGGCCTTGGTGTCGATGTATGAATTCTTATGACTTAATTATGTTATGGATTCATTGTTATTCCATTCAATGGTTATAGTATGGGATGTAATCATTGATAGTATTTGTGAATATGAAATACTCCGCTGTAAAAGCGAGAAAATTATTGATAGGTGGGGAACCATTGCTTCATCAAGCAACATTGCTTTGTGAGACCCAATATACCATAAAATTTGAGTGAAATATTATAGTGGAATATAATAAAATATTATTTATAAAGTAAAATACTGGAACCCAATATGAATTTTTTAAAATTGTGTCATTGTAGTGAAAAATTGAATGAGTTGCTTCAATTTGATGTGTCTTAATAGGTCCCACAAAAAACCCAAAAATGAGTTGTACCATTTGGAGATGGTCTAGGTATTAATACACCATCATTGTTAATTTCAGTGTACAAAATGCCACATGTAATTGCTATGATATCCATTCTCAAAATTTTGCCCCATTTAGTGAATTTTTTTTTGGAATAACCAATTTTTAAATAAAAAATACAAAAATAACCAACTTTTGAAAAAATTTACGCAAATAACCAACTTTCAGGACAAAAATACAAGCAGGAGCCATCTGAGATGGCTCCTGCACTGGAAATCAGGAGCAGGAGCCAAGGGGGATGGCGCCTCCCTTCAAGCTTTTGCCCTAAAAGCCATCTCAGATGGCTCCTATGTGTAAAACACAAGGGAAAAGCCATCTGAGATGGCGCCTTAGTGTATTTTTAAAATAATAAAAAAATTCAATTTAAATTAAAGTGCACGACAATGTTGTGAAATAAACCTTGTATTATAAATTTTGATTACAGCAAAAAGCGATTACATAAGTTCATTCATGGTGACCCGGGACTCGTAGATGACCACCGGTTCCACATCGCGTCCTCTCTAACTTCGTGCGAGGTTCTGGATCCGGTTGTTGTTGGGTCGATGGGACCTGATCATGGGTTGATGGCTGCCCGTAGTGAATGAGATCAGGATCCATGAATGCCTCAAGATTTACATTGCTTGTTGCACCGCCAGATAAACGTGTCCCCATGTTCTCGAAGCTTGGTCGTTGCGGTTGGGGGTTAGGTTCCATTTGAGGACTATAGCAGTCCTCATCCGTATATGTGGATTGTGAATGTGTGGGGTAAAAAGAAAATTGGGTGTTAGGAGTCTCGTACCCATATGAATGGCGGGGGGTTTGGTAGGACGATGGTTGGTGGAATGTTGGGTTGGTTGGGGAATATTCTTCAGGGAAGCCAGGGTCTGGGGTGAGGTGAGATGTTGATGGACCCATATAGGGGGTTGGACATATGCCCTTTGTTCGGTGTATTGAACTTGGGTGTGTGGCATATGTGAATATTGGGTGGGTGGGTGATGAGGTTGTTGTTGGGGTTGGGGTTGGGATTGAGTCGTGGTGGTTCTATGTCGCCGGGTTGATTGGCGGGAAGTTGATGGTTGTTGGTAGTGTTGTTGGGATGGTTGTTGGTAGTGTTGTTGGGGTGGTTGTTGGTAGTATTATTGGGGTGGTTGTTGGTAGTGTTGGGGTGGTTCTTGTTGTTGTTGGTAGTGTTGGGGTTGTTGTTGGTATTGTTGTTGAGGTTGTTGTTGGCGGTAGCGTTGTCTTCGTTGTTGTTGTGACTCTAGAGGTTGCCCCCACTGGGTGCGAGGGTCGACCAAATAGCGAGGTTGGGAAACATGCATATCTGGAACTGTGACTGACTGGTACCAAGCAATGTACTGACGAGAGTGTTGCATAATCTCGTCATCTTCATAAACAGGAAATTGTTAGATATGGTCTGCTCGGTTTTTCCACATCCTACAATACTCCCTGGCAAAATTCCTCCAATTATTGAGTCCCCATTGGGCATCAACCCTTTTTAGATGCCAAGGATCCAAGCATATCGGATCGCGGGGTATGTCTTGGAACATACCAAACTGCATCTTCACACGGTCGTTGTGGTGCATCTCCACAATGTTGAACCGTATAATTGCAGTCTTTGCGGTCCAAACCTCTGCATCTTCATCATTTGGTACATGGTCCAAACCCAAGTATGGTCTCCATGTAAACTGTTGAAAAAAATAATGAAGATTAATAATAATGATAAAAATAATATACGTTAAATTTAAAATAATTTGGAGTTAATAGAAATGACGTACATCGGTTAGTCCAAGGTGGTCTATTAGATTACGGTATAGGAGAACATTGTGTCTCGGATTCTTTCCGTAATACATGCCCACTACGCTAAACCTAAATGAATTAACATTTAATATATTAGGATTTTATATATGTGAAAGATATAAATAAAATTTAATAAATAAACAATGTACTTACTTTGTTGCGTAGGGAAAAGTGAACGGTAGGTCGTTGACGGGATTGAGTGATTGCATTCTCCACCAACCCCATGTTTGAAGTAAGAAAGCACATCCATTGAAAGTTGATGTGTCTTTCATACAATTTTTACACAACGAGGAGTATAGTTGGGCAAGAACAGCGGAACCCCAACTATATCTTCCTATCTTATTGACATCTCTAAGTAAATTCAAATACATAAAATTGACACTATTCCCGGTACTTTCGGAGAATAAAAAACTACCAAACATTAACATAATGTAGTTTCTAGTTTTTATTATTTTTTGTTCTTCGGTGGAATTTTCATCCAAAACAAGAGAATAATAATACTCTCTAAGAGTTGATAGAAATATACCTTGGCCTCTTGCGGTAGGACCTTCGACCATATCTCTACCCAACAACTCCTCGCAAAGATTGTTAGGTTGTTGGACCGGACCATTCACCGCCTTGCCATTGATAGGAAGACCCATCAACATGTACACGTCCTCTAGTGTGACGGTACACTCACCAATAGGAAGATGAAATGTATGTGTCTCGGGTCTCCACCTTTCACACAATGCAAGAATGAACTTTGAATCGATCAAGTAGTTGGAGATTTTAATAACCTCTCCAAAACCGGCATGTTCAAGGTATGGAACGATGAACGGATCGGGAACAACATAATGATGTCAGCGTCATCTAAATTTTTTCGTGTCCTATAGATAATGTGAAAATAAATTGTGTAAACAATATTTAAAATATAATAAAAAAGAATGTAAGAAAAAGAATGAAAACAAAAAAAATGAAAGAATACTTACATAGGTTGCAATGTTTGCCCTTGTTTCTCGGTAAGATTCTCCCAACGTCAAGAGACTCATGATTGAAATTTCTACTAATGATTTGAGAAAGAGAGAATTGTATTAGAGATAGAGGAGAAGTGAAGAGTGGTGATGGAAAAAACACAAATGAGAAGCCATATTTATAGGTGATTCAAGAAGAGAAGAATAAATGAGGTGGTTGCGGCCTTGCATGCATGGATGACACTTGTCAAGGAGGAGCCAAGTGGGTGTTCACAGTGATTTCTGGTGAAACAACCGCTAGTCCTCCAAACTATCAAACAAGCGTTATGATTGTTGTTCAATTCCTTTGGTAACTTGCAGGATCGACTAGATTGATCCTATGGGGTTATTGGTCGTTGGCATAAACTTAAAACGTTGGCTAACGTCCAAGGCTTATTTTTAGATATGTCTCAAGTGTATTCTGATTATGATATTTAATGAATTGACAATGTAATAAAACGAAGCAATATAAAGATGATTTGAACATACAAGACATAAAGACTTCGAATTTGCAGAAAGTATGTAAGTGCAGGAATGCTTAAAGGATTTCTTGAATGTAAAAAAATTTCAAAATAAAGCATGAAGTGTAATAGACAGGGATTTAAAGGCAAGTATGTAAAAGCTTTCTGGAAAATAAGAACATTAAAGTAACAGTTTCAGAAAAGTAAAGAGTTTTGAAATGAAAGGAAAGCGTGTAAATGCAAAGAAAGTTAAATGACTTTGAACGTAAAAGATTTTAAATGACATTGATGTAAGATAAAGGTAAACTGGAAAGATAAAGATACATTATTGAAAGATAAAAGTGGTGCAATCATACGTACATCATTCGTGCATTCGTTTCCCTATCCATGTGGTATTTTGAATGTTACTGAATTTTAGTACAATAGATATGACACACGAAATCCTAACACTAAGACTTCTATTTATACTATTTCGACCATAACGGTCTGACTTATGAAATCTTGCCACGTTTCAGCCATGCAAAACGCTATGTTTATCTAGCTTCCACGTCTTCGAACCGTTTCCAGCGCGCGTTTTCTAACTTCCATTTATCCCGCTCACGTTTGAATTTCAAATATCTGAACTGCCCTTCGATTCGAACTCACTGCTCAACTCCACGCTACTATCACTTTGAAGCTCCTTCTACATATATCATCATATTCGCTACTCGAAACTCCTAGTTTCAATATATTTGTTCGAAGAGCTGATTCTTTCATTTCAAATCATGGCATTTCATTTCGAGCTCAGTGACTCCTATTCGAATCATAGATATCAAAATCTTCAGCCAACAAAATGCCCCTTTAAAATATGTATTTCGAATCTCTTTCTGAGAAATACTTATTTTAAATATATCCACAAGATTTTGATGTGACCCTGAGTAATTATGACACTGTGTATGATTTCCATTACATCAGTCACGACGGCTCTTGGGTTTCCGAACCGCTTCAAAACAGTTACCACGGTATGGTGCGGTTATTAAAGACAATGATTATCTTTAAACATGCTTAATTCCAATGCTTACTTTACGCCACCTCACCCTGTATCCAACCCACGTTCTCCACGTATCCTGACCTTAGTTGACGATCGTTTCAAATTCCTTACTATAAAACCCAACAGACTTAGTCTTTCTATTCTTTTTCCACACTCTGAACCTTTCTTCTTCTCTCTTTGCTGAAAAAACCCTAAAATCTTAACAGCTTTCAACAATGTCTTCAACAACAACATCTCAGAAAAAGATTTCTAAGAAAAAGACCAAGAACACTAGAGCGATTCTGGAAAGCAAGGTTGACACTCATCAAGGCCAATCGGTACTCATTCCTCAAGGCATCTCGAAAGAACAAGAACTCTTGTACGCTTCCCAGGTATTAATCCCAACCAATGCCTCTGGAAAGAGATTTTCCCTAATGGGCCCTCTCACAGTTTTTGAGATCCTGAAGGATACTAGAACCATATTTCCTGTCTGTTATGATTATAAACCTTTGTTCAACACAATGGAAAACCCTAGATTAGACACTGATAATGTGAATAAACCCTCAGCTTCAAAAGACATAGAGACCCTCATGGCTCCCCCAAAGGACCCTTTCATTTTGGACTATGTGAAAAGCAATTTTAAACCATTTCGATCCTGTCCTACTGTTGATGTAGCGTACCAGAACTGGTTTGCTAAAGTAGAGGTTAAGAAAGCCCATCAGTGGGAGGAATTAGGTATTTACAACCTTATCAAATTATCGAAACCAGGCTTTACCTACAGCCATCCTCTACTATTTGCATCCCTGTATTTCTGGGATAGTACCTACAACACTTTTCATCTTCCAGGAGGAATAATCACCCCTACATTTTTTGATATAGCTGCTATTACTGGATTATCACCACTAGGAGAAACATACATTCCTGATTCTGAGGAGCATTCGAGCATGATTGACTTCGACATCAAGTTAGCTAGCTTTTCCAAGTTTATCAGCCATTATCACACTGAAGGTGGTAGTGTTTCTGATGTTGAACACATTGCTTTCCTCACCCTCTGGCTATCAAGATACATCTTCTGCAGTAGATCGCTTCAAGTGGCTAGCAGGTTCATCCCTCTAGCAAGGGATTTACATGAAAATAGGAGGATTAACTTAAGTGAACTCCTATTAGTTGACCTATATGAAAGTTTGAGGTCAGCTGTTTCGAGCTTAAAATCCCATACTCCTAAGAATATCTTGCTAGCTGGTCCTTTCTGGTTGCTTCAGCTATGGCTTAATGCCATGTTCGAATCTTCACTTTCTACTGCTGGCACCATTGTTGAGCAAGACCCAGAAGTGATGGATCGAAATATTGAGGGCACGAGGTTAAGGAAACTAACTCCAAGTGATGACAAGGCTGATTTCCAGATTCTATTCTCTCAATACATTATGCTCTTTTCTAAGAAGCATAAGTTCAAGAAACTATGCGCTTTCGCTCGAGGAATTATGGACCATCATGGTTTACTATGCCTTTTTCGGAAGCTGCCAAGACTAAAGAAATCCAAGACATCTGGAAAGCCTTTTTGCTCCCAAGACTAATTTCTTCAAGAATCACTCCAACCAAGAATCAAATCCTTCTATTCGCCTACCAACCCAACTTTGTCTCGAGACAATTTGGTTTATGCCAACTGATTCCTGAACCACTCTTTCAGACTCATGACTCCATTACCTCTGGTCGAACTTTCAAGGCTAGAGAAGCCAAACTTCAACAAGAACAATATCAGGATTTTGCCCAATTTAAATTGATCTCTTTCGAACCATCTTATTTTGCATCCAAAGGTTTTCTGGATTGGTGGAGTAGATTCTACCAGTCTTGTATGTTTGACACTCTTATTATCGAAGAGAAACTAACTGTTGCATTCGATGTGCAGGTACATAAAAAGAAAGGTATATTCACTCACGCTCAAGAAATCAAAGCTTTTCAAACTTACTTCGAAACAACTTATGATCCTACACGCTTGGAGTCCACAGTATATCGAGCATCCCAAACCTTGAAGGAAAAGTTTACAGAAAAAATCTCTAAGTTCAGACTTCCTTCAGGATTGTCACCTGAGGATAGGTATAGGTTGGCATTCAAAATGCATCCACCTAAGTTTCCCAGCCTACCTACCTCAGAACTGGCTCTGGCTTGGTTTCCTCCATACCCTTGGTGGTTGACTTGCAAAGAGATGTTCAAATACAAATCTCAAAGGAAACTAAAGCCATTTGAGACTGTGACATGGGCTCGACACTGGCTCCATAATTTCCCAGGGCATCTTCACTATGACCTTTCTTCCATGTCGATTCTTTCGAATGAAGGCGCAGGTGCGAATGCTTGGGAAATCCCAAATAAGTCTTTCTTACTTTATTTTAACATTCTGTCTTATGTGTTTTATTTTTCAGCTATCAAAATAAAGACTGTTGCATCAAAGACCAAGGAAGGAAGTATTTCTCAAACAACTATCGAAGCTAATGCCAATGTGCCCAAAGCAACTCCAACAATCACTCCTGCAACAACAACAACAACAAACACTATTGCCCCAACTTCAACTCCAACCATTTCTTCAATTCCAACAACTACTCCGTCTCAAACAATCGCTCCAGCCCCAAAGGTAAACAATTTATTTGGGTATTTCGAAATAGGCTTTCGCTCATGCTCGAGATCTAACTTATGTTCGTACCATTTCAGACTAATAAACTCCCACCAACTACTCCAAAAAAGAGAAAACCTAGTACTAGTGGAAAGACTCTCAAGGCTGGGGAAAGTTCACCAACAGTCTTAAGAAAGAAACAAAAGAAAGATACTCCAAAAGAGACTAACGTCTCTGGACTTGATTCCAGGGATGTTGCTCCCTCACCAAAATCCAAAAATCCACCTTCGACCTCCAACGTAATGTTGGAACACATAGACAGCAACATATCTGCAGATAATCCACAGGTGAACTCACTTCGAATTTTTGACAATGATTATTCGTACCTTAGTTATAAGTTTCTAATCTTTCTTTATTTGTGTAGGATGATTCAACTCTGATCCCAACTACTTCGACTCCTCCCCACAAACAAATTCCGATCCATTCTTCTCCTCATGGAGATTCAAGTAATCTGGTGCAGAACAAAGGCTCTTCTAATATGGCAATTCCAACTGGAGCTTCTGACCAGCCAGATGACCAAGGTACTTCGCCTCCTCTCAAGGAGACCAACGAAACGATGCTTGAAGATGCTACCGAAGTGCCTCCAGAGACTTCTCACCCAGAATCTCCTCTCAAAGTCCCTCAGGAGAGCGAAAGGGCAATTCATACTGAAGAAGAAAAAACCAATACCTCCCAGGAGAGCGAAGATTCAAGTGAGGAAGGATCTGAGGATGAAGAAGGAGAAGATGCTCAAGAAGGTTCGAGCGAAGGGACGGAATCTGATGCTGAAGGTAAACAGCAGGATAACATCGAGGTAGTGGACTTGATCGATGATGAAGAGGATGATGAAGCAGCAAATAATGAAGGCGGTGATGTTCCCACTAATGAGCCAATGGAAGTTGAAATGGATGTCACTCCATTGCGTATGGAGCTTCCAGAATCTTCCAAATGCCGACGGCTGAAGAGTTAGCCCTCTTGAAACGGACTGACCCTATTGGGTACATGAAGGCTAAACTAGCTCAGAGAAACACTCCTCTCCCTAAGGCTAATGCTGGTTCGACCTCTGACTCAGTGCCTTCTGATGATAGGGTTGTACTTCTTCACAAGATTCGAAAAACAATCCTTGATGTGGATTTATTCGAAGTGCTCAGAAAAGATAGTACAGCCTGCTTTATGATGAAGGGCCTTCTCAATCAAGTCAATCTCACCACCTGTTCTCTGGAAGTTAGCACCATTTTGTTTGAACTTCAATCCTTGATCGATAATGTAACTGGATGTCTCCTTCAAAACGAATCCGCTGGCAACAAAGTCCAAGAGAAACGAAGTGCAATGGACGCTGCTTATGAACATGCCTCGAAACTTGCTAAAGAAGTTGAAGATCATGCCATGCATATCAAGCAAGCCAAAGTTGATTATGATCTTCGAGCTCAATCCATTCTTCAATGGGAGGAGCGATTCAGCACTTCAACATAAAATTAAGGAAGCCAGAAGAACAACTTGCATATGAGTCCAATACTTTTGGCAATCGATTCAAGAGCTTCTAAACAAAGGGCTTGCGGTGAGCGGTGAAGGCGAGTTGCTATGTTGGAAGGAGCCAGCTACTCGACAAGCTTGAGTCTTTTAAGAATATCTTCGATCGATTAAGGAACAATACCCATTTCTGAAGCTTATTTATTTAAAGCTACCTTGTATTTTAGTTGAATGTTTATTTGTAACACTTGACAATGCCATTTTGGCAATTAATCTCACCATTCACCATTTTGGCATCTAGTTATATGTTTATAATTATGTTGCTAATATTCGAATCTCCTGCAGGCGTGGTTTATATTTCTTTAAATACTTCCCATTAACCTTTAGGATTCGTTTGTCATCTGCCAACTCTTCGATTTCATATGCATTGTTTGAAAATGTTTTCACTATTCGAAAAGGTCCTTCCCAATGAGGTGACCATTTACCTAACGCTTTATTTTTCTTGTCTATGGGCAATATAACTTTCAAACTAAGTCATTAATCTTGAAAGTTTTACCTTTCACCCTTTTGTTATATGCCCTGGCCACTCTTTCCTTTTGCCTCATCAGGATTTCCAATGCGTGCAATCTAACCTCATCCAACTCAATTAATTCATTCATCATCATTTCCCAATATAATGAAGATGGGATTTCACTTTGTCTCTGAATTCGAACTGACTGTAGATGAATTTCTACTGGTAAGACTGCATCATGACCAAATGTTAATTGGAAAGGTGTAGTATTAGTAGCTTCTTTAGGGGATGTTCTACAAGCCCATAATATTTGATCCAAAGTCTTATGCCAATTTCTTGGTTTTTACCAACATGCTTTTGATTAAACCTATTATTACTTTGTTGGCTGCTTCGACCTGACCATTTGCTTGAGCATAATATGGTGTCGATGTTAGCAACTTAAATCCCACTTCTCGGGCAAATGCTTGCATCTTTTAACCAGTAAACACAGATCCTTGGTCCGTGGTTATGCTCTCTGGCAATCCAAACCTATAGATGATATGTTTCTGTATGAATTCGATGATAGCCTCTTGTCTGCACTACTAATGGTATTGCTTGATCCATTTGGTGAAATACTCTATTCCTACCAGGATATATTTCTGACCCTTAGATGAAGCAGGATTGATTTCTCCTATTAAATCTAAGGCCCATCCTCTAAAGGGCCATGGTTTAATGATCGAATGCAACTCACTTGCAGGAGCATGTTGAATTCCTGCATGTTTCTGGCATTCTTCACATCCTTTGGCAAAATCTATACAATCTTTGAGCATCTTGGGCCAGACATACCATATCGAAATAGCGACCACTTCATTTTATGGCTGCTTGATGTGCCCACATGCCCCATTGTGGACTTGATAGTGCTAGATATGCCTCACTTTCTCCCAAGCATTTTAGTAACGCCTTCTTGGGTCTTCTTGAACAATTCATTTCCCATAAGAACATATGACAATGCTCTATATTTTATTTTTCTATCCAAATTCAATGTTGGATTTTCTAAATACCTTATTAATGGATTTCGACAGTCTGTATCTGCCAAAGTGTTTATGGCTAATACTTCGAACCTATCTTTATCACCATAACTTAATTTAATGTTTTCCAGATCTGATGGTGTAAGCCTAGTAGCCATGACTCTTCCTCTTATTTCGATCAAGTCCTCAAAGTTTTTGGCAGAAACTTTATATCCTGAAGCCAATTGTGCTAGGTCATTTGCTTCTTGATTTTCTATTCTTGGTATGTGCTGAATATCCATGTATTCGAATTTTTTGAGTAGCCTATTAACTATGACAAAGTATGTCATCAGATTCTCTTTTATGCATTTATATTCCTTCCTTATCTGCTTGACCACTAACTCTGAATCACCTTTGATTTCGACTCTAGTTGCCCCCAATTCCAACAAAGCTTCAAGTCCAACAATGAGCGCTTCGTATTCAGCTTCGTTGTTCGAGCAACGAGGACCGTCTAATTTATACTTGAATTTTGTTGGAATTCCCTCAGGAGAAATTATGAGAACTCCAACACCACTGCCCTTTCTATGGGTCGAACCATCAAAGTATAGCTTCCAAGGTTTCATTTCGACATAACCCATGACAGGCTGTTCGACCAGTGCATGGTCCACAATAAAATCAGAAACTACTTGGCCTTTCACAACTCTTAAAGGCATGAAAGTCAAAGCATATTCTGTCAAAGCCAACGCCCATTTACCAATTCTGCTATGCATTATTGGCTTGGAAAGCATGTGCTTAATAACATCGAAATGAGATGAAACATAAACATCAACAGGTTTTATATAATACTTGAGTTTCATACACGAAAAGTATAAACAAAGACACAACTTTTCTATATTACTATATCTAGTTTCTGCATCATTCAACACCCTACTTAAATAATATATGGCTCTTTCGATGCCATTATTGTCTTCCTGTACTAACATACTACCTATAGTAAGTTCAGACGCAGATATGTACAATCTCATGGGTTTTCCCCATGAAGGTGGAGACAAGATCGGAGGTTGTGATAGATATCTTTTAATCTTATCGAAGGCCTCTGCGTGCTTCGCTCCATTCAAGGCTTGGCCTTGCTTAAAGCAGTAGTGGAGAGAAAACTTGAGTTTTTCCACTTAGATTCGAGATGAATCTTCTCAGGAAATTAATCTTCCCCAACAGCGATTGTAACTCCTTTTTCGATGTGGGGGCTTTAGTCTCCATGATGGCTTTGGTCTTGTTCTGGTTAATTTCAATTCCTTTTTTATGAACCACAAAGCCCAGGAAATCTCCTGCCTGCACAAAAAATGCACACTTAAGGGGATTCATTTTTAAGCCATGTTTTCTCATCCTTGCGAATGATTGGCTCAAATGATGCAAATGATTTTCTGCAGATATAGATTTGATGACTATATCATCAATGTACACCTGCATAAATGTCTCAATGAAATCATGAAATATGGAGTTCATTGCTCTTTGGTAAGTTGCCCCAGCATTTTTTAAACCAAAAGGCATCACTACCCATTCATAGGTGCCTAAGGCTCCTGGGCAACGAAATGCTGTCTTAGCAACATCTTCTTCAGCAATAAAAATTTGGTTATAACCAGAGTATCCATCTAGCATACTTAGGTATTCGAATCCTGCAGCAGAATCTATTAACATTTCTGGCACAGGCATAGAGTATTGATCTTTGGGGGTTGCAGTGTTTAGATCCCTAAAGTCTATGTAGATTCTTAATGAACCATTTTTCTTAATAACAGGTACTATATTTTCTAACCATTCGACATACCTTGTGGTTCTGATGAATTTGCAGCGTAGCAACCTCTCGACGTCTGCTTTGATCTTCGTGAGCACTGCTGGCGCGAACCTCCTGGGAGTCTGCTTGATGGGCTTCTTGCCATCCTTAATTGGAAGTCTATGCTCCACTAACTCTCTTTTTAAACCAGGCATTTCGTCATAGTCCCATGCAAAGCAATATTTGTTCTGTTTGAGGACTTCGATCACCTTTTGTTTGAGGTTTGGGCTGAGTTTCGCGCTTATGTAGGTGATCCTTTTTGTGTTGAAATCCCCCAAATCCACTTCTTCAAGTGGGTCCTGTGCCAACATCTTAGCACTTGAGTTTGTTGGATCCTTCTCGAAGCCCAAGGGTTCTGTATCATAAATGGCATCAAGCCTTTGATCTATTCTATTCTCGTCACAGGGTGAATCTTTTGGTCCATTCCCTTCGAGTTCGTTTACTTCAACTGTATGTTATATTGCAGCCTCTGAAGCCACTTTTTCTTCATTCTCAGCCATATAGGCCGAAATCCTTTCGAAGAAAGAAGATTCAGTCATGGGCATGGTCTTCGAACTCCCAGCCTGGTGGCCGTCTTTGCGAAGTGCCTGCGCCTCCTTCATCACCCTTAATGATTTTCCTATCCCAATACATGCCATCATGGCGAAGGGTCATATAGTAATGTACATCCCTTGTTTCATTCAGTTCATCACTTGGGGTGCAGGGAGCTATTCTGGCCAGATACTTGTCATAATTCCTCTTGTTAACTAGATTGACTGTTGTCATAAAGTAGCTCTGGTCCGCTTCGATGTTCTCTACTATCCCATCCTCTCTCCACAGGACTAACCTTTGGTGCATCGACGAAGGGACTGCCCCTACGCCATGAATCCATTCTCTTCCCAATAGCAAGTTATAGTTTGCCTTGGCTTCGATCACCATGAACATGGTGGGTCTGCAGCTTGATCCGACAGTTAACTCCACTTGCACTACTCCCAACGTTTGTCCTACCTTCCCTTCATAGTTAGATAAAACCATGTTGTGAGGTCTAACATCACCGTCTTGAATGCCTAACTTTTTCAGCATGAATTTAGGCATCAGATTGACTGTAGCGCCCCCATCTACTAAGACCTTGTTCACCCGTGGCTCCGCTCGAATGAACAGTGGCTTTAAATGATTCTTCATTGTGGGATCTGGGTGTTCGAAGAATGCGTTCTGCTCTTCGACTGCGCCATTATCCATTACGTAATAACAGACTGGTCTGTGTTTCATCAGATCAATGGTGTCTTCTTCTTCCTGTTCTTCGATTTCGGTCTCCTGGCCAAATTCGGATGGTAGTACAGATACCACATTGCAATTTAGATTTAATGAGGATTCTCCTTCTGATTCGAAGTTATCTGTCAGCATATCCTCGTCTTCTTACGGACTCGGGTGTATTCTTTTGATTCATCGGTTTTGTTTCAAAAAGCCTCTTCGGAGGTTTGTCTTGAGTTGCTTATTTGTTGTTGGATTGGTGCTTGGCCTCTTTTTGTTGGTCGAAAATGCTCTTTTGTCTGCTAAACCTTCCCTCTCAGCCTTTTGATTCCGTTGCTGCCTTCGCCATTGGGATCTTGACATGGGGTTTTTACCTTTATAATTTCCCAGCCTCATTTCCTCCCTCTTTGTTGTGTTGAATTGTCTCCGGTATACCATGGCATGACGTGCATTTCGTTCATTGCCTCCCCAGCTATCTTTCCCTTTGATGGTTTTGACTTGCAGCCATCTATCTGTTGTATAGGATTTTAAATGTCACCCTTGAGCACCCTTTGGATATGGGCTATCAGGCTTTCGTTGACTGTGACTACCATCGAAACGCTGACTCATTTGACCAATTTCCTTATGATTCCAACATGGGGCGAAAGGAATCGTTTCGAATGCTCCAGCCATGTTCTGGTCATATGCTGCTGAACATCTTGGGCAAATCAAGCACTTTGTTGCCCCTTTGTGACAGCGAACTAAAACTCAACAAACTCTCACCAGCTCTAGGATAACATTTGAACAATTGGTTATCTTGGCGCCAATTTACTCCAGTTCGAGCCCTTTGCTTCCGTTCGAACTCCATGGCAATCCTCTCATTGCATATGATGTTGCATCTTGGACAAAGCATCATTTGTTCCTTGTGGCCTGACATGAGATATTGTTTTAGGCTAGTATCTGCAGCATAACCATCTTCCATTTTGTATTTCTCTTTTTCAAGGTATCTTTCAACTTCCTGCATCTCAGAACAGGGTCTCTCCATGTCCACCATATTGACGTCTACATCTTCCCTTTTCTCAACCTCATCTCCCCATCCTGATGGTTTAATTTCTTCAATTCGAATCTTTGCACTCTCTGGGGCAGAGTATTTCACCAGATAATCAAATTTTACACTGGGTCCCCCTAAAGTGTCCCAGATTTTCTCCTTATGAATGCCCCCATTTCTATCTTCCCTTATTGTATCATCATCTCCCCATCCTGTGGGCTTGACGTCTCCGATTTGGATTTTTGAACTCTCTGGAGCAGAATACTTTACCAGATAGTCGAACTTCCCACTGGGTTCACCCAAGGTATCCCATATCTCTTTTTGGGGGAAAGCTTGTTCTGTAATCTGAACCTTTTCAGTTTGAGCCTCGGGCCTTGATGCTGTGTCAATCTCTGTTTCTGGTTTTCCTGACCCTCAATAGCCTGGATTCCTTTTGAAACGACAGCTGGAACTGGTTTGATCGAAGGCTCCAGTGGTTTGTGGACTTCTTCAGTAACTCCATTGTTGACTTCGACCAAAACCCAACTTTCACTCTCAGTGCTTTCTTCTTTTAATGTAGTGGCCCCTTGGTCTGCTTCCACCATATTGATTTCCCCAAGGCTCGAAGGCTCGGAGTAGTTGGTGTCTGCAATATCCAGAGGGTCCTCATCCACCTTTATTTTTGGTTTATCAGCAAACCTTAATCTGCCCTCTTAAATTGCATTTTGAATCAAGTCCCTGAAAAGAAAACACTGTGAGGTTTTGTGGCCTAGGAAACTATGATATTTACAAAATCCTCTCTTCTTTCTTTAATCTAAAGGAGGTATTTTGACATTTGGTGGCACAATTAATTGGCCATCTTTCACTAGTAAATCGAAGATTTCGTCACACTTTGTTATATCGAAGGTATACACCTTCTTTGGAAACTTGTCATTTTTCTCATTTTCAACAATTTCTTTCCCTTTCGTGGGGACTAGGAGTTTACAAGAGTAAGGTGGAGCCTGTTTCAATTCAGCGAGATCTATTTCGACCTCTTCGAATTCGGGGTAGTCTTCACCTTCCTCCGTTTCGACATAGGAGACTTTTTCCTTCTTATTACTTTTAAAAGCCCTGGCCTTTTCGGCCTTTAGTCTTTCGACTTGTCGAACCCTATCTGCTAACTGAGCCATATCCCTCAGGTATTGTGTGTCTAATTTCTTTCGAATAGAATAGTCCAGGCCACCAGCATCCATTTCGACTAACTCATGTTCAGGGACTACTATGAAACATCTAGATTTCAAGAGTCTGAACCTATTTAAGTATTCATCTATAGGTTCAGTAAACTTCCTCTTAACACTTGCTAATTCCTTTAGACTTATCTTGGATTGTCCCATATAGAAGCTTCATGAAACAACCTTTCTAAGAGGGTCCAGGTATCTATGGATCCAGGGGGCAAAGTAGTGAACCATGTGAAAGCATTTTTTGTAAGGGAACTTGGGAAATATTTAATCCTAAGGTTCTCGTTATTTGCTAAGTCTCCTGCCTCAGTTAAATACCTAGCTATGTGTTTGACTGTTGATTCATTGGTATCTCCAGCAAACTTTGTAAATTTAGGGATCTTATATCCTCTAGGCAAATCAGTATGGATTACATAGTCTGCTATGGGGAAGCGTAATTTGGCCTTCTAATTCTGTATTAACATTTGGGCCATGATCCTTTCTATCATGGTGGTTAGGTTATTTTCCGCCAGGATGTTGTCATTTCGAATTCCATGGACAACCGCATCAGCATCTTGGTTTCGACCTACCATGACAACTCTTCTGGGTTGTTCCTCTCGAAACGCTGAGACTTCTAGTCTTTCGACCCTTGCCCCTGGTTCCATGATTCCTCTTTGTGGTTCTTCCCGAATCACTGGGGCCTCAAATCTTTCAATCCTTGCTGGTGGTTCTATCAATCCCCTTTGTGGTTCTTCTCGAATCATTGGGATATCTACCCTTTGTGCTCTTGCCCCCAGGTTAACTCCCTCTCTGGCTGGCCTATAAGGTGGGTCATCAGCAACCTGTTCTATGATAGGTGCGTTCGCTCGAACCAATGCCTGGTTCTGCCTACGCCTTTCAGGTGGAGCGAAGAAATCTGCTATTCGACTCATATTGTCAGCGTTCTCTCTGTTTGTCACAGTCACGTTTTGAACTATTGAGGCAAAGATTTCCTGCATAGTTTGTGCTAATATTCCTATCATGTTATGGTTACTATCATCCATTAACTGCCTAAAAGCCATTTGATTTTCTGTGGTTAAGATGGGCAGCGTACCATAACCTACTGACCCTTGGTTATTTGTCATAAATTGATTAGCCCCAGAACCTGACCCTAAGTGTGGTGATGTGTTCGACGTCGAAGTTTGCAAGCCTGCCATAAAGGATGTTGGCATTCCATACTGGGAATTTCTGGGTCTAGTACTGTCGAAACTGAATGGTCTAGTTGGTGGTGGGGTAGCGAAATGGGTTTGTGCTCCTGATGGTGGAATGAATCCCCCAGGATGCCCAATGGTTCCTGTACCACCTAGGATCGAATTGTTTGTTAGCAGGCCACTCGTTCCATTCGTGGCCATATTATTTGTGGAAGACGCAACAGATTGTGCGTTCGAAGGGATCGCGCTGGACGTCCCTGTCGAAACAGATGCATTAGTGCCTGTTCCATGTGGGGCATTTTGTTCCCCTTGTGGGTTATTTGGATCTGACATCCTATTACTTCGATTTCTTCTGGGTTAGGGTTGGTTACTATTAGTTATTCTACCACTCCTAAGGTTCATATATTAATGAACTTTGTTTACTCAGAAAGAACCTTTTAACATTAAATTAAGTATGTTAACTTTAATTAGCAACAACCAATCTCTGTCCCACTGGGCGTGCCAATTTGTTCACAGTGATTTCTGGTGAAACAACCGCTAGTCCTCCAAACTATCAAACAAGCGTTATGATTGTTGTTCAATTCCTTTGGTAACTTGCAGGATCGACTAGATTGATCCTATGGGGTTATTGGTCGTTGGCATAAACTTAAAACGTTGGCTAACGTCCAAGGCTTATTTTTAGATATGTCTCAAGTGTATTCTGATTATGATATTTAATGAATTGACAATGTAATAAAACGAAGCAATATAAAGATGATTTGAACATACAAGACATAAAGACTTCGAATTTGCAGAAAGTATGTAAGTGCAGGAATGCTTAAAGGATTTCTTGAATGTAAAAAAATTTCAAAATAAAGCATGAAGTGTAATGAGCGAGGATTTAAAGGCAAGTATGTAAAAGCTTTCTGGAAAATAAGAACATTAAAGTAACAGTTTCAGAAAAGTAAAGAGTTTTGAAATGAAAGGAAAGCGTGTAAATGCAAAGAAAGTTAAATGACTTTGAACGTAAAAGATTTTAAATGACATTGATGTAAGATAAAGGTAAACTGGAAAGATAAAGATACATTATTGAAAGATAAAAGTGGTGCAATCATATGTACATCATTCGTGCATTCGTTTCCCTATCCATGTGGTATTTTGAATGTTACTGAATTTTAGTACAATAGATATGACACACGAAATCCTAACACTAAGACTTCTATTTATACTATTTCGACCATAGCGGTCGACTTATGAAATCTTGCCACGTTTCACCATGCAAAACGCTATGTTTATCTAGCTTCCACGTCTTGAACCGTTTCAGGCGTTTTAACTTCCATTTATCCGCTCACGTTTGAATTTCAAATATCTGAGCGCCCTTCGATTCGAACTCACCGCTCAACTCACGCTACTATCACTTGAAGCTCCTTCTACATATATCATCATATTCTACTCGAAACTCCTAGTTTCAATATATTTGTTCAAGAGCTTCTTTCATTTCAAATCATGGCATTTGCCTCATTCAATGAATACTAACATCATTTCATTTCGAGCTCAGTGACTCCTATACGAATCATAGATGTCAAAATCTTCAGCCAACAGTGGGATGGCGCCTCCCCTTTAATTTTGCACTAAGGCGCCATCCTAGATGGCTTGTGACAGGCTAGGTGACAGCTAGGTGGCAGGTTGCATGCATGCAGGCTAGTGTGTCAGCTACGTGGCAGACCTATTTATAACTAGGCCTGTAAAAAGCCAAAGGAGACGGCGCCTCCCTTGTGTTTTTACACATAGGAGCCATTCAACTTGGCTTTTTACAGACCTAGTGATAAATAGTGCCCCTACCACCCTAGATCGCATGTGATTTTTTTCAAATTATAAAACCCTAATCGAAAACCCAAATTTCCAACACTAAAATCAAAAACCCTAATCAAATCAAAAACCCTAATTTCAAACACTCAAACCCTAATCGAAATGTCATCTGTACCACAATATGTCTAAATAGCAATGCGAATTTTTCGTATTTCAAAAAAAGACTCGAAAACAAACTTCGTCGAGGTCCGACGTCAAACATTTTCTTCCAACATCCTGTTTTTACTGGTGAGAACCAAGTAACATTTTACCAGGTAGCTGTTGAAGACGACGAAGATCTGCAAAACATGTTTTATAATCATGAATATTCTGGGTACGACTCGATTCAGTTGTACGTCGTGTTCTAGGACACAGAGAGGGTTGATCCTACGGAGGAGGAACAAGCTGAGGTGGATGTTGCTGACGAAGTAGAGGAAGCAGAGGAGACGCAGTTCAACATCATGGTAAATGAAGAATCAGAGGCCGAGGAAGAAAGCCAATTGCCTCCACATTAGATCTTCACACCACCTCCGTACATGAGCACCCTTAACATGTCCATAAATGACCCTTCATCTGATATATTCTACAACCCTGAAGCGCAGTCAGATGCAAATTTAAAAGTCAAAGACAAATTTCGTTCAAGAGAAGATTGCGTCCGAGCAATAAAAAAGTTCCACATGATAAACAACTATGACTTTCATGTGGATCGAACAGCAGCAGAGAGATACAGAATCATCTGTACTCACCCTGAGTGTAACTTCTATCTAACTGCATCGTATAGATTGCGTAGTGATTCCTGGGTGATAGGTTCTATGACGGAACACACTTGTGTTAATTCCACACAATCACAGGATCACCGGAAATTGAGTCATGATCTCATTTGTCAAGAAATCTTACCTCTTGTTAGCTGCGATCCTTCATTTAAGGTGAAAACAATAATATCCCACATCACTACAACATACAACTATACCCCCTCGTATAGAAAGGCCTGGTTGGCAAAAAACAAGGTTATCGAGCAAATCTACTAAATTAGGAGGGTTCGTACAAAGAGTTACCTCGCTACATGAATGCATGAACGTATGCTCTGGAGCAGTTTATGCTCGGACGACGGCGTTTTCCCAAACGATACACATGTCCGGACATGGTATATTCGAGACTTTTGGGCTTTTCGACCTTGCATCACCGGGTTTGCTGCAAACCTATCATCTGAATAGATGGAACATGGTTGTACGGAAATGGGGCACCCTACGATGGCCGTGGCACGGGATGGCAACAATAACGTGTTCCCAATCGCCTATGCTCTTATAGAGGCGAGACCGGAGCACTTGAGTTTCATCCTAAAGCATCTTGAACACATGTAGCACCACAACGTGATCTTTGTCTAATTTCGCGACATGCCTCAATTGAGTGCGTACAACAATCCGCCAACGGTTGGCACGACCCACCGTCTACACATGTTTATTGCGCAAGACACATCGTTCAAAACTTCATGCGAGATTAAAGATAAGCGTCTTGAGCATATGAATGCGTGCGCGCTAACACAACCAGTTTTACATATTATCGCGATCGGATCAGATTGGAAAACCCGGATGCGGTGCGTGGGTTGATAATCTGCGGTGGAAAAGTGGACACGGTCATACGACAATGGAGTGCGTTGGGGCCACATGACAACAAATCTAGTCGAATCAATGAGCGTCTTCAAAGGCATAAGAGCACTCCCGATAAGCTGCGTTGGTTAGTACAACATATTTTAGAATGGCCTCCTTGTTTGCAGAGAGGTGAAAAGTGGAGCGGTGGTACAATCGGACAAGTGTGGAGTGAAAGTGCACGAAATTTATTAAGGTCGAGTGCCAAAGCTAGCACTCATCTTGTTACAAGATTCGACCGACATAACCATAACTTCATTGTCAAAGAGATAATCGACCACAATGAGGGTTTGCCTGACAAAAGTACAGGTTAAACTACCATCTCGGTGGTGCGTGTGGAAAATTTCGAGCCTTTCAATGCCGCTCTCATGTCATTGTGGCGTGTGCACATGTTCATCAGGATGCACTAGTACTTCTTTCTCCAATTTACAAGTCTCAGACCTTGCTTAACGTATACAACAATGTCTTGAACCGGTAGCAAGCAGATTATTGGCCTGCGTACGAAGGGGAAGTAGTTTGGCATAACAGTCAAATGCAGAGAAATAAAAAGGGTCGTCCCAAGAGCAAACGTATAACAACGGAAATGGACGACGTTGATAAACTAGAAAGAAAGTGTGGTCTATATCGTCAATCCGGACACAATCGAAAAAATTGTCCCCAGCGTGCTACAACCTCAACATCCTAAAATTTGTATTTCATTTATCTGCACTTTTAATATTGTAACAAATCTTCTTCTTTCCATTAATTCGCATTTATTACAAACACCAATACGGAGACAACAAAATTAAAAACTACACGATTAAAAGAAACAACAACATGAACTATGACGCATCAACAACACAAAAATTTATTTAAGACACTACAACCGTCAAAACAATCTCATCGGAACCATACATCATCGCAATAACGACGTCTTTTGACTTCCTCCAACCAAATTCGAGGTTGACCAGTTGTGAAGTTCATGGTTGTTGGCTTCCTCTGAATCCTTCTAATTTCATCACCATCTTCAATTTCTCCCTCTAACCAACGCATCAACTCTTTTTTCAGTTTGGCCATGGTAAATATGTGCCAAAATTTTATTTTCATTGGAGGTTTTGAGGCCGAGAAAACAACGTATCCATCTCTGGTATGGATGTATGGAGATGTCATGGTAGAAAAAAAGAGAGAGTAACAGAGAATAAGAGAGAATATGAGATCAGAAGTTGAAAAAATGTGAAAAATGAAGGAGGGATGGGTGTGTATTTATACAAAAAAATTGAAGAAAAAAAAAATTAAAAAAAATTACACTAGGGCGCCATCTCAGATGGCTTTTCCCTTGTGTTTTACACTAAGGCGCCATCTGAGATGGCTTTTATGGCAAAATGCTTAAGGGAGGCGCCATACACCTTGGCTCCTGCTCCTGATTTTCAGTATGGCTCCTGCTTGTATTTTTGTCCTGAAACTTGGTTATTTGCGTAAATTTTTTCAAAAGTTGGTTATTTTTATATTTTTAAAAAAAAAAATTGGTTATTCCAAAAAAAAATTCTCATTTAGCATTACACAGTCATTGATTTCAATGATACAATGCCACGTGTAATTTCTAGAAATCCATGCTCAATAAATTGTGTACCATTAAGCATTTCTCTAGCAAGAATGGCTTAATGATCGTCCATGCAAGCCTCTGACCTTAACCTTCATCTGGAGCAAAAATAATTAAAAACCCTTCATTACATGGAATTTTCACTTTCCCATCAGCTCATAATAAAAGAGAACTATGGTATAAACATGAACTAGTTTCATGTATGAATGAACTCAATTCATTTGGACAAAACTCCTATGTAAGAGACTGTTGTTTTGGACAGTTTTCCCAACTGGACTGCATCCTCATCACCAGTGATCACCACATGAACACATGCCATGTTTAAAATGATGATAGCGATTAACATCTCTTACGGTAATTTCCCTCTCTGTAATCTTTGAGATGAACTTAATAGCGACATGACAGTCCTCACAAATTCGGAGATTCTTTGTTATCAAAAGCCGGGTTCCTGGTGACGTACTTATGAGCCCAAATGCAATAGCTAGTCTTTCACTGTGACTGCACACCATAGTTGTTTTTTCATCTTCCTCCACATCATGGAAAACAGATCCTGTATCAGGGGCATATCCAGCTTCATGCATTAGTCCTTCTAACCTTTTCAACTCTGCATATATTGCATCAGAATTTGAGTGCGAAACATCTCCTGCAAGAAATGCATACACTTTGTTCTTTACTTCAATCCAACTACAAGCAATGTTTTTCTTTATTCCTTTGTTTATCATTAACTGTCTCAATTTTTCCACTCCTTCCCACTTGCCTGATTGAGCATACATATTAGCCAAAATCACATAATTGCCAGAATCATCTGGTTCAAGCTCAATTAGTTTCTCTAAAGCTAACTCAGCCAACTCCACATTCCCGTGGATTTTGCATGAATTCAGCAAAGCACCCCATACACCAGAATCTGGCTTAACACTCATATGTCTTATAAGATCATACGCCTCATCTAGTTGACCACAGTGACCAAGAAGATCAACCATGCATGTGTAATGTTGAACTGTAGGATTGATACCATAATCCCTCACCATCAAGTTGTACAAGGCCCGTCCTTCATCCAACAAACGCCCTCGACTGCAAGCCGCCAGAACACCAACAAAGGTTATATGATCTGGACGAGCCTCCTTCCTCATTTTTTCAAACAAGTTCAAAGCTTCAACAGCAAGACCATGCATTGCATAACCAGTAATAATTGCATTCCAGGATACAACCCTTCTCTCCCAAAGCCGCTCAAACAAAGCACACGCAACCTTCACAGAACCACATTTTGCATACATATCAATCAAAGCGGTTTTAACCTTATCATTGGATTGAAATCCATGTCTCCAACCAAATCCATGGATTTCCCTCCCATAAGGGAGACATGCAACGTCAGCCGAAGATGAAATGACAGTCACAAGAGTTGCCTCGGTAGGTTTCACACCCACTGCCGCCATCTCACGGCAAAGAGAAAGCGATTCATCGGGGTATCCATTTTGAGCATAAGTTGCAAGCATAGAGTTCCACAACACAGCATCTCTCTCAACAATGTTATTAAACACGTGATGAGCATCCATTACACAACCACATTTGGCATACATGTCAATAAGAGCCGCACCTACAAAAACATCTCTCTCCCACCCATTTTTTATGACATACTCATGGATGTTCCTTCCCTCTCCAATTGCAGAAAGTGCTGAACATGCTTTAAGAACAAACGGCAAAGTAAAATTATCAGGCCTGAGCCCATAATCAAGCATCTCATGGTATAGCAAAATGGCAGTATCATGGGGTCCATTCCAGGCATAACCCCGAATCAAAACATTCCACAGAAACAAATTCCGTTTGGGAATTTTGTCGAACAGGTTATGTGCATTTGGAAGAGAATTCGAAACCGCGTAGAGATGGACAAGTTTAGTAGCCAAGTTTTCATTGTAAGCAATACCCAGATGACACAATTGAGCATGGAGCTGTTTCCCTGGGTTTAACGCCTTGGAATTGATACAAGATTGGAGTTTTGAATCAACCAAAGGGAGTTGTTGGGTGGGTAATGAGTGATAGGAGGATGGAGAAACAGTGAAAAGGTTGAAGAGTAGTGAAAGTGTTGTTGAGGTTCGTCGTGTTTTAGTAATGGAATAGAAAGACATTTGGTTTCGAAAACCGGATTCATGAAATCTAGCATCTGTAGTAGTGGCTCATTTTACCAATGCATCGAGTAAAAAGTTCTCATCACTACAAATTGTTCTTAATTTTTAAACCCAACAATTTGGATTTTGAGAAAATAAAATCTTTCTATAAAGTCTTAAATAAAACAAGAATAGATATTTTGAATCCCCTTTGTAATCTAAGTCCAATTGCTACAATTGTTCATTATGAGTTATTTCTCAATTTCTTTTGGTTGTAGTTGTTTCATATTTGTTTATTTTCTTGCTATTGTTTAGCCTTTTTCCCCAAAAAAATCTTTCAATCTTGCTTGTTTCATTAGTGTTGATGGTGGTGATTGCTGTTGAAGATTATTCTTGGGTCGAACTGTCGTATTTAGTTTATGAATATGTTTTCGTTTTGAGGAAGGAAATGTCGTTTGATCATTTAGAAATAAAGGTTTTTTTCTATTGGGAAATCTTGTTGGTTTTGGTCGAAAAAAGATTTTTCGCAAGTTCGAGGGATATTTTGTCCCCTTATATGCTTGTATTTTTCAAGATCTGGGGGTTCGTTTTCCATTAATGCATTTCAAGAATGAGATTTTGAATCATCTTTGTATTTCCCTTTCGCAACTTTGTCTTTGTGCTTAGGGCTTAATACGAGTATTTCAATATTAGTATGAATACCTAGGGAAAACGAGTTTGACTACCCCGATATCTTTTATTCAATTCTTTCGAAGTGTGTCATGCTTCGAATGAGGTTGTTAGCCAGAAGCTTGTTTCCCTCTATCGTGTCCAAAACTGAGTCTTCAAGGTCTATAATGACAGTTGGAAACATTTTAAGTCTAATTACTTTCTAGCTAAACCTCATACTCTTCTTGTTCACAAGGAGTTTTGCATCGTTTCTTCTACTTATAATGGGCAACCAAGTTGCACGTAACGACAACGACGATTCTTGTCCTCGGAACATTCCTCAGGATGTGTAAAATGTTATTGGGTATCTCATTATGCCCTCAAGGATACCAATAAGGTGGTTATGGTTTCATTTTCAATTGATCTGATGATGTACAAGGAAATAGCAAAGCCTGGTTATGTGAAGGAGTGGAAATGTGTGTTTGGTAAGTTACATGCCTCTCTTTTTTTCTTTGTGAATGCATCGATCTGTTTAATTTCCGTTTTTTATTTTATTTTTATTTTTTCAGATAAGTATAAGAAAAATCTGATTTTGTTAGAGTTCGGAGTTATCTCGATTGTCTTGGCCCCTTCCGAGGACTGGCCTAAGAATAAGTGTATCAGAATTAGTGTTGTTGCTCTTGGCAAAGATTAGGTGAAAGGGGAGAAACATGCAAAGGTTGATTCTGTGAGTGACATCGTTAGAAAGATAAAAGGTGTTTCTTCTCGTTTGCATTATTTGTCAACTGACACATTTCTTCAACAACTTAAGAGATTAAACCATGTTGTTTCTGTTAGTGATTATGCTTTCGTTGGTTGACTTACTTCCTCCGGTCGACTCGAACTGGCAAATGAGATTACGACTTGTGTGATGAGTGTAACACCCCAAACCCCCAAATACTTAATTTATAAAAACATGCAGAAAATATACTCAAAAGCAGGGTGTCACAATTTCTCAGCATAACCTTTCAAAATCATTCTACGATAGCTGTGGAACTTAAATATTCAACACAACTTCTATTGTCTCCCATAATATAATTCAATTTTATTTAAAATAATAAATTATCAAATAAGATAAACTTAACAACTCACATGAAACATAATCAAATAATCTCAACTCAGTATTACACTATCAAAGCGACACATGTAACTAAACAACATAAAAGATAAATAACGAAGAAGGTCAACTATGTCATCCTCCAATACAAGCAACAACTAAAATTCCTCAATCTCAAATTGAGTATCTGCACCATATGGGTAATTAACACGGAAACAAACAACAAATGAAAATACATTCACATATGTTAACGCTGCATAAAGCATCAAGGATAGTACAAATAATATCATTCATCAATCAAATAAACCATCCACATAATAATCAATCACAATATGGTTATGTATACAATGTTTTCATCTCATCTACTTTAATGCACGCGGTACCAAATTCTGGATGTCAAAATTATGTTACTAAATAATTCACTCATCATTGATTCCTCTCTGAACCAAAACTCGTCATCGGACCAAAGTCCCAAACTCATCAATGGTCCCCTCTTTGAAATAGAAACACGTCAACATGGCTGAAGTTCGTACACCTATCTCTTATATACATGATGCATGAATGTGACAAACAAATGCAATACTCATCTGAAGTCTCCAACCCCGACAATCGTTAATGGTTCCTCTTTAAACCGATAACTCAACACAAACATCGTCCACACAAGGCCACAACAGTTATTCCTCTCTGAACCAAATATCTCAGCATAACTCAACATTTTTCATCATAACTCAGCATAATCATTAAAATAATTGTTTTCTCAATAATAACCATCAACAACATCAAAAAAACACCAAACAACCATCAATATTTAATAAGATGTGTTCATAGAACTCACAATCAACTTTAAAACATATCGATAACTCAAAATCAACTCATTTAATTCTCAAACACAACTCTAAACGTATCAAATCTAACTCTAGACACATCAATAATTCAAACTTAAATCTAAACATATCAACTCAACTCAAAACAAAACAAATTCAACTCAACTCTAAACACATCAAATGAATTATAAATAAATCAAATTATTTATCAATTAACTCAACAGCAATCAGAGATAGATCCAAAATTACTTATTAGAGTTAAAACCGTAGGGTTTGCCTTAAACCCCAAAACCATCAATATCCACATGGTTTACATTTGGTTTACTCATAAGGTGATTATTAATGCATCCTTGATTTTTGTAAAAAAAACCATTAAAAATTAAAAGAACCCTTTCTACTCATGTTTTACCTAACAACATCAAACAACCCTACAAAAAAGAAACCACTCGAAAAATTGAGTCAACCGATCCAAAACGGTCAACACGGGGCTCACAACTGTCGCCCCCGAAAACACTCGCTCGTCGGCCTCAATTAATGGTCAACCTAGGGCGCTCTCAGCACAAAGGGTTGACAGTATGACTATCAATGTCGTTGGCACCCATCAGAATTATTAGAACACGTCATCTTCCTTGCACGATGTCGGCATGTCCGTCACCTAGGGTGACGTCCATCGTTGCTGTCACTCAATGATTTTTACATCAAATGGTGTGATATCTTTGACACCTCATTTATCTTGGGTGAAAAGGTGTCTGAAGAGAAGTTTGTCCAAAAATTACTCAGATCATTGGCCAAAAGTTTGATATGAAAGTGACTGACACTAACAAATATCAAGACTTAAGCAAGATGAAGGTTGATGAACTCATTGGTTCCTTACAAACCTTTGAGATGTCTATTAATGACAGGTTAGTAAAAAAGAACAAGGGTATAAACTTTATTTATAACGCCGAGGAAGTCAGGAGGCAAGGTGATAAATAAGAGAACTTGCCAGATGTTATAACTCTCATTGGGAAGAAGTTCAACTAGTCATTGAAGAATCTGGACAGAAAGTGGAGGTCAAATGTCTAGGACAAGAGGTTCGACATCAGTATTTCAGACAAAGACAAGAATGAAGTCAAATCCAATGGTGGCAAAGGTCTTTAATGTTTTGAATGTGAAATATAAATGCCCTACTTTTTAGAAGAAAGAAAAGAATAGATTATCTACCACATGGTCTTATTCTGAAAGCGAAAGTGAGGGAGAAACTATTATAACAAGATTTGGTTTTGCGTATAATCTTTGGTTTTGATTATAACAATACATATACTTTATATGTAGTAATTTTGTACTCTAATAGTTTCTTGAGTGTGCAGATATAATATTTTATTTGATTCTAGATAGTTATCTTGAAAGATCATTAGAATCATTGTTATCACACCTCATAAGAACTATTGCATCCGCTTCTAAAGAAACATCAACAATTCTGATGAATGTTGAATGTCTCTAAAACGTGATTTCTGTGTACTTCTCAAATAAGTTTTTGCTTCTAGTTTTGAAGTCATAAATGTATGCTTCTCATATAAGCTTTTGCTTCCATCTCAGAATTCAATATTTGTTTCTTAGATAAGTTTTTTCTTCTTGCTTTAAAGACAAGGTTTTGACTCTGAAGACTCTGATACTCTTGGAACTCTCATTTAACATGATATCTTCTAAAACTCATCATTACTTTAGATCATAAGTATTCATTAGAATATAAGATCAAGAAACTTGCAATAGAATAAATAGTACAATAGTACACTACACATCCCACTATGGTGAAAATGTTTGTACTACCAAATGAATTTGTCTTCCACGCATTTTTACCGTTATAGCAACTGACACTGGAAGTGACGTGTGTACTATACAACAATCTAATTTTTGAGCCTATATAAAGGGATCATTATTTCATTGCAAAATAGAGAAAATCAACCCATTGAAGAAGTTGGGTCGACAATTGAAAAGAAGAGTTACCGTGCAAAAATATTCACGTAGAAAATATTCTTCCAAGAGAAAATCAAAACACAAAGAGTTGTTGCTCATTTTTGTGTTAACATTTGTTCTTCACTGTTGTGTTAAATTTGTTTTTCCAGAAGCACTATTGTAAACACTTCTAATATAATCTTGAGATTTGTTTTTTCTCAAGTGATTAAGTGATAGTCTGTATACTTGAGAGGGCTAAGGTGTTTTTTTAACACTTAGACGTTTGTAATCTTTTGAGATTTGTTTTTCCTGAAGTGACTAAGTATTAATCTGTATACTTGAGAGGGTTAAGGTGTTTTCTAACTCTTAGACGTTTGTTTGTAATCTTTCAAGATTAGTGGATTAAGTCCTTTTTGAAGGCGAAATCACCTTGGCGGGTGCACAAGAGTAGTATTGTTTAAGATAAACTTGTATAAACTGATTGTGTCACTTTTCTTTCTCAGCTTACCTATTTTGATTGTTTGTGTGAATAATATTTTCCATCTCTAAACACAAAACTAAAAAACATGGTACAATCTGAAATTAATTTGAAAAGAAGTCCAACTGTACCTTGGGTAGATTTGGAGTTTGAAAAAAGTCCAGAGATATGAAGAGATTCAGTTGTGGGACTAGCTCTAAAGAAAAAAAACTTAAATATTCTCTCAAAGAAGACCGAGGCTCTGAGGATGAACCACATGTTCTAGCATTGGGCACAACATGTGATACTTATTCATAATTGTAGTAAGAAACGACATATAAGGCCTTATTGTTACAAACTACATGGATATCCTCTATATGTTAGTTTGTCGAAGATGAAGAACAAAGCATGCAAGAAAACTAGGTTAAGAAAAAAGGAAAATTCAATGCTCCTTCAACCAACGCCATATCCTATACAATGTATAAAGATTCTTTAAGAGAATGTCAGTATTGTGATTATGATATAGGGAATTTCATGCATTTGACTAGATAAAAGTCAAGATCAAAGGGAAGAATCAAGGGCTTGGTAAAATCGGGTAATTATGATCTAGAAGAGGTTCTTATGAGAAAAGGCTTATACATCAATAAAAACTTCAACATTTCTAAACATTATGTCAAAGGTAAAGAAGTTATTATACAAAGGGAAGAAGACATCATTGGCGGGCAATACCTGTGGATTGGTATAATTATTATGCTTGAAGAGGAGAGGCCAACCTATATGTTAGAACAAATGTTCCAACATCTTTCTCGAGAGTATAAATTTACTCATGAGGTTTGTATCGTAGAAGGGAATGCTGATGGTTAGGCTGGAAGTCCTCTCAACTTTGAACAACCTATTGTTGTTCATCTAAGAGAGAATATTGGTTATGATAGAAGTTCTTCTCGTATATATAAAATTTGGATTAACCAACATTATGTCAAGATGCTTGGTGAATCAAAATTTGGTATACTGGAGTATACATCAAATGAATTTGATCTAGATACTAAGAATTATTAATATAGTTCAGATCAGATTAGGGCCTATGAGAAATCATCATAATGAAGATTCCTAGAAAATAGATTTGAAAAATTCTGATGGTAATGATGATGTGTCATACATCCTATCCGATATGGTGATTGAATCTCAAGTGCATAAGGAAGTTGATGGTCATGACCATGAAGATATTGAGGTTGATAATACTATAGTTAATGATAATGTTGATCATGCACTGGATAAAGAAGTATTATGTAAAAATGAGAACAATATTCTGATTTGTGCTAAAAATAATATGGAGTATGGATAAAATGCAAAGGGCGCACAACCTATCAAGGATATGAAAGCTCACAGTGGAGATATTGTTGATCTCATGAAGCTTAAGAAGATGCAAATTGCTAGAATTTATATAATATCTACTGATAAGGATGAAAGATTCCATGGTGTTGAACAATTTAATCCCATGGTCATTCTTGAAACCCCCAATTCGACTTTAAGACTATCACGTTACATGAAAAATACCTTATTTAATGAGGATGTCATTACGGTTGTCAACATCTTGAAGAGAGACAATGCGAATGTGATAACTCTCATTCATGAAGATTTGCATGGAGAAGACACTGTGTTATGTGGAATATCAATCAAGATGTTAGAGCATTTTGTTCAACAAAAATTTGTCCAAAATTGAAGTTAAAATGGTTGGAGATTTTATCCACATATCCGAGTGTATAGTTAAACAATTAAAGAATTACTTTTCGATCTTCAAGACAAACCCACTGGAAGTAAATGCCCCTAGTTGTTGAGGAGTGACCTAGTACTCAAAGAGGGAAATGAAGATGGCATTTAAGATGTTCTAGACAACTTGTGTGCCATGCTGAAGAATTAGAGGATCAAATGAAGGATGAACAACCTGATCTTTGTAACTGTGAAGAAACTAGAATGCTAAAAATAGAGTCTAATGCTGAAGCAAATGCCCTAGTCAGTAGGTCTAACATCCAAATAAGGCTGAATGACAAAGAGATTCTCAGAGTTCCTTTCTTTGTTGAAGAGGATGTGGTTGTGTCACAAAATGACATGTCTTGTAAAGAAGATGTCAAAAGGAGTTTTGACATTCAAGGAAATGTTACAATTGTTAAAGGAACAAACAAGGAGTACATCATAAGTACATCAAACGAACACTCTTTTATTGCCAACATCACCATATCCTTGGATTTAGTCGAATACATTGCTGCAATGAGTAGTGGTTAGAAATGGCTCCAAATAAAGAAAATGTGGGAGGAGTATAATGTGGGAGAAAATGTCATGAAATTGATTTGGGAAATTCTCAATAAATCTTTGGATGGAAATTAATTTAAAATACTAAGGTGCATCTTTAGTATTTGCATCCTTTAGAGTTCATAGCAATCAATGCTAAGGACCCTGACACATAAAATAAGGAAGTTTCCTTGGTTATATCAAGTGTGGTATAACTGGGTTGGCGTTACAAGCAAGCAAAACAGAAATCTTACCTTATCCTACGTTCAAAATTCAGATATCTCTCTGATTCTTCAAGCTCATTATCATAAAATGGATCACAATTATGACGGTTCATCTAAGTAGTCAAGTGGGAGCCTATTTGTCAAAGAGATCATGGTTCCAAAGGATGTTGGGGATATGCTGGTATCCTGTCTAAATAAGGCCAAAATATTAATCACGAATTTGAATCAAGAGAAGATGAGGAAGATATAAGAACAATTATAGAACTAACATAATCAAGTTACGCAAGTAATTCTGAATTTGATGAGGACAACCTCAACTAGTTGTTGATCTAGAAAGCTGAAGATTGAATACCTCTCATAAATATATCCAAGTGTTATTGTTTTTGTCTTTTAAATCCTTACATTCTAGGCATTTTGTAAGGATTATATAGCCTCTCCAAACTACATTATGTAATAATTTACACAAAAAAATATATAAAATAATACGTCCGAAAATATATCTCCAATTTTATAAATAATTTTGATTTTTCACGATGGAAGTAAATAATTCATAATTAAAAAAGAAGAAGAAATGTACCAAAAAAAAGAAGAAAACGACAGCGTTGCATTGGTCCCCAAAGTGCGAGGAAGAAATTAGAGAGTAGCGTTGTTAATTGCAATCGTATGAACAAAGATCCACCATCTCTCGCAAAGTAATACTTTTTGCAGAGATCATGCTTTCCAAAATAAACCGCACACGTAACCCTAATTCATCATATTATCATTCTAATTAACACGTTTTTCTCCGTTAATCTTCAATTTTCATCCATTCTCACTCGATAAAGATAAATCACGTTGGAGAGCTCAACCATGATCTGAATTCCTGGATCTTACGTATTCGTTAAGGTTTGCGTATTTCACTTTGGATCTTATCCTTTTCTGCATTGATTGATTGATCTCTTTTCGCCGATTTTCGATTTCAGATTTGCATTGCAATTCATGCTTATTCTTCTTGCTGTGGTTTGTATGGTGCATTTGATTGAGAATTTATGTGTTGGTGATTTTTTCTGCGATCTGAGGGTGTTTTTGAATTGGTGTGTAGGTTTTGAGATGGCGTGGTTTAATGCCAAAAATGCGTGGGGGAACTTCCCTGATTTGGCCGGAGCAGTGAATAAGCTTCAGGAGAGTGTCAAGAGTATCGAGAAGAATTTCGATAATGCTCTTGGTTTCGAAGAGAAAGGAGGTGAATCCAGCAATGAAGGTAACTTCTGTTTCAGATTGTTTTGTTTATCAATTATCTTTGCTTTTCGAATGGATTTAAGTAGCTTTGAAGTTATTAGTTCTTACGCTGATTAGAGTTGTGCCTTTTTGTTTACAGCTTCAGGATCGTGGCCTATACCTACGGATGGGAAGGCATTATTTAATCCTGTCTTAGCTTTTATGGGGAATAAAAGTGAGGAGGATAGTGAAGAAACGTCTGAAAATGTTGAATCTTCTCGACAAGAATCTGAACCTGAGACGTCGGTGGAAAAACCTGAGTCTCTGGATCATATTCCTGTGGTGGAGGGAAAAGAAGCATTGGAGAATGATAAAAGAGACAGCGTGGAAGCTGAAGAAACCACCGTTAAAAGAGAGAATGGGGAAGCAGAAGAAACCGTCATTCAAGAGGAAAATAAAGTGCATGAGGCAGAAGAAGATGGTGAGCATGTAGAGTCAGTGGATGGAACAACTGTACAAGTTTTGGACCATGGAAAGGACGAACACCAGTTACCGGAAATGCTTATTGAAGTGTCTGAATCTCCCATTTCGAAGTCCGAGAATTCGGATTCTATTAGCAATCCTCAAGAGAAAGAGATTGATGAAGTGAGAGCCTTGGAAAGTTCAGAGATGATGCAACCCATGGTTTCTAATCTTGGAGATGATGTAGTTGAGAGTGGTACTAGTGATCCTGGTGAGTCTCATGCTACTAGTGATGTGCATGAGACTATTGAGGTCGAGACAGAAGAGGAGAGTAAAGAAGAGATGGTACAAGCAGAGGAAGAAAGTGTAGAGAGAATTTCTTCTGTTCAACCTGAGGTATCAGACAATACTGAGCAAAGAGATGATACAGATGCTTCTGTTCTACATCCCGTGGTTTCTGAAGAAACCAACAACCCCAATCAGTTGTATAATGAACACCCGTCCAGTGCTTCTCCAAATGAATCGTCTGAGGTTGGATCTGATTTGGTTTCACACGACAATGAAACAACTGTTAAAGAAAATGAAAGGGGCTATCTTGCCAATAATATTGAAACTGACATAAAAGAGCAATTTTTGAGCTCTGTAAAAAATACGCATGACTCAGATTCCATAATTGAGCTGGAGAAAGTGAAAAGAGAGATGAAAATGATGGAGGCAGCACTACTAGGTGCTGCAAGACAAGCTCAGGTATTTCATATACCGTACATATTCTTTAAAGAAATAAAAGCTTTTGAGTGCACATTCATTTTTGTTGCAAGTGTCCTAATGGAAAAATATTGTTCTAAGCTTTTGTCATCAATATGCTTTCTTGCTTTGTTATGGATTGATTGAAAAGTATATGCACAATTTTTCTCTCTTTGGTATCAGCGACAAAAGCTTTTTTGATGCATATTTATTTTTGTTCCAAGTGCCAAGACGACAAGTCAATTTAGGATTTATATCTTGAGCCTGGAAACTATGATGAGTGATCATATGGTCTCTTGGCAGGCTTTGTTATAATTAAGAAGTTTCTTCTTGGCCTAGTTGTCCTTTTCTTATTGGTTATGGCCTAAGGGGGTATTTTGCAAGGTTTCTTGTACATTAAACTAAGATCACGAAGATTGCCCTGTGATGTTAAAATTGTAAAGTTTCTAACTCACTTTATTTTAATTAGTTCTCATGCTCCATTACACCTTTTTTCTTCGCATATAACCAGCTTAGATCTTCTGACTTGCAATCATTAATGGTGAAAAATAATTTGATTTGATTTTCTTAATTAATGATTCTATAAGTTTAAATAGCTTCATGTCTTGTCTAACTATGCTCCCAGCCTTTATCTCTTATGTATAATTTTTGCAGCCATGAGAGTGTTATATGTCTTATTGCAATTTTGTACTCTTGGTTCTCTTTGCAGGCTAAAGCTGATGAAATAGCAAAATTGATGAATGAAAATGAACAATTCAAAGCTTTGATTGAAGATTTAAAGGTATATTTATTTTTCAATACATTGTAGTATGGATCATGTTTTGCTTTAGTGTTCATTTTTTTTTTTATATCAACTGATATCAAAAGAAAGCCTTTATTGAATGCTGATGGCTCTCTACTCAATGTGAGGCAGAGAAAACGAATCACACAGCTTAGGGAATGTGAGAGCCCTCCCTAACTCTCCCATACTGTCAATGACACAACAGCCTCCCTCTCTTTCTCTTCACACATTCTGTCACACATTCTGTTATTTTTCATTCAAATATATTTAGGCTTAAATACACTTTGGTCCCCTTATTTTAAAAAAAAGAAGTTTTGATCCCTCCATTTTAAAAACCAGTTTTTTGGTCCCTCAGTTTTAATTTTTTCTTTTTTGTCCCTCTAGGTTGACAAATTTAAGATGACACGTCAACAAAATGATCTATAAAATATGACATGGATATTAAGTTTGTCCTTCTAGGCACTGCCATATTAACAAACTTTACCCCAAAATGGAGCGAGGGACGAAAACTCGGAAAAATTGAAATTAGGGGACCAAAAACTGATTTTTAAAATTGAGGGATCAAAACTTTATTTTTTTGAAAATAGAGGGACCTAAATTGTATTCAAGCCTTACATTTTTTATAATGTTCTTCAATTCTAACCTCCCCTCATCTGGCTGATTCCTTTTCTTCCTAAAACACACTCCTTTTCGATTTAACTATATTGTGTATGATATCTACTCTCACAGTGGGAGTTTCACCTTGTCTTGTGAACCCTGTCTCTGAACAATTTCTTCCCCTTTCATTATTCTTTATTCGTTTTCTGTCATTATCCACCACGACCATCACTCTAAGATGTTTATTTTTGGAAAGGTGCCCAATGCTGAACTTTATCACAGTCAAAACACATCCCTTTTTTCTCCTTTTCCAATGTATTTAGCCTTGGCTAGTTGCTTAAGTTACTTTTCTTTCTATTGTTGTCGTCAACTTTGTCCTTGCCTGCACTGTCAGTTCTCAGCCTCCTTACTGCACTGGAGCCAGTACTTGTTCTTCGTTACCTTTGTGGCATAGGAAGCTAACCACACATGTTTTCCAGCATATTCTAGCACTATGTAAACAACTAAGGGATTATGTATTAAACGAACAAGAGATATTAGCCACTGTTGTGCATAATGTGAGCTGAAAGATGTTTATATGTTGATGTTGATGATATATGTAGTACAGTAGGTGTTTTTAAAATAAACTATCAATTTTAGGATTTTCTTAGGTTTATCTTCTTGATTCAGCACGTTAGTTCTGGTAGTATAACATTTATTGAAAATGGTTTTTCTTTAAGTATTTTTTAGATATTATCCTTGCGGCCTTGTTGTCACAATGACTATTTTGTTGTAACCTTTTAGATTAGTTAGCATATTCCGTTTCTCCTTTTGTCATGTGGCCCACTTTCTTCAAAGTATTTTTATTTTATTATTGATAATTGTGGAGCAGAGAAAGTCCAATGAAGCTGAAGTTGAGTCTTTGCGAGAGGAATACCATCAGAGGGTTTCGACTCTTGAGAGAAAGGTATCACTTCTCATAAACCTTGTTTCCTGCTTTTAATCAACGGAGTTTTCAATAATGTAAGACAAAGTGATTTCTTCAAAAAGTTGTGTATAGCATTTTTAATCTGTACATCAAAGTTATGATTGAAATTTTTGCCATAGAAAACAATATACTTTGTCACAAATGACAGAAGTCTTATTAGCCAAAAAACTTAAGATAATTCAATTATAGAGATCATGAGCATCTTAAGCATTGCAGGCTGGAGTCTAAAATCCATCTTGTATTTTGAAAATTGTGATTTATCAAAGAGGTTTATTGGATATTACGTATATGTTTTAAGTGTATACTTTTAATTAAAACTGTTGTGAAACTCCATACATTTTGCGTTTAATTGCAGGTTTATGCTCTCACCAAGGAAAGAGATACGCTTCGTCGAGAGCAGAATAAAAAAAGTGACGCAGCTGCTCTATTGAAGGAAAAGGATGAAATAATTAATCAAGTTATGGCAGAAGGTAACACAATCTGAAATCAAACCTATATCTGTATTATCCCGATTTTAGTGAGTATACAATAGTTTATTTCTTGTTTGATGTGTCTTGTTAGGATTAAAGAAATGGGTGTTTCTTTTAGATATATGTCAGCAAAGTCTGAACGGACAAAAACTGTAACACTGCCTTGCACTCTAGGCTAATTGTGTGTGATGCTTCCACCTCTCACCCAACTTAGCTTGCGAGGGACTATTAAAGGAGTGATTACACTTAGTTCACAGTAGCTTATTATACACTACTTGTATATGGATGTTTCTTTTAGATATATGTCAGCAAAGTCTGAAAGGACAAAAACTGTAACACTGCTTTGCACTCTAGGCTAATTGTGTGTGATGCTTCCACCTCTCACCCAACTTAGCTTCCCAGGGACTATTAAAGGAGTGATTATACTTAGTTCACAGTAGCTTAGTATACACTACTTGTAGTGGATAATATCTCTTGTAACAAACTGTGCACACTCTAATATGGATTCTCTCTGGTATGGATTTAGATTTCTAATAGTCACTGTCTCCGCTCTGCTTTGGAAATAAATGATTTCATCTGAAGGGCTGTTCTGTTAAATCAAAATCTTATTCCATTGAAGCATGCCAACAGGTTAATTACCAGCAATTATAGAGGCCCTTTTTCATATAAATTTTCTCTCCTCTCAGGTGAAGAGCTTTCCAAAAAGCAGGCCACTCAAGAATCTACAATGAGGAAACTTAGGGCTCAGGTATGCAGAGTACTTATTTGATCTTCCTACAATCTTAAATCCTTTTTTATACATAAATAATAAATCTTATATTTACCTTTTTTCATGAAAGCTAGATTAGAGATCTTGAGGAGGAGAAAAAAGGTTTGACTACTAAGCTTCAGGTAACTGAATACCTAGAGCATTATTGAAAGTTATTATTTGCTTGCTATTTTTTTGAAAGTTATTATTCTGTTGCAAAATATTTTCTTCGTGATTTAGTTTGACTGTACACTCTCATGTTACTGATTGTAATTATATACATGCCATATTACTTTTAAATCTCGAGTGTAATTTGTGATTTATTCTTGTGTTCTACTGTGGATCCTCTGTCATTGGAAATCATCAAATTCCTTTTTAAAGTAGTAGTTGTTGAAAGTATTAATATTTATTTGGAATTCTAATTCAAGATGCTGTTTGGTTAATGTCTTGCAAACCAGGTAGAGGAGAATAAGGTAGAAAGTATCAAGAGGGACAAGACAGCTACAGAGAAGTTGTTGCAAGAAACTATAGAAAAACATCAAAATGAAATTGCAGTGCAGAAAGAGTATTACACTAATGCTTTGGCTGCTGCTAAGGAGGCTGAAGCATTCGCAGAGGCTCGAGCCAACAATGAAGCAAGAACTGAGCTAGAGAGTCGTCTAAGAGAAGCCGAGGAACGTGAATCTATGCTAGTCCAGGCACTTGAAGAGCTGAGACAAACATTAAGTAGAAAGGAACAACAGGTTTTTGTTGTGTTTTCTGTCTTTTGTTTTACTAAATTGACTTTCTCAGCATATTGCTTTTAACTCAACTGTTTCCTTCATCCCTATTCAGGCTGTCTTCAAAGAAGACATGCTATGTAGAGACATCGAGGATCTTCAAAAACGTTATCAGGTCTGCTCTCTGCTTATCTTTCAGTTATTTAACTGGAAAAAAAGCTATTTTACTTTTTGTGGATGTTGCTTTTCTTTTTTTTATTAAAATTTTGCACCATGGTTGTGCTTTTTGGTAGCTTTCTAATTTGACTTGATTTTGCTAGGCAAGTGAAAGACGGTGTGAAGAACTGATTACTCAAGTTCCAGAATCTACAAGGCCGCTTTTAAGGCAAATTGAAGCCATGCAGGTATTAATCATGTGATTGAGAATTGTTGTTCCTTCTTTGTTCGGCCAGGTGAGATCTGTGCTAGACTATAATTCACCTACCTGATAACAGGAAACAAATGCCAGAAGAGCTGAAGCCTGGGCTGCTGTTGAAAGAAGCCTTAACTCTCGACTTCAGGTCTTTAGATTACTTTTTATCTTTCACTTTAGAATCTTTCCTACTACATATTGTATTTCTTTATATTTTTCAATGAACTCTACAGGAAGCCGAGGATAAAGTTGCAACTGCTGAGGAGAAAGAACGGTCTATGAATGATCGCTTGTCTCAAACCCTGTCTCGAATTAATGTTCTTGAGGCTCAGGTTCGGCAATTTCTTGAGTGAAATCATGTCTTAAATGCAATTTTGTGTAAGTGCGACTAACTTCAATGATGAATTTCAGATTTCTTGTCTTAGGGCAGAACAAACTCAATTAAGTAGGACCCTGGAAAAGGAGAGACAGAGGGCAGCTGAAAGTCGGCAGGAATATCTTGCGGCAAAGGAGGAAGCTGACACTCAAGAAGGTCGTGCTAGACAGCTTGAGGAAGAGATTAGAGACCTAAGACAGAAACACAAGCATGAGTTGCATGAGGCATTGATGCACAGGGAGCGTCTTCAGCAGGTAGAGTTTCTACTTGTGGTTTCAAACTTGCACTGTCAAGTGATATATCCATCTTATATGAAGCTCTCGATTTCTTCGTTAAATTTCTCTTATCTTTCAATTCTTACACTACTTGAGTCAGCTTACTTATCTTTCAAAGTTGTGTATTTAGTTCTGAAAATGTAACAAGAGAAAGTCAGCTTACTTATTTAAGGACCTTTCGGGAAATTGTGTGGATCTTTGAGATATAATAAATATTAGTGCATGATGTAGGTAGGGCTATTTGAGAAAGCTATGGAACAAAACCGAATATGAAAGTAAAAACAAAAAATTGATGGGATTTGGTATTGTTGGTAACAATGTTAAATTCCATCCATCTTATAAGAACCTTTGCGATTATTGTTTTTCATTTTTTGCCAGGAAATAGAAAAAGAAAAGGCTGCTCGATCAGATCTGGAGAGGACCGCTCACGTTAATTCTGTTCCATCATCAGATCAAACTCCCAATGCAAAGCATAATTCTGCTTTTGAGAATGGTGTGATACTCTGTCTTTACATCACTTGGCTCAATTGTCTTGTCTGTCATATTTTTATAATATACTTAATGATGTAGGGAGTCTGGCCCGAAAAATCTCTACCGCAAGCTCTATGGGAAGCGTGGAAGAAAGCTATTTTCTTCAAGCATCGCTGGATTCATCTGACAGTTTTTCTGAACGGAGAAACCCGGGAGAACTAAGCATGAGTCCTTACTATATGAAGAGCATGACACCCAGTTCTTTTGAGGCTGCACTTCGTCAGAAGGAGGGTGAACTTGCTTCATATATGTCACGCCTGGTATGATTTCTTGCCTTAATTCTCTAGTTTAATATTTGGTATCATACTTCCAGTTCATAGCTCCGAGTTTTCTTCTTGTTGTGAACTTTTCATAATGTTTAAGAAATTGAATTTGTATTAAATCATATGATGTTGATGTCACTTTTATTTTTGGGGTACAATGATGACATTTTTTTATTATAAAAATTCCAGGCATCATTGGAATCTATTCGTGACTCACTTGCTGAAGAATTGGTCAAATTGACAGCACAGGTAAGTTCCACTTCCTGTATATTACTGTTGAAAGAGAGAGAGAGAATACATGAGACTATGAGAGTACTAACTACTAAGAAGGATTCTATTTGTGTGTTCCACTTCCTGGATACACTACAATGTGTAGTAGTGACCCTCATCTATTATATATTATTAGTTACTAGGTTAATAGTAATAAATAAGAAAGATGTAGGCCAAGCCCAGGTACTCAAGACTAACACTATTAACTCATTATAAAAACTATTAACAATTATCGTCTGGTCCATTTCGTTGTTATCAATAACTACGATTCACATATTCGCACTGCAGTGTGAAAAGTTGCGTGGAGAGGTTGCTGTGCTCCCTGGCTTAAAATCAGAGCTAGAAGCACTGAGGAGGAGGCACTCTGCTGCTTTGGAGTTGATGGGTGAACGTGATGAAGAGGTAATTCTTACTTTGCCTAATTTTGCTATCTATAAACGATATTTTAGGGGGTGCTTGTTTCGAGGCATAAGATTATATATAGTGGAATGGTGTTCCTAGTAAATAGAGGGAAGTGAATAGTTATTGTCAGTTGTGTTCTATTTCCATGGGAATAAAATAATACCTTTTGAGTCATTTTTTGGGGTTAAGTTAGTTAGTTATGCAAGCCTCTGACTCAAATATAGTCACTATTCTATCTGATTTCCTTTTACTTCATTATAAATAGAAAAGTTATGTACGTTATATCTAAACAAAGTCAAATGTGTTTAGCTCGAGGAACTTCGTGCCGATATTGTCGATTTAAAGGAAATGTACAGAGAACAAGTCAACCTACTTGTGAATAAGGTACTTTAAGCAAGATCTTTTGCTACTTAGAAGCTCTAGCTATCTTTTTATCATCTCTTCTCAGAATACCTAGTATTTTCTTTTATCTAACCATGCTATATCTTTTTTTACAGATCCAGATAATGAGTTCATCAATGAGTAACACCTAATTTAGCCAAAGAAGAGGCTGAGGGAACGGAAAGATAGTAGCGTCTAGCAACCATTTTGTGATGGCCGTGTCTCTGAGTTGTGTATGATGTCAATTGGCTGGCACAGTAACAGTTCATTGGAGAGAGATTAGTGGCATTATTAGTCTCTGAAGAATGACTCCTCTCATCATGTCTTCAAGAAGGATTTATACTTATTTTGTCTGAGCAAAATATATCTTGATAGTCTCCCTTGCTAAATATGATTTGTATTTATGACTTGGGGAATGTTGTATAGTCTGTGAGAATTTTCCGTGTGCATTATGATACAAGTAAACAAAATATATATATATTCCTTTGAACCTGTGACTATGTTACTGTTTTTTCTTATCATTTATGGGTCTTCTTTTTCTATCAAATCAGTTGGTGTATTATCCAGAAAAGGACAATTGATGCGCTTTTGCAACTTTCATTGTAACTTATTTTGATTTGAATACCTTATTACGATTTTATGACATTACAAGACTAAATGATTTTGTTTAAAGTTTATGTTAACAAGCATTTGAAGAGAAGTCTGCACCCAAAACCGTTTAAGAGATAAGTTGTGGTTTTAACTCTCCCACTATTGGGAAAAAAATTCTAATTCTACATATATTAAAATAGTTTATAAAAAGTGGCATATATTTACCTCACAAACCGATTTAAGTGATTTATAAAAAGTGGCGCATTTTATCTCAAACCAAATTTATAGCGTTAAGCAAAATCTAGTATAAATTAAAAAAACCAAACACCTAATGTTTTTAACATTCGTCGTTAAAAAATAGTGGTATAAGTCTATAATAAGATAGTGTTTTTAAACAACAAAATATCTTTTATATGTTATAGGGTATGTTTTGGGTGAGTTTTGGTATTTATTTTTTAAAATCTATTTTAAAATGCTGTTTTATCAAACTATTTAACAAAACAAATTAAAAAAACTTGTTTAATAATTTTATTTTTTAAAATTGATTTAGAAATGAGAAAAACAATAGTAAGGTTGCGAGTACGCTTGAACACATTCTTGTGTTTGATGGTTAATGAAATCAGTGAGAGTGATTTTTTAGTGGGTCTTGTTCATAAATGTCTCTAATTATTTTCGATTATATTTAGATATATAAATTAGTTGTGGGGCTCTAGGTCGTTTAGATTCAACAATCATTGGCTTCACCCTCTAATTTTATCGTTTTCAGATGAAAAATTTATGTTCTTAAAAAAGAAACTTAGGTCTCTCAAAGTAGTGTTAAAAGTGTGAAATAAAGGAGTATTTGGTAATCTCAAATTTCAAATTGAGTCCTTGAGAAATGTGTGTATTTTGGATACTTTAACTTATAAGGGGAGTCTTTTAGATGTTGAGATTGGAGATAGGATTGGAGTCATTGCAAAACTTTTGAATCTTTGTTTAAGATCAAAGATTTCTAATTGTTTTTTAGATCCAAGAGTTGGTTACTTAAGGAGGGGCATGTTAATACAAGTTTTTTTCCCGCTTGTGTCAAAAGTAGGAGTAAGAGGTGTGTCAAAAGTAGGAGTAAGAGGAATGTTATGTTACCTCTTAAGGGTAACTGAGGTGCGTCAAGAGGTTGCCAATTATTTTTTCAATCTTGTTAAAAATATCTCTCATTGATAAGCCATATCTAGACATAGATACTTTTCTCTCCCATCCATATGATGATAATGATGCTCTCTTTGTTCTCCTTTAGTTAGGTTGAACAATGACAAAATATGATGGCAATAAAAGCCATGATCATCCTTGAAGTTTAACTTCATTTAAACAAAATATGATGACTTTAACTTCATTTTTCAAAAAAAAGATTTTGGTCATCCTCGAAGTTTTTCTTCTTAGTTTGTAACCTTGATTTTAAAGCCCGAGTCACTGGCTCATCTGAATGACTTCTGACCTATCTATTTGGTGGATCCTTATACTGCTAGGTTGATAAGGTGTTGGTGGCTAGACTTGATAAGGCGGTGGATAGTTTGATTTCCCCCAAATCATTCGACTTTCCTTAAATGGAGGATATTGATGTATAGTGTGTGATGGTTGTGAATGAGTTGATTAAGTTGGTGAAGAAAATACAAAAATGGTATCTTATTTTTAAGATAGATTTTCAGAATGTGTATGATTCGATCAGTTGGGGTTTTTTGGATTATATACTTATCAGGTTCAATTTTAATGGTAAATGAAGATCTAGGATGTGTGCTTGTGTTTTTGTCAGGAATCTAGCAGTGTTGGTTAATTGTTTCCACATTTAAGATATCAACATCCATAAGGGTTTGAAATAAGGTGATCTTCTTGCTTCTTTTCTTTTCATGCTTGTTGCATAAGGTCTATGAGATAGTAAGGCTATAAGGTTAGATCTTCTCTTTGGCTTTAAGGTGGACTTCTTGGAACTGGTGGTGTATAGCCTTTATTATGCGGATGACACCTTAATTTTGGCCGAGTCCTCGGTTGAGAATCTTTGGTTTATTAAAGTTATTCTTAGGGTTTTTGAGTTTCTTGAGGTCCATCATGTTAACTTTTTTAAGAGAAGTATTATATGAGGTTATTCCTTTATTTTTGGACATAGATGGTGATTTTCTCCACTATAAAGTTAAGACCCTTCCTTTAAAGTGTTTTGGTTTTCATATGGAGGTTATTTCTCGTCTTGAGTCAACGTGAGATCCGCTAGTTAATCTAATAACAAAGAGATTACTCTCGTGGAAACATAGTTATATTAGTCTGAGGGGAAGGGAGGTGATCGTACTTACCTTGATACCTAATGTTATTCCTTTTATTTCTTGTTTTTCTTAAAATGTCTGTTTAGGTTTGGAAGAAGGTAGTTAGGATTCAAAGAAGTTTTTCTAGGGTGATGTAAAGGGTAGTGTGAAGATTTCTTATGTTAAATAATTCAATGTTTCCAAGGCTAAGCAGGAAAGTATTTGGGGGTTCTGAGACCTTTAATTGATTTGGTCTTATTATCCAAATGAAGATGGAGGTTACTCTTTGATGCTACAAGTATTTGGTTTGAGATTTTGTTGGCTAGATATGAGGCATGTGAAACTTCATTCTTTTCTGGTGGGTTAATCTTAGGGTTTCAGTTCTACGTCCTCTTGATGGAAAAGAATGTCTCTTCTTAGCTTCAAAGAAGACGACTCATTTGATTGCTTTACATATAATATTAATAAGAGACTGAGTTTTGGTCTCCACACCTATTTTTGAGCTGACCAGTGGATTAAGGATACAACTTTTATGGATAGATTCTATATGCTTTTTAGTATATATAAGCAAAAGGGGAGTGGTTAGTAAGTGAGATTGGTTTGTGGGTTGATCGGGTTGGTGTTTTAGTTTGAAATTTGAGGTAGAGATCTTTCTTTTGCTTATGAATTGGCGTGAAGGAGTTGACACATCCTGTTAATTTGTAACATACCACTATATTTGTGTTTCAAATGACATCCATCTAAGTCAATAAATGGTCTACATGCCTTTGTCACTTCTTTCTTAGTTCCATCAAAGCAAATGTAACACCTCTTAAATCTTAGTTTCAAACCTGGAGCTAGGGTAATAGTGTAGACTTTGAAATTATTACCCCTTGAAGCCCTTCTCAACTCAACACCATAAGACCACAACAAACTGAATTGTTTACTTGAATTCCATTGAACTATTTGTCTTGCAATTTTCCTTTTCTTGAATGCCCTACATTCTTGGGATTTATGTGGCATACCTCTATCTTACGACTTCCACTACTTCATTTAGCTTCATCTTTGAATTTTTCTTCAACCCATTTACAATGACCTTAGCAACCCACTCTGCTTTACCACTTTTGTTAAAGAATTGTCTTCCACACTTGTGTTTTGCATACAATATTTTAATCCTAAAAGTTGTGGATGTTAACACTTTACTATACAAGAGAGTATAATTACATTTCTTCTTATCCTTGCATACCACTCTACATCTATTGGAATCATTTTTCTCAAACTTCACATCCCTCCCATTTAACACATTATGCTCAAGTATGTCATCTTTAAATAGTCTCAATGAACGAAACTCCGTTCCTACTTTGAAAACATAATCCTTACTTAGTGTATCTTCCTCATTGAACCTGATTACACAAGGCCTTTCATCACAACTCTCATCATCATCCCCACTGTCCAATTCATTTGTCATGTATTCCTCTTCAATGACATGTTGCTTCCCCATTTCTTTTGTGATAAACATGTTCTTAACTGATTCAGTTGAGGCACAAAGAACTTATTCATTTATATGTTCAGCAGCAACACCATCAACCATGTCATCCATTTCTTCATCAAAACCCTTCATCCTCTCCTCCTCACTATCATCAAAGTGCACATCTCTAACTGATTTGTCACTTGATTCATCATCACTGGACTCACATGATTTACCCTTCCCTTTCTCTCTAACCCTATCCATAAAATTACTACCTCATATTTCAGGTTTTGGCTCGCAATATATCTCAACACCACACTTATGTTCAACAACAAACATTGCTAACTCATGAGCATCTCCATCGTCCTTAAATGATTTTAAATCTTCTTCAAAACAAGTATTTAAATCCATTTTACCTATTACGAAATCAGATATGAAATACTAACTACAAGAGGAACAAGATACAAAATACGTATTTCTAACATTACAAACACTCAGATTCCAACCCCACCATTATTAGATTGGGACAAACTGAAATACCCAGGACCGCGAGAGACGAAGGAACCAAAGGAAATGAGAGACCACCCAAAGACAAGAAAATGAAGGACAAAGCAACAGGAACCACCGCTACAAGTTGTTGTCTGGAACACGACTAGGGCTTCGATAGGATAACACAACTTGCAGAATAATATTTGTTTAAGACTTTGAAAATGAGTGGCAAGCAAGTGGATTTATCACTAAACGTTATCTTTTCTAACGCTGGAGATTTCTTTTTTTATTATTCCATGTCACACACGTCACATCATCCTCCGTTAGTGGGAACTAATGGGAGGGACCATTTATGGGGACAACAAATTTTACAGGGACCATAGATCGAAGGAAAATTTTATAGGGACTAAATTGCAGTGTCACATATTTATATGGACTAAAAATGTATTTAACCCTATATTTTTCTAAGGTGGTTTAGGATTCTATGACCTTTGACTAATTTGGCCTTATTAGCCAAATGGAGATGGAGGTTACTCTCTGATGCTACCATTCTTTGGTTTGAGATCTTGTTGGCCAGATATAAGGCATGTGACATTTCATCCTTTTTGGGTGGGTCAATATTATTTTGGGTCTGCGTACGTTTGATGGAAATGATTGTCTCTTCTTGGCTTCAAGGAAGATGACTCATCTGATTGATTTACATATAGTACTAGTGAGAGACCGAGTTTTGATCTCCACACTTATTTTGAACTGACCGATGAATTAAGGAAACACCTTTTAAGGATAGATTCTTTAGGTTCTTTAGTACATATGAACAAAAGGAGTAGTTGGTAGGTAAGATTGATTTTTGGGTGGATCGATTTACATATAGTATCAGTGAGACTGAGTTTTGGTCTCCACGTCTATTTTGAACTGACCGGTAAATTTAGGATACATCTTTTAAGGATAAATTCTTTAGGTTGTTTAGCATATATGAGCAAAAGGAGTAATTAGTAGGTGAGATTGGTCTGTGGGTGGATCAAGATAGTGTTTGGTTTGGAATTTGAGGTGGAAGAGATCTTTATGAATTGACGTGAAGGAGTTGACACATCCGATTAATTTGGTTAGTTGGGTCCCATCTAAAATAGTGATTTTTTCTTGCCAACTTTTGCAAGACATAATCCATACCAGAGAATTCACATATGTAGGGTTTTCGTTGATTTGGATGGAGTTTCCTTATATGTAAGGAGGTGGTAGAATTAATTTCTCATATTGATCCGGATGAGGTTTTTTGGCCTATGTGAAACGAGGGGTAGAATTTCTCATATTTTCATTACTCCATCTGTTTCAAAATGACTATTGTTTTAACAAATAAATTATTCAAAATAACTGTCATTTTCACTTTCTAACGTAGTAGTGATTACTAATTTTTCAATTATACCCTTTATTTTTTATTTTTTATACTACTTCCAATACATTAATAGAGTTAATTTTATGAATGTGTAAATTATTATGCCAACACCACTGTATTTCTTAATTTGTGTACAAAAATCTTAATCGACAATCATTTTGGAACAAAGGGAGTACTTGCTAAGGCTTGTGTGATAAAGGAGTTTTAGGGATTTAGAGTGGTTAGTTGTTCTTCCTAGTAATCCTAAGTGTCTTTGAGATTAATGTCTATTTCAGTGGTAGGTCAAGACTTAGGATATAATATGTTTTGTTCATTAACAAATATGAAAGAGGTACAAGAAAAGAGAATTTTTTTAGCATGAAAATGATATCTTAATATGTCTATGCCTAATTCTTGCACGCTCTCTCTTTGTCTAAATCAAAACTGTTTTAAATGTTTAATCACATTTGAAAATTCTTACCACTAAGACATTGATGAAAACTTACAAATTTTGTATTTTTATATTGATTTTAAAGCTCAACATTGGAAAGGGAGACAACTTTGTAATTTTAGTTTGCAAAACTAAAAATAAAAGCAGTTTTTAAATGGGACATAAAAACAACTCAAAATGTAAGTACATAAACAACTCAAAATTCAAATAACAATGTGAAACAAATACTCAATATTTGAGTACATAAACAACTCAAAATTCAAATAAAAATGTGAAACAAATGCTCAATATTTGAGTTCATAAACAACTCAATTTAAATAACAAAAGGTTCCATAATTCAGAAACAACTCAAAATTTAAATAACAAAAGGTTCCATAATTCATACGGCAAATCCAAAATTGATCTAAAAACAAATTTAGAAATAAAAATATAAAAGGCATAAGTGTATACCAAAAACTTCTCTGCAGCCAACACCATGCGTTTAGCTCCAGGAAAACACAGATAACATGATAGGACAAAATTCTTGACAACAACCACAAAGCCATTATCATCATCGCCTGCAACGAAAACAATTATTTAGCTACAGCAGTGGCTTGTTACGAAAAACAATAGTAGTCTAAAAACACAACATATTATCTCATCAGAAGAAACAATACGCAGAAATTGAACGTGTAGCAACAAAATTCGTCAATCATACCAAGTTGCATAGAAATATGTTATTACATAAAGAAATTTTGGTGTGTTGATATGCTACATGATAAGTAATCCAAGTTGCATAGAAATATGTTATTACCTTTTTTAACGTCTGTCTGTCTTTCCCTTGGGGCGCTTTCCAGCATACAAGTGCTTTGGTTTAAGATTAGGTATGACTCTATCAGCTTCTCCACGCTTGGCGTTCTTGTTTCTCTTCTTGACAGAGCTCCTTGCAAGACCAATTGCTTTGATCTTCTGAGCAGAATCCCTGAGACCTTCTCCAGGCACAACTTCATGCGGGGGTCGAGAGACCGACCTGGCACGTGACAGTGATCTACTTGTACGCTGCTTCTTGTTAGGTGTGTCATCATCAATATCCATCCCATCGTTTCTTCCTTCTGGTGATCTCTCCCTTTTCCGACCTTTCCTAGATGCAGATCTGCTACGCAATCTGTTAACAGCCAGAGAAGGATCAATCCCGAGAGATGACAGCTGTCTTCCCATTCTTTCTGTTGTGAACTGATTGTCCTTGTCGAATTTCCTTGCAACAATTGGTCTGCTCTCGGCAGTGCTCTTTTTAATCCTATGTTGTTGGATTAGCAAGCTTTTCTTCCTCCTAATCTCAGTTAAAGCCTCTTGCTGTTCGGGCGTCAATTCAGTTCCGTCTATCTCAAAATCATCATCTTCAGCTTCTGCCTGCCTTAATCCTTCTTCTCTTTCCAGCTCTTCAACCCTGTGTAGAATATCGGGATCAATGAAATCATACACATTGTGTCCATCCAAAATTTCTGGCAGTATATCTTCTTTCCATTCATCATCAGCCAAAATATAATGCTTTCTCAAGTTCATCGAGTAAACACCAGCACCACCATTTTCTTCCTCCAGATCCTTCTCTGTCTTTCTCTTCTCCTCAGCAGCTGCTTGCTTAGCTCTAGCTTCCAAGACTGCCGGGGGAATACACACCGGCCTTTCTTTCTGGTCACGTGGCTTCGGAACTGCAACATGAAACCTGTTCAGACAGTCATTGATTTTCTTCGACTTCATCTTAATCTCTACCCTCTGATTCAGCAATCTCTCACAAGCAGCATTTTTCACCGCGATCACGCCTTCTTCCGTCAACGCGCTCATGGTCAACAACACATCCGCTTCAGTCCCCTCACCTCCCTGACCAATTGCAGTCTTCAACGCTTCCGCTTTCATCTCCGTCACCAACTTCATATCTTCCTCAGATAATCCATCCAACGGCTGCAAATCAGTCTTGTTGCACACAACAATCAGCGGCTTGTTCAAGAACAGAGACTTAATACTCTGAAACAACGCTGCCTGCTGAGCAATGGTGTAACCACAAGACCCAGATATATCCAAGAAGAACAATATCGCGGCTCTCAAATGTGCAAGAGCAGTAATACTACACATCTCAATGATATTCCGATCCTCAAACGGCCTATCCAAAATCCCCGGCGTATCAATCACTTGATACCTCAGATACTTATAATCCGTATGCCCCACAAAAAGCGACTTCGTAGTAAAAGCATACGGCTGCACATCAACATCCGCTCGAGTAATCTTATTAATAAAAGAACTCTTGCCAACATTCGGATACCCACAAATCAAAATGGTCCTCGTATTCGGATCAATGGAAGGCAGCCTAGCCATATGCTGCCTAACCTGTTCCAAATAAGCCAAACTCGGCCCAATCCTCTTAACCACAGTACACATCCTTCCGAGCGCAGCAACCTTCAAACACTTACAACGATACAACGAATCACCATACTTCAACAGCTTCACATAATCTTTCGCAATCTTACCAATCAAATTCCTAGCAGTATTAATCTGACCAAGTGCAAGCTTGTAATGATCCTTGTTATATAAGACATGAAGCAGATCACCGTAAAAAGGATGAATATCGCCAAGACGAGGAAACTCGTCAATTATAGTGGACAATTTCTCGTGAAAATTTGTCTGAGTATACTTGACTTTTCGCATATAGAACTGCCGAAGACGGTTGATTGCATAGCCTTTGTGGACAACAGTGGGTGTTTGACGCTGGGTTCTGGAGAGGATGATGTCAATGAAATCTTTTCCATTGGGTACAACAGTAATCTTCTTGAAATTATATTGCACCATTGTTGAATATCAACCTAACCTATGAAAGAAAGACAATAATTTTAGATTAAAATTGAAACTATCAAAGCAAAAAACACTTAATAAGGTTGTTACACCGTTGTTACTTATCAATCTATCGAAGAAAGACACTAATTTCAGATTAAAATTGAAACTATGAACACAAATAACATAATTACGAACCTAACATATGAAAGAAAGATGATAATATTAGGTTAAAATCGAAAGCATGAAAACAAAAAACAGTTAATAAGATTATCGAATCCTATGGAGTGTTGCAGATCAGAACTAAGAGAGTGAAAGAGAAAATCGAAAAGAAGAACCTGGAGTATTTTTTGCGGCGTTTGGGACCAAGTGTGGCTGCACTGTGTTTTTTGTTTCTCGTATAAACCCTTGTAGTGTTTTTTTGTTGCTTGAGAAAACCCTAGTTGTGTTCCGTTGTTTTCTTTGTTTTTATTATTATAATAATAATTATTATTTTTTAAGGTTGTAAACTAGAAATATTTTTCCAAATAACAGCGATTTTCAAAAAACTTCACAAAATATTCCACTTTTCAAAAAAAAAAAAATTAACGTGAATGGACGACTGTACATAAAAGGTTAAAGGAAATTGGTGCATGCAATATGTATTACCAATTCAATTGACGCATATGTATAATTGTTGAATAGAGGCGCCAATTCATCTGATACTATTGTGTGTTGTGATTTTTTATTTTAATAATTGATAGTTTGTATTATAGTAGTGAAGCAACTCGATTTTCAAAAATCTTTTAATTCTCGAAAACTAGTGAAATCGCCACCTAATTTTATTTGTTCTAAAAAGAACGGGAAAATATAGATAAAACCCCAAGCAAGCGGATAAGGCGGTCTACGTGACCAAAAAGTGGGACCGGGAGTCGGTTATGTAACGGGAAGGTATTAGCACCCCTTACATCCATCGTACTCGATAGGACTCATTTAATTCTACGCGTTTGTGTGTGTGTTTATTGCTAGGTTATGAATACAAAAGAAAAAAGGGTTTGTTTATTATTATTTTGAGTTTGGCACGGTTTCAGAACCGTGTGCCTACATATTCCCTTGTGCAATGGGAAAGTCAAAACTATGTAGTTCCTCTCAAAAAGGTTTTAAGTTTGTTGTATTGATTTTATAAGAAAAATCGTGCATTCAGACATTTCAAATGTTTGAACTTGGACTTGTTTAGTTTATTTGAAAAGCTTTAAGTCCATGTTCGTATTTGAAATAGCTATTGCACACTCTTTGTTGGAAAAGAGTTTGATAATCGCATATGAGCGATAAAAGAGTTTGAGTGAGTTGAATTGTTTTTTAAGTGGATGAAAAAGTACCGAACAACAAGACTAACGTCTTGCGATTCAAATACTAGAAACCCGAGGAACTAATGTTCGAACGAGTCGTCTATCACCCAAAAAGATTTTCTTGAGAAAAAGTGAAGTGAAATGAGTTTCACGTTATTTAGAAGTCTTTAAGCAACTGGTCTAGCGTCCAACGACTTAAAGACTAAAAGTTTATTTGGGGACAAGTTTTTTTAGCAATTGGTCTAGCGTCCAACGACTAAAAACTTGTACTTTATTATGAAAAAGGTTTTGAAAACAACTCGACGTTGGATCGAGGTTTGAGAAGAAGACTCGACGTTGGATCGAGTTTTATTGAAAGTGTTTTAAATGCTTGGTGAATAAATACAACATAAGCGAATAAAGCAGATAAACAATTATCAAGCAATACAATTAGGAATTTAAATAATTGTTAGACTAGATCTTTTTTATTTGATAAAATCGACTAATAATTTAATCGGAAATTGTCAAATAAAAATTATCAATGACTAACAATTATTTGATACATCACAATAAATGAATTATCTGCATAATAAATTAATTAAAAGAGAGGGTTTAAAAATAGCCTGCGAGAAGTGATTCTCGGGGGTACGAAAGAGAAATCCATCTGATCTTTGATTGGTCCGTAAGACTTCAATGCGCGCTGATGAACTGAATGCGGCGGAACCCATTCCAAAACACTCCGACAGTCCAAGATGGTAATATTATTGTACCAAATATATTTTACTTTTTTTTTTATCACTAACTCCTCATCAAAATAAATTAACCAAAGGGAAAAATAATAAAAGAAAGAAAAAAAAGATTTTTTTATAATTAAAACAAGGTGGTGACACTTGTCACCACCAGACCTAGAGTATTAAAAAAGAAAAAAAATTAAATTGTTTTTTATTTTAAGAAAAAGAAGTTAAAAGACAAATAAAATACAATTGTGAAACATTACCCAAATGGGCAAAACTCTGTCTTTCTCTTTTTATCAGAAGCTCTCGCTTCTCTTTCGTTTCCCTGTTTCTCGTCCCTTCTCTGCGTGGGTCTCAGCACCTCACCGCCGATGCATGCCTCGTGGTTATATGGTCTCTCATCTTCTCGCCGGAGAAGAGAGCTTTGCCGCCGTTGGTTCTCTCTTCGCTTTCTCGACCGGAACTCTGTTCCTCTTCTCACTGTGATCTCGTGTATTGTTTCGTCGTTTTCACTGTGTCGTCTCGATTTGATTTTCGATTTTTGCAGGAACTTGATAGTTGGCGCTGAATGAAAGGGGGTGAACGAACCCTAGGGCTCTGATTTGGCCCCTTTTGGGAGCTCTGCGTCGCCTTTCGGGTGAGACAGTTCCTCTTACAAACTTCTTTTCCTATTCTTCTTTCTATGAAAATCGGTTTCTGTATTTCTGAAGGGTTTGGGTTTTGGAACGTGATGAGCCTTAGGGTTTTGCTATTATATGTTCTTTTTGGTTCGGTGTTTTGAACGATTGGTTTATGAGTTTTCCATTTCTGAACAAGAACAGTGTTATGGTTTTTTGGGTTGGAGTTTTGGAATTTTGGTCTTGAACCGTGTTTTCTGTGGCTAGTTTTTTGATCGGTTTGTGTTTTTTTTGTTAAGTTGGGAACAAAGATGGCTGCTATGTTCTTGTGTTTTTGGTTAGAACAGATGACTTGTTAGCTCATTTTTCCTCTAGAACAGATGTTATATCTCTTGTTTTTTTGGCTCTTGAACAGATGCTATATCTGTTTTAAGGTTTTACTCTTGGTTTGTTTTGAACTGTGACAGATACTATGCTTCAAAATGGTTTTTCTGATTGTAGAACAGGTGCTTTTTCTTTGGTCTTGGTTTTTCAATGTAAAGAATAGATCCTCTCCTTTTCTTTTTGAACAAATACTCTGCTTTGATTCCTTTGCCCCTGATTGGTATTGAAGTTGTGTTCTGTCCCTGTCTTGGAAATGTGTTTTTTCTCTTTTCCTTGGAACTGTGCTCTTTTCTTTTATCTTGTAATGCTGCTACCTCTGCTGCTTGTATTGCTTGCCATACTTAAGCTGTTGTCTTTCTTTGCCTTTTGTTGCTTGCTTGCAAGCTAACATCTTCTTGATAACACCATCTTTGCTGTGTATTTGTCTCTTTGCCCTTTTTCCTTTTGTGAACTAAAGTTTACTTTATGATTTGCAATTGGGAAAAAACAACAGCCCATGATTAATCTTCAGACTATGAGGCATTGAACATGATTAAACCTCAACTTTGATTCCTTAACACAAACCCTAATGATGAGTTTGAATAGAGACCTCTTTGTTAAATAAATTATCTATGTTCTTTCGACTTTTCCTTGTTTTTCTTTTCATGAACAATGGTGATCTATGGCAAGGCTAAGGCAGCTTGAGATTAGAAGATGGAAGCATTGAAGATGAAGGGCGAAGGAATACAAGGGATGAAGACCTTGTTAGCATAGGACTTCTGCTAGAAATTGTATTGTAACAACTTAGTTATAAATTAGGACTTGGCTTACATTTGCATTAATGCCTTAGGAAGCATATAAGACCTTTTACCAAACGTGTAAACTTTGTAGATTTTGAAACAATGTGAGTTCAATTTGGAATTTGTACACCTGTGAAATGTCAATACAATTGGAACCTTGTAATTCAACCTTAACGAATCTTGAATAAAAATGCCAAACTTGTACACTATATTTTGAATTTGTAGTTATCTTGGAAAAATAACATCCAAACGAATATTGCATATTAACGGTGATTCTATGTCTTATTTCCAAACCAACCTTGGTAACAATTGGATAGAAAAATTAAATTATCTTGAACATCTAATTCCCAAATATTTTCAAAATGTTAAGTATCTGAATGTTTCTAAATACCTAAAGATAATGGAATAACGGGAAAAACAGTTCGATTAACAAAACTCAAATTGTCTTTAATCCATGAGATCTCAACTAAATCTTCCAATTTTGCTTGAGTCGCATTCTCGAACAAAACCAAATGCTCACAATCTTCAATTCGCATTATTTTTCTCTTGACCAAAATCCACTGCCAATGTCCTAGAGAAACAAAGTTCCAAATATTCTGCACTTTCCATGACCGTCCATTCAAATCAAATCTTTGATCTAAACCAAAACTTAGATGGCCCAAAATACTAAAACCTTAAAAGATGCACAGGATATTGTTGATTCTTCGTAAATCTTAAATCCCTTGGATTGATCGAAAACGCAAACATCTTCTATGGCTTGTAAAAGAACCATTGCGAGTCACCTCAAACCCATAACCATAACACCCCTGTTAGGAGTGCATTTGCGTGCAATAAAAAGAAGAGGGTAAATTTTGGGGTGCGACAAGTAGAAATCAAATTAATAATATTAAATTTAAATTACGATTACACACGAAAACAAATAAAATTCTAAAGATGTTAACCGAATTGTTCATAATGACAATCGATTCCACACCCCTTAAGTATCCTAACTCGTGGCCATAACCCACGTTGATTCACCACAGGTGTTTGAGGATTTGAGGTCTCAGGAACATCAGTATCAATAGATTCACTAATAAGTTCTTGCATTTCTATGAAGTCTTGTGTATGGAATGATGTGTTGCCGTTATTAAGTTTGTGACCCATGCCAGAGTAGTTTGGGTGTGTTCGGGTTATGAGTGTGCGGCCAAGACGATTGAAGGGCGACATTGGTGTGAGTGATTCGTGTGTGAAAAGTTGAAATGTGTGTTGTGGTGTCTGAAAGCTATATTGCACGTATGAGTTTTGTGATGTTTGGGCTTCTTGGCTATGGTATGAGGAAGAGTTGGTGTTATATGATCGTTGAGTGTTTAGGCTATGGTGGTTACGATATGACAAAGATATGGAATTTCTTTCTACATCTAGTGGTGGTGGGTTTCACCACTGAAAACCCAAAAATACCATTCGCAAGTGCACTTGCAAATTCACATTTCATGATGTTTCGCAAGGGCACTTGTGAAGCCACCCTATTTTACATGTTTTATTATTTAAATGTTAGATTTTAAAATATTCAGGTGAATTCGCAAGTGTACTTGCGAAACATGCTGAGAGGTTAATTCGTAAGTGCACTTGCGAAATATCTCTTTCCATATTAGAATGATGCATAGTCACATATTCATACTATTTCATTCATTTTCTTTTCCACTAACAAAAAAACTCCCCAAACTTCACTCAATCTCATTGAAATTTTCATCTCCAAATCAAGTTTCAAGTGTTTGAGATTAGCAAAGTAAACATTGAATGTTGTAATTTGAGGTAAACTTTCATCCCTTCATCATATATTTGCTGCATTGAAGATGTTTTGTTGATGAAGAAAACAACGTCACTTCGCAAATGCACTTGTGACTTATGCTTGGATTCTTAAAAACTACAATTAATTGTGCAGCAAATAGATTTGTTTCTGCAGAATTCGCAAGTACACTTGCAAATTATGCTTGGATTCTTAAAAAAACAACAACATATGTCACAATTTGCAAGCTCATCTGCAAATTCACCTCATATTTTTATAAAAAGACGTGGTGAATTTGTAAGTGCACACGCGAATTCCCCTTATTTGTGTAATTCGTAAGTGCACTTGCGAAATTTGTCATGATAAGATTTCTTTGGTCCATATTACTCCAAATTATCCATAAATTGAGTCTCTAAACCATTTCATTTTCCATCACAAACCAAAATCAGAAATGACACAAACATATCCACACATTACTTTTGTCTACTTCAGTGGTGCACAATTGCCACTTTAATTCAGGTTCTCGTTGGAGCCGAGCTCATTATGATACTGTATTCTCTGTTGTAGTATCCAGAGAATCAAAAGGTAGTCAAGCTTGAGTATCGTTCACCTTCACTTGACATTGAAGGAAATGTAAAGTTCACTCCGTTTCAGCGGAAGAACAACGACAAGCTCATTAAGATACTGCATTCTCTGTTGCAGTATTCAGAGAATCGAAAGGTAGTCAAGCTTGAGTATCGTTCACCTTCACTTGACACTAAAGGAAATGTAAAGTTCACCCCGTTTCAGCTGAAAAACGACGATAACTTAGAGGTTATGTGGGATACCTTTCAACAATACTCTACAAAGGGTCTGATTGAGATGGATGCGATGCTTCATAGATCGACAGAAGATGTTATCAAGATGTTGCGCCGTCCTCAACTTCTCGTTTATAATAATATGTAACTTTAATTTTCTGCATAACTATTTATGTAATTTTTTTGAACTATGTTAAATGAATGTTATGAATTGTGTTGAATACTGTTAATTGATTCTGCCCAAATAATAAAATATTTAAATAATAAAATGCAACAATAATAATATATTATTTATTTAATGAAAATGCATTACATAGTTCACTTTTTTCTTGGTTTTGGTGGTTGAACAACATGTGATCCAATGTAGCATTTGGTAGGAAATTTTTGGCAGCGTCCTTTTCCACGCGGTTCTGTTGGAGGAGCATCTTCTCTTGGAGGAGTATTATCGGATGATAAATTTCTCCCCTCTTGGTTTGATGGACCTTCGTCACTAACGCGTTCAATGTCATCAACACCAAATTCCGACATACGCATTAGGTGCTCATTAGTTAGATCATAGTTGGAGATGGATTGAGACACCAATATGGTTGAAAGTGGAACATTCGGTTCAAAAGGTGGACAATATACATTTTCAAATGATGATGGGTTGAAGGTTGTTTGTTGGAATTATGAGTATCCAAAGTCATAGTTAGGTTGAGAGGATAATGGGGTAACAGTATGTTATTGAGAGTGAGAGTAAGCATAATCGAAGTTTGGTTGAGGATTAGAGAGTTCCGGTGGATTGGACGATTTGTGTCTTGGATGGGTTGTTGTTGTGGAAATGGATTAAGGGGTTGTTGTGAAGAGGTGACATATAATGAGTGTTGTTGTGTGGTTTGAGTGTGATGATATGTTTGTTGTTGGAATGATGATGTTTGTGGTTGGAAATGTGATGTTTGTTGTTTGAAAGGTGATGGTATTGTTTGGGGAATATTTTGATGCATGTGCGGCATGTTGGCTTGTTGTGTTGCATAGGAGGCAAATTGACGGGGGTCGTTTAAAAATTGTGGTTGAGAAGGAAAGACTAAAGGAGTAATTCTAAACCAATTAATATATTTATTGGTATGGATGAATTCTCCAGTCAAACAGATCCCACTCAAAACCAAATTTCTTCTATTATTCCACTCTTCATTTTCTTGTTCTTTGATGGTACTCCAATGGACACCCCAATTGGTTTGCATGTCAGTATCATGTTGTTCTATCAGACATCTTGGTTGAGAAGGGATATCTTGCTCAAATCCAAACACAAATTTAACCTGACCCAATTGATGCATCTCAACAATGTGAAGACATATAATCGGAGTCGCCGCACTCCACACACGCCTATCAGCATGAACAACTTCTGGATATGCAGGGTATGACATCCATTTAAACTGTTAAAGAAAAAATTAATTAAGTGTTGTAATACACATCCAATGGACAACCCATTTAATTATATAGCTATTTTGTGGTTATACGACTTACATCGGAAGGAATCATGTGATCAAAATCATTTCGATATCCACGTAAAAAATTAGGGGGATTTGTTTCGTACTCCATGCCTCTTTGAGCGAACCTTACATTTTCAAAACAAACCCATGTCATAAATTATCCATATGCATATAGAATTTTGTGTATTAAACTATGAAAATATAATTTAAAGTTACCTAGTGGCGTATGAATATTCGTGTACTTGGTAACTCATAGGAGCAATCAATGGTATATGTCAAAATGCCCAAATGTTCATGAGGAGTACGCAACCACCAATGCTTTTGACTCCTTTATAGGACGCTTTGCACATACACTTATACAAGTTAGCCAAATATGCGGAGCCCCAACTATAATTATTGCATGTTTCTAAATTTCCAACAAATTGTATCCAACAACAATGCATCAAATTTTGACTCTTGTTAGGAAATAAAAAACAAGAAATAAGAAGTAAGATGTAGATTTTTGCATGGAGGATGTTTTCCTCTTAGGTAGGTGCTTCCCTATTTTTGAGGTAGGCTAACACCTCTTGTAACCATGTTATTTTTACAACATTTTTTACTCTATCTTCAGCCACCGGTTCTACACCCAAGTGTTCCATGTATACACTTCTACCTAGTTGGGTTGGACCATTAATAGTTTTACCATCAATACGAAGACCAAATAACATACGTACATCTTCCAAAGTGATGGTAGATTCACCAGTTGGAAAATGAAACGTGTGTGTTTCTGATCTCCATCGTTCTAAAAGAGCAACAACAAGCTTTGAATCCACTTTGGTTGCGTGAATTTTCACAACCTCGACAAATCCTTTCTGATTCAAATATGGAATGATGACTGCACTAGGTGCCTCAAGACAATGTGAGTGGAGTCTAAACCTAGTGTGACTTTGGTCCAGTTGAAAAAAAGTGTTAACAAATATGGTATATATAAATTGAAATCTCAATGATTATTTAAAAAACTTACATATTCGGCGACGTTAGCGGGTGTACCACAGTGTTTATCTCCCATCCATAACAATTGTTCCATTGAAATTGTTAACAAAATAATAGAACTTGAAAAAGAAGTGTATGAGAATGATAAAGAAGAAGAATTGTTGTGTGGTAAACTATACTAATGCGAGCCTTTATATAGGCACAAATGATAGGAACAAATTATTATCCACCATATAAAAGAATGCATATATCTACTGTGTAGTAACATGCACCATTGTATAGGCAGAGGGGATTGGACAATGCATAGGCAGAGGGGATTGGACATTGCATAGGCAGAGGGGATTGGACAATGCATAGGAAATTATAATTGCATGCAGGACACGTACCCGGTCGTCCCTCCCCTCCTTGGACGCACATAGGTTCGTCCCTGCCTTGGACGCACGCCTGCAGTCTTGGCAGGGAATTGTCCCACTGTGGGACGCACGTATGCACTTGGAATTTGTCTTATTACCTACACTGCTACACATGCAATTATATGTTATCTTTGTAGTGTGTTATATATGCATGCATTTTTCTATGTGTTCTTCATAACCAACCAAACACTATCACCTCAATACTACTTCTAAAATGGCTCAGAGAAATAATATTGTAACTACATATTACAATGGTACCATTTTTAATGATGTTAATATCGACTTCTTATTTGCCAATACAACAATTAAGTGGTTCAAGATCCACGTTAACTCAGTTTTGCTTCATTTGAAAGAGCGGATAGAACAAAAAATACAACTGTCGGTACTAGAAATTATTTATCGACTTCCGTTATTTAACAGAGACAATGGAGGCGTGTTTTACGTAATGAAACATCTAGAAGACAACGACGGCGTCAGAGTGATGTTTGACTGTCACACTGCTTTTGCTCAACTTGAGTCTATTGAGCTTTATGTTCGTGTTGTTCCTGTGGAGGCAGACCAAATGCAAGAGTCACAATCACACCAATATGGATTGAGTCAACCTACTGATGAGGAACTTACACAAAACAACGAACCATTCATACCAAATGAGAAGGTTGGTGAATACAGTGACGATGAACTCAGTGAGATCCAATATGAAGATCTATTTGGAGATGATGATGATGACGACGAGGTCATTCCTTCCCATACTCCAGACGTGCGACCAATGAACTTGTATAATCCACCTGTTCATATGACAAACGTATGTTTGGAGGCACAACCAATTTCTGTTTTTAGCAACTTGATTCCCAATCTCATGGGTGATAACTTAAAGGTTGGAATAGAGTTTGAAAACAAGGAAGCATACATGGATGCTATGCAACACTGACATATAATCAATTGTCTTGACTATTGGGCATACAAATCTGATAATACAAGGTATATAAAAAGTGTAAAAATAAAGCATGTCCATTCAAATGTAGAGCTTCGTTCCATAAGAAGAACGTAAAATGAGTGACTGGTAAGCTACGTGGTCCACACACTTGTGCAACGCGTTCTATGGGTCAGGACCACAGACAACTTACTTCAGATCTTGTAAGTCAAAGCATCAGGGAACTTGTTAATAGTGACCCTTCACTTAAAGTCAAGGTAATTATCGCTCATGTTATTGAAAAATTCAAGTATATAATATCATATAGGAAAGCATGGATTGCTAAGGTAAAGGCCATAGAATCATTGTATAGAAATTGGGAGACCTCTTACAACGATCTTCCACAATGGTTGTTGATTATGAAAACCTACCTCCCAGGTACCATTATAGATTTGCAAACACTACCTGCGATTTCAAATGAAGGAACACAGTTGGGTGATAAGAGGATATTCCATAGGCTCTTTTGGGCATTTCAACCCTGTATTAGAGGTTTTGCTTATTTAAGCCGATTGTGCAAGTTGACAGAACATGGTTGTATGGGAAGTATAGAGGCACCTTGTTGATGACTATCGCACAAGATGGAAATATTTTCTGACCATTGTTAAAACAGGATATACGTTGACGGAGGCATCATTTAATTACTACGGAGGTGAAATTCGTAGAGCAAATAAGGATGCCATAAGGTGGATAGGCAACATTCCCTGAGAGAAATGGGCAAGGGTATATGACAGTTGACAACGATGGGGACACATGACAACTAATGTTGCAAAATCATTAAACTCAGTACTTAAGAATACTCGTAATCTTCCAATCACAACTTTGGTTAAGGCAACATACTTTCGAATGAGATCTTTGTTTGGGAAACTAGGTCATCAGTGGACACAATTGTTGGCTTCTGGTCAAACCCATACAACTACATGCATCAAGGGATTGGCACAAGAAGTTATTGAAGCAAACAGTCATAATGTCATGCAATTCGACCGTGAAAGATTCTATTTCATGGTGGCCGAAAGAATAAACCGGCGCGATGGTCGACCATTAGGTACTTTCTGTGTTGATCTTAGGAAACAAGTATGTGATTGTGGAAAATTTCAAGCATTTCACTTACCCTGCTCCCATGCTATCGCAACATGTGCTAGTATACGACAAAACTACACCATTTACATACTAGAGGTGTTCATAATTCTTAATGTTTTTAAAGTCTACCAGGAAAGCTTCCTTTGACTACCACATGAGGAAAATTGGCCACAATATAGAGGAGTTACACTTTGCCATGACGATAGTATGCGAAGGAAAAAAAAAGGTCGCCCAAATAGTACTCGCATTAGAACTGAAATGGATCAATGTGAAAAACAAAAGAGGTTGTGTGGGATCTGTCGTGAAGTAGGTCATATACGTAGCAAATGTCCGAATGTAGCTGGCCCGTCTAATAGGCCTTAGTGTTTTCATAAATATTTTAGCAATGTAATATCATGTCTTTATAATGGTTCCTTTCATTTCAAATTCAACAGACAAACTACTTGGGGTAGAACAACAACAACAAACAACCACAACAACAAACAACAACAACAACCTAAGAACAAAAAACAATCTGAAAATTACAACACGATAAATTGATAAAACGACCAAGAATGCAACAGATCTACGCGATTATAACCATCAACACAATCAGATCCTCCAATGTTAGCATCATCATAAGGACACAAGCGTCGTTATGCACAAGTTTGAAAGACGGAGTTTCTCCATTTGGGCCAACCACCATAACTTTCTTCTCAATTTTAACGATCTCCTCACCATCAGCAATCTCTTCGTCTAACCAACGGTTCAATCCCTCTTCAAATGCTCCAACGTCTGCGTGTTCCATAGCAACATCTTCATCGGAGGCTTTATTGGTGAATAAATCACATAAGCATCTCTTTTCATGAACAGAAAAGTTGGAAGTGGTTCCTCTGACCCTGATGAGGGACGGCTTTGTCTCAAGAATTAAGACATACTTAAGAGCGAGATAACTATTTTGGTGTGAGAAACAAATAAGCACACTTGACCTATTTATAACAAATGGAAAAATATTAAAATATTATTCTGCCCGCCCGTTGGATGGACGAACCCAACATACGTTTTTCAATGTGTGACATTTTGGTAAAAAAATTACAAACTGTGTCGAAATAATAATATAATAAATAAAATATTTTTTAAAATATTTCTTATTATTAATATTAATTAATTAATTTTTAAAATGTTTTTAATTATATTTTAACATTTAAAATATTTTTTAATTTTTATATATTAATTAAAAACCATTATATAATCAGAAAATAAAAAATAAAAAAATTATTTTCTAGTACACGGTCGTCCAAGGGTGGGACGAACCGGTACAAGAGGCATGTGGTGGGGCCCGGTCATCCAAGTGAGGGACGAATCGGTGCTAATTTGGGTCAATATCGTGACATTTTAGAATATTTTTTTAAAAGGCGACATAATGGTATATTATGGTTGATAGTATGACATTTGGTTAAAAATTTCTAATTTTTTGATAAGGTCGTTAGCACTTAGCATGATAAAATGCTTTTTAGTAAAACAAAATTCACAACTATGCTACTCAACAACATCCCATTTACTTGAAAAGAGCCATTGACTTTCTATTTAATAAAAATATAGGCGCAAAAAACTAAGCACATTCACATTATGGCTTTTACCTTATAGTTACAGATAGAGGTATACATGTTCAGTTGACCCTTGATAGAGGGAAAGTAATGCTTTTGATCTCTATACTTTATTCAATTGAAACTTAACCTTCCTTTTAGTGACCTCTAATGGTTTTAACCTTTCAACCAACTCTCAGTTATATCTTCAAAGATAAAAAAAAAAAAAAAAAGAAAGTAAAAACCAGTCAAACATGAAGAGAACCTTGCTAAGTTGCATAGTTATATAGGACTCTTGAAAAAATCAGAGAATTGAAATAAAATGTTGCTAAGAAACCAATTTTTTTTCTTTTACTTAACAAACTGACTAGTATTTTTCAAATAGTTCAATAATCGAAAGAGTCAGAGTTAACCGAACTGGAGTATTTTTTGGTTTTCTAACCGATATTATGAAAAGTCTTAATTATAACTTCTAATCACATATTAGACTAGTGTCAAATATCATATGGAATTTAAATACCATATGCCGAAATTTGGTGTCAACCAATCCGGCTGTTAGACGTGTTAAATCTCCATATCTTTGTTTGTTTTGTATCCAAGATTCATACAGACATTCACACTTCAATGTCCACCTTCAAATCATGTAACAGCTAAAACATTCAGATTAACTTAAATTAAAAGTGTTTTTTTTTTCTCTCTTTAATTTGACTTTATTTTCAATAGGATGAGGAAGGATATAGGAAGCATCCTATCATTCATTCACTTGTATAAAAATCCTCAAATGAATTTCAAAGTTAAACGGTCCAATGGCTTTTCATATTCCAACATGCAATAAAATATACTATAACCAAACATTAGAGTTTCATATATATATATGGTCATTGCATTACTTGAACAACAGGCTGGTTTTGCACTTTGTTTAGTTTTTTGTTCTACTATTGTTAGAACTTTTTCTAGAAAAAAAGGAGTAAAATGCAGACCAATGAGCAGCCGAATACTCAACAACAGCAAGAACCTGTTGGCTCAAGGTATGAAGCTAATACAATTCAGCAGGTAGGACATCCTTGGAGTACTGGACTATTTGACTGCCATGAAAACCAAACTAATGGTAATATCAACTTTTCTTCAATTCCTTATATACCTACTTTACTTATCTAGCTGTTTCATCTTTAGATAAAAATTGCAATATCGTCTTTGAGGGCGTGTAAGACAGACTACTGCATCAGAAAGTCCAAAATTTGACACTACTTTAATCCGTAACTAAATAGGGACTCATGAAATATTTGCTAATAGTTAAATTTCTCAAAATAGGATCCCTATTTATTTTGTCACATTTAAACTATAACTAACCTACACAGCATCTCCAAAAACATACAAATATTTTAGTTGCTAACATATACTTTGTTTCATGGCTTGCAGCTGTTATGACAGCATTTTTGCCTTGTGTAACATTTGGGCAGATATCAGAAGTAATGGATGTAGGAGAACTCAGTAAGCACCTCTATTCCTTAATTCTACAACTTTAATGCACTTATTTGACAGATACTATAAAAACTAATTGTTGATTGTAATGATGAAAGCTTGTCCTTTGGGAAGCTTCATTTACGTGCTAATGATGCCGGCTTTGTGCACTCAATGGATTATGGGATCAAAGTACAGATCAAAGTTAAGGAGAAAGTATGATTTGGTGGAAGCTCCATATTCTGATGTGATTTCTCACATCTTTTGTCCATGTTGTTCCCTATGTCAAGAATTCAGAGAGCTTCAAATTAGAGGACTTGACCCTGCTCTTGGTAATTAATTCACCTCAATTTTCATTGTTTATTTACATCCTCTTGTTGTAAATAAAGATGTTCATCATAAAGTTAAACTATATCTTTCTGCAGGGTGGAATGGTATTATTGCAAGACAGAGAAATGATCAAACATTGAGGAATCCTCCCTCAAACCAATCCATGTCTACGTGACCATTGTTCTTTCAAAAATTAGTGAAAATTGTATTTCTTTTGATTGGTTTTTGTGTTTATGTTGATGCTTGTAATTGAATTATAAGAAAATAAAGGTAGAAGTTGGCAAAGAGCATACAATATAGTTGAATATTGAAGTCAAAGATTTACCAATTGTTTGGTGTGAATACTTTATCTTTATCATTCACTAAGAAGCCCTATTAACAGGCTTCAGCTTACATCAATGCTTGGTAAATAAAAGCATAACATAAAGCTAATTAACTAATAGTTGTGACTCTATCTGTCTTACTTGCAAAACAAGTAATCTATCTTTGACCAAATAAAGTGGTTAAGCCTTAACACCTTTAGGTCCCAAACATGTGGGATTTGCAGGCATATATCATAGAAAACATACTAATAATTTTCTAGTATTGCATTATTAAAAATACATAACCAAGTAATTTGAAATATACTTAAATGCATTTAGTTACACAACTATTGCATTGAAAATTATTGCATTTATAAAAAAACAAACAAAGCCAATTTTGGTGCCTTGCATTTCACCTATTATATGTTTAAACTATATATATATATATATATATATATATATATATATATATATATATATATATATATATATATATATATATATATCTTCAGGCACAAGTTGAGTATACAAACCAAATAGTAAATTTATATTATATATCCTAATCATATACTCCTATTAATACTCATCAAAACAAACAGGAAAAAGGAATATGTCTATCCCATTTGAGTATGAATCATGATCATTTTCTATTAATTAAGCACTTTTGCTCAATAATCAACCCAATTGATTAATCTTATATTAACTCTTCCTCCTTTTAGCCACTTTCTTCACTACTCTTGTGTACTTTCTCAACCTGACCCAAATTCTTGAATTCAGTTAACTCTTTCTCCTTTGAACTAGTTTCATCACTACACTTGTCATCAAATAGTGGATTCACATTCTCGAATTCGGTTAAATCTTCCTCCTTGGAACCATTTTCTTCGGTAACTGCCTTTGATACTTGACCAACAGTAGGTCCATAAGCCCAACTGCATACTAAAAAGTACAATAAATTAAGAGCACTAACTCCAGCTATAACCCAATAGTACTTGTCGAAACGACCCTGGTTAATATTATCAGTAATCCACCCTTGTTTTCCTCCTCTTGAAGTAACGTCTTCTATCGTGCTGAATACAAAAGAAGATACCAAGTTTCCTGCAGCCATTCCCAATCCTCCAAGGGAAGCGGCAACACTAGACATACTCCTTGGAAATTCTGTGTAATAGAATTCATTCTGGCCTATTCCATTGAATGCTTCAGCTATACCACCTAAACAAAGTTGAGGTGCAAGCCACATTGCAGACATTTTCAACACTCCATGAGGATCATTCAAAAATCCTTCTTTTATCGCTTTCTTTCTCCTTATACTCTCAAACGTCGCCGAGGTTACCAAGTGGAGAAAAGATAAAAACAACCCTAATCCCATTCTTGTCTTCGGACTTATCCTCACTGGTTTCCCTTTTATCTTTGATGCTAGAGGAATAAGAACGCGGTCGTAGAGAACAATCCATATAAATATTGCACCTACCATGATAACACTAAAAGATCCTGCTGGAACTTCAAAGTGTGAGGAGATATATCTGTCTAAGGATTTAGCTTGAAGCAATCCAAATGATCCTCCAATGTTGAGAGACATCATGATCCCTGTTGACCACAATGGAATAACTCTAACAATGGCTTTTAGTTCTTCCACTTGATCTACTGTGCATAGTCTCCAAGGATTTGTCGCTGAACCATCTGACGCTACATCTTGCTCGTGATTCTTAATAACACATGCTTTATTCATAAACCTGAATACCAAAACCATATAAACCGATCAAATCTAAGTTTTAATCCGAAAATTGGTTTCTGTACAACCAAATGGTTTTTGAGTCTACATACCTTAGTCTATCAGTTGGAACAAGAAGATCAGAGTCCTTGTTGTGATGATAAAATTCAGCTGAGTTCTGAGATGGTAACTGAAATTTTCTGTTCTTAAAAGCAGCAACAGATACTTGAGCAAAACCAGTGAACAAAGTGGTTCTTTTTGTAATCTTCACGTAAAGAGGAGAAGCAAGAAAGAATAAGATTGTTGATAAAAGCATGAGTGCGGCCGGAACACCAAAACCAATCTTCCAACCAAGATTATCTTGAATATACACAATTATAGTGAGAGCTATTATGACAGCAATAGTTGTAAAAGCATAATACCAACTGAAGAAAATTTCCAAAACTCTATGGTTATTTGGATTATCTTTTCTATTCACTTGGTCAGCACCAAATGCTAAAGAACATGAAAGACCACCATTTCCAATCGACATTAGACCGAACGCAGAGAGTAACACTGCCATTTGACCTTTTGTTGCTGATTTACAGCCTCCAGTTTTAGGGTTGCAAGTAGGAGGCCTTGCTTGTGGAAACATGGCTGTTAACCACAACAGTGTCATTCCCTATAACAAAAAAATTTCAGTGTAAAAACCTTGGCCTAATTCAAAAGCTAAAACTATATCACTTTTGAACAAAAGTACCTACTAGTACTACTCGAATCTAAACATTTGATTTCGCAAAATTGAACCGAATCATAAGCATATTCGAGTCAAAAGATAAGAAAAAGGAATATATATATATATATATATATATATATATATATATATATATATATATATATATATATATATATATATATATATATATATATATATATATATATATACCAGAAAACTGACAGCAGAACCTAATCCAACGCCGAGGAATCGACCTAAATAAGAATCAGCAATGAAAGCACCAACAACAGGTGTGAAATTGCTTGCTGCAGAAGATAAGAGAAGAATCTGGGTAGCTTTTCCAAGATGAAGCCTATAACTTCCCATCAAATATGTTATCATATTTGGTAATAGTCCCAAACTAGCCATCCTAGCAAGTGCTTCATTTGCTGCAACAACAACGAACGAAACCATACCATACAACAAATCTCAAAACTCATTCAGAAAATAGTAATAGTAATCCAAAGTTATAGATAAGATACCAATGATGAAAGGCATGGTGATAAGACCACCCTTGCGTCTTTGTGATTGTTGTGAGATTTCTACCATTTCATCATGAGCATCAACAACTGAAGAAAGTTCAACTTCCTTATCCATTTTCATGATGAGCAAATGGAGGATGGAGTGAAGTGCTGATTTATGTGGAGAGAGCTATATCATTGTTGATGATGATTGAAGAAAGTGGCAAGTGTAATCGTTTTCACGTGTTCATATAGTGTGAATGAACGAATGCATACCTGGAAAGCACTAATATAACAACTCAATATGTGTCTTATTATCAAGGTTCTTTGTATTAAAATGATATACAAGTTACAAACTTTTAAATACTCAAAATTAATCAATCATTGTATTAAAATATCTTGACTCGTTTGATATGTTCACACATGAGGATACTTTGACTTAATGATTTAATTAACCATAGATAAGTGCTCGCTAATTTGGATGTATCACTAACTTTGCATCCTCTTTTATTTGACAAGTAAATGTCAATCAATATTATTAAACTGTATATCTTCTACGAACCATTGATTGTAGACACCAATCCTTTAAATCGGAGAGGAGACTTCATTTTATTATTTTATCAAGTTTTGGTAGACCCTTGTCACCGTCCAAGCTTACAATGTCACTTATTGTTTACTAAATTATCAAATCTTTAACCTTGGTTTCTTATGTACATATATATGGAACTATGTTGAGTTACACTATTCTTGTCATTAAGCATTTGTTTTTCTTATATACTCGTACAAGAATAGTACAAGAGTTTATGAGTATTTGGTTGGTATCATTCTCTTGTTTGTGTATTAAGTAGAGTAACTCTTAACTCTTAAAATCCTCCATTAAGAGAAATCTTTAAAATTCACTTACAAATTTCTCCAAGAGTTGCATCATAGTTTAATCATTTTTATTAGTATAGTATTCATATAAATGGCATGCGGCGACATATATCAAAAGAATAAAATAGTATGCCGCTACATATTCTTAACATGATTGCATGCGGTTATTTCACCTTTTATATATTACTCCTATAATTATAATTAACTAGTGATTGTTTTTTTATATGTACAAATTTAATTCATATCATTAATTCAATATTCAATACAAATCAATAAATATTCAATAAAAAGACTATATTAAAAATACTATGTGTAGAGTATGAATGGACCGTTTTTCTAACATATCAACAATTGTATTTATTTAACAGTTAACAAACTCTACCTCAAAATTTTATTAAGAATCTATTAAATTCTCAATATAAGATATTATAATACAAAACTTAGAATTACAACTATAATTACTATAAATCGCCTAGACTACCAATTGAGAGTCATTCTAAAAAAGAACCCGATTCAATTGTATATGAATGACTTCTTGCATAGTTTCTTTCAGAGCCACTATTATGGAGAGATATCAAATTCCCGTACATTTAGAACAGAATACACCACTATTATTTCTAAAGTACACCCTCTAATCAACATTACACTTCACCCATCATATACTTGCAAACGTCTGAATACCTAACTAATAAAGATGACAAACAGATTCAAACCCGCGGAACTCACCCGCACCCGAACTCGAGATCAACAGGTGAAAATTTGAGTTGATTAAATTTGGGTGCTACTTTGAGTTCACCCAAATTTGTACTTGAAATTCGAAATCACACCCGCTTAGACATTAAATTACATAAGTACCCATAAATATATACAAGTGTAAAAATTAAAGAACTTAATTTTAATTGTAATGTTACCAAATTTGACGGAAAGTTGTAATTTAATTCTTTAATTTCTTTGAGAGACCTTAATAGAATTCTTGTGTTTCAAATTTCAATGTTATTGTTGTATTTTTGTGTTTTGGCCGCGGGTTCGAATTTAGGTGGAAAAATTCGAACACTACAGGTATGGACGTGGATATTATTTTGCCACCCAAATAATTTTTGGATTTGAGTTTGGGTGATAATTTCGAGTGTGAATAATCCAATTCTATTATAATTTTTATAGTAGAATCTGTATATCCTCTACGAAAAATTGATCTCCGATACTAATCCTTTAAATCAGAGTAGAGACTAGAGATGATTACGTGCTAAGACTTTATTTTATTATTTAAATAATAAAAAGAAATGAGTGTTTGGTTTAAATACTAAGACTTTAGTACACCCTTACCACCGTCTTAGCCTACAATTTCAATTGTTGTTTACTAATTTCTCAAAATCTTTAAGCTTGGTTTCACATGTACAGAACGATGTTTGCACTATTCTTATCATTAATCATTTGTTTTTCTTATCTGTTCATACATGTACAACAATTTATGAGTATTTGGTTGGTATTATTCTCTTGTTTGTGTATTTGAAGAATATGTGGAAATTAAATAATAGTAGGTATTACATTGCTTTTTTATCATAAGTTATTTTGAATTTTTCACACATATTAAAAAATAGTAACTGTTATTGTATGAAAATAAAAAATTATAAAGAAATTTATAAAATTATTTTTCATTAATGACATATAAAAGATAAATTTATATAATTGAAATAAATGAAAATAATAAATATTTAAAAATAGAATAAATAAAAAATTAGTATTAATTATTCATTGAAATTGTAAAATGACTTATATTATGTTACACTTTTTTAAGCGACTTATAATAAAAATATACAGCGGTTTAACAACAGAGATATAAATTACGTGCATAATAATTTTATGATGACCATTACTCGAAGAAAATCTTTAGACAAAGCAAAATTACAGAATCACATATTTATAGGAACTAAAAATGTATTTAACCCTTAAAATTATTAAATGTCTATGGTTATTAGTAATTGGCATGTTAAGGATATTATTGTGAGGGCATGAGTCATATTTTCATGATGTCAAAACCGTACACTTTCCTAAATATGACTTAAGTATCCTTGGATAAGCAAGACACACAAGTGAGGCATGAAAGCTAAAGACAACAAGTTTTTTGGCAAGAAATGCGCAGATGCATCGACAGATACAGGGCTCTGGTCGGCACACCCTCTTATGCAACCCCAGGTTGTTCTGTGTCGACCCATTGGTCGACTAAAAAATCTTGCTGAACTGGGTGGCAAAAATTATGCAAGTTGCGTCGACGCATCCCGCTGGTGCGGTCTACGCATTAAGAAATTTTTGGCCCTCCATGGGCTTGGGTTGTGTTGCGCCGACCCTCCCTCCTAGAGCGGTCGACCGCAACTTAAAAATGTTGCAATTTTCTTTTAATTTTTTGTCTTGTAATTGAGTTATCACTAACACATATAAATAGTATTTTGTTTCATTTTGAGCAGCCATCAAGAATATAGTGAAAGATACACATAGATTGCACTTCATCTTTGTAACACCCCAAATCTACCCATCGAATATTAATAAAAATCAGAGTGCAAAATTTTATCATACATGGGATGCCATATTTACTTCACATAAAAACAACATATATTAATTATATTTATTCAGATACATAACACTTAAAACCTGGATGAACCTGTAATAAAATTAATTCAACTTCCAATCAACTACAATTCACTAATATCTTTATTCGGCTAAAATAACTTCCACAACAACATGGTACTTCATGAATTCAACTTAAAGGTCAATAACTTAAAGTAATAAAAAAAAATGACACAATAAAAGAAACATATATCGTTCACCCCCCAAGTGCTACGTATCAGAGCAAATGACACTAACTCGAACTAACAAATGTAACAGCTACTAAGCATCAACTAATCTTCCTGATTACTTACACGTTACCCATGTAGAGGCAACATCACAACATAAGGGGTGAGATATCGAAGAATATAAACAAAGTATAATAATCAATATATTAGACCAGAATTATACAAATTTCACCGCTTCGTACAACAATCATACAACAACTGATAAACAACTTAATAGCAACAACAAGACAATTTTAATCAATCAACATAACACTTAAATCAGCACAACTTAATAACAACAACAACTTATAACAAACAACTACTCATAACAACAACAACTTGAATCAACACAACTTATAACAAACCGCAACTTATAACAACAACAAAACGACAATCAACAAATAACGTAATAATAAAAACAACTTCAATATGCAACTCAAAATGCGACTCAACTATCCATATTCATGTGTTACCATCGGAGCAGAACTCCCAACTTAAACTATGTCAGGTTATCGAGGCATTCAACAAGGCATAAGCCTTCAACTTTCAATGTGGTGCCATCAAGGCCAAGGCATAAGCCTTCAACTTTCAACATGGTGCCGTCGAGGCCAAGGCATAAGCCTTCAACTTAATAATGCAAATTCTATGGTACGCGACCACAACCACAACATCAAATTATTCAACACAACACAACAACGATAAATGCAACAACAACAAACAACTTATTCAACATTGGTCACAAGAGCTGCAAATTCAGAAACTTAACAACATTGGTCATAAGACCTGCAACTTAATCAACGCATCATCAATAACATATAAACAACAGCTCAACGACATCGTAAAATATGCACCAACTGCAACAACTTAAACCAACACTGGTCGTCAGACCTATAACTCAAAAATAGAATTTTTTACTGTACTAGCATGCTTTTAAATGATATATACCACACTACCATTCAACTCACCACTAAATCCCAATATACCATCCATTCAAAAAAAAAACGAAAAAGTTGAACCTCCGCCCAAGCAATGGGCGGTTGCTTTAAAAATCAGAACACCACCGCCCATCCAATTGGCTGGCATGTGTGTTTGTCTTTTTTTTTTTTTTAATTCAAAATATAAAGAAATTATATATTTATATATATATATTTATATAATTACTATATATTTAATATATATTTCTTTTTAACAAATAAATAATTTATTTAAATAAATAATTTAGTAAATCTTATTATTATTTAAGTATATTAAATTATTATAATAAATAATTAATATAATTTTTAATATAATAATTAAATAATAAATATTATAATTATAAAATTTAATAGTAAGTACTATAAAAAAATTAATATTTATTTTTTTATATTATAATGAAATATTAATTTATTTATATTATAAAAGTAAAACAATTAAAAATAAAAAAAGTACTTCATTAATTATTGAACCAACATTTACAAAAAAGAAAAGAAAAAGTACATGAAAACAATTGAAATTTAATGGGGATCTTGACCCGGACGTGTTAAGCGTTGGTGGGTTCCACAACGAGGAGCTTGTCTGTTGGCCCGTAGACGCATACCTTGACGTTGCTCTGCATTTTGTTGTTCTGCATCTTGTGGTTGAGTAGAAGGTCCAGCGTCATTGTCATTCATCAAAAATGTAGTTATCATGTCATCATTGGTGAAAGTCGGTTCAGCGGCACTTCCATAACTTAATCTTGTACCCTCGAAATTCCAATTAGGTAGGTTCTGGCGGTGTTTGGCTATGCATTGCGGGTTGGTAACATTCGGGTGTGGTAAAATATTGGGGTTGGGAAAAATGCATTTGTTGTTGGGGTGGTTGTTGGGTGTGGTATTGTGGGGTTTGTTGAGTGGGGTATTGTGGGGTTTGTTGAGTGGGGTATTGTGGTACGTTATGTGATGTAGATGGAAAAAAATTTGAAAATTGTTGTTGATGGGATTGTTGGGTTTGGGTAAAAGATGGTTGCGTTGGGAAGAATGGTAGTTGGGTGTTAGTGAATTGTTGTTGGTTGGTCATGAATGAGGGTTGGGGGTAGGTGTTTGATGATGGCCCGGTGTGTTGGACGTTTGAAGATGATGGTTGGTTACGAGGGTCAAATAAATAGTTATTTGGTGACAAATATAAATATGAAACAGACTTATACCAATTCATGTAACCTTGACTCGGGTAAGAAAAAAAATATAATTTGCATGGAGAAAATTCTTAGAGTATGGCTAAGATGAAACATAAAAATTGTATGGAACAAATGTTAGTACACTTACATATGCCAATATGTTTGCCAATGTTCCTCGATGAGTTTCTCCGTAATGTAGCAGAGCCATTGTGCGTATATGAATATATGAGGATTGAGGATTGAGAATATGGTGTAGATTATATGAAGAGAAGGAGTTGAGGGTTGATGATATGGTGTAGATTATATGAAGAGAAAGAGTTGAGGGTTGATGATATGATATAGGTTATATGAAGAGAAAGAGTTGAGGGTTGGATGGTATTTATAGAGTAGAATAGAATGATATAGGTGGATAAAAATTAATTGTAGATATGAGATGGTTGGGGAAATTTATTTGAAAGAGTTAAATTATGGTTGGGGAAATTTATTTGAAAGAGTTAAATTATGGTTGGAGAAATTTATTTGAAAGAGTTAAACTATGGTTGGAGAAATTTATTTGAAAGAGTTAAATTATGGTTGGGGAAATTTAATTTTAAAGAGTAGGAAGATTTAAATTATAGTTTGAATTATATTTTTAGAAGAGTTAGATTATTGTTGGGAGAAAAATAATAAATTAATTTTTTTTAAATTAATAAAGTAAGAGTTAAATTATTTTAAATAATTTAAATTAACTTCTTTTTTTTTTAAATTAATTTTAAAGAGTAGGAAGATTTAAGTTATAGTTTGAATTATATTTTTAGAAGAGTTAAATTATTGTTGGGAGAAAAATAATAAATTAATTTTTTTTTAAATTAATAAATTAAGAGTTAAATTATTTTAAATAATTTAAATTAACTTTTTTTTTTTGAATTTAATTTTAAAGAGTAGGAAGATTTAAATTATAGTTTAAATTATATTTTTAGAAGAATTAAATTATTGTTGGGAGAAAAATAATAAAGTAATTTTTTTTTAAATTAATAAATTAAGAGTTAAATTATTTTAAATAATTTAAATTAACTTTTTTAAAAAAAAATTAATTTTAAAGAGTAGGAAGATTTAAGTTATAGTTTGAATTATATTTTTAGAAGAGTTAAATTATTGTTGGGGGGAAAATAATTTGAATGAGTTGAATAATGGAAGAGTTGAATTATTGTTTGGGGGAAAGTGCTATGAAAGAGTTAAATTATACAAAGAAGCAGTCTGCTACGTGAAGCTTTGCATTGAAATGTCATTCAATGCCTCCGCAGCTAGCATGGGCGGTGCCTCAGCTTTTCCCTGACACACCTCATACGCAATGGGCGGTGGTGTTTTATTCGCTGACACACCGCACCTGGGATGGGCGGTGGTATGCTTGCATGCCTGCCACGTGTTGTGCTCCGCAGCTAGCATGGGAGGTGGTGTGTTTGGATGCCCATTTCGAATCTTGACTGCATTGACTACGGAATGGGTTAATATTTTATAAAATGAATACTTCAATGTTATAAATATAGCTTTTAGTGCTGTATTTTGTATCAACTCAAATATTTCTACACATAACTGAAATATTTCTCCACAAAACTCAAATATTTCTACACATAACTGAAATATTTCTCCACAAAAATCAAATATTTCTCCACAAAACGCAATTTTTTTTCCAGAAAACCCAAATATTTTTTCAAAAGAATATGTCTTCAAATCAACAAAATTATGTGGTTGATGTTCATTACAACGGAGAGATCCTTGTCTCCAATGATATCGGCATTGTATTCGAAAATACCGATGTTTGTCGAATCATACTTCAAAGAAATTCTAAGTTTGAATACCTGAAGGAGATGATTCAAACGAGAATGCAATCTGAAGATGTTTCACAAATTATATATCGAAATGCTGTTCATTTTGGTGATAACAATGTGAAATATGTTCCATTGAAAATCATGACGATGATGATGTGGAAACAATGTTTTGCAACCATGAATTGTCTGGTTTGTATGCGATTGATTTATATATCAAATTCCAAATCAATAACCCTGTTGTACCTGAACCAGTCTCCATAATTCCAAATGAAGAAGTTGGTGACGACGATGAAGAACAGGAGTCCGAGGTTTTGCATATTGCAAGCCTATATTGCAAATTGATGGTACATGGTTATATGGTAAATACAAAGGTACACTACTAATGGCGGTAGCACAAGATGGAAATAGTAATATTTTCCCAATTGCCTTTGCCATTGTTGAAGGTGAGACGGCGGATGGTTGGGGGTTCTTTCTAAAGAACTTGAGAATTCATGTAGCTCCCAACCGATCGTGTTTGATTTCGCACACGCATCTATTGAAAGCGCTTACAACAATCCTGAAAATGGTTGGCATAATCCTCCATCTTTCCATGTTTATTGCATCAGACATATCGCGCAAAATTTTGTTAAGGAAATCAAGGACCGAAGCCTCCGGAAAACAATGATCAACATGGGTAAGTCTATTTTATTCACGTTTTATGTAACATTATTATTACACCTTAATATTAACACCTTTTTTCTTAAACCATATAGGGTATGCGTTGAACCAACCGACATTTAAGTATTATCGCCAAAAGATTGGCATGGCTAACCCGATGCTTTGGCGTGGATAGACAAAATTCTGTTGAAAAATGGGCGAGGCATTTGATGAAGGTCGTCGATGGGGCACATGACAATGAACCTTGTCGAGTCACTAAATTTATTCAAAGGAACTTCAATCGCCCATCACGCAATTATACAAACAACGTACTATAGAATGGGTACACTCTTTGCTAAAAGGGTGCAATGTGAGTGCGATCTTGAATTCGCCAATCATTTACAAAGCAATGCGTGAAGGTCATGAAACACGAAACATCAAAATCCTCCACGCGGGTTAGCGTTTTGACTACAATAATAACACTTTTAGTGTGAAGGAAACCATTGACCACGGTGAGGGGAAGCCTATGGGACGTTACAAGGTCAACTTGAGCGATTATTGGTGTGGTGTGGAAAGTTTCAAGCATACCGTCGCCTTGTTCACATGTTATCGCTGCATGTTCTGTGGTGCGTAGTGACGCATATCTTCTATTGGCTGACGTTTACAAGGTGCCTAACCTTTTGGAGTTTACAGTACAAGTTTTCCCGTTCTACCGTTAGAGGCGTATTGGCCTACTTATGAGGGAGACCAAATTTGCCACAACCCAACCATGAGGCGCAATAAAAAAGGTCGTCCTGTAAGCACCCGTATTACAATAGAAATGGACAATTTTAATAAATTGGAGAGAAAATGTGCATTGTGTCGTCTCCCGGGGCACAACCGAAAACGATGCCCTAATGTAGGAACTAGTAACAATTAGTTTCTGTTTTCATGCTTCTAAGTTGTATTATATAATGACATCAAAAAAATTAGTGTTTCATCCACTACTACTTTTGTATTTAATATAAATTTTACATCACATTAATTACCTACTTGCACAAAAATTAATAAGTAACAACAACATTTAACCTAAACAACATTAACAAGTTCAAAACACACACACAAATTAAATACTTAAACAAACATAAATCTTTGACACCAAAATATCTCTAGGATATTACAATCAACAACACGATCTCGGTTGATCCCATCATCATCATAAGGACACTTGCATTGTTGTGAACAAGTCTCCAAGAACGATTTGGTCCGTTTAAGCCGGGTTCCACAACTAGCCTCTCAATCTTTTGGATCTTCTCACCTTCCCCCATTTCTTCCCCCAACCATCCGGCCAAGTGCCTATGGGTGCTCCAATCTCTGCGTGTTAAGCAGTTTGATCTTCATCGGAGGCTTCACAGGAGAAAAAATCAAAGTGGCATCTCTTTTCATGTATGGAAACTCTGGGAACTCTCTGTCAGTTGAAGACATTTTTATGAGAGAAGTGAAGAGTTATGTGTAAGTGTGGTGATCCAACATCAATGGTATTTATAGCCTACAATAAAATTAATAAAATAATTAAATAATGAGACTCTCTGCCCATCACAGTGGCGGAACCGTACAAAAATAAAATAAACAATGTCTCCGCCCATCACAGTGGCGGAACCGTACAAAAATAAAATAACCAATGTTTTCTGCCCATTACAATGACGGAACTGAATTTAAATAATAAATTAATAAAAATTTATATTTAATATATATTAAATATATAGTAAATATATAAAATATATATAGAAATATATATTAAACATATATATATAATTACTTTTATAATATAAAAAAATAAATATTAATTTTTTTATAGTACATACTATTAAATTTTATAATTATAATATTTATTATTTAATTATTATATTAAAAATTATATTAATTATTTATTATAATAATTTAATATACTTAAATAATAATAAGATTTACTAAATTATTTATTTAAATAAATTATTTATTTAAATAAATTATTTATTTGTTAAAAAGAAATATATATTAAATATATAGTAATTATATAAATATATATATATATAAATATATAATTTCTTTATACTTTGAATTAAAAAAAAAAAAAAAGACAAACACACATGCCAGCCAATTGGATGGGCGGTGGTGTTCTGATTTTTTAAAGCAACCGCCCATTGCTTGGGCGGAGGTTCAACTTTTTCGTTTTTTTTTTGAATGGATGGTATATTGGGATTTAGTGGTGAGTTGAATGGTAGTGTGGTATATATCATTTAAAAGCATGCTAGTACAATAAAAAATTCTCAAAAATATCCATCATCGGGACAATTAAATTTATTCAGCTGTGCCTGCAAATCAACGTATTCAACATCGTTTCAACAAAATAAACCAACCACAATTGCCTATTAATAAATACTAACTACCCCGACAAATCTCGGTTAATTCCGGACAACTAATTTTACCGCTTAAATTACTAATTCGGCTAATTTGGTACTGTTTCTATTCACTGTTATCACTGCCAAATATTAACTAGCTTCTACTGGTTTTATTATTCTGATATAATTATTTACTCTACATTCAAAATCATACAGTCATCCAAATTCATCTCTAATACTAAATTATACCAATATTTATTAGAAAACTTGTTGTCCATTATTTTTCTGTTTCTGCTAATTTTCATTATATCGATCTAACTCATAACAGTATTATTTATTTCTCCTGAGCTAGTACCTCCAACATATTTTATGTCTCAAGTTCATTTATTTACAAATATATATATATATATATATATATATATATATATATATATATATATATATATATATATATTTCTATTCTTCTCTTTGTACAATGTCACAAATATTTTCTTAAACTACAAAACTTGCCCAAAAAAACAATTACAGTACTAATTTCATGGCTACAAGGGGAGATGGAAAGTGAGGAGTGGGGCGCCCACCCTAGCCAAGGGGCACCCGCCCCCTTAAGGATGTGGGGCCCACTCTTCTATTCTCTTAAAATGTGGGACGGTCGTCCCTACCATTCTTCTTCTTCTACCTATGTATTTTATGTCAATACAACGTCATATATTCTTATTATTCCGCTCCTATTATTCATGATTTTCCAGAATTATTTTTTCGATTCAACAATTTAATTATACAACATCTTAAGTATGAAATTCACAGCAACGCAAAACCGATAACAACAACAATATGAACAACTTTTTAACCAGTACAATTCATCAATGGTAGATCATAATTTCATCAAGATCAAACTCAACAAAATTCAACGTAACACAGTAAAATTCATACAAGTCCCAATCACACATATCAATCATCATATTCCCGGTTATAAAATTCGAACCCCACCCTTACCTTGGTTTTACGGTCGGTCGAATTCCCCAGTCGAAACTTTAATTTTCTGTTCTAGACGGCAACTTCACGTATGCTCTCTTCTCCAACCTTGGTGCCTCTTATGCCTCTTTTCACTTTTTCCAAACACTTGTCTCTTACTGATACCAAACAAAAACCTAATTTCCTATTTTCTCTTATCACTACTCCACTTAGTCAATATTTTCTTATAACTCTTATTGGGCTTAACATATTCATACCTCCACTCTACTACACACCATTACATACTTAAGCCCACATAAGTAAATCTCATAATTCTCTTAATGTTATTTTTGATAATATTCCACAACTTAAATCAATTTATCACTTAAATAATGCAAACAATTCCCAATTTCAACAATTCCAATAATTAAATCCTTAAATAATTTAATTAAATGATTAATTAAATTTGGGGCATTACAACTCTCTCCCACTTAAGATATTTTTGTCCTCGAAAATCTATCTGACACAACCCTCATCAACTTCGCCTCCAACTCTCTGATTCTCAATTGCGTTTGACAATACTTCGACTACTACTTTTCCGATACTACAACAACTCAACATAGTTTGAACCCACCACTCATACATTGTTCTTTCAATACTCTTGCTACATAATCATCACTGCTTCAATTAAATTACAAAGTAGTAACAACTATCACTCACTTACACTTGGCTATGCAACATCGCATCCTCATTATCTCAAAGACATCTTCGACACCGAAACACCTACACCATTTCATTCTCACAGACTTTTGGATGTCAATTATCAACAACTCCACTCATACTGTCGTATCTCATAGCCAGTCTAATCACTAATCAACTCCATCATATTTTGGAATATTTTTCCTCTTTAACAGTGACTAACAACAAAACTGTAGCCACAAAAACAAAATCATTACAGCATCATCTTAACAGCATAATTCAATCATTATACCCACAACTCATCATCACCCAACAACCACCGTAACACCACAAAATTCTGAGAAGTCACATCACCTTGACACATCATTCTTACATCAATAATTCTCTGAATCAAACATATAGAGCCGTATACTTATAGCAACTGTGTTACATACACTTCTGATGCACAACTCTGATAATCTATTTTAATTAGTGCTCATTCGAACCTTGGTCAACTAACTAGTTTATAAGTCTCATTTTAGTCTAAGACTTCCTTCAACATTCGTCATAGCGTGGTCTTGACAATCTCATCGATACAACATCCATCGCTTTACTCACTGTTAAGATAGCAAGACAATTATATACCATCAAATAGGATTCTGTCTAATATCAACAAGAGATTAAGGGTGATCAGTTCCTCAATTTGTCAATAGACAACTGACAACCATAATAGAGTATAAACCATAATTACCAACACTAACAGTTTCCTTTAGAGCTTGTAATTGAGTCACCTAAAGCATCATAATTCAACAGCTTCCAAAACCATTCGAACATGCCAACACTGATGTCTTACAACTACATACTACCACATCTCTGATGATAACATCAGACAAAAATCCTGTACACCATTACCAACACTTCCTATTCTTGGAATCATACTCTTTGCATTTCCAACTATGACTCGCGGTTCAAAAGATTCCATCAACTCCAACAACTTCTACAAATTTTTCAATCACTTACCAATAATTCCACAGTAAGATCTACAACAATCCGTCACTTTATTCCCTCGTCAACATCTTCCGCAACTCTACTTAAACAATAACTTCTCAGTCCATAAACAATGTTGAACATATCAGCTTTCTAAATTCCATATGATAATAATCATCCTTTTCCCAAGACACTCCAACTTGTTAAACAACAAGAATCTTAAATCCATGTTACCTTCGAATTCAGGAAATAATGAAGCTTCAAAAACACTTGAACCGTAGCCATCAGCAGCATACTAATCTAACATCTCACAACCGAACACATCCGAGAAGCAAAGCTTCTCCACCACTTAGATTCAACTCAATTCATGCAGACAATATATTAGAACCACAACAAGTACCGATAGTGTTTCACACACTTATCGTGTACAGAGGAATAAGCAATATTAGACGACACTGGCCGAACGAACCAAACTGCTCTGATACGACTAATGTAACACCCCAAGTCTACCCATTGAATATTAATAACAATCAGAGTGCAAAATTTTGTCATACATGAGATACCGCATTTACTTCACATAAAAACAACATATATTAATCATATTTATTTAGATACATAACACTTAAAACCTGGATGAACCTGTAATAAAATTAATTCAACTTTCAATCAACTACAATTCACTAATATCTTTATTCGGCTAAAATAACTTCCACAACAATATGGTACTTCATGAATTCAACTTAAAGGTCAACAACTTAAAGTAATAACAACAAATGACACAATAAAAGAAACATCTATCGTTCATCCCCCCGAGTGCTACATATTAGAGCAAATGACACCAACTCGAACTAACAACTGTAATAGCTACTAAGCATAAACTAATCTTCTTGATTACCTGCACGTTCCCCACGTAAAGGCAAAATCAAAATAGAAGGGGTGAAATATCGAATAATATAAACAAAAGTATGATAATCAATATATTAGACCAGAATTATACAAATTTCACCGCTTCGTACAACAATCATACAACAACTGATAAACAACTTAATAGCAACAACAAGACAATTTTAATCGATCAGCATAACACTTAAATCGGCATAACTTAATAACAACAACAACTCATAACAACAACAACTTGAATCAACACAACTTATAACAAACCACAACTTATAACAACAATAAAATGACAATCAACAAATAACGCAATAATAACAACAACTTCAATATGCAACTCAAAATGAGACTCAACTATGCATATGCACTTGGTACCATCGGAGCAGAACTCCCAACTTAAACTATGCCAGGTTATTGAGGCATTCAACAAGGCATAAGCCTTCAACTTTCAACATGGTGCCATAAAGGCCAAGGCATAAGCCTTCAAATTTCAACATGGTGCCATCAAGGTCAAGGCATAATAAGCCTTCAACTTAATAATGCAAATGATATGTACGCGACCACAACCACAACTATAACTTATTCAACACAACACAACAACGAAAAATGCAACAACAACAAACAACTTATTCAACATTGGTCACAAGACCTGCAACTTCATAACAACTTAACAACGTTGGTCATAAGACCTGCAACTTAATCAACGCATCATCAACAACATATAAATAACAGCTCAACAACAACGTAAAATATGCATCAACTGCAATAACTCAAACCAACATTGGTCGTCAGACCTACAACTCAAAAATGTCCATAATCGGGACAATTCAACTTATTCAATTGTACCTGCAAATCAACGTATTCAACATCGTTTCAACAAAACAAACCAACCACAATTGCCTATTAATATATACTAACTACCCCGACAAATATCGATTAATTCCGGATAACTAATTTTACAGCTTAAATTACTAATTCGGCTAATTCGGTACTGTCACTGCTATCACTGCCAAATATTAACTAGCTTCTACTGGTTTTATTATTCTGATGTAATTATTTACTCTGCATTCAAAATCATACAATCATCCAAATTCATCTTTGTTACTAAATTATACTAGTTTTTATTAGAAAACTTGTTCTCTACTATTTTTCTGTTTCTGCTAATTTTCACTATATCGAACTAACTCATAACAATACTATTTATTTCTTCTAAAATAGTACCTCCAACATACTTTATGTCTGAAGTGTTCATTCAATTACACACACACACACACACACACACACACACACACACACACACACACACACACATATATATATATATATATATATATATATATATATATATATATATATATATATATATATATATATAGCAATTATACATCAACACCAAACAAAACTCCAATTTAACACACACACATAACAGAAAACAGGGAGGCCTAAAGGGACAAGGTGGGGCGCCCACCCTCTCTCATGTCGGGCGTCCGCCCTCTTCTTCCTATGCATATAGATATTATTTTCTATTCTTCTCTTTGTACAGTGTCACAATTATTTTCTTAAACTACAAAGTTGGCCCAAAAAAACAATTATAGTACTAACTTCATGGCTACAAGGGGAGATGGAAAGTGAGGAGTGGGGCACCCACCCTAGCCAAGGGGCGCCCGCCCTCTTAAGGCTGTGTGTCCCACTTTTCTATTCTCTTAAAATGTGGGACGGTCGTCCCTACCATTCTTCTTCTTCTACCTATGTATTTTATGTCAATACAACATCATGTATTCTTATTATTCAACTCCGATTGTTCATAATTTTCTAGAATTATTTCTTCGATTCAACAATTCAATTATACAACATCTCAAGTATGAAATTCACAGCAACACAAAACCGATAACAACAACAATATGAACAACTTTCTAACCAGTACAATTCATCAATGGCAGATCACAATTTCGTCAAGATCAAACTCAACAAAATTCAACGCAACACAGTAAAATTCATACAAGTCCCAATCCCACATATCAATAATCATATTCTCAGTTATAAAATTTGAACCCACCCTTACCTTGGTTTTACGGTCGGTCGAATTCCCCGGTCGAAACTTCAATTTTTTGTTCTAGACGACAACTTCATGTATGCTCTCTTCTCCAACCTTGGTGCCTCTTATGCCTCTTTTCTCTTTCTCCAAACCCTTGTCTCTTACTGATACCGAACAAAAACCTAATTTCCTTATTTCTCTTATCACTCCACTTAATCAATATTTTCTTATAACTCTTATTGGGCTTAATATATTCATACCTCCACTCTACAACACACCACCACATACTTAAGCCCACATAAGTAAATCTCATAATTCTCTTAATATTATTTCTGATAATATCCCACAACTTAAATCAATTTATCACTTAAATAATGCCATCAATTCACAACTTCAAAATTCTAATAATTAAATTTAGGGTGTTACAATCTTTATCCCTCTTCTCAAAATTCAACCTCTACACATAATCATAGTTGTTGAATCAAGACTCGAGCAATGGTGATAACGTTCAAATTGAAGATTCATTTTTGATTTGGGTTGTGCTTTGTGGGCTTGTTCATGAATAAAACCATTAGGATTTTGTCCTCCAAGATTCCAATTGGTGAGAGGGTTTTTGGTACAAGTTTTTGCTTCAACGGATTCAACCGAGTGAAAGGGTCGAGGAACAGTGGGTTTGCTTGATCAAGTAACTGTAGCCGGAGGATCGTGAAGGAATATTTGGGGTCAATCTTGTTTGTTCGAAATCAGTCGAGAGAAAAAATTATGCAGCAAATTGGTAGTGCATTTGAGTATCGGTAACCGGAGGTTTGTTCGAAGAGATTGACGCTTGGTTTGTCTCAAACCAATGAAGGGAAAAAATATATTCATCACCAGTAGTTGAATTGTGTGAATTGGGAAATGTTTCCTTACCTGTTACATTTTGCAATTTTATACAAATTATCTCAATTCTAGATTCTAGAATTGGGGGCAGACATACCCTACGCGAGGATGATAGGGGGAACTGCCTTAACAAATCTTGTGTTCTTCTTTGCATTTTTAAGTTCGATACTTGCTTGCTATTGTTGGAATAATATACAAGTGTGAGTAAGTGGAGAAATAGTCCAATATTGAATAGGAATATGGATACTTAAGCATATATAAGTGAGCGAATCCACTCACCTAAAACCTTAAGGTTTTAGGTGGACATGTAGTGTGTCTCCCATAAAGGTGTGTTGCTCAAAACAGAAAGTCCCGAAATTAAGAATGCTTCTCGCTTGATCCTCCCTCGATTGTTGCGCCAACATTTGGTACCATGAGCCTCTGGTTTCAAGATAGGGACCTGGCTTACTTGTATCGAAAGTATCTCCATACGGGCAAGGGTAAGAGTCCTGCATGTAGGTAGAAGTGTCATGTTAAAGAGAGTCAACATCGGTACAAGTGTAAGGAAGAGCATTGTGGTAGACTCACACTTGAGGGGGAGTATTGGAAATATTACAAGTGTGAGTGTGGTGACTTGAGTACTTATAAGTGAGAGAACCCACTCACCTATCACCTTAAGGTTTTAGGTGGACAAGTGGTGTGTCTCTCACAAGGTGCTTGTTCCTCAACTTTATATCAATGCTCCTACTATTAACTCACTCTAACATGGTATCTAGAGCCTTGGTTCGAGAAAGGGATCAGAAGGAACTTGTATCAAAACGCGCCCAAGAAGTGGTGCCCGTTGCAAGATGTCAATGACAGTACAAATGGGGAAGCATTATGGACTCACACTTGAGGGGTAGTGTTGGAATAATATACAAGTGTGAGTAAGTAGGGGAAATAGTCCCATATTGATTAGGAATGTGGAGAATTAAGCATATATAAGTGGAAGAATCTACTCACCTATCACCTTAAGGTTTTAGGTGGACAAGTGACGTGTCTCTCACAGGGGTGCTTGTTCCTCAACTTATATCAATGCTTCTACTAGTAACTCCCTCTAACAGCTATAAGTTGTGTTATTCGTATTGTCAAACTTGCGTCGACTGAATTTGTGGCGTGTCGAGTTCATTTTACTACATCGGTAACAATCCGTTTGGTTGTTACTTAAGAAATCTCACCATCACAATTTGGTAAACTCAAGCCTCGTGGATTTTGCACACAAGGTGTTTGACAAATTGATTCATACACAAATTCACTTAGTGATAGACTTTATTCTTATACAAACTCATTGGAAGTATAACATACTCATTGAGTTTGTTTAAGTGATTGAATATTTGAGTATTAATTGTATTGACTAACATTTTTCTCATACTATCCCTTACGATTCGCATATCCGATCTTTTTCAATAGTGGATCGTTTAGACGATTGAAAATTCAGGGAGCTTTCGCATTAAATTTTCAAAAGCGTAAAATTTCAAACAAACGATCTATTCAACACCCCTTCTAGATCGATCACATCGTCTAACAATTATTTGCTGAAATATTCTTTCGAAATTTCTGAATTTATTTTATTGAAATTTTAAATATAATTTTATTGTACATGTTTTTTCTAATTATAATATCTTAACACGTGCCCTTAAAACATATGTTAGCATGACCCTAAGTATAAAATTAAGTTTAAGTTCATGTATTAAAAAACTAATCAGATATTTTACTTAATAGGTTTGCTATCCTGACATTTTTTCTGTACACTACATCGTATAGCCATTTTAATTATATCCGAATAAATAATAAAATAATATGTGGGCCATCGTGTGTGTATATATATATATATATATATATATATATATATATATATATATATATATATATATATATATATATATATATATATATATATATATATATATATATATATATATATATATAAATGAATAGTGCATAAAAACGGTACATGAATAATGACTTTTAATACTAAATAAAGTTGATTAATGAAATATAAAAACTTGATTAATAAAATGATAAAGTTGGTTAATAAATTTTAAGATATTAAAAATATTTTGCAGTAAAATAAAGTTGGTTAATAAAATGTAAAAAATTAGTTAATGAAGTGATGAAGTTGATTAATACACATTCGGATATTAAAAATAATTCTTAGTGGTAAAATAAATTTGGTATAATAAAATATAAAAAATTGGTTAATAATGTTATAAAGTTGGTTAATGTACTTCTAGATTTTTAGTAAATATGAAGTTGGTTAATAAAATATAAAATATTGATTAATTAAGTTATAAAGTTGATTAATGATATTTTATCTAAAAAATTATTAATTTTTCTTAATTATTTAAAAAATAATAAATTTATTATGATAATATTTTACTATTTACCGTATTGATCAACATTTAAATACCACATTGGCGTAAGTATTTGGTGTAAGAATAGTTTTTTTTTCTTTACTTAAATATCTTGCTCATTGCATAGGTTCACATGATGTATACTTTGACGTATTTATTCTATTAACCATAGATATAAGTGCGCACTCATTGTGGATAGTGGATACATACCACCAAGTTTGCTTTCTCTTCCAAACTAAATTGGTTGTAATGATTATTTATTAGTGGAAAATGAGTTGAAACATAAAAATTTACATTCATTTCTTTCATAGAATAAATGTCCATCAGTAGTTTAGACTTAGTACTCCCTCCATCCCACGGATCCATGATCTACTATTTTATTTATATTAAAAAAAATGTATATATTCTATAAAAAAAAGTATAAAAATAAAAAAGAATACTACTTTTATAGTATATTTAATTATGTATAAAAAATATGAGATTTTTATTAATTAAAATATAGAATTAAAAAAAATAATGAAATTAAAAATTTAAATGAAATATTTATTTTAAATTATTATTTTATTTTAAAATCACTTGTTATATATATAACGGAAGGAGTATATTTATTTGTCAAGATGATAAAGCAAAGTAAAGGCACTTGCAAATTTGTCCAACAGTTGTATCGGTTTAAATTGGAGTGACAAATAGATATGTCCGTTCTATTTAAGTCTGTCATACTAAAGTTCATAAAAAATGAAGTGGAATGGAGCAGACATAGTTTAAGATGCAAATATAAAATTTATCTCCGTCCCACAAAAAGTGAGTGCGGAGCGGAAAAAACCCGCGAGTACTGTACCTTTAAGCTTATAAATACAAAAATTATATAAATGCATGTGTCATCAAAAATCCAGTAAAAAATAGAGCGCACAAAGCCGTCATATTAGAGGGTGAAGACCTAAACTCTTGGCTCATCCTACGCTAAAATGCGGGTAAAACGAATATGCTCAACGGGTCGGACCCGTTTTGTCACCCTATTTAAATAGTTAAAGAATTTTCATTTGAATATATTCCTACAAATAACATCCCACTACATATTTTAACCACTATTGCACGAGGGTTTTAACGTTTTAGTACTAAAAATTACAACAAAATATATTTATAGGCCATGCATGTGTTATCAAATAGTATTTTCGAATTCTGAATAATGTATTTATAGGTCATGCATGTGTTGTTTCACAAGTTTGCAACTCTTGATGAAACAACACCTTTTCCGCATAAGATTGCAATGGTTCGTCTATAGTTACATTATGTACCACTTTATGAAGTGTTGTGTATTTTGAATTCAAAATTTAATCTTTCAGCAGCCCGAGACAAATTTAAAAGCAACTTCCACCTTTTTCTATAAGAGACTTTTAACCTCCTTAACTTTGTCATATTTAAACACACTCATGGGAATTAATTGTCCATTAATTTCCAACAATCCTCCACTAGTTTTAATAATGACAAGTCTAATTCCTAAAAGTGAGATATAAAGAGTGTTAATACAGTTAGGTATCTTTTGATTTTAAACTTAATCTTAGTGAGGATAACACAAAGTTTAATCAGAATATTAGGTAGCAATGCTTTTAAACCATTAATCCATATGATTAGGCCGACGTTACCTAACACACACTCTTTAAAGGTTCTTCCTCTACATATCTTTTTTAACACTTATTTATGGCCATATGCTATCCTGTTTCATGATTTTTTCATGAGAGAAACTCTAACTCTCACTTTGAGACGACACCATCTCGAAATTCACATAGGTGAAGTTCATGTTGTATCATTTTCCATGAGATACTTTTCCTCGGTTATGAACTTCATTAAGAGTTTAAAATAAAAACTCAACCCTCGTTTTAAGATCAAAATTATCACGAAATGACCGACAATTATCCAAATCAACGACTTGTTGTTACCCATTGAATCTTGAGGTTAATGTTCTATTAACGTAAGATTGGGTTTTCGTCGCTGTCAGAACTCTTACTCAAGGAGTTTCAACCTCATACCTCTTGAGGTTGTAGTTACTAAGTCTCTGGCCAATGGCTTAATGTTCGAATGCGATTATAGCAGGCAAGCAAAATTAAAGTATTATTTTTACCGGGTGATATATACCGGTTAGGTTATATCGTATCGTGTCCACAAAGATTGATTATTGATTCGTCATTCGACAATTCTATCGTTAATGAGTTTGAGATTAAATGGTTGTAAAGGAAAGACAAAAAGTAAATGAACAAAAACTATAAAGGATATACAGCTTGTCAGAAACGAATGCACACTACCCGTCACAGACTAAAATCTACCGTCCATGTCATACTCAGCCTACGATACTCGTCCGTGTCATCACATACCTCTCACAACCCAAGCTATTTCTAACCCAAATTGAGAATTCAACTGCATCACCTTGATAGCCATGTCTGGCCTACCTCAACAACACAGAAGTCAACCGCGTCACTCGTAACAACTATCTCTAGCTCGAAACAAACATAGCGGTATTAAGCTCAGATACTCTAAGTAAATGTCAGCTCCAAACTCATTTCTAGCATTCAGAAACTAACAGATAATCTTCCTAGGTAAGAATCTAAGCAATCTATGTCTAGCAAAACTCAAATCTCTAACATAGAGTAAAAACCTAAGACAATTACCAACACAGATTCATAAAGAAAACTTTATACAACGCCAAGGGCGAAAAATATACATGAGTTATAAGTAGAAATACATACATACCCAACAAATAGAGAAATACATAGAGAGGAGAAGAGATAAACCACTAATTTACACCGGTTTGTCAACGCCTATCGAAGAGCAATCCACCTCCAATCATTCATAAGCAAGACCTAATGTTGTTTTCTAAGCTAATCTATAAAAAATAAAGGTTGATGAAAATGGGGATCAAAATCCACCCAAAACCATAACCTAAAAAGTAAGGAAAATGAAGTTATAAAACAAATCTCAGACAACCGCGCTCAATGGCGAGGGCGCGTTGAGTGCAGTCCTCAGATATTTACAAGTTAAACCGCCCTAAACGCCGCTTAGCGGCGAGGGCGCGCTCAGCGGCCTCTAAAACTAAATTTCTCTCTGCCGCAACAATTCCAAAACAAGAAGCGCATTGCAAACCCCGTCTAGCGGCCTCACCGCGCTCAACGGCCTCTCCTGAGCAAAACTTCCCAAAAATGGACTTTTATTCATCAAAACTGCGTCTTCGGAGCCGTGTCTTCGAAAATTTATTCCTCGATGCTCCAACACGCACAAATACCTACAAAAATACATTAAAACTAATCAAACGGTACATTATATACACAAAACACAATAAAACATATTTACAACAAAAAGTGAGGTTATTCAACGATTATTAACAAACAAGAACGGACAAGTGCCACAAAACATATATACAAAATAACTACATTTTGGCACTTATCACTTAGTAAATTAATTTCTCAAATTATAGATTGATTATATATATGTGAGTGAAATGATTATATCTTTAATCAATTTTCTCACGAAATAATGTCTAAGGTTTTAGTGCCTAAACTTTCCATTATACACTTTGCTGAATGCACTAACTAAATTAGTCTGACTATCACAATATATCAACACTTTTGAAACATTGTCTTTTTCCAATATAACTTCCAATAGAAGGTCCCTCAACCATTTAGCTTCTTGAGCAACGGAAACAAGACCCACAGAATCTAATTCCATGGTCAAAATATTAATGCATATTTGTTTCTTGTTCTTCCAAGAAATTACACCTCTGCTAGTGTAAATTGTTAGAATAATGTACAAGTGTGAGTAAGTGATGAAATAGTCCCACATTTGATAGGAATGTGGAGACTTAAGCATATATAAGTGGGAGAACCCACTCACTTATCACCTTAAGGTTTTAGGTGGACATGTGGTGTGTCTCTCACAAAGGTGCTTGTTCCTCATCTTTATATCAATGCTCCTACTATTAACTCCCTCTAAAATGATATCTAGAGCCTGGTTTGAGAAAGGGACCGGAAGAGACTTGTATCAAAATGCGTCCAAGAGTGGTTTTTCGTTGCAAGGTGTCAACAACGTTACAAGTGGGGGAGCATTGTGGACTCACACTTGAGGGGGAGTGTTGGAATAATATACAAGTGTGAGTAAGTGATGAAATAGTCCCACATTGGATAGTAATGTAGAGACTTAAGCATACATAAGTGGGAGAACCCACTCACCTATCACCTTAAGGTTTTAGGTGGACAAGTGGTGTGTCTCTCACAAGGGTGCTTGTTCCTCAAATTTATATCAATGCTCCTACTATTAACTCCCTTTAACATAAATTTCCAGCCATTTGTAGATTTATCATCTACAACACTCGATATCCATCTCACATTGATATATCCTTTTAGTAGGATATAAAACCTACCATAATGAAGACCAATTTTTTTGTTTTCAGAAGATAACCAAAATTCTCATGATGGACTTCCAATGCTCACTATTTGAATTTCTAATAAATCTACTCATTTACTAACTTCAAATATTATATCAGGTCTAGTACATCACATTAGATAATCAATTGCACTTGCGTATTCTAATATATAGCCAAAACTCTTTCATCATCTTTTGACACTAGGAACAAATAGAATATTCACCTTCTTGAAATGTGACCATTTTAATTTATCAAGAACTTTATCAACAAAGTGTGTTTGACTAAGTTCATAACCCCCACTATTTCACATTACTTTGATAGAAAAACGTGTCAAATAATCAAAGATCTTTCATCTTGAATATGAAAGTGTTCTCAATATAGTTTGTTTGACAATGTTTTAACCCCCACTGTTTCAATATCTTTTCATCTTGAATGTCAAATCTAGAAAGCTCTTTGTTTCTAAAGTTCCATTCATCTCGTTGATGATGATCAATATATAATCAACATAGAGACAAATGAATATCATAATATTCTTACACAACTTTGTGTACAAACACTTGTCACAAGAATTAGATGAAGAAATATTTTTTCGTTAATAATGCATGATGATGCAAGAAGGTTTTAGATGAAGTGAGAGATGAATTATGATCAAATTAAAGTAGTATAGTATGAATTTCAATGAGTACCTTAGTTATGTTCACTTATCTCAAATATTCACTTGAATTTTTATGCTAAACCTTCTTGATCAACTTTATCATTGATGCGCATGACACTTTTGATCGTTTTCTTCTTTGATAATATTTGTCTTCATCAAAATAGATATAAGATGTAGTCTTCATAATCTACCCATTTTTGATGATGGCAAAGTCTTTGAATTCTTGTTTTGATAAGATTAAAAGATCTCCATTTAGGAATTTCATGTTGACATCCTTTTGATGAATAATAAGGTCATGCAAAGAAGCTAAAGCAAACGATACTCTACATTATCTTTTGCTTGATACTCGTGCATATATGTGTCGAAATAATCAACACATTCATTTTTTCTAAAACTCTTGGTTACTAATCTATCCTTGTATATGTTTAGTGTATCATCACTATGATACTTCCTTCTAAATACTCACTTGCATCCTATGGATCTTTGTTCCTTTAGGTAGATCCACAAGTTCTCAAGTATGGTTTGACATTTCAATCCGTTTCATCTTGGTTAGAATCCTTCCAAAATAAGGAGTCCCTTGAAGCTAATGCTTCCTTATAAGTCTTAAGATCATCTTCTAGGAATAATAATCTTACGAACAAATTTCTCACTATTTTCTTCTACTTGATAAAAGAAATATGTCGACAATCGATTTTGTTCGATCCTAGGTCTTTAGCTTTTTGGGCTCTCTTTCTTAGCCTAAGTTTGAATTGTGTTTCAACAATCCGTGAAGAACTTTTGGTTTGTGTTTCAATAATTTATGGAGAATCCGTGAAGAACTTTTGGTTTGTGTTTCAATAATTTATGGAGAACCTTTCTCACGAGGTTTTTCATTTGCGGAAATCTCGAATTCCTTATTCTCCGTGAAAGGTTCTCAATATTCCACATCTCAGAATTCATTAGTTATATTAGACTCCAAATTTAAAAATTTATATAACTCATGATCCATTTTCTAATGATCTTTATGAGAATAAATTTCATTGAACGCAAACAATTCACATAGCATATGAATCATAAGTAACATGATTTGTATGTAGACATACAACATGGATCTCTCGCCAATTCCTTATATGCTTAGTGTATTGATTTTGCAATAGAAACATACTTATGCTGCTATGCACTTTATTTGTACAATAGATCCAGAGTGTTTTCATATATCTTTTCGTTCAAATCAAATATGCAGTAACACCTTTGTAGTGGCTTTGCATCTCCACTCATGACATCCGTCAATGTTACACAGTCGTTCCTTTTGTATTAAATTTTGCACCCGGATCATAAATGTAAACAAATATATTGACTTTATATTCATAATTTTCATCAACTGCTGTGTTGGTTCTGTTGATAGAACAACCGCCTTTTAATTGAAGGGTTGTGTGTCTGAACCACCCCAAGTTCCATTTTCACCTCACCTCATTTCAATTTTATAAACATAAATGAAATAGATTAATTGTTAGAGAATTAATTCAATTTCATATACGTTTATCTATAATGTATTGTCTATATTTCAGCATGTTGCACTGATTACTTTTCGTTTTCGACATTTGTATGAAGTACAGTACGAAATTGCAAATGACAAAATATAATATGTCTACTGCAATTGCTATTAAGGAAACAAAAAAAAGCACTATAATGCATATACACATATAGTAGTATTTTATGAACATATATTTTAACCATGTTCAAATTCGTACGTGATTTTTCAAACATATAGACATATCAATGAGATGGTAACATATATCACATCTAATTTTAATTTTCCAAAAGGAACATATCATCAAACGAATAATAGTATCTCAAAATTTAAACTTTCATATCTACTAATCATTACCAAAATATTTAACATGCTCTGAAATTAACTATTGGAAAATTTCATGAAAAATCTTAATATTATGATTTTTGCAATGTTTTAATTTTAATTATAAAACATACCCGAATCATATATTGTTCTTGTGTTCAAAAGGTGTTCACAATACAACACTTCATTGTTGATGCTTGAAACAAAAGTCTCGTTGCCATTAAACGAATATTTATAAGATTGTTAGAAAAACCAATTTAAATCAAATGGATCGAGACTAGAATCGTGAACGAAATTACTTTCCTTATAAGTATTTCAAGCACTCTCTTTATTATCTTAGAGTTGGAACACAAGAATACCCCAGATAATTCAACCTTTCAATCGAGTCTGCACAAGACTGATGAAGAACTCGAATGCAAGGAAGAGTGTTTGGAATATCGAAGAGGATGTAAGAATATTTTTTGGGTAGTATTTTCGAATTCTGAATAATGTATTTATAGGCCATGCATGTGTTGTTTCACAACTTTGCAACTCTTGATTAAACAACACCTTTTCCGCATAAGATTGCAATAGTTCGCCTATAGTTACATTATGTACCATTTCATGAAGTGTTGTGTATTTTGAATTCGAAATTCAATCTTTCAACAGCCCGAGACAAATTTAAAAGCAACTTCCACCTTTGTCTATGAGACACTTTTAACCTCTTTAACTTTGTCATATTTGAACACACTCATGAAAATTAATTGTCCATTAATTTTCAACATATATTCCTACAAATAACACGCCACTACACATTTTAACCATGATTGCACGGGGATTTTAACGTTTTAGTACTAAAAATTACAACAAAATATAATCATAAACCATATATATTCTCGGGACATCTTTATAATTAAAAAAGGTTTTATAATTAAAAAAGGTGAGACCTAGGCTACTCCTTAAAAATTTGGGGATAATTTACTCTCAATATCCTATATCAATGAAATTTTTGTTAGGGAGAATTCCCAGAAGGGAGCATGTTATATGGGACACACTTTTTGTGAGAGGCACACCACATATCCACCTAAAAGCTTAAGGTGATAGGTGTGTGGGTTCTCTCACTTATATAGTGTTCAGTCTTCCTCTTCTAATCAATGTGAGACTTCTTCCTTGCACTTGATTCTCAAGACTTGATTCTCAACACTCCCCCTTAAGTGTGAGTCACAATGCTCCCCCTCATGTGAAAGCTTCTATTTCACATGCACTTGTATCACATGTGAAAGCATCTCTTTCACATGCACTTGTATCACCGTTGACACTCTCCAACGGAACACCTTCTACCCACCGTCTACCCACCGCCTGCGGGAAGTGTTTCGATACAAGTTAGTCGGTCCCTATCTCGAAACCATAGGCTCATAATACCAATGTTAGGGGGTTAAATTCCGAGGAGGGATCATGTTACATGAGACACACCTTTGTGAGAGAACACCACATATCCACCTATGTCCACCTATGTTAGAGGGAATTCCCAGAAGGGAGCATGTTACATGGGACACACTTTTTGTGAAAGGCACACCACATATCCACATAAAAGCTTAAGGTGATAGGTGTGTGAGTTCTCTCACTTATATAGTGTTCAATCTTCATTTTTCTAACCAATGTGGAACTTCTTCCTCACACTTGATTCTCAACAATTTTACCACTTAAAATTAATTTTTAAAATCACATATTAATTCAATACCTTAAAATGTTGGATCTATGCATTTTTTCACTTAAAAACAATTTAATATCATCTTTTTCTATCTAATGTGAGAATCATTATTCAAATTTGAAATATCAATATCTTATATATTATTTTCTTGATTTCATTTTAATTCTATAAAAGTTAAATTGATATGTGATTTTAAAATTTTATTTTTTAGGACAAATTTTAATTGATACATGTCATAAATGATAAATTATCACTAAATTTATAAGGAATAACCAAGAATTTACCTTAAAATAAATAAAAATTAATTGTTATTAAATTATTTAATATTATAATTTCTAATATCTTTCTATCTAATTTTCCTGACATTCAATTAAATTTAATTAAAAAGTATATTAAATAAAAATCTAAAAAATTAATTACTCTTACTTACCTAAAGTTTTTAATAACTGTAAAAATTATTTTTATTGTTGTCCAGAATATGTATGGTCCAATATATCGAATGATTGGAATCATATGCAACACAAGACAAAGATAGTCAACTTGTCGACTTTATGTGTAATACTATACAGGAGTTCACACTTATAGTTTATTCATAAAACAATATTTGTCCTTTTTGTCGTTCATTATTTTTTAATCACATTTGTCAATTTTACGAAAGGAGCTATACTTTGAATTTTGAATCACAAGTTTTTAATAATACTATGAAATTATCATAGTAATTTGCTACACTTTTCGCTTACCTCTATCTGTGGTGACTATTTGTCATAAACTAATACTAGTATATATAGTCTTTTGAAGAGTCTTTTTATAGGAATTTTGTGATTTTGGTTAAAATATGTGCTTTAAGGCGGTTTAAAGAAAAAAACTTACACTATTTAAACTAAAAGGTGATTTTGAAAATGACTTAGATATTAGATATAATTTAAGTTAAATATACTCTTAGTCTTTTTAAATATAATTAATTTTGTTTTTAGTTCTTCAATTTTTTTTTATTAAAGAATGATCTCTTAAAACTTTTCGTCTATATTTTTGGTCCTTTGTGTCAACGTCCGTTAACATAAGCTGACGTGACATGTCAATTGACATTGTCAACTTGATAAGATGCTAACGTGTCATACCAGATGGTTAAGGTCAACGACATACTTGAACTCATATAATATCTGTAAGTGTTTTGTGTTGGCTGCAATTTTTGCTAAAACCAGTTTGATGTGCCAATATCTTGACTGATGTCATGACATTCTGATATAAAGACAAATTCTGCAGAAAGAGTGCTTTTACAGGTGTAGTTAAGAATCTTTGCATAACAGATGATTATGCTATTTTCAGAAGAATAGGTTCTGCAAGAGAAGTATGTATGATGTGTGATGTCACATCCAATGTTAAGACATTCTGTATAAGTGGTTTATGCAGTTTTATATTTCCTGAGAGTTTTCAGGGAAGTTAGTTTATTATGGGCTGGATTGTTTTCTTAAGCTCCTATGCTCACGTGGAAATTAGGTTAACTATGATTAACCCTAATTAGTGTTTTGCAACCCCAAGACCAAGTCCACAGGTTAACTTTGGTTAACCCTAATTATTGTTGTGCAGCCCAAGACGAAGTCCACTCTTGCATCTATATAATCTCACAAATCCTAATGTTAAAGTGTGCGTTTTATTGAAGAGAAAATCAAAGGAGTAATCAACGAACAGAACTGTGAATTCAATGTTGTTTCTTTGTTTTTAGTTTTCTTGTGAGCCAAGCTATTATCTCTCTGATAAGTGCTTTGGAGTAGGATTTTCTGTAAGGGTAGTTTTTGCCACTCAAAGCTTTGAAGCACGAGTGCTATGTCTCTTAATTGAAAGCTTTGAAGCATAATCAAGTTTGTGTGTTGAAGAATGTCTTCATAATTCTGTTAAGTGTTAGTTTATAATCACTGCTGTGATTAAAGGGGAGTGAGTAGGTTCTCAGGTCTAAGTGGTTCTTAGATTGAAGTTGCATTGGATAGGTCTTAAGTGAAGGATATAAACAGTTGGTTTAATCCATAATTAATACCTCTTATAGTGGATTTCCTCTTTGGCTTGGTAGCCCCCAGATGTAGGTGTAGTTACACACTGAACTGGGTTAACAATTGATTACCTTCTTTACTGCTTTTAGTTTATTATTTAGATTGTTAAAAAGTTTTTCAGATATCAGTGTCATAACATTCTCTCTGACATCAAGTATCTGCTGTCAGAATTTCAATTGGCATCAAAGCAGGCACCCTGCCTGTTTATCTGGGTGAGATCTAGGGACAATAATTTCTGGCACTATGGACAAGGAAGGGGGATTTGTGACCAGACTACCCATCCTGGATGAATCAAACTATGACTACTGGAAACCTCGTACGATTGCCTTCTCGAAATCACTGGATAATAAAGCTTGGAGAGTTGCTGACAAAGGATGGAAACATCCTATCAAGATTGAGAAAGATGGAACTACTAGTCAGAAACCTGAGGAAGAATGGAGCAAAGAAGAAGAAGAGTTGGCCCTGGGGAACTCTAAGGCATTGAATGCTTTGTTCAATGGAATTGATAGAAACATATTCAGACTTGTGCATCAGTGTGAACTGGCCAAAGATGTTTGGGACACTCTCAAGAATACTCATGAGGGTACGTCCAAGGTAAAAATGTCAAGACTTCAGATGCTCACTACCAAATTTGAGAACCTGAGGAAGAAGGAAGATGAGACCATTCATGAGTTTCACATGAACATTCTTGAGATTGCTAATACCTCAGGAGCCTTAGGAGAAAAAATGTCTGAAGAAAAACTTGTAAGAAAGATTCTCAGATCTTTTCCAAAAAGGTTTGCTATGAAGTGACTACCATAGAAGAAGCTCAGGACATCTGCAAGTTGAAGGTGGATGAACTGATTGGTTCTCTCCAAACATTTGAGATGATAATTAGTGACAATGCTGAAAAGAAGAACAAAAGCATAGCTTTTGTATCCTATATTGAAGAGGAAATTAAAGAAAGTGATGAAGAGAATATATCAGAAGCTATCACTTTGCTTGAAAGACAGTTCAACAGAATCATAAAGAGAATGGACCTGAAGCCAAAATCGAATGTCAAGAACATCTCGCCTGACACCAGCAGGACTTATGATTCTAACAGAAGAGCAAAATCTGAAGAAAAATCCAACCAAAACAAAGGGATTAAATGTCATGGATGTGAAGGCTATGGACACATTAGAGCTGAATGTCCTACCTATCTAAAGAAACAAAAGAAAGGACTGTCCATTACTTGGTCTGATGGTGACTCAAACAGTGACTCTGGAGTGGAATCAGCTAAATTGGTTACTGCACTAACTAGCTTATGTAATTCTGACAATGAGTCAAGTGATGAGGAGCTGACTTTTGAAGAACTTGAAGACTCATACAAGAAGTTGTGTATCAGGAGTGCTTGAAGCAACTCGATTTTCAAAAAATCATTTATTTTCAAAAACAGTGAAATTGCCACCTAATTTTATTTGTTCTAAAAGAAGAACGGGAAAATATAGATAAAACCCACGAAAGAAAAGGATAAGACGGTCTACGAGATTAAGAGATATAGGTTCAGGAGTTGGTTATGCAAGGGGAAGGTATTAGCACCCCTCACATCCATCGTACTCGATGGTACCCATTTAGTTCAAAGTGTGTTCGTGTGTTAGTGTGAAAAATTCACGATCTTCTAAGTTTGAAAGGAGAAAATAAGAGAGAAGAAATGTTTTTATTATTTTTGCTCGCCTTTGGTCGTAAGACTTAGTGCCTACGTACTCCCTCGTGCAATGGGAAAGTCAGAGCGTCGTAGTTCGGCTAGAAAATATTTATTTGTTGATTGATTTTAAATGAAAAGACAAGTCGTCATTTTTAAAGGAGAAGACTCGTCTAACATCCACAAGGTGTGATAAAGAAATAAAGGACTACACACCAACATGAGGGAGGGTATGAGAACTCCCCTAGTACTCAAGTGGAGAAGTCGAAAACCTTGGGAATAGAGGAAAGAACATCTCAATTATAAATGAATCATGTCTAATCTTGAAAAGGGTTTAAAGGTAAAGGTGCTCGAGCGCACAATAAAAGTTTGAATGAGTTGGGATTGATTTTAAGTTGTGGATGACAAGTATCAAAACATTAGGCTATCATCTAATGATTCGAATACTAGAAATTGGCGAGTGAGCTCAACCAATCATCTCTCATCCCAAACATTTATTATGAAATAAGTGTCTCGAGTGAAATAATATATTTAAATTATTGGGCTATCATCCAACAATCTAAAGACTTTAAATTCGATTAAATCGTCGGGCTATCATCCAACAATTTAAACGAATGTCACTATATTATTTTAATGCGGATAAAAGTATTTAGTTTATTGGGCTATCATCCAACAAGCTAAAGACTTCCAATTCAATTAAATCGTCGGGCTATCATCCAACAATTTATTTGAATACCGCTCTAGCTTTTTTGGCATGGATAGAAGTTTTATCTTATTGGGCTATCATCCAACAATCTAAAGACTTCAAATTTTTTTAAAACATTAGGCTACCATCTAACGATTTAAACAAATTTCATCCAAGTTTATTATGAAAAACATTTTGAAAACATCTCGACGTTGGATCGAGGTTTGAGAAGAGGACTCGACGTTGGATCGAGTTTTATTGAAAGTGTTTTAAATGCTTGGTGAATGGAGAAAGAATTAGGTTATGATCAATCAAGCCAAAATACTTGATCAATCTCGAGAGAATAGCCAAGCCTATTCCCTACTATGGAACCTTTATGGAGATGAGAAGAGGATCGAAATAATTGTAATTAACAAATAAAATCGACAAAGCCCATACAAGGTGGCCAACCTAATTATAAAACAATTAAATTACATGTGTACTAGCAAAGTGGGCTAGTCTACTATAACGACTAATTGGAACAATTAATCGAAATAGGCTCACTGTAAGAAGGCCCAGGATCAAGCGTACATGTGTGGATGTGTGGTCATCGCGACGCTTCGTAGCTTTGTCGACTTACGGGTTTAAAATGATTTACAATTATTAGTTTAAAAATGATATATTTTTTTGGTTTGTGTAAGTGACAATTAAAATAAATAATAAAGTAAAGACAGTTAAATATTTATTACAATATTTATTTTTTGGGAGAGGGATACATCGATTATAAATAGAGATTTAAACGATAAAATAAAATAGAAAAGCAGTAAATTAATTACAACGCATCAAGGGGATTGAGATACATTTTTCCGAATGAGGATAAATTAAAATTAAAGAGAAAACAGTAAATTAATCACGTTAACGACATACAAACATAAACTAAATGCGGAGAAATTTAAATATCGATTATTGTACCATTTGTATTTTATTTGGTTAATTAGAATAGACTATAGAAATTAATTCTAAGAAATAAATATAATTCGAACTTATTATGAATTAATATAATAAAGTATAATAATTAGTATATAGTATATATTTACAATACTAAGCATAATAAATAAAAATAATATGTATAATTATATTTACAGTATAAAAATAAAACATAAAAATACTAAGTATATTGTATGTACATTACTAAATATTAGACATAAATATAAATATAAATAACAGCATATGTAAAAAAAAGTATATAAATGCAACAGTATAAAATGTATACTTGAACCATCCTCAGATATCTTCACAAGTAGCAAAATGTTAGTAGCATGAGTGGGATAAAAGAAATAAGATGAAAAGAAAAATGCAATAAATTAGAACATGCGTTAGTAACAAAGGAGTAAAAATCGAATGAAACTTGAATTATTTACATAAACGAATCAAAAACGAAAGGTTTGTTTATTCAAGTATTTCAATCCGCAAATGGAAAACAAAGACTCAACATTCATGTTATGGCTCCATTTAAATTCGAAACATGAAAAATCGTGTTCTAAACACATTTAAATCAGACGAACCAAAACCGGGCAGCAACTATATGAACTTGATAAATGCTCAAAAATTCATCCCACAAAGTGTTCAAAACAAATTAAAAATGCAACGATAGAAACAAACGGCTGCCTCATAGTTTCTCGGTTAGACTTACACGCGAGTAACGCGGTATTATCATTAAACCGTCATTGAAAATATTCTTGAATATTATTCAAACACAAACTACAATCGAAATTAAAATGAAAACAAAATAATATAATGGTTTCTCGGTTAAATCGTACGCGACTAAATGCGACATCGATATCAAACCATCATCAAAACCCGAAGCTACCTAGAGATCACTCATCACAACTTCCATTGAACATAAGCGAGAATAACACAATAAATATCCCAATAGTTTCTCGGTTTGATTTTAACACGAATAAACGTGGCATTATCGTCACCTTCATCGAAACTACACTAATATTACTTCACTTGCAATTCCAATTCAAATTGAAATAAGACTAGCATAGTAATACGGTTTGAACCTTAATTGAGAATAGCGATAAAAGTGATGTTACGACAAATATTCTCGTTCGAAATTGCCTCAAAGGACACAACAACAAAGCTGCCCCCCGTAGTTTCTCGGCTAAGTTCCTCGCGAATAAACGCAATATTACCATTACCTTCATCGAAACTACACAAACATTAATCCATTACCAAATCGAAAACTCAAATTTAGCAAAATTCAAAATCAAAGTACAAACAAACTCAAGATGATATCACAACACAAAGTCAATCCGCCAGCAGCAATAACATAAATTGACTTCACATTTAGCTAGCATACTCAACTCCATAGCAACATCTAATTTCAAACAAATCATTTCAAGATTCATCACTCCAAATTAAAAGTACTATCAATAACAGTTTTACTAACTTATTTTCAACAAAAACACTACAGAAGTAACATTAATTAGAAGGACGAGGGTGAGGGGAAATTACCTCTCCAAATATTAACAATGAAGGTTCTGTATGATTGACAGAAAGAGTATGTTGTTGAAGTTGAGTGATGCTGACCGGTGTTGAGCGGGAGGTTGTGTAATACGGTGGGAGAACTGACTTTGAGATTTGTTTTGCTTTTTATCGCAAATGTTGCAGATAGCAAGAGTCGCCACCGACTTTTCTTTTATCCAATTAAGGGAAGGTGAAAAGAATAGAAAAAGACCTTCGTTAGATTCTGAGTAAGGGAGAAGGTTATGAAAAGGGAATGTATTAGCACCCCTTTCCATCCGTAGTTATCTACGGGCTCTTAGTTGTTTCTAGCTCATTTTTAAAAGTGCTTTCTGTGTGTTTGACAAAAATGTTGTGAAAAGGCATTTCGCTTTGACTTTGTAATGATTCATGTAGGAATGTATACAAAGTGTTCAGAAATGTTTTGTTTTTGAAAAGTGTTTGAACTTTGACAAAAGTGTGAGGTGTGAAAAGTATTTTGATAGAGCAAGCAACTAAAAGTCTTATTACCTACTCAGAACGGTCGTTTTCGTGTTGTTTTACGTTCCTTTAGAATAGTGCTATCCATACCATTAGTTGGTAGGTAACCCTATTCGTTGGATGTAAAAGGGACATTCGAAGGGACATCGGATGGTCATAGAAGACAACTTGTAGGAGTATCCTAGCACATTCGAAGGACGATCATCACTTTCGTGGCAACAATCGAGGGACGAGATCATGTTTTCGTAGGCCACGCCGAGGGACTCATGATCTTTGATTCAAGGGACTATGATGATATGTTTGTAGGCAACGATGCTAGGATACCCTACGCTCGAGGACTTGACCATTTATTCGAAAGGCAACGAGAAAATTACCCTAAGGGGTGCATGTGTGAAAAGAGTGTGTAGAATTCAGATATTTTATCTTGCAATTAGAAGTGATCTACGTTCGTTTTTATCTTGCCATACACGCCTAGTTACTAGCGCTCATAGGGTGCGAAAGTAAATCATGGAAAGTAATGTGCGGAAAGTAAATGTCCTACGATATTACATGGCTTTGGGGCAGTTACATAATAGGAGTGCGGAAAGTAAAATCCTAATTAAACTATTACATCCCAAGAGCAGTTACATAATATCGAAAAAGAGTGCGAGAAAATAAATCCGAACTATTACAACCTGTAAGCAGATACATAATAATCAGAAAATATAAGAAATCCGCATGAGAGAAAAATATGTTAGTAAAAGAAAATTTTGAATGAAGAATTTTTTTTTTTGGGTTAGTAATGATAATTAGATGATAGAATAATTTTTTGGGAATTTTCTGGATCGTTTTCGATAAGGAAAAGCAATTAAAAGACAATTTAATGGTTAATTAACAATTAATTAAAATATGCATGCAAAAATATTAATTTTAATGTCAAAAATTAAATAAACATTTTTCTGATTAAAATGCAAAAGGAAAATATTTTTGGTGATTTTTAAATGCATGAGAAAAATATTTGAAGAGAAAATAAATTAGAATGAAAATATTAAAAGAAAATAGAAAAAATGTTAGTTTTGGAAAAGTTGCAAAAAAGGAATTGCTGGAAGCCAGGATCGAACCTAGGACCTCCTGGATGTACCAACACACGCGTTGCCAACTGAGCTAGCTGTCTCAATTGTTTTAAACCTGCAAACAATGAGTTATAAGTGGTATAACGTGTCATATTTGAATTTTCAACACAGTCAACGCGTGGGCCCCGGTTATATTGTGTAAACCAATCAGATGACAGAGATATGCCACGCCATGGTCAAATAGTCAGCGCCGGATGAAGCATTTTCTGACCATGCTTGTGAGACATGAAGTTGGAGAGAATTGAATTCTCTTCAAAATGAGCTTTGGTGGGAAAATTTTTGATAAAGTATGAGAAAGTTATGCCTGGTCAAAGTTCTGCTGACTTTTGTCTGAGAAAGCCAAATTTAGAAACTTTGACTTTTGATCAAATCTTGAGTTTTCTTGATGAATCATGATCAAACCTTGATCAAATGATGAATGCTACTTCAAAAATATGGATGTTGACCAAAAATTATGAAGTTTGACTGTATGTTGACCACAGTTGACTTTTTGTCCAATACAATTGATTTTCAACCATTTGAGCAATTGTCTGAGGAAACTTGACTTGTAAGGCTTGAAACTTGACATGGAGATTTTTTGAAGAAAATGATGAGGCATGATGACCATTGGAGATGTTGGGAACCACCTTGATCTGAGAATTGCCAAACCCTAGTTTGGGTTGATTGCTTATGAGAGGGTTTGTCTGGTCAACCCTTGTGAAGTCTTTGAGCAGGGATGTATGAAATGTCTTGAGAAGCAGGAGGGAAAATTTTGGGGTATGACAGGTTGTAGTGAGTTGTTGTAGTGGCTGGAAGTAGCAGGGCAACTGTGTTGTTGCTGTTTGAAAACAACAAGGTTGAGAGAAGAAGGTGGGAGTTCCGGCGGACAGAAACAGCGATACAGAAGGAGTATGGACGATGGGGTTTTTGTGGAGTTGTGAGGAAGATTGAGATGAGAGAGTGAATGGACGGTGTTACGACGAACAAAAGGGATATGGAGTGAGGTTATTGTGAGCTACGGTGGAGGATGTGAGATTAGAGGAACGGGTTCTGAGAGAAGACTTCACAAGGGTAACATAACACATATATATGCCCAAAATTAGGTTTAAGTTATTTTTTTAAAATGTAAAAAATGCCCTTTTCATAAAATGGGCCACAAAAATGGGTCAGATAAAAATTAATAAGCCCAAAAGTATTTTGTTTGATTTTTTTGAGACAAAAAATTGGACACCTAAAATTGTCAAAAATGGTAAAATTTCAGACAATAAATTATCCGAAAAAATAATATGAGCACATTAAAATAAACTACGAGTCTTGTAAATTAAAGAAAAATTATTAAAATGGTTAAAATCGAAATAAAATGATAATAAAGAATACCCGACTATAAAATACTTACAATTAAAAACGAGTATTCAAACTGTATCGAAAAATTAAGGAGAGCACATTTTTATGATTTACGCGATACGTAAATTTATAAAACAGTGAGTAAAAGATGAAAACTTGAAATATTTTCTCCACTAATTTTCGCACAGTGTCGAATCGCTTTTAACAGTCTGTTTATAAAATCGAAATATCGATATCATCGACATATAAATAAGTTAAAACGATGCAATAAACAGGCAGAGAGGTAAAGATAAATGAAGTAAAATAACAGATATTTTCAAAATTATAAAACGATGCAAATACCAATTTAAACTGACTTTTTGTCAATTTAAATATGACGTAATGATGTAAATGCAATGAGTGAATAACTATTCTTTGTAATATAAATACAATGCAAGTAGAAAAATAGCAGGGTAAAATTTGGGGTGCAACAGTGCTGAAGTCTGTCAACAAGGGGAGAAGCAGAAGAAACTCATAGTGAAGCTGGAAGGTGAGAAAAAGGACCACATTGCTACCATAACTCACCTCAAAAGTGAAGTCCTCATGCTAAACTCCAAACCTGATCAGATGACAAAGTCTGTCAGAATGTTAACCAACAGAACAAACAAATTGGAAGAAATCCTTCAAACTGGACAAAATGCAGGAAATATGTCTGGAATAGGATATGTAGCTGCAGAGGAATTTACTCTTGACATCAATCAACCGCGACCTGAAAAACAGATGTCAAAACAGATGTCACAACATAGGACTCAACATCAAGGAAAAAGAAACATGAATCACTCAAATAGAAAATTTCAAAGATGGAGATGTCATTACTGTGGAAGATTTGGACACATAAAACCATTATGCTTCAGATTATGGATACCCTGATCAGACTCCTCTTGTCGAATCTAAAGCTAATAAGCCAACCAAGAATCAACAATGGATGACAAAAACTGAAGCTTTAATAGCTCACACTTCTCTTAGAGTATCAACTAAAGAAGACTGGTATTTTGACAGTGGGTGTTCTAAACACATGACTGGAATCAAGAATATGTTGAATGACATCAAACCACACCCTACTAGCTATGTAACTTTTGGAGATGGAGCAAGAGGTGAAATCAAAGGTGTTGGAAAACTGGACTGTCCTGGAGTTCCAAACCTAGATGGTGTGTTGCTGGTAAATGGACTAACTGCAAATCTCATAAGTATTAGTCAACTATGTGGTCGAGGATTCAAGGTCAACTTCACAAAGTCCGAATGCCTTGTCAAAAATGAAGAAAATGAAGTTATCATGAGAGGAGTCAGGTCAAAAGATAACTGCTACTTATGGGAGTCTAAGAATACTAACTACTCCTTTGTGTGCTCTATAGCCAAAGATGAAAAGGAAGAACAACTTGCTGGCACTGACAAACGTTCAACTGAAGAAGATGATGAAGACAGTGAAAACTCAGGAGATGATTTTACCTGAAGAGAGCTGATGGTGTTTTGTTTTTGGTGCAGGTTGCTGGTTACTGCTTGGTGTTTGCAGCTTGTTGATGTTTTTTTGTGCTGTTTAACTAAATTTTTTTTGTGGTTCCGACTTTATGTTTTACTGGCCTGTAACTAATGGTGTGCTCTTGAACTTGATGTAATGGGAACTTGTACCTTTGGCCTCTTTGTGGCTAAAAAGAGGGAGAATTAATCCGGATTTATCAGGATTTTTGCTGCTCTATTTGCGCTCTGATAGATTAGATGGTTTTAGCCAAAAATTTGCCAAAGAGGGAGTTTGTAAGTGTTTTGTGTTGGCTATAATTTTTGGTAAAACCAGTTTGGTGTGCCAATGTCTTGACTGTTGTCATGACATTCTGATATGAAGACAAATTCTGCAGAAAGAGTGTTTTTACAGGTGTAGTTCAAAATCTTTGCATAACAGATGATTATGCTATTTTCAGAAGAACAGGTTCTGCAAGAGAAGTATGTATGATGTGTGATGTCACATCCAATGTCAAAACTTTGGTTAACCCTAATTATTGTTGTGCAGCCCAAGACGAAGTCCACTCTTGCATCTATATAATCTCACAAATCCTAATGTTAAAGTGTGTGTTTTATTGAAGAGAAAATCAAAGGAGTAATCAACGAACAGAACTGTGAATTCAAGGCTGTTTCTTTGTTTTTAGTTTTATTGTGAGCCAAGCTATTATCTCTCTGATAAGTGATTTGGAGTAGGATTTTCTGTAAGGGTAGTTTTTTTCACTCAAAGATTTGAAGCACGAGTGCTATGTCTCTTGATTGAAAACTTTGAAGCATAATCAAGTGTGTGTGTTGAAGAATGTCTTCATAATTCTGTTAAGTGTTAGTTTATAATTACTGTTGTGATTGAGGGGGAGTGAGTAGGTTCTCAGGTCTAAGTGGTTCTTAGATTGAAGTTGCATTGGGTAGGTCTTAAGTGAAGGATATAAACAGTTGGTTTAATCCAGAATTAATACCTCTTATAGTGGATTTCCTCCCTGGCTTGGTAGCCCCCAGATGTAGGTGTAGTTACACACTGAACTGGGTTAACAATTGATTGTCTTCTTTACTGCTTTTAGTTTATTATTTAGATTGTTAAAAAGTTTGTCAGATACCAATGTCATAACATTCTCTCTGACATCAAGTATCTGTTGCCAGAATTTCAATATCGTAGTTAATCAGCAGCTAAAATTGTAGTTAATCAGTAGCAAATTTATTTCAAAAATTCTGATTTTAGAAGGATGTAGTATGTTCATGTTGATAAACCCTAATATATTTGGAAGACAAAATGACAAATTACTTTCATTTGATTATCTCAAATGCTTAAATTTACTACTCTAAATCTCTAACCTTATAACAAATCTGATTTTGAATGATGATTTCTTTTTCTGACTCTTGTTAGAAACACTGCAGATGATTGTACGTAGAATAACAAGTCTTGCCGATTTCCAATTACATCAAAGCAGGAGCTGACATAGTTCGTATTCAATATCAACAACCTTCCACTATCCATTTGCATTGAGCCGTCAATCAAGTACGACTTTTTTCTAAACTATCTCAATTTTGAACAATATTGCTGCAACTGATAGTTGACCATGTGGTGGAAATAAAGACTTTTTGTAGAAAATTAAGCTGAGCTTGAAGAAGCTGAATCATCACTTGTGTTAACATTGTACTTGCCATTATAGAAGTTTGAGATGCTTTTCATGCATAGTAACAAAAGTTTTGATTAGACTTTACTTGTTACAAAATCAATTTCTTTATAACTGAGTTTAAAAGGAAGTGTATTTTCAAGGAACTTTTGTTAGAAACTGAGCTTTTATCCTATGTGCTGAAATGTATAAATTATATTTTTAATAATTTTGTAAAATTATTATATAAATTCCAGGAGTTATCCTGACTTTTGCCACACAATGTAAGTTTGTAACTTCATGATCATGATAATGATAATTTCTAATGTATAAGAAGTTGCAGTGACGATAACACTATGATATGAAGCTACCAAAGCTCATTCGAGAGAGAAGACCATATATTCTACTTTAAGATTATTATTAATTGGGGGTGCTGTTAGACTCTAGTTTATTTCACTATCTATGTTTTATTGTTATTTTCGACCCATGACCCATTTAGTAATAAGAAACTCTACTATAAATTTGTAATCCTTTGTTCATTGAAATTTAATGAAAAATCTAAATGTTGTTTTATGTTTTATTTCTTTTGCAACCCTAGATCTTATTGTTAGTCTTAGCTAGAACCTATCATTCGGTGCTTTCAATCCTTGTTCTCATGCCCCCAATGTGACACCCCGATTTAATTTAAATAATTATTAAGTGAGGACTTAGTTATTTAATTAAATGAAGTCCTAAGTATTATTTTATTTGGATTAATTGGGTCATTAAATGAGGAAATGTGTTGAGGTGTGCAGAGTAAACGGTGGGTGTAAGAAAGTAAATCACTCTACTAATTATTGAGTTTTAATTATTTTATTGGAATAATTAAAGGAACATTAAAAGGAATATAAAAGGAAAAGAAAGAAAGAATAGGTTTTTGAGAAACGTGTTCACGTGGAATTGGAGAGAGAAAAGAGAGGAAAAGCCGACACCAAGAGAATCAAGAATCATCGCGAGGTAAGGGTGGTTTCGATCAATTAATATGCCTTATGGGTTTTGGGAATCATGGGGATAATTGGGTATGTTAGAGAATTTGAATTATGATGATTATGAGTTATAGGAAATAAACCCTATTTGTGTCGGTGTTGGGATTAGAAATCATAAGTATGTCAAGTGATTGATGAGAGTGAATAAATCATGTTGATTGATGTTAAAATGGTGTGAAATGACGATGAATTGATGTTCCTAATGTGCCAAATCGTATTAGTAAGTTTGGGAATGAGTAAGAATGGAAAATCTGTCAAAACTAGTAAAATTGTCATCACAGTCGTGGGAACCGGTTCCCTGTGGGGAGGAACCGAGTTCCCAGTGTTAAATTGCAGAAACTGGGGAAAAATAGACTCAGGAACCGGTTCCTGTATATGACGGAACCGGTTCCCCATTCAAAAATCAGGGGCGTGTTATTTTTAACTTTCAGGAACCGGTTCCGGTCTGGGTAGGAACCGGGTTCCATGTTCATTTTTCCAATTTTTCTAAAACTTCAAAAATTCATATTTTCTAAACCGTAACTCCGATTCGAGTGCCGTTTTCGGCGTTATTTTCTAAATTTCGAATACTACCTTTTGAAAAGAGAAAAATATTATTTTGCTAAATTATTTTTAAAATGGTCGCGCTCCCGACTTTTTGAAAGAATGAGTAATTCAGGATAATGAGAACTATTATGAAGGGTATGAGTTACCTATGAGGTATTGATGCTGACAGTGTTATATAATTACTATTCATTTCGATTGAATGAGATACACTGGTGAATTGACATGATGTGATTTGTATTAATATCATGATATGTGAAATGATGATGGGAAATTAATATGAATGGCCTGAGTTATCGGTCGAGGACTAATGTTTACAATGTTGTGTTGATTATTCATTGTGATTGAATGTGATACATTGGTGATTGGCAATAAGTGAATTATGTTGAGATCGTAATCTATGAATTGGTTTAGATTGTTTGACAAGTTGAATGGAGATTGACGTTCATGTGATATTTCTTTCCCTTGTTGTTTATTCATGATTGTATTGATATCATGTGTGGTTGTTATTGTGTATACTGGTGATAGTCTTACTGATTAAGGAGTAAGCGTTCGACATATTTATGCTTTGTGATAAGTAGTTCATGATTATGTTGTTATCATGTGATATATGTTGATATTGGCAATTATGTGGAATTATGTTGTTATCATATTCCGTTGAATTAATGTTGCATGCCTTTATGATGCATGCATATACATTTATTGATTTGGTTCATTCCCATTGTGCGGAAGCGAACTGGTTGAGCCAATATACTTACCCGGAGGTTGAGGTAGTGAGGCTGGATTCTTGACCCAATAGCTATGGGCGAATCATGAATTTGCCTCATCCACATGTAAACGGAGCGGTGTGTGTGAACTCGGTTCACGTTTTGGTACCACATGCATAGAGTCTGCATTGCATATGGGATTGTAACATGCTAGGATGGATTCCAGTGTTGCAATTTCCATTGTTTGAATTATGTACATGTTCATTGTGAGTGTTGTGAATTGATTATGACTTGTGCTTGATTAAATGGATTAATGTATCTCTATTTCTATTGTATTCTAAAACGATAATGCATGTTATATTGAATTGAGATCTCACCCTTACTCAACATTTTCAGATCCGAAGTGATTAGCTGCTTGGAGTTGGTGAGGATAGCTCTAGTATTGAGTCAGTCAGTTAGTCCGCGTGTCAGTGTCGTGCTCTGGTAGATGTAACACTGGGGAACGGTTGTTTGAATCCTTTAATGGATATTTTGAATGACTTTGAATTATGTTGACTTATTACCCTGGATTTCTTTAATGTTTTGATTCAGGATTTCGTTTATTATTCTGGAATACTGTGAATGTTGTATTCAGAAGTTTTGGTTATGTTACATTTCATTAAACATATTACATTAATTATTTGATAAGTCTTTTCTGAAAGCATGACACAAGTTTTGGAAATCTTAATGTTTTAAAATTGTGACGCCTTCTTGGTTATGAATAAATACTCGATTATTATTATAAAGCGGGTAAATAGAGGAGTGTTACAATAGTGGTATCGAGCATAGTCGGTCGTTGTGACCGGTGTCTTAATGTCATTATTCCTTTGTGCGACAAGTGTGTGCAACACCGTTTGTTGCCTTCGATCGACTATTGCGGGAGTAGTGTGAAACTAAGTGGGGAGAAGAGATGCTTCCGGATATGTTCGATTGTAAGTCATTGGTGCAGTCGCTTGAGAAGGCGGCAAGTGTGGTTAGAGTGTTGGAATCGTTTGGACCATGAGTCATAGTTGGAAGTGCAAAAGGTGAGTACGATTCGAGAAGAAAGTGTTGGTAGTGATGGTTTATACTTGAGATGATTATCGGATGTCTATTGACAAATGAGGACTTGATCACCCTTAATCTCTTGTTGATAGTAAATCGTATTGGATGGTATATAATTGTCTTGCTATCTAATTGGGGCATAAAGTGATGAATATGAATGAAGTGTGATAGAAGCTTGTGAACCATATGAGTGCACGAAGACTCTAATAAGAATAATGAATTGAGATGGATGGTTAGAGTTGCGTAGATATTAATGATGGTGATGTGGTATCTATGTTGTATTCTTCGATGGAAGTGAAAGGAAAATCTAAGAGCGATGAATTACCGGTAGTGAAGAATTGCCTTGAGATTGTTCCGAGTAAGTTGGATTGCCAGTGGTGGATGAATTTCGTAAGACGCGGTGGTGCCGTCGAGAGAGAGGAGGAATTACTATAGATTTAATTCTCGAACTAGTCCGTGTCGATGGCGCCGTTTTGCATGTCGACATCTGAGTTGTCTGAGTGGAAGAAACAGTTGGAAGAGTTAGGTGTGAATTCTAATGTTCCCTGAGAATAATAGCGACTCATCGTTTGAGCAAGATGTTGGATTAGCTTGAGGCTACCCTTGAGTTGAATGTTTGAAGTAAACCAAGTGATTATGAATCGTTTTGATGAGTCGATGCATATTCTTGGCCTAGAAGATATTTGGTGATTGAGAAGAATGACTCTTAGAAGATGAAGCTGGTGTGATTGGAATATTGCAACGCTTCATTGATCGTGAAGTTGTCGAGTGAGTGACCTCTTTGTGTTCTTGAAAAGATTAAGCGTGTTAGTGTCAATGATTGATATAAAGTATGCAATGATGTGAATTGGTTATTGAATCGAACTTAACGCAATTAATCATGGTGAATGATGTGTCCGGTATGTTGAAGTTAGAATCTCAAATTTTGCATTCTATGATGTTTTGGAATTTTCACTCACAAGGTGAGAAATCGATTACCTATTATAGGAATTGATTTCAACGACATTGTTTTTGGAAACTTGTAAAATCCATAATTGGAGTTTTAGATGTCCGATTTGAGTTTCGTTTGAAGTGTTGGAAAAATAATGTGATGAACTTTGTTTTAAAAAATGGTTCCAGACTGTAAGTAATTTATTTATCGATAATGATGGTTGAGGAGAGTCGGAGTCGTTGTTAATGTCGTTCTAGGTACAAAACTTATTTCTATGACACCGCATAAGACGTCAACTTTAGATATAGAAAATTGGAGAAGCTATTGGAAGGTGCTCGAGAAATAGATTTGTAAAACCAAGTGTATATTGTTTTGGGATTCGAGTGTGAGGAAGGATTCCAAGAGTGGAAGAGGAGGTTGACTAGTGCTCCGATTTTAATTTTTGCCGAATCCGGAAGAGTCCCTTGTTATGTATTATGATGCGTCATTGACGGTTAGGGTGGTGTGTTGATGAAGGATAAACAGTGGTGGCTTATGCTTGAGACAATTGAAAGTGAGAAAGGAATTATCCGACCCATGATTTGAATTTGGTAGCGTGTAATTGTTTTGAAGTTCAAGGCATTATCGTATGGCTCACGGTTTGAAGTGTTCGATCATAAGAGCCAAGTATCTCTTTGATCGAAGGAGTTGAATATGAGGCGAGGAGATGGTTGGAATTTCTCAAGGATTATGATTTGGTTGAATTACCATCCCGGTAAGGCAACGTGGTGGCGTATGCATTGAGGAAGTCCTTGCACATGTCGATGTTAATGGTTCGTGAACTGGATTTAGTGGAACAATTCGAGACTTGAGTTTGGTATGTGAAACTACTCGAATAGTGTGAAGTTGGGCATGTTGAAGTGACTAGTGGTATTTTGGAAGAGATTCAAATGAAGTCCGATGTTGGTTTAGTGGACAAGTCGACATTGATTAACCAAGGTCAAGGAGGTGAATTTCGAATTGACGAGAATGGTGTTATGAGATTTGGTGAAAGAGTGTGTTCGGATGTTCTTTGAGATCGAAAGAGTATCTTAGAAGAAGGACATCGTAGTGGATCGAGTATTCATCCCGGTACTACTAAGATGTATCATGATTTGAAGAAATTATTTTGGTGGCTGGAATGAAAAGGAGATTGCCGAGTTTGTACGCATGTTTGGTGTGTCGAAATCGAAGATTGAACATCGAGGCCGTCGGGATTGGTGGAACCGTTGTTCCCGAATGGAAATGGGATGACATTTCTATGGATTTCGGAAAGACAACTAAGAGCTGTGATTCTATTTGGGTTATTGTCGACCGATTGACAAAGTCGCTCACTTCATTCCGATAAGAATGGATTATCCGATGGAGAGGTTGGCGAAGTGTATGAAAAGGTTGTAGGTTTGCATGGTATTCCGTCTAGCATTGTGTCGGATAGAGATCCGAGGTTTACTTCTAAGTTCGGACAGGATTGCGAGGCTCTAGGTACTAAGTTACGATTGAGTTCGCATATCATCCGCATGATGGTCAAACGGAGAGGCGATTCCGTTAGAAGATTTCGAGAGCTTGTGTGTTAGAAAGGTGGAGCTTGGGATAGCTATTTGCCGTTGATAGAGTTTACCTACAACAATAGTTTTCATTCGAGCATCGGTATGGCTTTGAGGCATTGTATGGTAGGGATGTCGGACACCGTTGTGTTGGTATGAATCGGAGAAAGTGTTGTGATTGGACCGAGATTGTTCAACAAACTTGAAAGGATTAAGATGATTCAGAGAAGATGAGAACTTCTCGAGTCGCCGAAAAGTTATCATGATAAGAGGAGGAAAGATCTTGAGTTTAATGAAGGAGACCATGTGTTCATGAGAGTTACTCCGATGACGGTATTGGTCGAGCCTTGAAGTCAAAGAAGTTGACTCGCTTTATTGGTCCGCTTCATTACCAAAAGAGTTGGGAAAGTTGCTTATCGATTGCTTTACCGCCACTTGCTAATTTGCATGATGTTTTCCATGCATCTCGGTTGAGGAGGTACATTGCGGATCCGTCTCATGAGATTCAAATAGATGATGTTCAAAAGGGATAACTTGAAGCGTTCTGCGAATTGAGGATCGGAAAGTGAAGCAATTTGAGGTAAAGAGATAGCGGTAAGAGTAGCTTGGGAGGACCATGAAGGAAATGTAACTTGGGAGCGGAGAGTCGATGAAGGACTCGTATCCCGAACTGTTCGTCTAAGGTATGTTTTCGAGGACGAAAACTCTTTTAGTGGGGGAGAGTTGTGACACCCCGATTTAATTTAAATAATTATTAAGTGAGGACTTAGTTATTTAATTAAATGAAGTCCTAAGTATTATTTTATTTGGATTAATTGGGTCATTAAATGAGGAAATGTGTTGAGGTGTGCAGAGTAAACGGTGGGTGTAAGAAAGTAAATCACTCTACTAATTATTGAGTTTTAATTATTTTATTTTATTGGAATAATTAAAGGAACATTAAAAGGAATATAAAAGGGAAAAGAAAGAAAGAATAGGTTTTTTGGAGAAACTGTGTTCACGTGGAATTGGAGAGAAGAGGAAAAGAGAGGAAAAGCCGACACCAAGAGAATCGAAGAATCATCGCGAGGTGGGTGGTTTCGATCAATTAATATGCCTTATGGGTTTTGGGAATCATAGGGATAATTGGGTATGTTAGAGAATTTGAATTATGATGATTATGAGTTATAGGAAATAAACCCTATTTGTGTCGGTGTTGGGATTAGAAATCATAAGTATGTCAAGTGATTGATGAGAGTGAATAAATCATGTTGATTGATGTTAAAATGGTGTGAAATGACGATGAATTGATGTTCCTAATGTGCCAAATCGTATTAGTAAGTTTGGGAATGAGTAAGAATGGAAAATCTTTGTCAAAAACTAGTAAAATTGTCATCACAGTCGTGGAACCGGTTCCAGGAGGAACCGAGTTCAGTGTTAAATTGCGGGAAAAATAGACTCAGGAACCGGTTCCATATGACGGAACGGTTCCCCATTCAAAAATCAGCGTGTTATTTTTAACTTTCAGGAACCGGTTCCGTTCTGGGTAGGAACCGGGTTCCATGTTCATTTTTCCAATTTTTCTAAAACTTCAAAAATTCATATTTTCTAAACCGTAACTCCGATTCGAGTGCCGTTTTCGGCGTTATTTTCTAAATTTCGAATACTACCTTTTGAAAAGAGAAAATATTATTTTTATTTTTAAAATGGTCGCGCCCGACTTTTTGAAAGAATGAGTAATTCAGGATAATGAGAACTATTATGAAGGGTATGAGTTACCTATGAGGTATTGATCCTGACAGTGTTATATAATTACTATTCATTTCGATTGAATGAGATACACTGGTGAATTGACATGATGTGATTTGTATTAATATCATGATATGTGAAATGATGATGGAAATTAATATGAATGGCACGAGTTATCGAGGACTAATGTTTACAATGTTGTGTTGATTATTCATTGTGATTGAATGTGATACATTGGTGATTGGCAATAAGTGAATTATGTTGAGATCGTAATCTATGAATTGGTTTAGATTGTTTGACAAGTTGAATGGAGATTGACGTTCATGTGATATTTCTTTCCCTTGTTGTTTATTCATGATTGTATTGATATCATGTGTGGTTGTTATTGTATCTTGGTGATAGTCTTCTTGATTAAGCGTTCGACATATTTATGCTTTGTGATAAGTAGTTCATGATTATGTTGTTATCATGTGATATATGTTGATATTGGCAATTATGTGGAATTATGTTGTTATCATATTCCGTTGAATTAATGTTGCATGCCTTTATGATGCATGCATATACATTTGATTCATTCCCATTGCGGAAGCGAACTGGTTGAGCCAATATACTTACCGGAGGTTGAGGTAGTGAGGCTGGATTCTTGACCCAATAGCTATGGGCGAATCATGAATTTGCATCTATCCACATGTAAACGGAGCGTGTGTGAACTCGGTTCACATTTTGGTGCATGCATATGGGATTGTAACATGCTAGGATGGATTCCGTGTTGCAATTTCCATTGTTTGAATTATGTACATGTTCATTGTTGTGAATTGATTATGACTTGTGCTTGATTAAATGGATTAATGTATCTCTATTTCTATTGTATTCTAAAACGTATAATGCATGTTATATTGAATTGAGATCTCACCCTTACTCAACATTTTCGATCCGGTGATTAGCTTGGAGTTGGTGAGGATAGCTCTAGTATTGAGTCGGTTAGTCCGCGTGTCGTTGTTGTAGATGGGCGGTTGTTTGAATCCTTTAATGGATATTTTGAATGACTTTGAATTATGTTGACTTATTACCGGATTTCTTTAATGTTTTGATTCGATTTCGTTTATTATTCGGAATCGTGAATGTTGTATTCGAAGTTTTGGTTATGTTACATTTCCGCTGTTAAACATAACTGTTACATTAATTATTTGATAAGTCTTCTTCAGTGAAAACATGACACAAGTTTTGGAAATCTTAATGTTTTAAAAATTGTGACGCCTTCTTGGTTATGAATAAATACTCTGATTATTATTATAAAACGTGGGTAAATAGTAGGGGGTGTTACACCCAACCCCTCAAACCAACCAATCTATCTTCACGTGAGCTAGTAGAGGAAGTCGTTCAAACTGCGGTTCAAACTGCTCAACTCCATCTCAATAATGCTTTGCAGGAATCACAATTACAAATGAATGAGAATCTTCATCAAGTTGATGAGCGAATTGAGAGAGCTACGAGCAACTTACAACAACAAATCGGTCAGATGCATACAAGGTTAGATAATGATAATCAAATTTTTAACTCAAGGTATGATTCCCGTATGTCTATTCTATCTAAGATCATTGAACAACGTGAAAACCATAACTCAGCCACTGCTCATACAACCGCATCTAGCTCTTCTGGGTTAACTCACATACCCTTCTCAAGCACATCAATGATTCATTCCCCCGTTATTCTCACCCTCACACAAACACCACACAACGCTTCCGCAAATTTCTACCAACCACCTTCCCATGCAACCGTTACACCAATGTCCGAAGCACCGTAACCCAACCTCCACAACCATAGCCTCTGTTACATACTATTTATGCTACCCCACCACCTTATAATAGTCATTTCATTCATCAAATTTATATTCCCTAAAATACCCACATAACCCCTTTACCCCATTTAGAACCCCAAAATTAGAACTTTCTTGTTTTGATGGTACCAACCCCTTGGAATGGTTGTTTTAAACTGACCAATATTTCCAGTTTTACCAATTACCACCCGAGAATCAGCTTTCTTTGATTTCATTTTATATGAAAAGGGGAAGCTTTGTGATGGTTCAAGTGAATGCACCAAAATCATCTCTTGACGGACTGGTTTTCGTTCACAGCGGCATTGGAACTACGTTTTGGACCCTCCACCTATGCTAACCACCAAGTTGAATTATTCAAATTAAAATGAGATGAGTCTGTAGTTGATTACCAAGCAAAATTTGAAAAATTGGGTAATGAAGTTGTGGGTCTACCACCTGATGCTATTTTAAATTGTTTCATATTCGGGTTAACACCAGAAATACGCAATGAAATGACAATTCTCAAACCCTTTTCCATCTCACAAGCTATCGACCTCACAAATTTGATTGAGTATAAACTCAAGGATTCTAAACCCAAGTTTACCAAACCTTACGCCCCTTATCAAAGAACTAACCCTCTAGCCTCTAAATCGTTTTCACCTACACCGACTCCTTAAGGTACCATCTCAACCACAACACCCACCAAACACATTCCCCAAAAACTTCTAATTAAACATTTAAGTCAGTTGCAATTGTAGGAACAACGAGCTCAGGGTATGTGTTTTAATTGCAATGAAAAATTCATCCTGGGTCACAAGTGTGCCACTAACCTCTTTCTACTCCTATTGGTAGAAGATGATCCTATGTAATCGCTTAGGATGATCGAGAAGGTCCATGAACCCGAGACATAACCCAACCTTGGTGTACCTATTTCCAATTGTCTACCCAAGCTTTAACCGACCATTTCTCTCCCCAAACACTCATGTTTAAAAAGCAAATAGGTGGCCTCTCGGTGATGGTTTTTGTTGACACAGAGAGCACACACAATATACTACAGCCTCGCATTGCTCATCACCTTAACCTAAAATCTACTTTAATTCCCCAATTTTCTGTGATGGTGTGAAATGGATCCCATTTACAATGTGAGGGTCTTTGCACGGATGTTAAACTTGTCATCTGGGATAAACCTTTTCCACTTGCCCTTCTATTTATTACCAATTGAGGGCACCGATGTGGTTCTTGGCATGACATGGTTGCGCACTTTAGGCGTTATTCAGGATGATTTTTCCATTCCCTCGACCACTTTCCACCAAAACAAAAACCCTATGAAAATCCAAGGTGATCTTACCTCACACCCATTCCATACTACTTTTCATCAACTACGTCATCTGATTCATTCCAACTCTGTTTCTTCATTCAATTTGATGCTTTTTAAACTCATCAGTGACTTTGTTCATAATTCCAACACTAACCATCCAATTCCTTTGGACAATTCCCCAACCATTATTCAAGACATACATATATCAATGTTAAGCCATACATATATCCCCATTCACAAAAATATTCGATGACTATAAGACATGTTACACAATGGGATCATTAAGCCTAGTACTAGTCTGTTTTCTTCCCCTGTTTTACTTGTTAAAAATAAAGATGGCACTTGGCATTTTTGCGTGGATTATCGTGCTCGCAATGTTGTTAAAATTAAAGATAGATTCCTTATCCCCGTCATAGATGAATTATTAGATGAATTGTGTTTAACTACTACTTTCACCAAACTAGATCTACGCTCTAGCTACCACCAGATTCAGGTTGCATTGGAAGACATTCATAAAATAGCGTATCAGACTTTTGATGAACATTACGAGTTTCACGTAATGCCCTTTGGGCTTCCTAACGCCCCTTCGACCTTTCAGTCAGCCATTAACGATTTGTTAAGGCCTCATGTATGCAATTTAGTTTTAGTTTTCATTGATGACATACTCATATATAGTGCTAATTCCACTTACCACTTATCTCACTTGCAGGTTGTTTTTGAGTTGTTAAAATCTAAAGCTTTCTTTGTGAAAATATCTAAGTGCATTTTTGTAGTGTATAACGTTCATTATTTGGGACATGTCATCTCAATGGGTGGTGTTGCACGTGACCCATAAAAAGTTCAGGCCATTTTGGATTGGCCCGTTCCACACTCTCTTACAACGATACGCGGTTTCTTGGGCCTAACTAGTTTTTATCACCACTTTGTGCGTAACTACGCTTTTCTTGCCGCGTCTCTTACGGATTTGTTACATTCCATTAGGATTTCTTGGAGTATATTTGCGGTCGAAGCCTTTGTAACTTTAAAGAAAACTATGATCGACATATCGGTCTTAACACTACCAGATTTTACAAAGACTTTTATTGTGGAGACTGATGCTTCTGGTGTTGCTATCGGTGGTGTTCTCTCTCAAGGTGGGAATCCTATAGCACTCTTCAGCAAAAATATGTGCTCTCGAATGCAGCCTGCTTCAGTTTATGTGCGGGAAATGTTCGTTGTTACAGAGGTAATACAAAAGTGGCGTCAATATTTAATTGGGCAACAATTTCACATCTATATATATCTAGAAAGCTTAAGGAATTTGTTGCTACATAAAATCGAAACCCCTGAACAACAAAAATGGGTTGTTAAATTACAAGGATTCAATTTTGAGATCTTTTATAAACCGGGAAAAGCTAATCTCGTCGTTGTTGCCTTAAGCAGAATGTTCCAATAAGATGGCTCTGTCTTGTTCACCCTTACTTCTTTAATTCCTAATATTCTGACCTGCTTAGTACGTTTTATGCAACAGATAAAAAAGGGGCAGAAGTTAGTGGAACAAGTTCTTACCAACACTAATACTCACCAATCTTACAAAGTTCTAAAGGCCTGTTATATTTCAAGACCGTTTGTTCGTACCTGGAAATAATGGATTCCGACAGAGCTTTCTTCAAGAGTATCACGCCACTCCTACTGTTGGTTATTCTGGGGTCAAAGCGACCCTTGCTCGTGTTTCAGCTTCTTTCTCTTGGCCTAAAATCTACCCTGATATCAAAAGCTTTGTCAAACATTGTGTTACCTGCCAAAAGAACAAATATGTAACACAAAAGAAAAAATAAAGGGTTATTAAAACCTCTTCCAATCCCAAATCAGGTATGGGATGACATTACTATGGATCTTTGAGGTATATGTGCAACAATCGACCTGATATATGTTTCACAGTCGAATTAGTAAGCAAATACATGATTGAACCAATGATGTCACACATGAAGACTGCAAGAAGAATCCTAAGATACTTAAAAGGATCGGTAAATTGTGGAATACTATTTCGACAAGACTCTGAAAACAGATAAGATACAATTATTTGTTTTTCAGATGTTGATTGGTGTGGAAATAAGGAAGATCGAAGAAGCACAACTGAATATTTCTTTCAAGTATTTGATGCTCAAATATCATGGTGCTTGAAAAAATAACTTGTAGTGGCATTATCATCGTGTGAAGCTAAATATATAGCATAATCCTATGTTGCATGTAAAGTAATTTAGATCAGATTAGCACTTGAAGAAATGGAGGTCGAAGTAAAGAAACCTCTTGTATTGCAAATCGACAACAAGTCAGCCATAAATCTGGTGAAGAATCCGGTTTTGCATGGAAGAAGTAAGCATATCGAAGTTAGATTTCACTTTTTGAGGAAAAAAGTAAATCGAGGTGAACTTTATTGAAGTAAGACATTGCTCGAGTGAAGCACAATTGAGAAATATCTTCACCAAAGGATTGGAGATCTGACAGATTTATGAATTTGAGAAATAAAATATGAATAATTCAGATCGACTATGATTAGTGTTTGTTTGACGACTTGGATTATTGAGGGTATGTTGAGATATTAGATATAATATCAAATATAGTCAAAATTAGATACGTTGAGATATTAGATATAATATCAAATATAATCTAAATTAGTAAATCCAAATCCAATTATAATTATATATAAATAATTATAATTTGTATCATTATATATTCGATACAAGTATTTCCTTATTTTATTTTTCTTTGTCTCTTACCTAAAATCAATAACATAATAATTGCATACATAATATAAATTATATAGATCTCTTTTAAAAATTCTTAATCAAAATTAGAATAAATAATACAACCACATTCATGTTTTTCGACTTCAATATAATAATTAAACTAATTTTTTTTGTTGAATCTCATACTTTTCTTTCAATTTCTTTAGGATAATGGTTTAGAAGAAAAAAAATGACTAAAGCAAACAATAACAATACCTATTCATCTTCAGTTTTCTCCATAATACCAATCAATTTCTAGCCAGAGAAAGATGGAAGATTAAGTGCATGTGAATTAAGAAGTCGGTATTCAGTATTCATGTTTCATATACATATAATCCTTCCATTGCTTCTACAAAACAAAAATTATAGAATCATGATATAAAAAATGCATTGATTCTATTCTGTTTCATATAATAATAATTTTAAAATGAAGACACATCACATACTTTTTGAATTGGAAACCATCAAAATACAGACTAACGCAACTCTCCTTCTTTTCTTGCCACAATTTTCTGCTTCCATCTCTTATTGTTAGTTTAAAAAATGTGGCCTATGGTTATGTAAATGGGTAATTAACTTGAGAAGTGAATAATTAATTTTAAAAAAATAACTAATAAAAAACGTGGGATGTGCCTATGTAAATGGGTAGTTAATTTAAGAAGGATAAAATAAATAAATAAACAAATAAGAGGTAATATTTTATTAATTAAAATAATTAGTTAGGGGGATGAATAATAATAAATAATTATAAAATAAATATATTCATAAATAAATCATGAAAATAAAAAATAAAAAATTAAGTAATTAAATAAGTGAATAAGAGATAATATTTTATTAATTAAAAAATTAGTTATTGGGATAAATAATAAAATATTTTATTTATTAAAAAATTAGGTAATGGGATAAATAACAATAAATAGTTAAAAAATAAATATAATAAATTACAAATATATCCTCAATTTTACTTTTATATATAAGATAACATTTCATTATTTATTAAATTAATTTATTATTTTAATAGAATTTGATGGGAAATTTTAATGCAAGAAGGTGTATAGTAGAATTATAATTTATTACGATTATGATATAGGATTCAGATTTTGAGTAAATCTTTAAACTTAATCTTAAAAATAATATTATCCATCTTAATTAAGTTTATTTAATTAACAAATTTAATTCTTTCTTGTTTATTTAGTACATGAGTCTAATTTAAGGATTTAATTATTGAATCAAATTTCAAATTATTTTTAAGTTGGTGCAATTCATTGTCAGCTCTTATATTAATATATTACAAATAACTTTTAATATGCATAAAAAGTATAGAAAACCCTCTATTTTATTGGTAGTTTTACAAAAACCTACATACTTAGTATATTTGTATATTATAATGTTTTATGAATAATAAAAAATATGACTTTATATTACAAATATAATAAAAATAATAAAATATTAAAAAATAAGCTATAGTTATCTATATTAAAATTATAATTTTTTAAACTTATTTATATATACTTATCTGATTTTTTCTAGAAATTTTTGGATAATTATTATTTATTTAACTTCTCTTATTTTTTATTAAAAAAATATAACCTTTTTCTTTATTTTTATTTTTATTTTTGTAACAACCTCTTTTTCTTATTTTCATATTAAAATATGTAAATATTTTCTCTTTATAACATTAATTTAATAATATAGAGAAGAGTTGAACAAAGTATATAATACGTTAAATAAAGTTAAACAATTTTTACGTGTTTGCATTAAAAAAACAGCCAGATTAACGTGGAGTGTGCATGTATGGATGCTTATAATATACCAAGAAAAACGCGTTTTGATGTAATTTATTTTCATTTCACAGATGCATAGTATATTAAAGAAAGTCAGGGAAAATTGACCATTTTTCTGTGTTTTTATGATTTTAAGAGAGATAAAATATGTGAAATGGAAAAAGGAAAACATTATATAGGAGTAGTTTTTACTCATAGTATCACGGAAGTTTATATATAAAAACGGTTCCCTCTCTGTGTGTCCTTCTATCTTCCATTTGTATCATGAAAATGGACAAGGAAGTTGAACATTCTTCAGTTGTTGATGATGAAATGGTTTCTCATGAAATCTCACAAGAATCACAAACACGCAAGGGTGGTCTTATAACCATGCCTTTCATCATTGGTATATTATCTATATATCTTTGATTATTATTTTTTTGAATCATGAGTTTCAGTTTTGTTGTATGAATTATGATATTGATATGGTTTCGTTGTTGCAGCAAATGAGGCACTTGCTAGGATGGCTTGTTTGGGATTATTACCAAACATGATAACCTATTTGATGGGAAGTTACAGACTACATCTTGGAAAAGCTACTCAGATTCTTCTCTTATCTTCTGCAGCAAGCAATTTCACACCTGTTGTTGGTGCTTTTATTGCTGACTCATATCTAGGTCGATTCCTCGGTGTTGGATTAGGTTCTGCTCTCAGTTTTCTGGGAATAACCCTAATGTGGTTAACAGCCATGTTCCCACAAGCACGGCCTCCTGCATGTATCCATCCAACAGAAGGCTGTAAATCAGCAACAAAAGGTCAAATGGCAGTGTTACTCTCAGTGTTCGGTCTAATGTCGATTGGAAATGGTGGTCTTTCATGTTCTTTAGCATTTGGTGCTGACCAAGTGAATAGAAAAGATAATCCAAATAACCATAGAGTTTTGGAAACATTCTTCAGTTGGTATTATGCTTTTACAACTATTGCTGTCATAATAGCTCTCACTATAATTGTGTATATTCAAGATCATTTTGGTTGGAAGATTGGTTTTGGTGTTCCGGCAGCACTCATGCTTTTATCTACTCTCTTATTCTTTCTTGCTTCTCCTCTTTATGTCAAGATTACAAAAAGAACCACTTTGTTAACTGGTTTTGCTCAAGTAACTGTTGCCGCTTTTAAGAACAGAAAATATCAATTACCTTCTCAGAACTCACCTGAATTTTATCATCATAACAAGGACTCAGATCTTCTTGTTCCAACTGATAGACTAAGGTATGTATGTAGACTCAAAAACCATTTGTCTGGTTAAAAGTTAGGTTTTTATCGTTTTATCGGCTTAAGATTTTCATTTTCAGGTTTATGAATAAAGCTTGTGTTATTAAGGATCCTGAGCATGATATAGCTTCAGATGGTTCAGCAATGAATCCTTGGAATTTATGCACAGTAGATCAAGTAGAAGAGCTAAAAGCCCTTGTTAGAGTTATTCCATTGTGGTCAACAGGGATCATGATGTCTCTCAACATTGGAGGATCATTTGGATTGCTTCAAGCTAAATCCTTAGACAGACATATCACTTCACACTTTGAAATTCCAGCAGCATCTTTTAATGTAATCTTGGTAGGTGCAATACTTATATGGATAGTTCTCTACGATCGCGTTCTTATTCCTCTAGCATCAAAGATAAGAGGGAAACCAGTTAGGATAAGTCCAAAGACAAGAATGGGAATAGGGTTGTTTTTATCTTTTATCCATTTGGTAACCTCGGCGACGTTTGAGAGTATAAGGAGAAAGAAAGCAGTGAAAGAAGGATATTTGAATGATCCTCATGGAGTGTTGAAAATGTCTGCAATGTGGCTTGCACCTCAGCTTTGTTTGGGTGGTATAGCTGATGCAATCAATGGTATAGGCCAAAATGAATTCTATTACACAGAGTTTCCAAGGAGTATGTCTAGTATTGCCACTTCCCTTGGTGTAATGGGAGCGGCTGTAGGAAACTTGTTGTCTTCTTTTGTATTCAGCACAATAGAAAATGTTACTTCAAGAGGAGGAAAAGAAGGGTGGATTCATGATAATATTAACAAGGGTCGTTTTGACAAGTACTATTGGGTTATAGTTGGACTTAGTGCTTTTAATTTTGTGTATTATTTAGTGTGCAGTTGGGCTTATGGACCTACAGTTGATCAGGTATCCAAGGCAAGTACTGAAGAAAATGGTACCAATGATGTGAATCCACTAATTGATGGCAAGGCAAGTGATGCTACTAGCTCAAAGGAGAAAGAATTCAAGAATCAAGAATAGGAGTCAGATAGAAAAGTATTCAAGATTAGTGAAGAAAGTGGCTCAAAGGAGGAAGAGTTTAAAAGTGATTAATAGGAAATCATCATGATTCACATTTCACACTCAAATTGGATAGCCTTTTTCTTGTTTTGTTTAGATGAATGATAGTGATTTAGCAAATGTACTAAATGAGTTATATTGTGGTGAGAGTTATCTTCTTGACTCTCCAACAAAAGTATTAAAATTAGTATTAGAACTAGATTAAGACTAATATTTTTATTAAATTTAATTTATTTTAAGAAATGTTTTCATTAAGTGGTCAATAAACTTATATTTAAAAAACGTTGGTATTTTCCGTTCTCTGTATTTTCTCATTCTTCTCCTAGTTGTCACTCTTTCTTTCTCTTCATATCATGTTTTTTGTGTCAACATGTAGGTTTTTTTTTTGGTGGTGCGATGAGTTCCTTCCTCCACGCCACCCTTTTGTTAAGTTGGATTTTTTTTCTCTATTCTACTTTTCAATGTCCCCACATAGATTTGAGGAGGTCTTCTCTAATGGACTATTTTGATCTACTACGATAGACGGATGGTTTTGGTTTGTTGATGGTGTGACTTGCCTTTAATCTCTATTTCTTTTCAGTCTTGTTGAGATATAGTTTCAAAGTGTTTGGGTTGACGTCATGACAACAATGATTTTGTTTTGTTTCACTACCTCCTCACTACCTTGTTAGGCTTAAAATTTTATGCTTGAAAGAGATTTTGTGCTTTATGTGTTTTCTCATAGGAAGTCGTTGGTAAGTGAATTGGTTCGATTTGACGATCGATTGTTTTTCTATTAGTTAAGGAGATTTTCTTTTCATACCTAGTGGTCTTCTTCTAGATCCTTGATGTAAAACTCAAAATATCTCCAGAATTCGTAAATGCACTTACAAATTCAGCTTTTAAGTAGATTTCGCAAGTACACTTACGAAAAAATCATTATTTTTTTCATATTTACAGGTGAATTCCCAAGTGCACTTACAAAACACCATGAAAGGTGAATTGATAAGTGCACTTGCGAAACTTCCCCTGCTCATGTATTTTTTATTTAAATATTATTTGGTCCAACAATTAAAAAAATTTAATTAACCAAAAACTTATTCTTTTTTACTGATTAGACGTAGAAAATAACTAAAACGAAAAAAAAAATAAATATCATTAATTGAATTAATTATTTATAATTCAATAAATCATGGTCAAATATTAATCCAGTGAATCAATCTACATCAATTGACTATGATTTATTGAATTATTTCACGTTACTTATATTTTTAAATAGAAGAAAATATTATTGAAATAATTGATTCAGTTAATGATATTATTTTTATTTTAATTATTTTTTATGTCTGATCAGTAAAAAAAAATGATTAATGATTTTTTTTATAGTTGGACCAAGCTTATTATTTTTTTATCAGGGTTTTGAACTCCAAGTATTTTATAATCTCTTTTATTTTTTTATTTAACCTACATGTGTTTTATTTTTAAAAAAAAAAACCGAGACTACAATTAAGAGTGATATCTACATATTTACTTAGTGTTTAAATTCACACATCTCTGTTGTTGGAATATTTAGCTTAAAAGGAGTATATAATCTTTTTCAAATTATTTCTTAAAATAAGAATAAATTATTATAATACATTGAATCTCAAACATATTATTGATATATATGAAAATGATATATGTATAATTGAGTTTTTGCAAAGTGGTTTTAAAATCAAATGTTAAAATTAACATTCAACTTATTATAAGAGTATTCTTTATTGTAAATAGTATGATGAAAAGTAGAATATTATAAAGAATTTAAAATTATTTTAGGGATATTATATTAAAAAGATTTAACAAAATCTTTGACTATTTTATTTTTATGATTAAAAATAACTGTAGATGTTAGATATCAGTGTTTTAAAAATCGAATTGGATCGATTAGTCAGATTGATTGAATTGAGAATCGGTCAGGCAATCGGTCTAATTCAATTGTTAGATCGGGTATGTCGTTGAATCGGCATGAAACGGTAAGTGAAAACCGGAAAAACCGAAAAAACTAGCATTCAAAACTGGTGGTTCAATTGCTTTTTTTAATTTTTTATTATTTATTTTTTCACTCATTTATTTTTTAAATTTTTTAAAAAATATGCCGTTTATTTTTTTTATTCATTTTGATTATTTTATTAAAATATTATATTTAAATAAAATAAATAAATATTAATTATATTATTGACAGAAAAAATATTACAGATGTGATTGATTTTATTGTAGATAGTTTTGACATTGAAAAAAGATATCTCAATATTGAAATAATCTTTACTCCTTAAAATTAAATTTTATAAACAATAAAATTATTTTTTTTATAAATTATTTAATTGTATTATGTTGCAATTAAACTTTATAATTATTTACTATTTTATTATGTATGATACTTATATTTAAAATTTAAATTTAAATTATCAAGTTATGATATAATATTTTCAAAATGTATAAATTTTAAATTAAAATTATCAAATTGTGAATTTATTTATGATATGATATTTTAAAAAAAGGTTAATAGATATTTATCTCCTGCAATATAGGGGAGTTTTGATTTACTCCTTTTTAATTTTTTTTATTATCCCTATATTTTTTGGGTATCCCTTAAGCGTGTAAAAATCAAGGGTATAAATTATAAAAGGTATTCTACAGGGTATTTTTTCCATCTAGGGCAAAAGACTTAGAATTTTAACATTTCACGGGGTGATCAAACATATTTTTTTTAAAAGGGATAAATCAAAACTCGCCTATATTGCAGGGGTAAATAGCTATTAATCATTTTAAAAAATTTAAGTCCTAGTTATATTTTGTAGAGATTGAGTCATCTGGTTCGACAAATTTCATACCTAGATAGTTTTGTTATAAAGACCGGTCTACTCAACCGAGTTACTGTATTTAATCCGGTTTAGTCATGTGGTTCGATCAATAACCCAATGATTCGACCAATAAATCAATAATTCAATACTTTCACCAATTTAATATCTAGTCCGATTTTTAAAACACGGATAGAGATGTAATATTTCCTCTTGGCTTGACATAAAGGTCGAGTTCTGTTAATAAGAGATGAAAAATTGAGCACGTTACAATCTTTTTTAGGAAGAGAGAATATCACATGACAACTAGCTATATGTCATGTGAGACGTTTAAATAAATTTCTGATCACAACATCATTTTCAATTGATGGCATAAAATGCTTTGTCTCACTCTCACATAAGAAGCATTTTTTTCCCACTTGATATGTCCATTATGTATAAGTGCAACACAACATCGTTCCGTGGATCATGTATGTATGGTCTCAAACCAATATGAGAGATTTGAGAACTCACAACAATAATTGTAGGCCAGACTGTGGTGAGTGCGTATCTTTCACTACCCGTCATGCCTAAATTTGACATCATTTTGTACTTATATATTGTCCAATGCAATGATTGATAGGTAGTAATAGATATTTACAAGTTTTTAACTTGTATAATAAAGTAATATCCTCATTTTGCATTAAGAGGAAGCAAATAAAAAAAATGTACAAGGAAGTTGAACTTTCTTCAGTTGTTGATGCAGATGAAATCTCACAACAATCACAAAGACGCAAGGGTGGCCTTATCACCATGCCTTTCATCATTGGTATCATATCTATAATTTTGGGTTATTTATTATTTTTTGAATGAGTTTGAATTTTGTTGATGTATAATATGGTATTGTTGTTTGTGTTGCAGCAAATGAAGCATTTTCGAGTATGGCAAGTTTGGGACTATTACCAAACATGATAGTATATTTGATGGCAAGTTACAGACTTCATCTTGGAAAAGCTACTCAGATTCTTCTCTTATCTTCTGCAGCCAACAATTTCACTCCTGTTATTGGTGCTTTTCTTGTAGATTCTTATCTAGGTCGATTCCTCGGTGTTGGATTAGGTTCTGCTGTCACTTTCCTGGTATGTATATGGATTAGGTTCTTATATTTTGACTTGAATTTGCTTAGGATGCTTCTTTTTTGTTGTATAGGGGATGACATTGTTGTGGTTAACAACCATGGTTCCACAAGCAAGGCCACCAGCTTGTGTACATCCAACCGAAGGCTGTAAATCAGCAACAAAAGGTCAAATGGCAATGTTACTCTCCGCATTCGGTCTAATGTCAATTGGAAATGGTGGTCTTTCATGTTCCATGGCATTTGGCGCTGACCAAGTGAATAGAAAAGATATTCCAAATAACCATAGAGCCTTGGAAACATTCTTCAGTTGGTATTATGCTTTCACAATTATCGGTATCATAATAGGTCTTACAGGAATTGTATACATTCAAGATCATCTTGGTTGGAAAATCGGTTTTGGTATTCCTGCAGCACTCATGCTTTTATCTACTCTCTTATTCTTTCTTGCTTCTCCTCTTTATGTCAAGATTACAGAAAGAACCACTTTGTTAACTGGTTTTGCACAAGTAACTGTTGCTGCTTATAAGAACAGAAAATTTCTATTACCTTCTCAAAACTCAACTGATTTATACCATCACAAGAAGAACTCAGATCTTGTTGTTCCAACTGATAAACTAAGGTATATATGTAGAATAAAATAACCATACCAACATTTGATTTCATCATCTAAAGGTTTTCATTTCCAGGTTTATGAATAAAGCTTGTCTTATTAAGGATCATGAACAAGATATAGCCACAGATGGTTCAGCAATAAATTCTTGGAGACTATGCACAGTAGATCAAGTAGAAGAGCTAAAAGCCCTTGTTAGAGTTATTCCGTTGTGGTCAACAGGGATCATGATGTCCCTTAACATTGGAGGATCATTTGGATTGCTTCAAGCTAAATCCTTAGACAGACATATTGCCTCACACTTTGAAGTTCCAGCAGGATCTTTTAGTGTTATCATGGTAGGTGCAATATTTATATGCATTGTTCTCTACGACCGCGTTCTTATTCCTCTAGCATCAAAGATAAAAGGGAAGCCAGTAAAGATAAGTCCAAAGAGAAGAATGGGAATAGGGTTGTTTTTTTCTTTTCTCCACTTTGTAACAGCAGCAACATTTGAGAGTACAAGGAGAAAGGAAGCAATGAAGGAAGGATATTTGAATGATCCTCATGGAGTGTTAAAAATGTCAGCAATGTGGCTTGCACCTCAGCTTTGTTTGGGTGGTATAGCTGAAGCATTCAATGCTATAGGCCAAAATGAATTCTATTACACAGAGTTTCCGACGACTATGTCTAGTGTTTCCTCTTCCCTTTCTGGTTTGGCAGCGGCTGCGGGAAATTTGGTATCTTCTTTTGTATTCAGCACAATAGAAAACTTTACGTCGAGACGAGGAAAAGAAGGGTGGATTAATGATAATATTAACAAGGGTCATTTTGACAAGTACTATTGTGTTTTAGTTGGACTTAGTGCTCTTAATTTTGTGTATTATTTAGTGTGCAGTTGGATTTATGGACCTACTGTTGATCAAGTATCTAAGAATGTGAATCTACTATTTGATGAAAAGGTTAGTGATGAAACTAGTTCAAAGGAGAAAGAGTTAACTGAATTCAAGAATAGTGAAGAAAATGGCTTTAAGGAGGAAGAGTTAACAAAGGATTAATGAGGTTGATTATGGATCAAAAGTTTGTAATTGATAGGAAATAATCATGATTACACTAAAATTGGATAGTTGTGTTTGTTTTCTCATGTGCATTTACTATTTGCTTATGTATAGTCAATGTCTTTTATGATATAACCGAAATGAATAATAGTTTGATGAATATTTCAAATCTATGTTATTGGACATTTTGGTGTGGATGATTTCAAATCATGCATGAAGATGATTCTAATTATGTTATCATTTATGTGCCTCCATATCATTATGATGTGATGATTGGAATCATGACGATTTTGGATTTTCTTTCTTTTCATAAGGTGGTTTGAATAACAAACGTTTGATTTGAAACATGTTTTTTTCTTTAATTTTAATTTGAAACAATTTTGCATGTTCATTTACGATTTATATGAGAAAATACTAGAGCGGAGTTTACGATTGGGAGTTTTTCAGATTTGGGAAATACATGGTAAGCGCATGATATAGTTAAGAATTATTTGGGAGAGGATTCAATCGTTCAGTAATGAATTCTAGAGTAAAATCCTCATTGCAAGGAAACTGAGTCGGTCTCATCGGTCTCATCTGTCTGAAGATTTAAAGAAAATTTTAAAATAAAACATTAAAATGTATTTTAAAATATTAATTTTGTATTTGATAAGAGTTGAACTCAAAATCAAAAGTAAAAAATATTTATATTGTATCAATCCAACTATGATAATTTATATGACTAATGTGTTATTATATATTTTTATAACTAAACAGAAAATTTTGAAGCCTTTTTTACTTTTGAGACATAAATCTTAAACTAAATGACTCGCCCCTTGGATGAATGAAAAAGAGAGAAAAATTAGGGATTGTACACCTTTGATAGTTAGATTTAATTTCTTGTAATTTTTTTTGTAATTTTTGTAAATCTCTCTCCTGTGGATGTAGCATCTTTTTGAGTCAAATTAGGTTAATAAATAATTGTGTAATCAATTTTCTACTCTATATATCTTTTTCTATAGTTAAATTTTTGTTTGTACATTAGTTCTAGATAAGGAATCTTTAACGGTTGAATTGTTTAGTTTGATTCAGTTTTATTTGTTTCATTTTTCTTGTCAATCTACTCAATAAATAACAATCGTTTGTGAGAATCACAACTCTATTTTCAAGTGTGCACCATATGTACCCAATTAGATACATGTAAGATTTTCCAAAAACAACGCATATGTATTGATCGGTGAGACAAAAATGTCAGTCTTTGTAACTCAATTATAGAAGATAAAGATGATAAACTAGACAAGAAATGTCATTATCTTGTGTCTTAGAAATAAATTATTACGGGAAGCCGCAAAAAAGATGACCATGACAGAGATATGAAAAGATTTAGAATAGTTGTATCTGATTAAGTTGTTGACACGTCGTTGTTTTTTAAACAACAAATCTATATATTTATTTTGAAGTATCCTTTAAAACCTTAAGCGATGAAGAGAAAGAAACTTATTTCGAGATTGCAAAAATAAAAAAATCAAAAGAAAAAGCATATGAGAGGTTCACATGAGACATCAAAACCAGATGTAGGTTGTTTAACAGAGGTGATTGTGTAGTTCGGTGGTCAGACGACGACAGTCTAGCGATTCTTATTTTGAAAAATTTTGGTGGCCAACTATGGCTTAAACACCTAAAGGCTTTGTTAAAGCACTAATACGTCAAAATCCCTACTAGATCGTATCTGATACGTAGCTATATGCTCTGGTACAACATCATACTCCTCTGATACTTTCGAATACATGACTTTTCAATTTTTTAACAGACTTTTTCAATGACTCTTTTATTCTTTTTTATTACTTTATTTAACTATCATTATTTAATAGTCATGTTTAATTCTTTCCTAATAATTACCACTTTACAATTATAGTATCAATTTTTATAATTTCTTTTCAATTCTCAATATTTAAAATTTATTCCTAATAATCATAAATTTTATTAATCATAAATTTTAGAGAATTTTTTTCTCTATCTAGTGGGGTTTTTCTCTATCTCCGGAGGAAAATTTAAAATACCTTCAAAATTCATAAGTACACTTACAAATTCACCATAAACGTGAATTATTTGGTTTATTTCATAAGTGTACTTGCGAATTCATCTGTTGGGACTGTGAATTCGCAGATGCATATGCGAATTAAGCCATATATTTTTTTTAAATATTTAAGGTTAATTGGTATGTGCACTTGCGAAGTCACCTGTTAGGAGGTGAATTCTCATGCATATCCGAAGTCACCAATATTTCAAATATATTATGATTTTATTTTGATTTTTATTCTTATGGGATATATATCTATTTAATATAGAAGATCTTTATATTTTATAAATTATTCATCATTTTTTACGAGAATCTATTCATTTATTATTAAATATTTTATTTTAGTAAGAAAATATTTTTTATACACTTTAAGTGTAAAATTTGTTGGGTTAAATATGTTTTAGTCCCTATAAATATGCGACTTTGTAATTTTGGTCCCTCTAACATTTTTTTTTCAAATAATAGTCCTCGCTAACTTTTTTTCTTACAGTTTTAGTCCTTGTTATTTTCTAAAAATTTTAAAACGGTTTAATTACCCTTAAATTTTTAAATTTTTGAATAATTTTTTTATATGTCTTCAGAATACTAAACAATATTTATTTACTAAATATTAAAAAAAATTAAAATGAGAAGAATTAAATATGAATTTTTTAAATTTCAAAAGATATTGATAAAAACAATGAAAATCTCGATTTAGAAATCAAATTTTGAATTCCTTTTTTTTCGAGAAACTTTTTATAACATTTTACATGCGTCTGTAAAATCATCATTCAAAAATACACATCGGTTTAACAGTAGGGACTAAAACTACATACATAATAATTTTGTGAGGATCGTTATTCGAAGAAAATTTTTAGAGGGACCAAAATTGTAGGGTCGCATATTTATAGGGATTAAAAACATATTTAACTCAAATTTGTTTACACAATCAACCAATGGAAATTTAACTTGCTATGTTATTAAAAAAAATTAAATAAAAGTAGGTCATAGTTAGATACATGGTTGTGATTGGGGTGTCAGTGCAAGATTAATTTTCTCTTTAATAATATTAACTATTAATAACATTCAACTTTTGCTTATAATAAATATCTTTTAATATAATTTTTTTTAATAACAACATAATAATTAATTATTAATTCTATAATAAAAATTAAAAATGTCATCTAAATTAAATTTAACTTTTAAAATTACAATTAAAAAATATTTCTTATATTTTTTATAAAAAATTATTCATAAGTTTACATAAATAATTAAAAGACAATTACATTTCACTATTATAATTAAAAAATTAATTATTACATTCATTATTTAATTTCATATTACAAATTCACCTTAATAATTTTAATTATAAATTTAAGTTATTTTTTATTAATAATAATTTAATTTAATTATATTATTATTATATTATAAATGAATATCTTTTCAAAATAAAATAAAAATAAATTTGGAATATTGGATGAATTCGTAAATTCACTTATAAAAGATATTTTGTGGTTTTAAGTGGTGTGAAAGAAATCCACTAGATAGGAAAAGAAATTCTCTAGATTTTATTTCTTTTCAATTCCCATAATAAGAATTATTTCTACTCTAAAGTTACTATTTGCCCGTAATCATAAGTTTTGTTTCTTTTCAATTCCCTTAAGATGATTTTTTTTTAACAAAACTAAACTCACTTCTTTCATTAGTAATAAATAGATCAACACAAGCAAGAACTATGTTAAACATGCTACGTCTAGTCCATTAACAGGCCATTTTTGTTAATAAATAGACAACCAATTTTGCTTCACGCTTTATAAACTTAATTTTAAAGGGAAGTAAAGAAGTAAGGAAGTAAGGAGAAAGAGAAAAATGCAAGGAAGAGTAAAAAGGGAACTAAAGAAGAAAGCTCGGCTCCCATTCAAAATTTACCTTATCCTCATGCCCCGTCAAAGAAGGAGAAGGCAAAACAATATGCTCGGTTTATGGATATTTTTAAACAACTTCACATAAACATTCCATTTTCCGAAGCATTGGAGCAAATGCCGAAATATGTGAAATTTATGAAGGATATGCTCACAAGGAAGAAGAGGCACAAGGATAAGGAGACGATATTACTTGATGCTAATTGTAGTTCCATACTCAAGCAAGCTCTTCCAGTGAAGGAATTCGATCCGGGGAGTGTCACGTTGCCGGTGGCCATTGGAGAGACATTCAAGGGTAATGGCTTGATCGATCTAGGGTCTAGCATCAATTTAATTCCGTTATCCATTGTTAAAAGATTGGGGAATGTTCGAATGGAGGCTACAAGAATGACTTTGCAACTAGCTAACAAGTCAACCATTTCACCTTATGGAGTTGTTAGAGACATGGTTGTAAAGGTGGACAAGTACTTGTTTCCTGTGGATTTTGTGGTAATTGACATGAAGGAGGATCGAGATATACCATTAATTCTTGGAAGACCATTCATGAAGACGGCTCGAATGATGATTGATGTCGACAATGGAATTATGAAAGTGAGAGTGCAAGATAAAGAGGTTGCTTTCAATCTTTTTGAAGGAACAACGCATTCCAAGAACGAACTTGACGTTTTCCGAAATGATGCGGCGGAGGAGGAAATCATAGAGGGTTACAATTTCGGAGGAGCAAATCATGATGTTGGTGTCATTCCGTTTGATGATCAATGATCATCCTGAACCGTCGAGCTCTACCGACGTTAAACAAAGCGCTTGTTGGGAGGCACCCCAACATTGTAAGTATTCTTCCTTGAACTCATTTACACTTGCCCGAACTGTCATTTTGCTGTTTTCACTGAAAAATCAAAATTATGCAGATCGCGCATTTTGGCCCATCTGGCAGAAACTTTCGCGCTTAGCGCGGTAGGGGTCGCGCTTAGCGCGGTCTGGAATTTAAAAAAAAATAATTTTCAAGACCGGATTTTTGAGGCCCATTTCGTGGCCTGGTTGTTTTTAAAGGGTTAGGGTTTATTTTAAACCCTTTTTCCCTAGTTCTTCTTCATATCTCACTTTCTCAAAACCCCAAAAATTCCTCAACCAAAAATCTTCAAATCTTTGTGAATTTCTTTGTCAAATCATCCTTCCAAGGCATCTAAGTAAGTGTTCTATCCTTTTTTTCTCTCAATTTCGTTTAAATTGCATGTTTAGGTTAGATTTTTAAAACCTAGGGTTAGGAATTTTCGAATTTTCTCTTAGAATTAGGTTGTTTTGATAGTAGAGATTGCTTAGGATGGTATTTTCGCTGCTAGTAGTAGTGTCTTTGTTGAGAAAATTCTGTTTTTACAGAAGAATTTTTCTGAAAATCGCAGAGCGCGCTTAGCGCGATCTGCAGAATTTTGAAAAATTCTTCTGTTGTGTTTTTGTGTTTTCCGATTAGTCGTAATGCTTTGGTTGGTTGATTTGCTCTGCTGTTTGCATGAATATTTGCTAATGGACACCTCGGTGTCACTTTTCCGTTGATTTTTGTGTTGATTGTCAGATGGCACCTAAGAGACAACGAGTTTCTTCTGCTGGGGATGTGTCCTCTAGGCCTGCTTCTTTCGACGCTGTTCGCTTTTTGGGACATGCTCAGGAGGCTCGATACAAAGAGCTTGAGGAGCGCAACATTTGGACTGAGCGCATTATCTGCCTCCGTGAGCAGTGCCACTATGCAACGCCCGATGCTATCCTTTCTAACTACGGGTTGGATGTCCTCTGTGAGCCTCAGACGAAGGTTAATGTTGAGCTAGTGCGGGAATTCTACGCCAATGCTATTCCGGCTAAGGGGTGTGAATTTAGGTTTGCTTCTGTTGTGCGGGGGAAGTCAGGTTCTTTCTCTCGCACCGCCATCAACAGCTTTCTGGGCATCAATTGGACAGCCCCAGAGGATCAATTGGACATTTACCATGCGCACCTGGCTCAGGGCAATTGGGACTTCAACATGTTAAGGAGCAAACTTTGTTTGTCTGGGCACTCCTATGAATTGAACCGGGCTGAACAACCATTGAAATTCAACAGGTCCAGTCTGAAGACTAGTGTCAAAGTGCTCATGTGTGTGGCTCTGTACAATCTGAGACCTCGGAGCCACACATTTTCGATTCCTATGGAGACGGCCGGCTTGATTGCGTATATGCTCGATAAGGAGCAAATTGACTTTGGTCGTCTGATTGCAAATGAGCTGAAAAGGGTTGCACTAAGTTATACCTCTAAGGGAGAGCGTATAAAGTGTGCCCTCACCTATCTTGGGCTGATTATGGGGTTGCTGAAAATGGCGAAGGTTGTCTTTCCTGCTATGGGGCACCTGACTATTGATGGAGTTATTGATGATCACTACTGTGATCGATATTGTAGGGCCCTTGGTGATAATACTTACCATGTATTGCTGACACTTCCTCGGGCCAGTCCATATGAAGAATGGAACAGGAAGATGCATCTCGCTCATCAGAGAGCATTCATGTTTATGCACGAGAGCATGAAGCACCTTGCTCTGCAGATTAGAGAGCCCAGAGTGAACCATTTCACTCGCACGGGAGAGCAGCTCAGTGCATATGCTGGTTGGCCCGGGGTCGGGCCAAATGTTGAGGAGGAGGTGGGAGATGGTGATGATCAGAGTGAGGATGATAGAGAGGGGAGTTCTAGTTCCGGTTCTGATGCTGGGTCTATTGGAGATTCTATTCTCGAGGCCACAGATTGATGATCTCTTTTATTTTCTTGTTTTTATTTTACTTTCAGCATTTTAGTGTTTTTAGTTTTTATTTTTCGCATTTTAGTTTAAAACTCTGGATTTTGTTGGTTGCCATCCATTTTTGGGGATAGGCTTGTAATTCCAATTGATATTTTGTAGGCATGGAGCCTAAGTACTTCTTTTTAAGTTTTAAACACAATTTTGGGGTGTCTTTTTAATTTATTTTATTTTGTTTTAGTTTGTTTTATTTTATTTTATTTTTATTTTTTAGATTATAGTTTATTTAGTTTGAATTTACTTCTTGTGATTTGTCCGAATTTTTCAACGGTTCTTCAAAGCTAGTAAGTGTGTTTCACCAAAGTGATGGTGATGATAAAATTCTCGACTCAATCCACAAAGAAGGTACATATTTAATCGTTTTGTAGAATAATAACATGTCTATGAAATTTGTGCTTTATGCAAAATATCTTGGCATGTACAAAATTTTTATGTTCACATTCGAATCATTAGGACATAAACCACATAGGTGAGAAGCTTCCACTTTTTACCAAATATAGAGTGTCTAATAGTTGTGTTAACTCGTGTGATTCATGCTTAATCTTTATTTGTTTGTGATAACTTGGAAACTTAGAGATGATCAAGGTAATTTTTTGTGCATTATGAGAAAAACCACCAATTCTAAAAGGGCTTCAATTACCCGTGAGTGAGTGAATCCTTGTGAACCCTTTTGAGCCTAAATAGTATTTGTAGGATGAATTTATCAAATCGACTAATTGTTAAGTAGGCCACTTAATAGTTGTTGATAATCTTTAAAAAATTCAATGATGATTCATTCTATAAATTTTTCTTGTTTATGAATACCAACCCTTTTTATTAATTAACCCTTGAAGAGCATGTTCTTGAATAAAAAAGGATTGATATAAATGAAGTTGGGGAGGTGGATCAAAAAGAACCTAGAATTGATGGCACAATGATCCTAAAGAAAGAAAAAGAATAGAGAAAAGAAAAATACAAAAGAGAAAAATTTGTATATGAAAAGAAAAAAAAAAAGAGGATCATTGTGTGTAAAAGAAAAGAGGTTGTGAATAATAAGAAGGAAGTGGGAATTAGTTGTGAAATGCTCTTCATTTTCTTTTACCCAATTCGTTTCAATGGCTTTGTACTTAAATATCCTTTGTTTCTAACCTAAGCCAAGTTACAACCTTGAAAGTCCTTAGTGATCTTTGTTTCCATTTTGTCATTTAACTTATTTCGATGGATGCATGAATTGTTCTGGATGTGCATGACTATTAGTGAGAGTGTTTAGTCCTTTGTGAATATGCATTTTGTTCTTCATGAATGTTGAAGGAATGATTAGGTGATTCAAGTGTGAACATATCTTGTATTTTGTTACATGTGTTGATATATTGTGTTTAGAACTTAATTCATAGCCATGTTGTGTTTCGAAGAAGCGATCGATGTGTGCTTTTGCCGGGTATGTCAAGTTTGAACCATTATTCTTGTGTGAGCTTGCATGCTTACATTTTGTTTCTACTAGCTTTGTGAGATTATTGACTTTTGTTTGGGGACAAACAAAGAAGTAAGTTGGGGAGAGTTGTTAAGGACCAAATTGTAGTTATTTTGTACATGATTTTGTGGTCCTTAACAATGTCTTTTTAATTAAATAGTATTATTTATTCTAGTATTTTGGTTTAATTAGGTTTTTATTTAGTTTTTGTTTAATATATATTATCTAACATATTTTACTTTCAATTGTAGGATTTTATTGACTAATTCTCCCAAGCTTGGATTCAAGGATACTTGAAGAGCTTTAGGGATGATTCTTTTTGAAGATATTTTTGGATGAAGGAAGCATGCTACAGGTCACGCTCTGGTGCAATGGCGCTGCTTAGCTTAACTTAGCGGTCTGCAAAATTCGAGAAAAGGATGACCCATGCTTTCACCTTTTGGCTACCAACCCATCACTTCCAGCTGACTTTTTGGCTTGCAAAAGGGAAAAACAACACTTCATCATAATTATCTTTCATCTTTGTAAATCTAGGGCAAGAATTGTAGAGAAAAACCATAGCTTTTCTTCTTGATTCTTGATGTTCATCATTGCTACCAACAATCTTGAGAGCAAAGCAACCATGGAAATGAGTGGCTAAGCTCTTTTTGTGTCAAGATTAGAGGTAGTTGATCTATATAGTATGTATTTCTTTTAATCCGTTTGTGTATGAACATGGTTGATGATTAATATAGTGAATATCTTTGTTCTTCATCTTTATGCTTTGCGTTTTGCTTGGAAAAGAATACTTAAAAGTAGACCTAGGATATTCATCCATTAATGAACAAATGCTAGGGATAGATTTGTGAGTTAGTGTTTACAAAATATTGATGATCGGTGGTTTTTACACAGTTATTTAGCATTGAGTTTCGTTATCGTTTCTTTTATTTGTCTAGTGTTATATGTCTTTTTATCGCATTTTACGCTTTGGTTATGTGTTTAAGTGTTTTCAGGGATAGAAGAATGAAACAGAACAAATCGGGACAAAAGAAGTGCAAAAAATCAGAATATTAGAGGCTACAGAGGGATCAACACGGGCACCCGTGTTAATCAACACGACCCGTGTTGAAAAGCAAGTGGAAAGCGCAAAACTGCACAAGTTAGTGGATCAACACGGGCACCCGTGTTCATCAACACGGCCCGTGTTGAAAAGCAAAGGGAAAGATCAAAAACTACACAAGACAGTGGATCAACACGGGCACCCGTGTTCATCAACACGGCCCGTGTTGAATGGCCTGGAGCATTTCTTCTGATTTAGAGACCAACACGGGCACCCGTGTTAATCAACACGGCCCGTGTTGATGGACGCGTGAGGAACTTTATTTTTTTGAGTTTTGGATCTTTTCTTTGTCATTAAGGGTACTTTGGACTTTGGCTAATATTGGGATGTGGCTGAGACTATTAGAAGGAGGTTTTGGGAAAAAGAGAAGGCACTTTTGAAATTAGAGAAAAAATATCACAGAGGGAGGAGAGCGACAGAGAGGAATTCGGAGACGGCGAGATTCAAGGGCAGCCACCATTGAAGATCAAAGTCATCATAATTCTTTGTAATGTTTAACTCTTATTTGTTGTTTTCTTATATATGAGAGGCTAAACCCCCAATGCTAGGGGGTGGTCCTGGTTTGATGATTGTATGAATTTTGATTCTCGATTTCCTTAATGCATGTTTATCTATTTCAATTTAATTGTGTGGTGTTCTTATGATTATGTATCGGACAAATACATGTATACCTATGACTAACAATTGGCAGGACTGTGATTGTTAGGGTTTCTACACAATTAGGTTATTAGGAGTCTTACCTAGGACTAGGAACTCTTTTTAATCACTTGAATTCTCGATATCGTTATGGTTAAAACTAAGAGTTGTTCGAATGGACATTTGAATAAGGATTAGGGTTTTAATAGTGTCTTCATTAAGGACTTAAGGAAGAACAATCTAGAGATAGGTAATTGATAGTTTTCATATGCAATGAGGAAATTTGGATTCAGGTCGTAGTTTTGTTAAATCAACCACTCACCCTAGCATCATTCTCATTATATTTCATCAGTCATCACTTGTTACAAGCGTAATTGAAACTTTTAAAATCAACCCAACCATTGTTTTTGTTCAATTGAATTAAGAGCACGAATAGGTATTTACTCCAATCCTCGAGATCGATACTTGGGAAACTCATTATAACTACATCGGCTAAAATAGTACACTTGCTATTTTTCCGATCAAGTTTTTGGCGTCGTTGGGACCGCCAAAATCGATTTACTCTTAGTTTGATGAAATTTTATTCTGCAATTAAATTTTTCTATTTATTTGTTTATTTATTTTCTATTAAATTGTACTAGAACTAATATTGTGTCTAACATTGTATGCGCCTCAGCAGAATATCTTTTGACGCAGAGAGAGAACCCTCGCAATAGAAGCAAAGCAAGCAAGACTGGCCGAGGAAGGAGAATTCAACACACACCAGTCGAAAAGCGAACCAATGAATCCACCTCAGAGAGATTGCTGGGGATTATGGAGGGACGAATGCACCGGAGAAAGACTAACCATTGTCAACCAACCGTGAATGTTCCTAACTTTCACTCCACCGAGCACCATCACTCATTGAAAGAGATCCTCTCTAGAAGGGTTAATGAAGATGCTAACAAGCATTTGCAACGATTTACTATGAGCACCACTCAAGATTGATGGGCATCAAGAAAAAAGTTGCGAATGTTTCCGTTCACCGCGATGAAGCGGAGTGGTTTTATTCTCTTCCACGGTAGCATTACATCTTGGGAAGATATGGAAACAAGATTCCTCAACAGTATTTTCCCGTCGTGTTCATGAGGAAAGATATGAGATCTTGAATTTCAAGCATGAGGGTGAATCATTAGGAGACTCTTTCAAGAGATTTAAGAGACTCTGTGGCACCCTACCGACGGATCGACTAACGATGCAATGTTTGTGAATGGTCAAAACAAAAGCAACTCATTGACCCAACTCATCCACTCATCAAGGTATCAAGAAGATTATCGCTACCGCAAATGAGCATCGGAATTATATGCGCTGCAAGTAAACCGAGGAAGTAAATAAACAACTCAAAATCAAGGAGAAAAGCTTAAAGCTATGGGCACTCAAAGCAGTTAAAAGTGTGACATTTGTAATGGACCGCCACGACCGCACAACTCCAACTGAAAACAAAAGGAGCAAAATAATCTTATTCTAACACCTATAACCACGGTGGAAGAATCATCCAACTTTGCTTGGCAACAAGCTCCTCGGCGAATGGGAAGTGGCCTTGAAAAGATGGCTGCCCACACTTCCTAATTCCAAGAAGAAACACCAATCACAGAACACCAATGCGATTAAAAAGGTTCAAAAATTGTGCAAAGCAATGCAAAAAACCAAGAACCATGAGAATGTGAATCACAACGAGGGTGCAAATGTTTCCAAAGAGAGAAGATGAGGTAAAAGTTGATGATGAACAGTGGATTTAGTGAGAGAGAACAAAGGAAGAAGTGGCGCTACCGGTGAAGCCATAAGAAAAGAGTAAACATGATTAGGCTTCCATAACCCTCGTAGCAAAAGGACGAAAAAGAAAGAGTTCGATAAATTTGTCAAATTGTTCAAGAAGATCATCATACCTTTGTTTGAAGCACTCGAGAAAATGCCTTTGTACACAAAATTCATGAAGGAGATCCTATCAAAAAGAGGCCAACGGATGATGAACATGGACTCGTTGATGAAAAGTTGTGTGCAATCGCACCGAGAGAAAAATCCCGGTCGGTGGCAATACCATGCACCATAAAAGATAAAACTTTCAAAAGGGTTCTAATTGATTTCTAGTGTGAGTTTAATGCCATTATCAATTTTCAAGAGGCTTGGCATTGAAAAGATAAGTGGAGTGGAACACAATTAAAATTTACGATCACACAATCAAGAAGTCTTATGGGATAGTGAAGATGTGTTGGTCGAGATTGAAAAATTTGCTTTTCGGTGGATTTCCGGATCATGGACATACCGAAGATGAAGAGACCCGATCATTCTTGGTCGACCTTTTTATTGACTAGCAGTGCAATTTTGATATTGAGACAGTCATCTAACGCTAAAGTATTTTGAAGAGGAGATAACCATGAAGGTGTTTGAGGTCCGAAGGTGCGGTGAAAATAATAAATTTTCTTGGTCCGTCAAAATTGAGGAGAGAGCAAAATTTCAAATTCACTCCCAAGAAGTCTCGGAAGAATCTCTCGGTGGCATCAATTAAAGTTCCCAAGGTCGGAAGCCGCAAGAAGAAGGTAGACAAAGGTGAGAAGATGAAAGTTAGAGGTAACGTGAATCACGCAGTGGTTCGGGCTCTTGAGGGGTTGAATTTTGGGCTGCGGAAAGTACAAGCACCAAGGTGTGGAAGAGAAAGTACCCCGTAAGGGATGACCCGTCGAGCCATGCGACGTTAAGCAACGTGGGAGGCAACCACGTTTTCATAACTTAGTTTTCCTTTGTGTTTTGTTTGCGGTAATAAAGGGATCCTATCTTAAAGCTAGAGGTAGCAACCGTGTTGCATCACCCTTTGTGAGTCACTTCTCGAGTTTGATCCGAAACATTGAGGTCAATGTTTAGTTCAAGTTTGGGGAGGTTTTATTGCTTTGTTTGATTTTGTTGTCGATGATAAATGATGTGTAATAACACTAGTAGAAATTCTCCCAAATCTTGACCAAAATTTTTGTTTTGTTTTACACAAGAGCTTGTATTTCAACAAAGGTCGGGGTTGGTAGTGTGTGAGATGCAGGGATGATTGTTTGAAGGTAGGAAAGTCGAATAATGTGACATTGATACAAATCCAACGTGTCGATTCGCACTAAAGTGCTTAAGGTCCAAGTACTCCTTGAATAGTTTATCTATACAGTCTGGCATAATTTTGTTTCACATGCAGGTATGATTGGTCGAGAATCAAATAAAATGGCGTGGATGATGAAAAACGGTAAAAGGCAACCAGCCCGCTAAGTTAGGTAGCCCTCACCAGTTATTCAAAAGGGGTTGATCCCCAAACGTCGTCGATAAAGGACAATAAATAACCAAAAGGTTTGAAAATTTCATCGATATTAGAAAATGGCAAATGTTGTTCGTTTGGTGCCTAAATAAGTGAAGTTCTTGGCTAGTCATATGCATGTGATGATTATCATAATTCCATGCCTTAAGATTGTGCGAATAAAAGGAGGAAAAGCGGAAAGAGAGTATTTAAGTGCGAAGCATAGTTGGAAGGTGTTTTAGTGTCATATGAATGACCTTTCGAGTAATAAGAATTGAACTCGCATATAGTACCGATCTGCTTTAATTTTCATTAGCTCTGTTAGTCGTCGCTTGAGGTCAAGCAACAGTTTAAGTTTGGGGGAATTTGATCGGTGGTTTTTACACAGTTATTTAGCATTGAGTTTCGTTATCGTTTCTTTTATTTGTCTAGTGTTATATGTCTTTTTATCGCATTTTATGCTTTGGTTATGTGTTTAAGTGTTTTCAGGGATAGAAGAATGAAACAGAACAAATCGGGACAAAAGAAGTGCAAAAAATCAGAATATTAGAGGCTACAGAGGGATCAACACGGGCACCCGTGTTAATCAACACGACTCGTGTTGAAAAGCAAGTGGAAAGCGCAAAACTGCACAAGTCAGTGGATCAACACGGGCACCCGTGTTCATCAACACAACCCGTGTTAAAAAGCAAAGGGAAAGATCAAAAACTACACAAGCGTTGGATCAACACGGCACCGTGTTCATCAACACGCCCGTGTTGAATGGACCGGAGCATTTCTTCGATTTAGACCAACACGGGCACCGTGTTAATCAACAACCCGTGTTGATGGACGCGTGAGGAACTTTATTTTTTTGAGTTTTGGATCTTTTCTTTGTCATTAAGGGTACTTTGGACTTTGGCTAATATTGAGATGTGGTGAGACTATTAGAAGGAGGTTTTGGGAAAAAGAAGGCACTTTTGAAATTAGGAAAAATATCACGAGAGGAGAGGAGAAGAGAGAGGCAGTCACCATTGAAGATCAAAGTCATCATAATTCTTTGTAATGTTTAACTCTTATTTGTTGTTTTCTTCTAATATTAGAGGCTAAACCCCAATGCTAGGTCTTTGGTTTGATGATTGTATGAATTCGATTCTCGATTTCCTTAATGCATGTTTATCTATTTCAATTTAATTGTGTGGTGTTCTTATGATTATGTATCGGACAAATACATGTATACCTATGACTAACAATTGGCGGGATGTGATTGTTAGGGTTTCTACACAATTAGGTTATTAGGAGTCTTACCTAGGACTAGGAACTCTTTTTAATCACTTGAATTCTCGATATCGTTATGGTTAAAACTAAGAGTTGTTCGAATGGACATTTGAATAAGGATTAGGGTTTTAATAGTGTCTTCATTAAGGACTTAAGGAAGAACAATCTAGAGATAGGTAATTGATAGTTTTCATATGCAATGAGGAAATCTGGATTCAGGTCGTAGTTTTGTTAAATCAACCACTCACCCTAGCATCATTCTCATTATATTTCATCAGTCATCACTTGTTACAAGCGTAATTGAAACTTTTAAAATCAACCCAACCATTGTTTTTGTTCAATTGAATTAAGAGCACGAATAGGTATTTACTTCGCAGTCCTCAAGATCGATACTTGGGGAAACTCATTATAACTACATCGGCTAAAATAGTACACTTGCTATTTTTCCGATCAATTGAACTTAATGATTATCATGTCAATATTTGTAGTGAGGAATCATGCAAGGATTAACATGATAACATTCACAATCTTGGTGGGAAATCTACAAGATTGAGAGGATATGTATTTATAGAAATCATCTACTATGTTCATCACTTGATTAATTGAATATGTATGAAACTAGATCAATGAAACTAATCTTGACATGCTTCTATAATTTGAAAACAATCTCAAACTCTCTTTAATCCAAACCATAACTAACTTTTGAAAGAATTAATTTAGTTACTTGTTTGGAAACTCATGTTACTAGTAGATTAGATAACAAACCCTTTGGTTACATAATCTTAAAATACACTTTCTATTGAAAGACTATAACATACACCAATCCCTGTGGAATCGATAATTAAAAATACTTTGTTCGCGGAGAAAACCTACAACACTTATCGCGGTCTGTGAATGAAGCCGGTGGTGAACGGAGGTCCGGTGGCGGCCTTTGGTGGTTGCTTGGAGGGAAAGTTGAAATTTGAACTTTTGAGTTTTGTGCTTTTGGACTTGAGAGAATTGGAGTGTTTGTGGTAATGGAAAATTAAGCAAATGGTTGTGTTGTTGTGATTTGTGAAGAGGAAAATCTATTTATAGCTATGGATCCATAATCAACAAGCTAATTATGATTATCTGAATAATTTTCGTAATTAATCCAAAACAGCCAAATCCGTGCGGAATTTGGAGTCGGAATGTAAACGAAAAGTGCCCGGAATGAGATTTTGCTTGCATTAATCGAAATCCTGACTTGATCCGGTGAATGGTCAAGGAAATAGGAATTTTTGAAGTTTCAGCATCAATTTGGGAACACTGACACATGCAGAATTTCGTTCGCGCTCTGTGGGAGAAATGCCTCGGACGAGGATCCTCTGATCGAAATTTGCACATGCGTATCTTTGAGACAATTGAAGCTAACGAAATTTGTGAACTTTTGGCACCGGTCCCATCCCGTTTCGATGAAAATCGAGTGAGATATGATTTGTCGAACTTCGTGTATCAAATGAAAATTGCTCAGTTCAGCTCAAAATCAAACTTAGAGACTAAAATTCTGGTACCGATCGGTGGGGAATCAGCTCCCGAGTTGCAAATGAGAGTTGTGGTAGACTTTGATACGGAATTTTAGAAATCGATCCCGCTCAATTCCGAGCTTCCAGGTAGGAGATAAAGCCTTCTCGGTGAGCCAAAACGCACGGTTCAGCACTGAAATCAACTTGATTTGCCGGGGAAAAACGACTCCTCTGAGAGCCTTCCTCACAAAATTTGTTCTCGACCTTCAAACGGAAATCGTAGATAATAATGAGAGGGAAATGCTCGCCGAAGACCAACGGAAAATACCGAAGGGGATGAGAGATACACCTTCTAGAGTGTCCAAAGTGCGCCGAAAACCCGAAATCCACTTTATTGAAAAATGAGCTCTTTTTGGCTGACATGTGGAATACCTGTAACCTGATACTCCTTATGACGAATGCTATGCATACTATTACATGTATGTTTGATGCAATGGAATTAAGCCAAGGAAACGCAGAAAAGAAGAGGGTAAATTTTGGGGTACAACAGCTGAGCACCATCCTAAATTAACACGTTAAAACGCCTAAACGCCACTCAGCGACCTCTTAAACCAAATTCCTCTGGCAAGCACCACGCCATCACCTCCACACATAACTTCATAAAATGGACTTTTATTCATCAAAACGCATCCGGAGCCGTGTCTTCGACACTTTATTCTTCGATGCTCCAACACGCACAAATACCTACAAAAATACATTAAAACTAATCAAACGGTACAATATGTACACAAAACACAATAAAATGTATTTACAACAAAAATTGGGATTATTCTCCGATTATTAACAAACAAGTACAAATAAGTGCCACAAAACATATATACAAAATAACTACATTTTGACACTTATCAGTCACCGACCTTGACTTTTCTTTGTCCAAGAAAAGTCTTATTCCACGTAGTAATAGGAAAGTTATCGGGGGGCGAGACGATACCTCTCTAAGGGCGACATATTAATGTCGCCTCTCCTAAATACAACTTATAATCATCACCTTATACAAATATAGGACTAAAACACCTCTGTAGACTAAGAATTAAAATCCACACTTTGACATGCATCTTCATGAAGGGCATATGAAAGATAGGATGAAAATCGACATATATTTGATATGGATCATCCTCCCACCAAAACTTACATACCTATTACTCCATAGATAAAACCTGTTAATAATAAATATTCATCAGGGTTTTCAGGTTAGTTTTCTTCCGATATTAACCCAATAAATATGTTAAGCAACACACCTTTGTGGGAGACATACCAATTGTCCACCTAAAACCTTAAGGTGATAGGTGAATGGATTCTCCCACTTATAAATGCTCAAGTCACCACATTCATATTCAATGTGAGACTATTTTAACTTGTTATATTCTCAACAGTCCCCCTCAAGTGGAAGCTCTTTCTTTCACATACACTTGTACCGTTGTTGACTCTCTTCAACGGAACCCGTGACCATGTGAGATACTTTTCGCAAGTAAGTCGATCCTCAAGCCAGTGCCCTTCTCAAAACCAAAGACTCAGACTCGTAATACCATTTGTTAGCGATTTCGATTTGAGCAATACACCTTTATGAGAGACACACCACTTGTCCACCTAAAACTTTAAAGTGATAGGTTAGTGGATTCTCCCACTTATAAATGCTCAAATCACCACATTTCTTTCAAATATAAAATTATTTCCTTACACTCACATTTGCTATATTCTCAACAAAATAGAACTTAACTATCATTCGAAATCGTTACGCTATATTAACACCTATCAAAGACAACTATTGACATATATGATCAAATTTCATTAAATACTATTTTTTTTCATAAAATACATATAATACACATTATACACTACTAAATCATGCATTCGAGTCAATTTTTGAAAAGTGTAAATAAAAAAGTTTTGGCCAATGAAATGAAGAACTATGTATTGGCCACATTCATCTTATAATATTAATTATTTATTCAGTAAATGATCATTGTATATAAATTAATTTATAGTTGGTGGATCACAAAAGTTAACCACTGCCACTACCCATTTGGCTCTATTCTACATTCAAAAGTGAGGAATTAATTAATAAAAGGAAAGATAAAATGTACAAAAAATTGTCAAAGAAATATACTAGTAGAATTTTGGTTTGGATGATGCAATGTGCTTCGTCATGATGATGAAAGCATCATCTATCTGAAATTTGGAGGGAAAATCGAATTAAAAATAGGACATAAATAAAATTAATGAATATATTATCATAATTTGAAAAAGTGGTCCAAAAAGAAGACTCTATGGGGGTCCATATTTAACATTCGGGTCAGCCACGCCACGTCCATCCACATGAATGTCTGAACATAAACCCTTTCTGACAACAATTCATATGCTTTTCTTTTTATAATTATATAAATTTTATGTCATTTCCAGTTACAAACAAATGACTAACAAACAAATATGAATCTATAGTAGATAGCTATAACGGTCATAGAAAACTTGTATGTGCAAAACAACAAGAAGTACAACAATGTGAGTGAGTGTGAATGTTTGTGTTTATGTTCCTTGCGTATAACCCGAATTTGAAAGATTGAGGAAGAGACAGATATTTACCCAACAAATTGGAAAACCGCTGAAGGGAAATGAATAAGTTAAATTGACACTAGAGAAAATAATGTATCATATAATGGAATATGGGTTTATTTTCACGTGCAAATTAGTAAATTGTGCTCTTAAGAAAATAGTACACTAGTGTTGGAGGGACACTTAGATTATATAATGAATACAATTTTGTCTTCTTTGAAAATGCTGCCATAGCATAGTATTTAATTCAACCATAACTGCAATTGTATTTTGTTTCTTCTTGTTTTGAGATTATATTTTTTCTAATAAACACATAATATCCAAAAAGTAATTTTTTTATTTGAAGACAGTAGTTTGATTAGCATCTGAATAACAAGTGATTTTAACACTATATTTATCTTTATATAATAATATTATTTCTGGTATATTATTTATATATTTAAGAATTCGTATAACTACACCTTAATGATTATCACAAGGAACGTTCAAAAGTTGACTCACAGTTCTTACTGTAAATGTAATATTTGATCTGGTGACCGTAAGATAATTAAGTTTATCCACAAAAAATTGATATTTACCTGAGTCTTTCAATGACTCCCCTTGATTTGGAAGAAGCTTGAAATTGAGATTCATAGAAGTATCAATGGGATGAAAATATCACATATTAGTTTCACTAAAGATGTCTAATGCAAGAAAGAGGCGGACTGAACTAATCTTGGTCACCTAAGAAAAACGTCACCATAATCAAGACAAAATATCTAAGTATGTTCTTTGGCTACCAATTAAGGTTTGAAACGATCGATCTGACTATCTGGTCCAACTTTTATTGTATATACTCATCGACATCCCATTGTAGTTTTGTTTGAATGTAAAGTAATAATCTTCCAGATTTCATTTAAATGCAATGTAACCATTTATTTCATCATTGTCTAACACCAATTGGGATCATTCATAGCTTCACATGTAGAGTTAGGAATAGACACATAATACAAAGAATAAACAAAAGTGACATATAGATAGACAATGATAATGTAAAACACAAGCATATTTAGGCTTAGGATGATAATATCGAATACATTTTTCGTAATTGTATTGGAAGTTAAAGTTTAGGTGATGTAACTGGAGGAGCACTTGGATCATGAGGTGGTGCTAGTGGATCAATATATCATCTCTTACCTTTGATGGACGAAGTGTCCGTCGTTGATAGACCTGCAACGAATGTGCATAGACTATAATGGGTGTTAGGATGATGATAAAGATATCTTAAACATCTCAAGTGGTGACACATAAGTGGAAAAGAGGTGGAAAAAAATGGGGAATTTTAAAAAATATATGACACTAGTGTGTCATCTTCCTCATTGGAAGTCATTATAAATCAACCACAAAACTAAGAGACTCCTCCTTTAACCTCAACGATTGCAGAATTATATATTTCATTTAGAGGACAACAATTTAGCAATCTCTAGAGAACTAGTAGTGGTCGTACAACATCAATCTTTTGTAATCACGATGAAATATGAACGTTTAATTAGGGTGCCAGAGACAGGGCGATGAAGTATTTCTTTTTCATTGATGTGTTGACTCTCACATCGGTCATCTTTTTTTTTTTAAAGTATTGTGTACTAAGAAAATATGATTAACAAAATCTTTTTTATCTTTATAAAATAATTGTGTCATTTTGTATATTGATTTTACTATATCAATATCAATAAAATTATTTTTTATTGTCGCAAAACAAAACATATTTTACATATTTTCTTATTATAGAGGGTTGAGGAGGTGACTGGGTCATCTTCTTCGTAAAGATCTTGATGTATTAAAAAAATATGATTAAACAAAATTCTTTTATTTTATATTATAAGTTATTTTTGCAAAATAATTGTGTATTTGTATATATTGATTTACAATATCAATATCAATAAAATATAAATTATTTTCTTATGGTCTCAAAATAAATTCTATTTTCTTATTATACCCATAATATTTAATGTCTCCTATTCAATTAGTTGTTTTTTCAACAACAGTTCTTGTCATTAATATGTGAAATAAATGGAATTTTACAATAGTGTACAATTTTTTTTCATGAAATCAATTATATTAGTTGTATAATTATGTGCTAAAAAACCTTATATTCCTATAATACAAAATAGATGAAATAATTAATATAAGCTTAAAATTTAAATACATAAATAAAAAATTTATTTTTCTTTAAAAAATCAAAAATTAAAAAACAAAGTCACCAAATACTAATAATACATCTAAATAAAATAAGGAATAATTCCAACTCAGCAGAAAGCATGCATATTTAGAAGAAGCAAACTTACATATAAATTGAAGTTTTGAACCAAACATAATAGATGATCATCTAATAATTAATTAGATTAGAAGATTTAAGTATTCCAGTTATTATATAGCATCGTGAGCAATCAATCTTTTCATAATTACCAGTAGAATGACTGCTCATGATGTTATATTATATATCATCCACATATTTTCTTCATCATGCATGTTAATTAAAATCCACTTCCAAATGCTGGTGCCCAATAATCTGCTCCATTTTCACTCCCAACATGTTGTGTGCATGAAATTGGAACCAAACACAACCCTCTACTCGTCAAGTCCCTTGCCTTATTACCTTCTACATTCTATGTATCATCTCAAAAAATATTAATAATTAGTTGATAACAATACAAATGATTATTTATAAAGAAACATTAATATAAGAGTTTAGTATAAGAGTGTAAATAGGTGGATTAATTGCTATCTTGATTTTGTATAGCTTATTATTATAGTTGACAAAATCATCTTTAAGTTTTTCAAAATTATACATAAATTAGACTCGATTCAACCACAAAATTATAAATAAGAATTTTTAATCATAATTTAACTGTAACAAATATTTTATTAAATTTTATTTTGCAACAATTTAACTCTGGCCAATTTTAAGTTTTGTAGGAGATATTATTATTATTTTTTAATCATGCAAAGTGTGACATTTTCTATGGTCAATTTTTGAACTTGATGATACTAATGGTGATAATGATAATATATATATATAGTGATTATAGAATCTTATAAATATAAATGTATTTAAAACAAGGAAGAGTCAAATGAAGAAGAATACTAAAATGATGATGATGGCTATGGGACACCTTTTGAAGAAAAAGAAAGAAAATAATACCTGGTTTGGAATTGGAGCGCCCTTTCTTTTTAGGCCAGTGTCATCCAACAGCTACAAATCAGAATCAAAATATTAATTAATTACTAACTTCAATTCTCTATGAAATTTGAGCCATTCTTTGACTTCATCAATTGAACAATTCAGCTTCATCATGCTTTTCATCAGCTTTAAAGTTTTTTTTATATATAAAAAGCTGATAAACCTTGTTTCAATCGTTTCTTGTTACTTGAAAATAAATTAATTAATTGTAAATAAAGCTTAATTAATTTCCCTTAATTTATGGATCCAATAAAGCATACCTGACCAGGGTCCTCAGGAAACACAGCATTTCTTTCAATATGCACCTGTTAATAGTTTTTTTTATTAAAAATTAAAGAGAAAATAAACAAATATTCTGAGTCCTCTTAAGTGTATGAATATTGTTCAACCATAGCAAAATAAATATAAGTCAAGTGTGGTTTGTACACCCTCAAAGACAGTTTTAATTTTTTGGTTAATTTAGCAAGTTTTTCAAAATAATCTGTGACCATGAAAACAATTGCGACAAAAATGTATTGATAGATACACATATTGATATTGTTATTATTGTTTTTATGTTAAAGAATAAATTTCGAAATTGTTTCTTAAAATCTTGTAATATTTTTTGCCACTAAAATTTCAGTGACATTGGGAAATGTGTACATACAGAATGTGGATTCCTCATCATGTTTTTTGAAGGTGCAGTATCCAAGTAAGGAGAGCTTAGTGCCTGCAATGCAAAACAAACAAAGCAGAAGAATAAAATTTTATAACTCCCATAACCTAAAAAAAGAATTAACACAAAAATTGATGAAACTTTAACTGAATATTCTGAATAGCTTGTTGCAGAGAGCATAAAATTATTTTTTTTTGAAAAAATAAGAATAATATAGAAACATCACCTCAATTTGATTCTGCAGAAATCTGATGTATCCAATGGCTTCTAATAATACAGAAGCTGTGTCAGTCTGCAAAAGTGAACAACACCATACACTCATCTTTCTTTCTTCTTTTAATGTTAAAAGTGCAAAATTCTAATCAATGACAAAAGAGATGCACAGAAAATTGCATCATAAAAGTTGTTACTTTGAATTGAAAACAACTATTTCATGTTTTTAGATTTCTGCTTATCCCAAATTAACACAAATAATGGTTTAGATATGATAATAAAGTAATAATAGAGTGATTAGTTTTAGTTTGTTACCTTTCCAAATGGAGAAACCAGTTGGTGAAGTGCTGTTATTCTATCACCTAGCTTCTCCTTCCTTACCTGATTCAGATTCATGAAAATTAGTCTATACTTTTGAAGCTATAATGAACTATATATAGGTTTAAGATTTTATTGTTGCTAATTTAACTATAATTTGTAAGTAATTAACCTTTAGAGGTGGTTGGCTTGAGGATGGCTGAACCCTAGCCTTCTTATTAACTCCAACAGTTGCACTATTACACTAGAACATAAGAATGAAATATAGAAAATTAATTTTATTATCATATATATATACACATAAGTTAAGCTCAGAGACACAGATACATATACCAGATACGGCACATGCATACAGACACGGTAATTACAAATATCGGTGTCCGTGTCTTACACTGATAGAGACACAAACATGTACACACTTCTTTTAAGTATAATAACAAGTATCAGTGTCCGTGTCTTACACCGACACGAACATGTATATGTCTTTTTTCAGAAGTCTCACTTGTAGAAATTATATTAATAAATTATAATATTGGTGTTTATATGAAAAATAATAGTTAGCAAGAACCTATATTAATTTTACCTCAGATATTTGATCTGGTAGTTGGTTTTTGCTATGATCTAGCTTGTTATAAGTGAAATCCAAAATATTATCACTACTTAAGCTAGTAGTGACATGAGAGCTTGGAGAAGAAACTGGCACCATGTGTGACCAAGATGAACCAAGTCCAGAAGTATGAAACTCCTCATGATGATGCCCTTGGTTATAGAAACTCTCACTCTGAGAAACTTCATGCTTTATTACATCCATAATAGGAACTCTTGAAGATGGATTCAGAATTTGCACATCCCAGTTTTCTGTGTTTTTAGGTTGAAAATGATCAAAACCAAGCCTCTCTTCTTCTCCAGGTAGTCCAGTACTGCAAAAAATTTCACTCCATCAAAAAATGATTAAGGAAAAATGTATAACAGTTGAAGAAAACTTGTAACTGTATAAATATAAGCCATGGTTTTAAATTGCAGTCTGCACAACTGTAGTTATAAAAGATTTTTTGGTAATTCTAACTGCAACAGCATCAGAGTGCAATTAGGTTAACTGCAACCGCAATTTAAAACTATGATGGTGGATACAAATTAAGAAGTTTGAGAGGGAGAGAGTTTGGTTGAACTAACAAAAGTAGTTGGCTCCATGATTGAGGAGGAACTTCAGCATTTTCTGTCAAGGAATTAAAAGGGATTGAAGAAGATCCAAGCATATATTGAGGGATATTCAAAGATTGTGGATGCATGTTCCACCAGTTAGGGTTTCCAGCCATCATTAGCTACACTTGATCAAGACACTCATATTCATGATATATGTGTAAGAAATAACTAGTTTCATGTTTTCAACTTCAAAGAAAAAAAATAATAATTAACCTCTCTTAAGAAAAATGAAAAAATTTTAAGCAACTTTTTTGTTCTACTTTTCTACTTTCACCTTTGTGATGATATATTTCCTTATATGTACAACCAAACAAGACTTTGGATAAAGTTTTGAAGAGTTGTGTTTTGCTTTCTTACTAGCTATGTGTGTTTGAAGAAACGTAAAGTCTTGGGGTCTCAAAGTATTTTATAGAGATGAGGTTAACAAACTTTGCATACTTTTTTTCTTTCCTATCAATTTATTCATTTTTTTCCCTTTTTTATTCTTGCTTTTACTTTATTATAAAGTAGAACAGAAAAAAAAAAGGTGGTGGCCAGTGTTTTGAGGCTATTGATCACTAGTGCTAATTAATTCCTTAATTTGGGGTTACACCTTGGGATTGTTTTGAGGGTATAGCTAGGGTTAGAGGTGAATGTAGGGCAACATAAAATAATAGTATTTGAGATCAATGTTTGAGATGCTTTCTTTATTCTTTGCAGCAATAATTCACTTTAATAGACTAAGCTACAATACAAAATTTTAGTGGATCATTTAAATAAAACCAAAACAGAAAATGATAGAAATTGCCCATCATCGAATAAGTGCTTATTTTTAAGTTTCATGTACTAGACAGATACAAACATAAATGATATATGTATTCAAGCATACGACATATATTGAAGTGAGATTCTGATTAACTATAGCATCAATTAATATAGAAAGTACTAGTTAACATATATGATTAATTAAAGTCTCCTTGCTTGTTTATATATATCATTGAATGAACCATATTTTGTTCATCAAAGTATATGCATCAAAGTATATGCTAGAGGATGCATATATATAGACATATGCGGTGCAAGATTTATTCCTTTACATATCATTATCAATCAAGAAATCATACTAACGTGAGAAGGAAAGATGGTAGGAGAGAAACTCCAACTTCTCTCTAACTTTGTCTAACATTCGTCCTTCATCAATCCTCCATCAACCTTCATGAAATTTCATGAAATTGAGTTAACAAGAGTAGAAAACTAGAGAAAGACACAAGAGAAGAGAAATCAATGGAACAATGTGGGCAATATGACGAATGGTGTTAAGAGGAGAATGACTTTCTTTTTCATCTAAGTCACGGTTACAAAAAACACATTTTATCATGGTTAGAAGGATTTCATCATTGATGGTGGCTCATGGTAAAGAAGGGTGTGAATGTATTGCCCTCTTTACCATCACGGGCTACTAGTCGCTGTAAAAATTCAGTAGCGTGTAACATACCACTAACGGTTACGGATTTGATACCCAACGCCTGTATTTGAGAAGATTTCAAAGCATTTCACCATAATTAACTTCAAAACATAAAAATACGTAAAAAGCTTAAACTTTGATAAAAACCAGATCCCGTAAAGAGATGACAAAATGTGATGGGTCCCTAGAAAAAGCTGGGCGGATAACAAAAGAGAATATTTTAGTACACTCTTATATGGAGAAACTTCAGATATGCATATATGAACGAACCCTTAAATCAATTTTTAAGGTGTTTCAGAGGTGCATATTTGAAAATCCCTATTTAGACGTTATTATTATTTAAACAACATTCAGTGATATTTTCGGATATGCATATCTGAAACACCTTGAATATTAATTTAATAGTTCGTTCAGATATGCATCTCTTAAACCCTGGACATAATGGATTTGCAGCATAGTTTTTTTTATAAAACATCAATGTCAGTACCTGTAACATATCAATTCTACCCAGCGTTTATATAAATCAGAGTGCCAAAAATCCGACTTAAAACTCGAGGCATGACATTCTCACAACTTGAAACCAACGGTAAAACAAATTATTTATGGTAGATACATAGCACATAGTAATTAAGAAAAACTTTGAAACCTATTTAGTCTTCAACAATTCAACTTTAATAAATTAAACCGCAGCGGATTCTCAACGAAAATAATTGCAAAATAAACATAGCATCTTTTAACAACTGAAAATCACCAATACTTCTCAAAACCACAACTTTTAATCCAACTGAAGGAAATCATGTAAAAATAAAAACAAGCCGTTCATCCCCGAGTGCTACGTATCAGAGCGACGACACCAAAAGTTACTAAACTCTTTACTCCTCGTTACCTGCACGTTACCAATATAAAGGTAACGACGAACAAAATAGAAAGGGTGAGATATCGAAAAATATAAGCAAAAGTATGATAATTCATATATTAGGTAAAGAATCATACAATAATTACTACTTCAACAATCATAACACGACATTCAGCAAAACAACGTAATGGCCAACAACAAATTCAGAATGCAACTCAAATGAGACTCGACTATGCAAATGCATGTGGATCCATTTGGAGTAAACTTCTAACTTAAAATCATGCCAGGTTATCGAGGCATTCAACAAGGCATAAGCCTTCAACTTTCAACTTGTGTCAATCCAGGCCAACGTGGTGAGCATAGCTCCAACTTAGAAAATGCAACGTATGCAACTTAATGTGAATGGCATACACACAACACATGAACAACAATTCAACATAATCATAAGGTCAACTTCCAACTTTGGTCGTTTAAGCCTACAACTCAAAATTGTCTAATTCGAGGACAAAACAACTTGTTCCGACAGTACCTGCAATTACAGCAATTGACGCGAAATTCAACACGACTTTATTTAACTGCCCTGTAAATTTTTGTCCAATTCCGAGTAACTAATTTTACCGCCTAAGTTGGCTAACTGTCTAATTTCTGCACTGTTTTACCTCCTGCAGTAGTACTACTCAATTACATAAATTCTGTTAATTTAATTCTGCCACTACAAGTTATTTTCCTGCATTAATAGATTATTCTGCTAGACGAATTTTATACTGTCTGCTACCAATTCTAGTTGCTGCTAAACTAACCTTCTGCTATTAATTTCCCTGTTTTGCTACTGTATTATTTGGTTGCTGCTAAAGAAACAGTCTACTAGCATTATTTCTATGTTCTTCTATGCATATGCTAGTGGTATATACTTGCTACAAGTTTATATATCATGTTAATTTTAACTATACTACTTATAATATATGAGATCCATGTAAAACACATGTCTAAGCCTATACCATTCATGTCTGCCATGTGAACAACTAGGAAGCAAGGAAAAGGAGTGTGAGGCGCCCACCTCCGGGGCCTGAGGCGGCCGCCTCCTGTGGGTGGTGAGGCCCACACGAACTTCCTTCAAAATTTGGGGCGGTCGCCTCTTTTTTTTTCATTGCGATTTGCATTAATTCCCTATATTGCGTATTCTTAACAGTTTCCACCCATAATTCATATATTTTCCTAAAAATAAATTGCTACTAGCATTATAATACACACAAGAATCATCACCACAGTACCAGCAGAATTAGCATAAATAATTTCAACACATTCCAGCAACATAAATTCATCGTAGAAAACACAATTAGCAGTAAAATCATATAACCCTAAACCCCACATAAAAAACTATCATACAATTGATTATAGTAATCAAACCCCACCCCTTACCTTTGGATCGAAGGGAGCTCAAAAAATTGACCGGAAAAACGCAAATCTTGAACAGCTAATTGACACTGCTAGCAACCCTATTCCCTTCTTTTCCCTTTTTCTCTTATATGCTACGTGTCTTTTTCCTTCTTTTTCTATACCACTTGTTTTTATTTTCCTTTTTCTAATGTTACTACAAGTTACTAAATAATAACAATACTAGTAATGGACCACTACTTTAAATTGTGTCTATTAACTAATACCCTTAAAATACTAATTCACCCTTCTAAATAATTAATCCTCTACATTTAATTTAATAATTCTAAAATAATAATTAAATTCTAATAATATTTTTCTTCCGGCTAATTTTACCCGACCATCAACTCTAGCGATTCACTCACTAATTCGACTTAATCACGAGTTAATCGGAAATACTCAATAATATTGAATTAAATTATTTAATTAACTACGGGTGTTACAACTCTCCCCCACTTAGGATATTTTTGTCCTCGAAAATTTATCTGATTCAAACAACTCGGGATAAGAGTCTCGCATCTTGCTCTCCAACTCCCATGTCATGTTTTCCTCAGCAGCTCCTAACCAGACAACCTTCACCAATGCAATCTCTTTTCCGCGCAAAATCTTTATCTCACGATCCGCAATCCGTACTGGCAGTGTCTCTACGGTTAAGTTATCCCGCACTTGCACATCATCCATACGAATCTCGTGAGATGAGTCTGGAATATACTTCCGGAGTTGCGACACATGGAACACATCATGCAAATTCGAAAGATTCGGTGGCAACGCCACCCTATAAGCAACCTTTCCAACTCTGTCTGATATGGACCAATAAAGCGAGGAGTAAGTTTCTTTGATTTCAATGCTCGTCCAACACCGGTCACTAGCGTAACCCTCAAGAATACATGTTCACCCTCTTGAAACTCTAAAATTTTCCTCCGCTTGTCGTGATAACTCTTTTGTCTACTCTGGGAAGCCTTCATCTTTTCACGGATAAGATTCACCTTCTCGGTGGTTTCTCGAACCAGTTCAGGTCCAAGTACTATGCTCTCTCCTGTCTCATGCCGACACAACGGAGTCCTACACCTCCGACCGTACAATGCTTCAAAAGGTGCCATTCCGATATTAGAATGGTAACTATTGTTATATGTGAATTCTATCAATGGAAGGCAAGTGTCCCACGAACCCCTCTCTTCAAGAACACATCTGTCTCATTCCGATGAGGCAACCACTCTTAGTTATCTTCGACCTCGAGTGTTACATGTAGTGTAACCACCCCCTCCTTCATTGGCTTCAGGTGTTACATGCCCACCAGCTTCCGCATGGTTCGTCCTAGAACCACATCATACTGGGAGAGGTCTGGCTCTGATACCATTTGTGACGCTCCGGACTGGCTTCAGGATTATTGACTGACCCCACAAACCAACACAAGTCTTTTCAACATGCTTTGACCTCACTCACACGCTTTCCAAGAAACTTTCCAGAAGGTCGCCCATCCCAATACTACTCCATGTCAAGCACGCTTAACTGTGGAGTTCTTATGAAACAGGCTCCCGAAAAGAAGATACATCTTGTTGGTATAGGCAGTACCAATTAATCCTTATAAGCCCCATTCAACCATGCAGTGTCATACCTGCATAGTCTCAGGATCCCTCTCATTCTGATGTGGCGACCACTATTAGCCATCTTCGGCCTCGAGTGTTACATACGGTGTAACCACCCCTCGCCTTCTTTGACCTCGGGTGTTACAGATGCCTCCTTAACCATCCTCTCTATGATGACCACCACCTCAAAACCTCCCTCTCAATGATCCTTAAGTCAAAAGTGTCTTGCTCAATCAATTGTATCTGCTGACAAATTAACAAGACATCAGTGGCATGGTTATCATATGCTTGCTGGTTCTCCAAGATCTCATCATGAGTCGGTTGAGGTGGACGTCCAGGAGCATCCAGTGTCATAACAGGGAGTGACAGTATGTAGAACCAAGTCATGTATTCCTCTACACAATGCCAATTGTTGGATGCACACGTTGTTGTACCCCAAAACTTACCCTCTTCATTTTAACTTTTTTTGGCTTATAGTTTCGTTATCATGAACATACATGCATATCATTGATCTCATCGTTATGAGGTTAAGAGAATCTCAGGTTGTGGAAGATACTGTGTGTTCCGGCCAATTCGAACTATTTGAACAAAAAATTAATATTTTTCGGTTCGTGTGCTTGATTAATGATCTTCTAGTCAAAAGGTTATCTCGGATTGGGTCTACAGACGTTGGAACCATTTCAATATGTCCTCCAATTTATCTGTTCAGACTGAGGGCCAATTCATCAAGGAAGGACTCTGACAGTTCATTTCTTAATAAAACGAAATTCAGTTTCTTTTGTGTTACGGACGCTCTGAAATTCATAACTCTCAACTTGTTGGGTATTTTCGGCTAATTTTCGACTAGCAAGTCTCTCTCAATATTATCTCCAACTTTCATTCTTAGGTCGGAATCTAATTGTGTGAGGAAAGCCTCCGGAAAATAATCTTTCAAGTGGAATAAACGGAGTTTTATGACTGAACCGTGTTTACGGTACACTAAAAAATTCATAACTCTCGGCTGGAACATCGAAATTGAGTGATTCCAGTGCCTAAAATTATGTCCTGACAACCTCTTCAACTTTCGTGTTCGGGCCGAGAGCTAATTCTTTATGAATTAATACCAGAATTTTATTCTTTGAAGGTGTTTTTGAGGCGAATCGAGCATTATTTCACCTGATGCGCAACACTCAGAAAATCATATCTCGCTCAGAAAATCATATAATTGATTTGGATATGTCTGCTACATATCCTGGACATGTATACGATATACATGCCCTTTTGTCTGCATTGCTTGGATGGTTATCCTTTACAGGTTTATATGATTGATTCAGATATGTCTGCTACATATCCTGGACATGTATACGATATGCATGTTTCTTTTTTCTGCATTCTGTGGATGGTTATCCCTTGCAGGTTTATATGATTGATTCAGATATGTCCGCTACATATCCTGGACATGTATACGATATGTGTAACACCCCTTCTAAATACCCCGCGAATATAACAATTAAATCAGAGTAACATGTAAAACAAGGGATGTCACAATTCATAATAAATATAAAAACCTCAAAAACAGTAATCATGCTTCACTTAAGGACTTATTAAATAATCAATCAAATTAATATCATGTTCTACACAGTGGAAAAATACCAACAAAATCGAAATAACTTCAAATCGTGAGTATTCCCAACATAATTCAATAACAATAGAGTATAAAATAAAACTCTCATCAAAACGTTCTCCAGTGTTACAACTACCAGAGCATGACACTGACACGCGGACAACAAAATAACACAGCTTTATAAGCCATCCTCACCAACTCCTGAGCTGCTAACTTTAATCTGAAATCATTAAAGTAAGGGTGAGATTTCCTTTCAATATAAAATGCATTATACGTTTTTAAATACTACAGAACAATTCAATATATCAGTTCACCCTCATTAGCATAATCAGATTTCAGTTCACAAATACATTTCACACAGATCATTATACAAATAACAACAATCAATGAAATTATAACACTGGAAGTCATCCTAACATGTTATAATTCCATATGCAATGCAGACTCTATGCATGTGGTACCAAACGTGAACTAAATTCACACCCTGTTCCGTTTACACCTCAAAAACAGCGTTAATCAACGATTCGCCCATACACCACTGGGACACGAATCTAGCCTCACCACCACTAAACCACTGGGTACGGGTATTGGCTCTGCAGGTCCAATTCCACACAATGGGAATTAACCACCACCGGAATGCATATGCATGCACATCAAAAGCATGCAACATTCAAACAACAGAATATGATCACAACATAATTCCATACATAGCCAACACCAACAAATATCACATGATAACAACACAATCATGAATAAATAACAAGAGCAACACATAAGCATTAGTTCTCATCCACTCAATCGGAACAAATCCCAAACAATTCTTCCCCATTTCTAAACTACCCAAGTTTACAAAATCGGAATATCGGCACTTTTTAAGATAAATTCCAGGAAATGTCATTTTCTTCATTTTACAAAATAGTATTTTTAATTTAGAATTTAACATCCAAAACGACGTCTAAAAAGGACTTACGGTTTGGAAATTACAAGTTTTCAAAGTTTAAAGTGTTTTTGAAAAAGCTACAGGGGTAACCGGTTCCCCTAGGGGAGAACCCGGTTCACCACTATACTAGAAAACACGCCTTTGGAATTTTATATGGGGAACCCGGTTCCTCCAGGCTAGGAACCGGTTCCCACAGAAAAATGATTTTTCTTTGTAATTTCTGAACTGGGAACCCGGTTCCTCCCCAGGAGTAACCGGTTCCCAATATCCCAGAATCACTCCTCCCTGGTTTTTGTACCAGGAACCTGGTTCCTCCCACATGAGAACCGGTTCCTGTGACCTGCAGAACCAAAATTCTGCAACTTTGGCAGCATCTTATTTCCAATTCGTTCCTCTTCAATCCCATACGAACCATGGCAGTAAAAACACTAAAATGCAACTAGTGAGCATCAATTCAACAACACACATCATGATTTCATCATTCCCATTATTCATATAACACACTAACGGTTCCAATTTCCATAATCCGACACAATTAGGGATAATCCTACAACCTAGATTATCTAATTTCAAGTGTCTGAACATACCCAATCATCGAATTAAATTCCAAAACCCATAAGACATTATAATCGAATGAAATCACCCCTTACCTCGCGATGATTCTTCGAATTCCGGCATTTGGCTTTTCCTCTTTCTCTTCTCTTCTCCAATTTCACGTATGATGAAAATTCCCAATGACTTCTCTTCTCCTTCTTTTCTTATTATTATTCCTTTTATTATTCCAATAAATAAAATAAAATAATAATTAGTATGAGTAGAGTATTTTATTTCTCACACCCCCACATTACACCTCACACCACCAACTATTCCATTAATTAATTAATTAATTAAATCAAATAAATCCAAAAATACTAATAATTAAATTAATAATCAAAATTCTAATTATTTAATAATTGAATTATTTAGGGTGTCAAAATATGCATGCCCCTTTTGTCTATATTGTCCGGATGGTCATCACTTGCAGATTTTCTATTGATGTTCGGATGTGTACGACACATATTTTGATCATGCTTATTGATTCTTCTACACATTGCTCACCGGATTTCTTTATTGCTTGTCAGAAGTTCACGAAGTTTTCTAGAGTATTTTGCTATTTGCTATAGCTTTTACATATTGTTATCTGTTTGGTATTTTCTTCCCCTTTATAGATTTCTTTACAGCTTTCTTAGATATCATGAGAAGTAGGGTTTTTACCGCTTTCTTAGACATCATGAGAAGTAGGAAAAGAGCGTGGGCTCGAAAGTCGTTGTTTAAAGACCTGTAGCAGGCATTCCGCAAATTGTGGGCTACTTGTGTTTGGTTTGTTTAAAATCCTGCCTGTGAGTAGGTACTTTTTAGTAAGTGTTTACTATTTGCACTTGCATAGAGGTATGTTGGCTAGGAAACCTATTATGGAACCATCATTAAGTCCTAATTAGAAAGGCACGTGGAAAAGGGTTAGCAACCAACCCCCGCCCAGTTCAGTCTGTGTCATCCCAGCTCACGCGAATCGTGAAGCTTCATTTATCGAGTCATGTATATAGTGGCAAAGGTTCCCTATTCTGACCCTTCACGCTGTGTCTAGAGTTCGCGTCGACATGCGCTGATACTCGCACTCATATACTCTTCACACTTGGTAATTCATATCAAAGCGTGAATCCCTTTCTTCCATGAGAAAACTCCTGGTTAATGTGGTTTGTTTCGCCGTGACTATGGTTTTTCTCCAAAGGAAATATCCTGGTTGACTCGGGTGATGCACCTCCCTTGAGGCTATGGTCTTTCTTTCATTTGTATCCCGCGCTTCTGTGTATCATTTGTTTATGCATTGCATTGTTTGTGTACTTCTGCCAAAACACTTGCTTGTCTCCTCCCTTTGCATCCCTTGGTTGGTCAACCAAGGTGGATATTAGGATGGTTTTGTAACGTCCGGAAATTTAATTAATTATTTAATTAAATTATATAAGGAATTATTTATTGGAATTAGTCGAAGTCGGGAATTATCAGAATTATTATAAGAGGCGTTAATTGGATTAATTGTTGATTAGCCGATAGATAATAATAATAATAATAATAATAATAATAATAATAATAATAATAATAATAATAATAATAATAATAATAATAATAATAATAATAATAATAATAATAATAATAATAATAATAATAATAATAATAATAATAATAATAGTTGACTATTAGTAATAATAATAAAATTAGAATAATTTGTTGGGCTTAGATGGTTGAAATTAGTGGAAAGAGAGGTGTAGAGAAATAGGTCCAATAAGAGAAATATAATTATTAGTTATTATAAATAGTAAGAAATTAGGTTTTGGAGAGGTTGTTAGAAAACAAGGAGAAGAAAAGGAAAAGAATAGTATACGTGAAAAGAGGAAGAAAAGAGGAATAGGCTTGGGAGAAAAACTGTCGTCGCGAGAAAATTGTAGACCGAAAGCCAAACCGAAATTCGAACGGAACTCCGTAGAGCGACCTTCAATCCAAGGTAAGGGTGGGGTTCTGACTTTCTAATGGGTTGTATAATGAGTAGTATGTGGAATTAGGATAATAGGAATTTACTATGCATTTGTTTGGTGAGAAACATGTTTAGGTTGAAATCCCTAAATTTCTATGGATTAAATTTTTTATGTTTTGATGAGTAATATGTGAGAATTAAGATAATAGAGGGATTTACTATGTATTTATGATTGTTCTATTTAGTGAGAAATTATTTGATGTCACTGTGTTGAAATTATTCTTGAATATGATGAAATTCGTCTTGAGTTTTAAGTTGCTAAATTGATTTTGTAGGTTGAATATGTATATATTATTTTGTTATAATATTTATATATGTGTAGTGTATAACCATGTTTATCCACATATGTACCGAAACTTTATCAAATATATTTATATGTACTGTATCGTAACTTTTCATTAATTTATATGTTTTGGTAGACCTCACAATTTGGTAGATAATTGAGAGTATCACGTTACAGTACCAGTATATTAGAGTAAGCCGAAAATCTAAGTTAATGTTTCATACATTGTAGCATTAGTTTATTTTGTTGGTTAATGTTTGATAGAGTCTAACCTTAGAATTGTTAATTTACAATTTTAATATATTGATAACATAAAGTTTTGTTTATGAGAATAATATTAGCTATTTAACTATTAGCTTTTATAATTATAATAGTTTTAGTATTATTAATATAATAAATTAAGAGTTTTGAGTAAGAGACGATTATTTGGTTAATTGATTAATTTAAATTATTTCGATTTCATTAGAGTTATTAAAGTTGTCAATAGAGTTGTTAGAATTGTCAATAAAATTATCAGAGTTGTTTTGAGTTATTAAGAGTCATACTTTAATTGTTTTGGGTGATTCTGACATGTTTAGAGTTGTCGGCGTTGTTTTCGGGTTGTTTTAAACTAAATCTAATAAGCCATAGAATAAACCGTAGAATTAAAGGTAAGCGTATTTGACCCTTTAGATTTGTTTTATTATTACTTGAGTCATGTCATTAACCAATTATTTTTATAAATATTATTTTATATACAAAAGTTGTCGGTAGAGCAATTTTGAGCATCTTAGAGCTATTTTGGAATTGTAGGGATTGTGGTAGAGTGATTTATAATTCATTGAGAATTATATCAAGTTATTATTATATATTATTATGACATTTTTATGAGTTAAGAGTATAGAATAAATTATATACTTGTCATAAATTATGAATTTTCTGGTGATAAATTGTGTTGTGTTGTTCCATTGAATTGTTGTTGTAGCTTGTGATGATGTTGTTAATAATTGTGAAGTTGCAGGTTTGGATGAAATTGATTGTTTTTTACTTGTATTAATTTAGTTGTTAAATTGTGAAGTTGCAGTTGACAAACTGTTATTGTTGTTGATACGTTGATGAAGTTGCAGGCCTATGGCCAAAGTTGATTAAGTTGAATCGTCCTGATTTATGGACATGTTTGAGTTGTAGGTTGAATGACCAGTGTTGATCTAAATTGATTCCATTGATGCATATTTTAAGTTGTTGTTGTATGATGTTGTTGTTGTCGCATTGTTGTGTATTTGTTGTTTAAGTTGAGGTCGCATGACATACATTGCATTATTAAGTTGGCATGGATTGACACCACGTTGAAAGTTGAAGGCTTATGCCTTGGCCTTGATGGCACCACGTTGAAGGCTTATGGCTTGTTAATGCCTCGATAAACTGGCATGATTTTAAGTTGGGAGTTCTGCTCCAAATGGTACCACATGCATTTGCATAGTTGAGTCACATATTGAGTCGCAAGTTAAAGTTGTTGTTATTATTCGTTGTTTAGTGATTGTCGTTGTGTTGTTGTTGATATAAGTTGTTGTTGCTATAAGTTGTTGTTGTTATAAGTTGGCGTTGTTATTAAGTTGTTGTTATTAAGTTGTGTTGAGTTAAGTCGTTATGAATATGTTGTGATAAATATTGTTGTGTGGAAAAATTGTTGTCATTATATTACGTTGATGATTATGTTGTGATTGTTGGTTGTGAGAATAAGTTGCGAAGTGGTGATTTACGTTATCTAAATTTTATCATATATTATTTAACATACAATTTATTAGATTGTTAGATATCTCACCCCTTCATTTGTTTTGCCTTTATCTTTAGCGTGGTATTCAAGAATGGAAGAATTAGTTGTTGTTGGTTCAAGTCGGTGTCTTTACTCTGATACGTAACACTCGGGGGGACGTTTGGTCTATGTTGTTGACTCTTGTTGTTATTAGTATAATTTGTTGAATCCTAAGTGATGTTGTGAAATAAAAAGTTGTTAAGTATGTTGAAAGTTGAGTAACATGTTTCAAGTTGTTATTAGTATAATATATTCAATTGTATAACTATGAATTCCGCTGCGTAGTAATAAAAAAATATTTTGTTTGAAAGTTATTGCAAGTTGTTATGAGATTCTCCGAATTGAAAAGTGTTATGTATCTTATCTGTTTGTGTTGTTAATGTTGAAATGTGGCATCCCATGTTTTGTTGAAAATTTTAATTACTCTGATTTTCGATATATTTTTCGGGTAGAATTTGGGGTGTTACATTAGTGGTATCAGAGCAGGTCGGTCTGTCCGGCCAGTGTTGTCTAATGTTGTCTACTTCCTTTGTACGCGACAAGTGTGTGGAACACTGTCGGTACTATTGTTCTGAATTAGTTGAAGCTAAGTGGGGGAGAAGCTTTGCTTCTCTGATATGTTTGGTTGAGAGATATCATATTAGTATGCTACTAATGGATACAGTGCAAACGTTGTAGGAGCCTTGTTGTTTCTTGAATTCGAAAGTAATACAGATTTAATATTTTGGTTGTTTGACAAGTTGGATTGTATTGGAAAAGAATAGTTGCTATGAGATAGAATTTAGTAAGTTGTTGTTTAAGTAGCCTTGTGGAGGGTATGGACGTAAGGACAATGATTATGTGACAGATTATTGTAGACCTTGTTGTGGGATTCTTGTTGTCGAAGTTGTTGGAATGTTGGAAGTGCTAAGCAGATTCGAAAATGCGAAGAGATGAGTATAAGTTCTAAAGGAACATTATTATAGTTTGGTAAGGATGGTTGTACTCCGTTATGGTTGTCGGCTATCTATTGACAAATTGAGGAACTGATCACCCTTAATCTCTTGTTGATAGAGGACGAAATCATATTGGATGGTATAAAATTGTCTTGCTATCTTAATGGTGAGTAAAGTGATGGATGTGAGATCGATAATGTTGTTGAGAATGAAGATGCGATGTTGTATAGTCAAGTATAAGCGAGTGATAGTTGTTACTACTTTGTAACTCGATGTCCCAAGAAGTTGTTGAAGTAGTGATGATTATGTTGCAAGAGTATTGGAATATTAACGTATGCGTATTGGATTTAACCATGTTGAGTTGTTGTTATATCGGAAAGGTAGTAGTCGGAGTGTTACCAAACGCAATTGAGGATGCTTGTGTCGAATAGATTTCCGAGGACGAAAATATTCTAAGTGGGGGAGAGTTGTAACGTCCGGAAATTTAATTAATTATTTAATTAAATTATATAAGGAATTATTTATTGGAATTAGTCGAAGTCGGGAATTATCAGAATTATTATAAGAGGCGTTAATTGGATTAATTGTTGATTAGCCGATAGATAATAATAATAATAATAATAATAATAATAATAATAATAATAATAATAATAATAGTTGACTATTAGTAATAATAATAAAATTAGAATAATTTGTTGGGCTTAGATGGTTGAAATTAGTGGAAAGAGAGGTGTAGAGAAATAGGTCCAATAAGAGAAATATAATTATTAGTTATTATAAATAGTAAGAAATTAGGTTTTTGGAGAGGTTGTTAGAAAACAAGGAGAAGAAAAGGAAAAGAATAGTATACGTGAAAGAGGAAGAAAAGAGGAATAGGCTTGGGAGAAAAAGAAAATTGTAGACCGAAAGCCAAACCGAAATTCGAAAGGAACTCCGTAGAGCGACCTTCAATCAAAGGTAAGGGTGGGGTTCTGACTTTCTAATGGGTTGTATGATGAGTAGTATGTGGGAATTAGGATAATAGGGAATTTACTATGCATTTGTGGTTGTTACATTTGGTGAGAAACATGTTTAGGTTGAAATCCTAAATTTCTATGGATTAAATTTTTATGTTTTGATGAGTAATATGTGAGAATTAAGATAATAGAGGATTTACTATGTATTTATGATTGTTCTATTTAGTGAGAAATTATTTGATGTCACTGTGTTGAAATTATTCTTGAATATGATGAAATTCGTCTTGAGTTTTAAGTTGCTAAATTGATTTTGTAGGTTGAATATGTATATATTATTTTGTTATAATATTTATATATGTGTAGTGTATAACCATGTTTATCCACATATGTACGAAACTTTATCAAATATATTTATATGTACTATCGTAACTTTTCATTAATTTATATGTTTTGGTAGACCTCACAATTTGGTAGATAATTGAGAGTATCATACCATATATTAGAGTAAGAAAATCTAAGTTAATGTTTCATACATTGTAGCATTAGTTTATTTTGTTGGTTAATGTTTGATAGAGTCTAACCTTAGAATTGTTAATTTACAATTTTAATATATTGATAACATAAAGTTTTGTTTATGAGAATAATATTAGCTATTTAACTATTAGCTTTTATAATTATAATAGTTTTAGTATTATTAATATAATAAATTAAGAGTTTTGAGTAAGAGACGATTATTTGGTTAATTGATTAATTTAAATTATTTCGATTTCATTAGAGTTATTAAAGTTGTCAATAGAGTTGTTAGAATTGTCAATAAAATTATCAGAGTTGTTTTGAGTTATTAAGAGTCATACTTTAATTGTTTTGGGTGATTCTGACATGTTTAGAGTTGTCGGCGTTGTTTTCGGGTTGTTTTAAACTAAATCTAATAAGCCATAGAATAAACCGTAGAATTAAAGGTAAGCGTATTTGACCCTTTAGATTTGTTTTATTATTACTTGAGTCATGTCATTAACCAATTATTTTTATAAATATTATTTTATATACAAAAGTTGTCGGTAGAGCAATTTTGAGCATCTTAGAGCTATTTTGGAATTGTAGGGATTGTGGTAGAGTGATTTATAATTCATTGAGAATTATATCAAGTTATTATTATATATTATTATGACATTTTTATGAGTTAAGAGTATAGAATAAATTATATACTTGTCATAAATTATGAATTTTCTGGTGATAAATTGTGTTGTGTTGTTCCATTGAATTGTTGTTGTAGCTTGTGATGATGTTGTTAATAATTGTGAAGTTGCAGGTTTGGATGAAATTGATTGTTTTTTACTTGTATTAATTTAGTTGTTAAATTGTGAAGTTGCAGTTGACAAACTGTTATTGTTGTTGATACGTTGATGAAGTTGCAGGCCTATGGTCAAAGTTGATTAAGTTGAATCATCCTGATTTATGGACATGTTTGAGTTGTAGGTTGAATGACCAGTGTTGATCTAAATTGATTCCATTGATGCATATTTTAAGTTGTTGTTGTATGATGTTGTTGTTGTCGCATTGTTGTGTATTTGTTGTTTAAGTTGAGGTCGCATGACATACATTGCATTATTAAGTTGGCATGGATTGGCACCACGTTGAAAGTTGAAGGCTTATGCCTTGGCCTTGATGGCACCACGTTGAAGGCTTATGCCTTGTTAATGCCTCCATAAAATGGCATGATTTTAAGTTGGGAGTTCTGCTCCAAATGGTACCACATGCATTTGCATAGTTGAGTCACATATTGAGTCGCAAGTTAAAGTTGTTGTTATTATTCATTGTTTAGTGATTGTCGTTGTGTTGTTGTTGATATAAGTTGTTGTTGCTATAAGTTGTTGTTGTTATAAGTTGGCGTTGTTATTAAGTTGTTGTTATTAAGTTGTGTTGAGTTAAGTCGTTACGTTGACGAATATGTTGTGATAAATATTGTTGTGTGGAAAAATTGTTGTCATTATATTACGTTGATGATTATGTTGTGATTGTTGGTTGTGAGAATAAGTTGCGAAGTGGTGATTTACGTTATCTAAATTTTATCATATATTATTTAACATACAATTTATTAGATTGTTAGATATCTCACCCCTTCATTTGTTTCGCCGTTGCCTTTATACTGGTAACGTGCAGGTATTCAAGAATGGAAGAATTAGTTGTTGATGGTTCAAGTCGGTGTCTTTGCTCTGATACGTAACACTCGGGGGGACGTTTGGTCTATGTTGTTTATGTTGTTGACTCTTGTTGTTATTAGTATAATTTGTTGAATCCTAAGTGATGTTGTGAAATAAAAAGTTGTTAAGTATGTTGAAAGTTGAGTAACATGTTTCAAGTTGTTATTAGTATAATATATTCAATTGTATAACTATGAATTCCGCTGCGTAGTAATAAAAAAGTATTTTGTTTGAAAGTTATTGCAAGTTGTTATGAGATTCTCCGAATTAAAAAGTGTTATGTATCTTATCTGTTTGTGTTGTTAACGTTGAAATGTGGCATCCCATGTTTTGTTGAAAATTTTAATTACTCTGATTTTCGATATATTTTCCGGGTAGAATTTGGGGTGTTACAGGTTTCCCCTAGGACTTCTCGGCTAGGGTAGCTTTCGAGCTTAGACATTAAGATGGTCATCCTTGCATGTCAACATAGGTAGAGACTCTCTTTTCATCCTTGACTTAGGTCCACCTTTGCATGATAACATAAGGGATAAGGCTAGATAGTTCCCCTTAGATGTTTTTCTTCCTCTTTTTCATAATAAAATTAAAATCATTTTCTTTATCAAATCTCAAAACATGTAAATAAACTCAAATCCTTTCACCAAGGTAAAAAAAATCCACCAATTTCAAATATTTTTGTCTTCGGACCATTTTCTATGAAAATCTTTCCGATAAGGGTGTTTCTTTTCAAATCCAAGCGAATTGCTAAGTGTGCGAGCGGCCGACCATAAGACTCTTGATAAGATACAACGTCAAGCACGAGTTGTAATCGTAAGGATGCAAAATGGTATTTCTCATCAAAAACATTGCAACCCACCAAATGTTTTGAGGAGAACTACGCAGTGCTTTGATCCCTAATTGCATGTATTGGGTACGTAGGCACTAAAGGTTCGCAACCGCGGCAAACACGACTAAAAAATCTTTCTTTTTGTACATAATACTTTGCATTCATTGATTTTTCCTTAGACATAGGTTGTAAATAGATACTCACACCCAATAGATAGAAAGTAAAAGTTGAAACAAATCTACACCAATAAACTGAAAAACTTAATATTGCTAAGTGTGATGACTGGTTTTTTCATCGGTTGTTTTAAAAACAATGAAGTCGCCACCTAATTTTATTTGTTCTAAAAAGAACAGGAAAATATAGATAAAACCCCACAGATGCTGATAAGGCGGTCTACGTGACCAAAAGACATGGAATCGGGATTCGGTTATGCAAGGGGAAGGTATTAGCACCCCTTATATCTATAGTACTCGATGGGACCCGTTTAGTTATAAGTGTTTGTGTGTGTGTTAAATTGCTAATGTATAAGTTAAGATCGAAAAATAAAAGAAACAGGGTTTATTTATTATTATTTTGAGTTTGACACGATCTCGAGACCGCGTGCCTACGTATTCCCTCGTGCAATGGGAAAGTCAAAACTCCGTAGTTCCTCTTGAAAAGATTTTAAATTGGTTGTGTTGATTTTATAAGAAAAATCGTGCGTTAGACATTTCAAATGCTTGAACTTGGACTTGTTTAGTTTGTTTGAAAAGCTTAAGTCCTCGTTCGTGTTTGAAATGACTATTGCATACTCTTTGTAAGAAAAGAGTTTGATGATTGCATATGAGCGATAAAAGAATTTGAGTGAGTTGAGCTGATTTTAAGTTGTGGATGACAAATATTGAAACATTAGGCTTTCATCTAATGATTCAAGTGTTCGAAATTGGCGAGCAAGTTCAACCAATCATCTCTCATCCAAAATATTTATTATGAAAACAATGAAGTGAAACAAAGTTCACGTTTATTAAGTGTGCGAATAAAAGTATTTAAATCATTAGGCTATCGTCTAACGACCCAAATACTTTAAATCCAATTAAACCGTCGGGCTATTATCCAACAATTTAACCGAATGTCGCGACACTAAGTTTTTTATTTATTAAAACATGCGTAGAAGTTTTTTAGCTTATTAGGCTATCATCTAACAAACTAAAAAACTTCAAATTTATTTAAATCATTAGGCTATCATCTAACAATTTAAACAAACCCCATCCAAATGTTCTTTTTTTTATGAAAATTAATTTAGAAAACAAGTTCAATTAATTAATTTGATTTTTGAAAGTGTTTTGAGGTTTGGTACGCGAAGAAAGGAGAAATGGAATCGGGTTATGATTAATTAAGTATATGGACTTAATTAATCTCGTGAGGATAGGTGCTCCTATCCCCAACTATGAGACCCTTGTACATGGAAAAAAATGGTATATGGACCAATATTTATTCGGGTTATGATTAATTAAAGCAACAAGGGCTTTAATTAACTTTGTGAGGATGACCATGCCCATCACCAACTATGAGACCCTTTAGGAAATTGGCTTATGAACCAATCGAAAGAAATCGGAATTGTTTTTATATTAATTGTGCATGACGTGTATAATGGTGAATGAATCGTATAAACGTACAAAGCGGATAAATAATTATCAAACAATACAATTAGGAATTTAAATAATAGTTTAATCGGAATTTGTCAAATAAAAATTATCAATGGCTAATAATTATTTAATACAAGTTGTCACATTTTATTTGCAAATAAATACGTAATAATAATAAAAGATTAAGTTTAGAAATAGCTTGTATATAGCGGATTTGGAGGGTGTGAAAAGAAATCCAGAGATAAAAATATTGAGCCCAAATAAAGGGCCCAATAAGCCTTCAGAGAAATCCCGCGTGAAGTATTAGGAGGTGATGCATCATAGAGGGCTAAATCTGACCGCTTGATTGGAAGACCAATAAAATTTTGAGGCAAATGAACAGTGAGATGACAGGGGTATCATGAAAATAGTATATTATACATAAATAATAAATAAATAAATAAATTAAGATTTTCTTAATTAAGGGTGGTGACAAGTGTCACCACCATGCTAACCCACACTAAAAGTTAATTAAAAAATAAAACATAAAGATTAATTAAAAAAAAGAACAAACAGAAGTAACGTTTTATTAGGTTATTTCGTTTCTCTCTCTAAATGCATCAGAACACTCTTATCTCTCTCTACGCAAACCCTCACCGGAAATCGCCCAGCAGCCGCGCCGAAAATCGCCTCACAGCGGCGGCTTGCTCCGGTTACGATTTTTCCACGTTTCTCTCTTCATCTCTCTCTCGTGATTATTAATTTGTAACTTGTTTTTTCAGACTTGGGTCGAAACTCCCTAGATCTACCGGAACAAAAACGAACCCTAGCCTATTTCATGGAACGGACGGTGATTGGAGCCCTAAACGGTGGAGGACGGCGGTTTGCTCCGCAACCCCCGGTGAGATCCTTCTATTTACCTTTTTCTTTGCTCTGTTGCCTTGTATCTTGCTTTTCTGAAGGGATTTAGGAAGCAGAAAATGATGATAGTTGTAGGGTTCTTGTGTTCTGGCTTAGGGTTTAGATGGTTGTTATGTTTTGTTGTTCTTTGTGGCTTTGGCTCGGTTTTGGAACAATGGCTACTTACTGTTATGGTTTTGTTTTCTGTTCGGTTTTGGAACAATGATGACTTTCTGTTATGTTTTTTGTTTCTGTTTTTTGTGATGGCCGTTGCTTCTGGCTGTTGATTTTGGCTTCTATTTTTGATGTTTTGGCTTCTGGTTTGGAGTTTGTATCGCTTCTGGTTAGTGATGGTTGTTGCTTCTGGTTGGTCTCTTTGGATTCTGTTTGTTACTGGTTGTTATATCCTGGTAAACTAGGTTTTTAATTGTGTTTTGGAACTAGTATTTTGGCTTTTTCTAATGTTGGCTCTGCTGCTCTGTTGCTTGTTTTGCTGCTTTTGACCATAAACCTGTTGTGCTTTATCAATTGGGCTTGTTGTCTTGACATTTTTGTAGTTCTGACATGTTATGTTCTGAACTGTGATATGTTGGACCCTGGAAAAATTAAAGTGGCTTAATGTCTTGACATTTTTAGCTTTGTCTGCTCCTGCTCCTGCTCTGCTTTTACTGCTGGCTTTGTACCTGTGATGCTTTTGGGCTTTATCCCTATTGTGAACCAAACTGTTGTGATTTCCAAAAGGTCTGTTTTCAACCAATGATCCAAAACTTGTGAGGTTGTTTGTAACTTTTGTGCCATCCTGTTAACTATGATGAAATTCTGAGTTTTCTTCTCTTTGTGAACCAACTTTGTTGGGATTTGTAGAGAGAAACTTAGGCCAATGATCAAAACATAATTCCAATTGTATGAGGCCTTAATTAGTGCTTGAACATAATGTGAAAATCCCCATGCATTATGATTCTTGCTATCATCCCTAATGATGAGTTATGAAACAAATTGCTTGAAATAATTCTGTTTATGCTTGAATTGTATTGCTAACCATTCTTTTCTTTGTTTTCATGTATGGCTGATGGCATGGAGATGGCAAGGCTTAAAATACTTTGGAGGAACTTGGAGAAGAAAAAGGAATGCATCCTGAAGAGAACATGAGGACCTCACTAGCCAAATTAGGACTTAGAATTTTTTTTAGTTAGGTTCTTGTAGAAGATACGCTAGCAATTGTAAATTACTTTTGAAGACTTTGTAAATTTTGAAAAATTTGTAATTGCATTGTATTTCATACTTACAGCTTGAATTTAAATATCTCCAAGATTTGAATATTCTTGTAAACTTTAAAGAAATTATAGGTTTGAAAGCACAACCTTCTTAGTAACATCTTGTAAATTTGTTATATTATAAATTTAGAATTTGCAATTCAAATTTCCTTGCCAAAATCACTTGTTCAAGAATTGCGTTTTGGATGAACGAATCCTTTCAACACTTGACCTCGTGATCTCAATCACCTTGCAGTATATTCAAATTAGATATTGCATCTCATCTCTAAATTTGACAAAGAAAATCAAAACAATCTAAAGTAACCAATTTCCCTCCAAATGCCTATTTAAATTCAAACTCCTTTATGATCTTCAAAAATTTAAGTTTCTTTAAATCTTGTTTAGAATGACATATTTCAAGAAGTCAAACCTTGTATCACAGGAAAAACGTCAGTCATCTAAATAAATAGATTCATAGCCAAACTTAGGACCATAATCAAAAACCAAATATTAAACCCTTGAGCACATAAATGGTTTAGAGAAAAAGAGATGTGAATAAAGATAAGGTAAATTTTGGGGTGCGACACTAAGTTACATACATAGACTAGCATTTACGTATCGGAAACGATAATGAAGACGACGAAGACGATGATGGATGAATCTTTGTTACAAGTGAATGAATAAAAAAAATTCTTAATTATTGATGAAGGCGCGAAGACGGTGGTCGGTAAAGCTTTGTTTTAAGTTTCACTTTGATTTCATTTTGACTTGTGTGTCAAACTAAACAACTATGGCACTTAGAAGTTCTGTTATGATTGGATGATGATAAAATTCATTATGAATTTTGAGAAAAAATTTAGAAGAAAATGAAGTTTCGTTTTTTGTTTTGTTTTTTTGTTCTGAGTATATTTTAACTTTTGTTTAGGTTTAGGGTCTAACCAAAGATGAATGTGTATCTTTTCTTAGCGGATTAGTTCTTCAAGTGATGGGATATCCTCTAAATCTAATTAGTTTTCTTATTGGTTAACTCCTCAATTGACTGAATAAATTGGTGAAGTCAATTATTTTTTAATAAAAAATAAAAAGAATATTTCTATAAGTTGACTGCTCATTCGAGGGAATAAGTCAAGTCAAGTTTTTAAATAAAAATAAAAATAGCTTTGAGGGGAAGAAATCGAAAGGTGCATAATGACTACTACATATCCTATCAGCCCATAGACAACGGGTATGATAGGTTATAGTTTTTTTATCGGTTCAATTCAATTGCCTAATAGAGAATAAATAACACCCTTGATTAAAATTTCAAAAATTCTACCTGGTTTTGTTTTCCTAACAATTCAAATGTCTACCAATGTGAAATCTAGTTAAAAAATCTATATTTTCTTGTAGAGATCCCTTAATCATATTAAGATTATATTTTTCTAGAGTTACAAATCAATAGCAAATTATACTAAACAAACTAAATACTTTAGAAACTTACAAGTGAAAGGTATTAATTAAAAAAATAATAAGATAAAGTTAATATATTATTTAATATTAAATTAAAAAATAATATTTAATATTCAATAAATCACTCATTCTATTTTCTCGTATTTTATTAAATATGATTTTCAGTTGAGGCTAGAAAATATATTTTGATTAAACAAAGCTACATACTTTTATAAAAATACATCATTTTAATGATTAAAAAAACTTAAAAAGATTACGGTTATTCTATAAATATTTTTGTATTATTATAAAAATGTTCAATAGTTTTTTACTCTCAATATATTCATGTAATGCCACCATACAAATATTTTAATAGATAAAGAAAATCACTTGTCTCAATATTGGTTCTAGTAAAATATAAAACAATCAATATTTGAAATTTTAAATATTTTTAAACAATGATTGATTTCTTTTTCTAACAAAATTTATAAAATATCTAATGCATTTAAAAAAATCAAACAAAAAGCTATTTCTAGAAATAGAAGACAAAAAAATTAAAATTAATTAAAAAAGTTATATCTTTAAATATAAGTTGTGAGTAAATACATTAATAGACAAACTAATTGATATTGAACTTGAAGAAAATATTAGTAAAATAAATAAAAAATTGTTTTAAAGGGAAACAAATCGTATTAAATAAGAGAAACAATAATTTGAAGGAAAAAATGTTAATAGATATAAATTAATGGACTACTAATTGTATATGGGCTAATATTTATATATAATAGTATTTATAAATAGTTTTTTATCTTGTGGACTCAAGACTCCAATCTACATGCATGTCAATTAGATGAGACATGAGAATTATTGCAAACTTTTATAGTCGATTAGTCGGTATTTTGTTGTTGGTATTTTGTTCGGGGTGTTACGGTTCACCTTCTCAATATAAAAGTGTATGGAAAGTTTCTTTTCTTTCAAATATATATAAAATAAAAAACGAAATTATAAATAATTGAGGAGGCATAAACTAAAACTCCGTCAAAAAGCAATTTAACTATGTAACAAATGACTAATTTGTTGACTTAAACACTGTATTATTTCTTTCCATCCACATGATCCAAATAGTAGATGTAACATTCTAAATATTTTTCGCGTATTTTATAGTAATTATCAGAGTATAATTAATACATTTTAGATGTTACAATTCAAAAAACCTGATGATGTAATCAAATATATAATATTTCAAAAAATTATTACAAATAAATTTAACAGTAAAGCATTTATGAAAATCCAACTTTTAATTAAGCGGCGAAAAGCATCGACACACAACAATTTAATAATTTTAAAAGATAATTATATCTTTGAGAGGAAATAACATAGCAATAACAATTCAATGAATTCTAAATAATCTACCACAAACATAAATAACATTAAAATGTTCCATTATTCAGTGTTACATATCAAAGCAGAAGACAACACTAGAAAAACATAAGGAAGAGTACAATCTTCTTCTCACATACACACATTCATTGAATATCACCTACGCATTATCCACGTGGTGACAACATTCAAACAGAAGGGGTGTGATTGTTAGAACAACATTTAACATAAAATCAGAGCTTTGAAGGTAGTAACAATGGTGAAAGAAAACTTGATAAAGATGAAATGAGAGAGAGGGAGAGAGAATTAGGGTAGAGAGTAATATTGGTGAATCAAAAATGGCATTGGGATTGAATTGAGATTACAACAATGTATATATACACACGAGAGAATAGTACAACTAATAACCAAAACCAACTAAAGTGTCATGCTGTTAAATTCTGTTATTTATGAAAAAACAGATTTTTAACAGCTCACAACACACCACCTCACTTTAGTTGCTCCAAGTTCATCATGCTCAAGCTCTTCAACAGTCTCTTGAACACTTCATTTGTCACACCCTTGGTCAACAAATCCATGACTTGGTCCTCGCTTGCAATAGCTCAATCTAAGCTTTCCATCACCAACCAATTCTCTCAAGTAATGAAACCGCATCTCAATATGCTTGCTCCTTCCGTGTGCAATCGGATTCTTCGCAAGATTTATCGCGGAAACATTATCCACAAACAGTGTGGTGGCAGTATCATCACCACATCCCAATTCCTTCATAAGATTCACTAACCACATAGCTTGGCAAGCACTCAATGATGCCGCAATGTACTCGGCCTCACAAGAAGAGTGCTACAACGGTTCCTTCTTGAACACCATGAGATTGGTGTACTACCGAACATAAAGATGTAACCCGCCGTAGATTTCCGATCATCTTTATCTCCGCACCAATTAGAATCGGTGTAGCCAAATAAAGTACATTTAGACCCATATCCGATGTGGGAAACAAAATACCACAACCAAGAGTACCTTTCACATATCTAAGGATTCTCTTGACCGCCGCCAAGTGAGACACCTTAGGTCTCTCCATGAATCTACTCGCAATACCGACACTAAAAGCCAAATCCGGTCGAGTATTGCACCATAACGACCAATCAAACTCGGTAGAGTGTTGGATCCACATCATCCTCATCATCACTTTTGGACAGCTGTACTCTAGCCTCACAAGGTGTAATAGAAGCATTACAATGCTCCATCTCACACTTTTTCAAGATATCTAGAGCATACCTCCTTTGATGCATAAGCAGCCCCACTTTTGACTTGTGAAATTCTATGCCAAGAAAGTAACTCATGACACCAAGGTCTCATCTCAAACTCACTCATGAGCTCCACTTTGAACCTTAAAATACTCTTGTCATTGCTGCCCGTAATCAAGAGATCATCAACATACAAGCAAAGTATAATAACACCATCAATAGTATTCGATCTCACATAAACACCATGTTCGGATACACCGTTTGAAACCGATGTCAATAAGAAAGGCATCTATCGTTTGTTCCAAGCTCATGAGCTTGTTTCAAACCATACAACGCCTTGTGTAGCTTGTAGTACTTCTTCTCTTGATTTTTGATCACGAAACCGGGTGGCTGTCCCACATAAACCTCCTCATCAAGAGGACCATTCAAAAACGCAGATTTCACATCCATTTGGTAAATCACCCAATTGTTACTATGCGCGATTCCAACAACCAAACGAATAGTCTCCAATCTAGCCACCGGTGCGAATACCTCCTCGTAGTCTATGCCTTCACGTTGCAAGAACCCTTTCGCCACTAATCGAGCTTTGTGCTTGATTACTTCACCTTTAGGATTTGCTTTAACTTTATAGACCCATCGCACACCTATCGGTTTCTTTCCAAGTGGTAAATCGACCAACTCCCAAGTACCATTTTTCTCAATAGATTCCAGCTCCTCTTTCATTGCACATATCCATTTAGGATCACTTAAGGCTTCCTCCTCATTTACCGGTTCAGATTCGACCATAAGCGCGAAATGAACAAGATCACCATCATTATTCACTTCGTTATCTTGGAACCTTTCGCAATCTCGGAGTCTATGAGGCAAGGCTCTTTGCCTCACTGGTCTGCCATTATTCACAACATCATTTTCTGCTACTATAGGTGCAGGTACAGCGACATCGGAATTCTTCGGATCAAACAAATCAACAAACTGCTGCTGTTCAGCAGGATGTAACTGATTAGCAACAAACTGCTGTTGCTGTTCACCTACTGTTTCAGCAGTTTTTATTTCATCAAACTGCACATCCCGGGTTATCACGATTTTCCGATTCCTCTCATCAAATAGCTTATAACCTCCCGTAGAGTGATATCCAACAAATATCAATTTCTCACCTTTATCATCCAATTTCTTTCTAAGTTGATTCGGTACATGACGATATGCAATCGATCCAAAAATGCGCAAATGATTCACACTCGGTTTGAAACCACTCCAAACCTCTTCTGGTGTAATTTTCTCCAGCTTCTTAGTAGGACACCTATTCAACAAGTAGGTGGCTGTAGACACGGCCTCACCCCACAATTCTTTAGGTAACTTCTTCCCACAAAGCATACTACGCACCATGTTCATTATTGTACGATTTTTCCACTCGGCAGCTCCGTTTTGTTGAGGCGTATATGGAGGCACCACCTCACGCACAATACCCTCAAGATCACAAAACTTCCCAAACTCACTAGAGGTATATTCACCTCCACCATCCGTTTTGAGAATTTTGAGCTTCCGACCGCTTTGACGCTCCACCATGGATTTGAAACTCTTGAACACTCCCAAACACCTCATCCTTTCTCTTGATAAGATATGTCCAAAGCTTCCTACTAAAATCGTCAATGAACGTAACAAAATATTGATTGCCGCCATAAGTCTCTACTTGCATCGGTCCACAAACATCGGAATACACCACCTCAAGTAACCCTTTGGTTCTTCGACCCGCATACTTGCTAAACACATTCTTGTGTTGCTTACTCTTCACGCATTCCTCACATAATTTTGTCGGAGCACTAATATGTGGCAGCCCCGTTACCATTTCACTTTGTTGCAACATTTTAAGATCCCTAAAGTTTAGGTGACCAAGACGGTAATGCCATAACCATTCATCTCTACTTGTCGCGGTAGCTAAACAACGATGCTCCATAACCTTTAACTCAACCTTAAAAGTTCTATTGGCAGCCATCGGCGCTTTTAGAATCAACACACCGTTTGAATCTAAAACGCGTAACATCTTGTTCTCCAACCGAATTAAGTACCCTCTTTCAAGTAATTGGCCAATGCTTAAAAGATTGCACTTAATTCCCGGTATGTACAGGACATCTTTGATCCTAGAGTGTCCACCATTCTTTCTTCCGATCAAAACATCTCCTACCCCTTCGGCTCTTAAAGTGGTGTCGTCGGCAAACTTGACTTTACTCTTTGCCGCTTGATTGATTTGTACAAACCAATCCTTTCAACCCGTCATATGTGTTGAACAACCGGAATCCAAGTACCACTCATCTTTACTTTGAACTTCATCACGCATGGTAAGTAATGCATTTCGATCCAAATGCATTTTTCCACCACTTTCCGAAATTGTACAGCTGCTGTCCAGCAGACTGTCACCACAGTAGCTGCTTCCCGGAACATCAACAATGCCATAATTCTCTTCTGTAATCATCACAAGAAGGGTATCTTCATCATCTACCTCTTCCCTAGCAACCTTAGCCTCATCCGCATCCTTTTCCTTGCGTTTTGAGCGACATTCTTTCGCAAAATGCCCAAGCTTTTGACAATTATAACACTTCACAGAACTTTTGTCAAACCGTTTGTGGGCGCTTTGATTACCATCTTTGGAGCTTCCTTCACCCTTTGAATTTTGTGGATATTTTCCACCAAAATTCTTCTTATTTTTAGAAGTCCACTTCCCTTTCGATCTATTGTTCTTCTCATGTAAACGCGCTTGCAAAGCGATCTCCGCTTTGGCTTTGTCGGCACTTCTCTCATCCATCCTTTGTTCATGCGCCTCTAACGAACTTTGCAACTCATTTTTGCTCAAAGTTGTTAGATCCTTTGACTCCTCAATAGCCACAACAATGTTATCGAAACGTGATGTTAACGAACGCAACACTTTCGATACAACATTCTGCTCAAGGATCGTTTCGCCACATGACTTGATTTGGTTGACTAACTAGGTAATGCGCGTGATGTAATCGTTGATCGTTTCTTTGTCCTCCATTTGTGTTAACTCGAATTGACGTTTGTAAGTTTGTAACCTTACCACCTTCGCTTTGACAGCACCGACATACGCTTTCTCCAAGATTTCCCATGCTTGCTTCGCGGATTCACAATCACCAACCTTCTCGAAATTGTCGCTATCCACACAAGAGTGAATCAAGAATAGGGCTTTGTAATCCTTTTTCTTTTCTACCTTGTGTGTAGCCCTACGAGCATCGGTAGCATCTGCCCCTAACGGTGTAACTCCATTGGTGACGATCTCAAGCACCTCTTGATAACCAAACAAAACCTTCATTTGTTTCGCCCATTTGTCGTAGTTCTTCGAATCAAGAATTGGAAGATTGGTGGGAATTCGATCATTGGAAAAGGTAGCCATTGTTGCAGCGGATTAGGATCAATAACCGGGGCTCTTGATGCCAAATGTTAGAACAACATTTAACATAAAACCAGAGCTTTGAAGGTAGTAACAATGGTGAAAGAAAACTTGATAAAGATGAAATGAGAGAGAGGGAGAGAGAATTAGGGTAGAGAGTAATATTGGTGAATCAAAAATGGCATTGGGATTGAATTGAGATTACAACAATGTATATATACACACGAGAGAATAGTACAACTAATAACCAAAACCAACTAAAGTGTCATGCTGTTAAATTCTGTTATTTATGAAAAAACAGATTTTTAACAGCTCACAACAGTGATATCATAATTATATACTAATTTCACAGGACGTGCTAATTTGTTTACCATGGAATTTGGTAAACAACCACTGATCCTCCAAATCGAAAGAGAGTTTGGTTACGCAGGATCGACCAGATTGATCCTAAGGAGGTGTGTTTAGTTTTTGATTTCTTTATCTTTCGTATGTTAAATCCTTCAATGAAACTAACGTTTCAAATGTAATAATGTAAAATGCTTTTAAAAAGTAAATTGAATGTAAAGGTTTCTTGACTTAAACTTAAAAGAAATGTAAAATGCTTCAATTGAATGTAAATGACAATAAACATAAATTGGTGCATCATACGTACATTCTCAAAAACTCGTTTCTCAAACACAAGTTCTTTGAGTATTTTTAGAGTAATTTGTACAAAGATGTTCACACTACGATTCCTAACACAAAGATCCTAATTTATACTACTTCGACCCTAACGGTCAAATAACGAAATAATGCCATGTTCGTTGTTACATGCTCTTCGATTCTCTTCAGGTTTCCACGCGTCCTTTTGGATAAGATTAAATTTCAAATTTGAAACTTTTGTCTTTGAATCCCAACGTTCATATGACGATCGAAGTGCCTTGTCTACAATACTTCGAATGTAATTAAATCCAATGGTCTCACCAACGAATTTCTTGCTAATACTTAGTGAAATAAGATTCTCATTAACCTTAGTCCGTCGAAATCTTCGTGATAATGTCTTCATATTTTTCCTTCGAACTAGACATCTTCTAATATTGTCATTTCAGCTCAACATTTATGTAATAGAAATTCCTAGTTAGCAGTAATATTTTCATCAAAACTTAAGGTCAGATGAGAACCAAAACATGTTCTTACATGTAATATTATCTATCACCACAATTGGTAACTAAACTGTCATAAAATGTAAGTACCATTCACAACAGTTTTTGGTACAAACCATGATGGCAGGTATTTTAATTTTAATATACTTATAAGAGTATATGGGCAGGCCCTTTTTGTGACGAAAAAATAAAAAATTATTATTATGGCCCGTGATGAAATGTCTTTAAAAAAATCCAAGCGTGTAAAATGAGTTATTACTACGGATGATTAAACAATCATAGTAGTATGGTGTACCAAAGGTATATTTTATAGTAGTGATTGTTTAGATTCTTAGATTATTGGATGTTTAAGTTGGGAGTCTAGGGAAGTCGGGAGCAATAATGGGACAAATTCGCAATCACCACAAGAGAAGGAGGCATCACATTTCAATCCAAAACTTAAGGAATTAGGTATATAAGTCTTCTCTCTTATAAATTTAACATTACATTCATTCATAGATGATGTGAAACTTAACCAGTCACACTTGCACCCTAAAACCTCCCCTATAAATGTGAGTCCCAACATCATATAACATGATTTACATGTGGAGTCTCTCTCTTGTGATCATAAAGCATTGGGCTCCCGTTGGTGTTCGAGACTTTCTCAGACTCTCCAACAAGTGGTATAAGAGTCATGGTTCGGTTTGGTGGGAGAGTGGAAGTTGGATCCAATTAAAGGATGTGGGAGACTCAAACCCGCGAGAGAGATTGTTAGGTGCAAGTGTGAGTAAATAAGTTTCACATTGCTTATAAATAAGTATAATATTGAATTTATAAGATAGGAGACTTACATACCTAATACCTTAAGATTTTGAATAGAAACGTAGTATCTCCCTCTTTTTTGATTTTGGAGTATTGGTCTCGCTATTACTGTCAATTTTCCCAAACTTTCCAACATAAATATGAAGTTAACTTTTGAGATAAGATTCAAATGTATTTGATATATCATTTTTTTAATCAAATTTCTTCTCTACCTTTCCTCCAAACTCTAAAACAAAGATTAAAGATTTTTGAAAAAGAATTTTGAAAACATTTATTCTAAAGTTAGGCTAAAGTTTTAGTTAGTAAAAGAACTACAATGGATGGCTAGTAATTTATGACTGATAATTTACAAGTAATTAATTCTTTTGTTTATTAGTTTATTGGTTGAAATTCCAACTCATCCATACTCTAGAATATTTGATGGCCTAAGTGTATTTCTTTTGTTTATTAGTCCCTTATATGAATCAGTCGAAAAAAATCATATGTGTGTATTTCTTTACAAATATTTCGACCCGTCGAAATATATCAAATAAACCATCTATAACATAGTCATTTCAATATTTAAAGTTTGAAAACTCCCTACAATAAATCATATATTATGTAAATATATCTCAACACACTTTACAACAAACAAGACAAGCTTCATCAGTAAGTAAAAATGACTATAAATTTGTAAGAAAATGAAGGTTGTCAAACAATTTTTATTTATAAATATAAATTTATACACTATAATGCACATAAGATATAAGTTCAAAATATAAAGATAAAAGTAACTAACTAATAAACTCCTCTTTTTTTTTTTGCCTTTGCGCCATGTATGATTCTTACAAACCATATATTACTATTAAGTTATATTTAGTTTATACACCAAACATTACGTTAAATAAACAACATAAAAAATGTGATGAGTTTATCCACAAACAAAAAGTCATGAAGTAAACCACATGTATGAGAAGAGACGATAAGTTCAATTACTCTTTTTGACCATTGGTCTTCCACTCAAGAATATTTACAAAAACTCAGAAAGTTTATGTCTCTCCAACACTCTTGAAGCTAAGTGATATCCACATATATCATCACTTTTGTATTATTATCAATCAATACTGAACTTTGTGTATAATGATTAAGTTCAAAAAGAAAACAGGGTTTAGACTGAGTTTTGACTTTGTTTATCTCCTTCTATTTACATTACACATGTGTGGTTGAAAATTGAAAAGAAAAAGATATACAATCTAATCAAGGTTAACGTTCGTGAGACATGTAGTCAATGAGAACATTGGTGAGGTGTGTGTTGTAGAAAGATGCAAAGTAATGGAAAATCTATGTTACGCGTGGACAAGACAAGTTGAAAAGGAAATGAAAAAAATAGAAATTATCAAATGAAAAATCGTCGACAGCAGGATTCGAACCTGCGCAGGCATAGCCCAACAGATTTCGAGTCTGTCTCCTTAACCACTCGGACATATCGACGCTTGTTGTTCGTTTACGGAATCAATCATTCAAACACAATACACATTGTATTAACTTGAAATGCATAGGCCAATTTTGAGTATCCAAGGCCCATAATATGAAAGTTTTTTCTTAGTATACTGGGCTGTTGTAGGAAATTGCAATATAATGATATACTGAAATTGTAAATTAATTTTATATTGTTAATAAATAACGTCATATATTTTATTAAATTAAATTGAAAATTTTAATTTTTTTTATATGATATGGTAAAATGATATATTTTCGTTAAATAACAATGTAAAATATGAGTGTATCTCCATTAAATTTTTCTTTCTTGAAATATGGATTCATACACATGCTTGAATCATAAAGCCTCCAAGACAAAATAAAGATTTCTCTCAAATATGTCAAAATGTTCTGGATGAGCTTATTGAAAATCATATCAACTCAAAATTTTAAATAGTTGTTTTGTTATTTTCATGTTTTATTGTATTAGGACGTTATTTTTCAAAATATTTTCTCGGTTGAAAAATAATTTTAAATTAAAAAAATCTACATTATTTTCTCAGTTTTCCTTTTAGAAATTATACAAAATGACATCCAAACGTTATAACTGAAAAATAAATGGGTCACAAAGCCTTTGACCCAGGCCCACTAAAAGCTACTGGGCCTATTAAAAACTCTCTCCACATGTGGCTATAATTAGGAAATTTTACCCCATATTCCTAGCATTATTTTTCCACCCTATTTTTTAAAAATGTTTCAATTCTGCCTTTTTATTTATAAAATAATTTTATTATTTGATTTTTAACCTTATAGTTATTTTTTCAAAATTGAAACATTTCACACCTCTACTATTGTATATCGGATAACTTTGTCGAAGATATTCTGGTTTGTAAATATATCTTTACTGAATAATTAGAGATCAAGTATTTCGGTAATAATATATGCATTCCATATTACTTACATAAGAGCTATATGGTATTACAATCTTCATCGGATAACTTGATTACAAGTGTTCTGGGCTGGCCCTCGCCCTAGGCCCAATAGATCCCAGGCCCAATTGCCCTTGGAAAACGGCTGAGAATGTCCACGCGGGGGCACGTGGCCGGCCCAATAGATCCCAGGCCCGATTGCCCTTGGAGGGCAGCTGGGAATGTTCACGCGGGGGCACGTGGTCGGTCCAACGGATCCCAGTTGTCCTCGACTGCCACGTGCCCCCCGATGTTATCGGACCTTGTTGACTAGGTTTCCTTAACCATCAAGTCTCCCAGGAACTTCGCAACAAACCCGGATTTCCCAGGCGACAATCTAGGGAGGAGGCCACGTGCTGGCCTCCCTGCACACGCAAGCCCTAGCAATCCGCTAGTGGGCTTGGACTTCTGCCCACTAATCGGATCTTGGCCCAACGCTGGGGGCTATAAATACCCTCTCACTTGAGAGGGCCAGGGATCTCATTCTTACTCTCTTTTCTCACTTGCTTGCTCTCTGCCTCTGCTTACTTTGGCATCAGAGTGTCTTGCAGGTACCCCCCCCATTTTCTTCCACTTTGGGCCACTGTTGCAGATTGGGCCAAGACACCTTCTGGTCAGGTACGATCAACAAGTATTTTGGTAAGTTTTATTTTGTTCACCGGATAACTTACATATAAGTTATTTGATACGTATGTTTGAAAATAAAATAAAAAGTTGTTTCACAGTTATGGTGATCCCCTTAAAGATATGTGATAAAAAATATATGAAATGATATTAAGCAAGCGCTCTCAATTGTAGAAAAAATTAATACACGAAAATTGATAAAGTGGATTAAAGAGGTTGAAATCAGACATAAAGTAACTGTTATCATTACTTAGATACACAAACGGGGAGAAAAAGAGGAAAAAGCAACAAATTAATATTTGGTTATGATAAAGGTAGAAAATACAAGTTGATAGTGCAACACAAAGTGCGACTAAGTAATACGGGTGTCCATTTAAAATCAGGTCAACACTGTTTAAAGATGATTTAGGATGAAAGATTGGTGTAAAATGTGGACTTCACAATTTACCTAATAGACCATAAGTTCATTTGTTAGTTGGTCGTATAAATTAAAAGGAAACGCAATATACTGTTGATTTGATAAAACGTCATGTTCCGCCTAGAATTTTACTCGAATCAAACAAATATATAAACATAAAGTAAATTAAAAAAATCATAGGTCCTATAATTGAGATACGACGTTTGTTTAGGAGGATGGATGATGCATAATCTAATGGTCATCTCACCAAAGGGCATATAAAAGGATGATGACTCTAGATGTCATTCCACGAATTCTAATAGTAGATTTGATCAATCTTACTCATAATAGTTCTCTGGAGTGAAGATAAACTAGTGTCTTCCCAAATCAATTCTAACAGATATACTGGAATCCAATCTTTCAGCTTAGTTCAATGTGCAATCACCTTTAGTTCTTTCTTTTGACCTCTTTCCATAAATCAATTTAAAAGATCAAATATATAAATTATAAACAATAATTAAAAATAAAAACTATTTAACATAAAGTGTTTGAGATTTACTTACCTCGCCATGCCATAAATGACAAGTAACATGATGTTCGTACTGTATGAGAAGAGATATGTTGTATTATCTGTCGGGCTACTGAACTGGATATTTCTCACATCCACCTACATGTTCTTCATGTATATATTGGGCATGTAGCGTTCCTCACCCATGCCTCCAGGGTGAATTATTCTACTGTCACTTCCTCTACGCCTCATCCTAAATATAAATATAAATAATTTTTATCAACTTTGCAAAGAAAAAACAACATCTAGTGGCTAAACTTAAAAAGGGTTCAAAAAACTTTCTCAAAATTCTTTCAGTGTGTTAAACTTGTGGAGCATATAACTTAGAAGTAAGACTTTTGGTGTTGATATGTGGACCGAATGACTTGGCAGAATGTCATAGTATTCCAATATTTTCAACATTTATATTTTTTGATATTTTGTATTTTCCTTATTTTTTCAATTAAGTGAGCTGTCATGAGCGGTTAGATTTGATAGCATGTGATTGGTATATTTTATTTGCAAATGATTAGGTGGTATGTCACCAATCAACTTTATATATTTGTTGTATGAATGAAAAGGATTATACATTGCAACACATTATATTCTTCTTCTTCTCTTTCAGTATAGTTTAATTCCTCTGCAACTCTTCAATCAATAGATAACTAATCGTACATTTATCTCAATTTATAGATTAGGGTATTACTGGTTCATCCATAATATCCAAAGGTTGGTATCAATTGGTATCAGTCTGGTGCTCCATGGACTCTCCTTCAAAATCTCAGATGTATGTGTTCTGATAAACCATCTCAATGGTTCAAGTGGCTTTCACAAGTTGAGTGGTGGTACATCACAAACTATCATTCATCCATTCATACCACACCTTTTGAAGTTGTTTATGGTCAACCTCTTCCTATCCATTTATCTTATTTACCTGGTTTTTCTTCCAACCTGATTGTTGGTCGGTCAATATTGGCAAGGGATAAAGCTATAAAACTCTTGGAATTTCACCTCCTTTGAGCCCAAAGCAGAATGCTTCAGCAAGCCAATAAAAACATGTTTGATTGTTTGTTTAATATATGAGATTATGTATACCTTAAACTTCATCCTTATAGACAAATATCTCAGAAACCACATGGTATTCATAAATTTTTATCTAAGTTTTATGGTCCATTTATGGATGAAGATCGCATTGGAGCCATAGCCTATAAACTCCAACTTCCATCATCTGCTGCTATTCACAATTTTTCCATGTTTCTCATTTTAAAATTTGTCCAAAACCTCTAGGACAGTCAATGCAACATATTCATGCTGCCATGAATTCTTCCGACAAAATTCCTAAAGAAATTCTTGATTGTAAAATGGTGAAACGAGGTCGTATAGATGCAACCAAGATCTTGGTGTAATGGAATGATCTCCCCATTGACAAAACTACTTGAAAATTCTGTTATGACTTGCTTAAAAAGTTTCTTAATTTTCACCTATGAGGACATGAGTGTTGTTGAGAGTAGGGTATTGTCATAGTATTCCAATATTTTTAACATTTATATTTTTTTGCTATTTTTCCTTATTTTGTCAATTAAGTGGGTTGTTGTGAGTTGTTAGATTTGATAGCATGTGATTGGTAGATTTTATTTGCAAATGATTTGGTGGTATGTCACCAATCAGCTTTACATATTTGTTGTATGAATGAAAAAGATTACACATTGAAACAAAATATATTCTTCTTCTTCTCTTTCGGTATATTTTAATTCTTCTACAACTCTTAAATCAACAGATAAATTTTTTTAAACCCTATAGTTATCTCTTGTTCTATAGTAGGGTGTTACCAGTTCATCCTTAGTATCCAAAGGTTGGTATCATAGAAAGACTTTCAGGGTGGTCTTGTGTACCGAAAGACTTAGAAGAAATAATTACGATATAGTTTTATGGACCAAGTAACTTGGAAGTAAGACTTTGTAAGTAGTTTTGTGGATCAAAAAACTTGGAGAAAAGACTTTTTGTACACAAAATTTTCACGAATTCTCTCAACTTTTCTCAATAGATTGGATTACAACGAAATAAATTCATCATGTATAATTTATACATGCATATTTTGGTCAAATTACCTAAAATGTTAAGGTGGACTTAATTATAGAGTATGAGGTAAAAGTTGAGGATTTCTTAATGCACCTTAAACCTTTCTTAGGCACCAGCGTGAAATTCCAAAAATGTCCCTGAAAATCAAAAATATATTTTTGGTGTGCACCCCAACACATATAATTCATTCGATTTTGAGATTCACTCCATTTTATGATAAAAATGATTCCGAAAATGCATTTCCAGTATAAATCGGGAATACATTTCCGATTTCCATAATTTATATGATAGCACTTTGACATGACTTGCAGTTATTACAGGAAACTATTAAGGAGCACTTTGAAGCTAGCTCTCATTCGTCTATGGTTGCGACAAAAATGGTGGAGAAGATTGATGGGCCTGTGAACAAAATGATTAGATTGGAAACTTCAATTTCATCACATACTGCTCCAGTGAATAGATTGAGCAACCAGAAAACAAATAAATGTGTATTAGGAATCGAAAATAAATTTTTTATTTATACCAAAAATATATTTCCATCGTAAAAGAAATTTTTTGAAAAAAATATACGTCCAAGAAATATATTTTTGGTTTTTTATAGGATATTTTTCACTTTATAAGTTGCGATAAAAAATCCTCTAAAATTTCTAGAACTAACGGCTTATATAGAATTTTGTTTCATAAATAACTTTTCTTTTTATTTGCTTAAATTTTATTTTATATTTATGAATAAAATTTGCTCCTATTCATTTCTTTAGAAATAAAACGATGAGAAATAGTATGAGAAATTGAAATTACTTTATTCATTAAAAATATTTTGAATTGAAAGTTAAATTATTTTTTTTAACTTCATGACATAAAATCCATGTTTGAAATATTTATTTTTCTGAAAAGAGTGTTTTTAACGATGATGAAACAAATGTCACCTAAAAACACGATTGTTTTAGGGTTATATCACAATTTGTTTTTCTGAAAAATGATGTTAGAGTAGTATTCTCATGTTTATTATATTTTTTTTAAATTATTTTTAGATATTATGAATTATTCCTATTACAATGTTAAACTTTTTTATAAACTTTTTGTTTTGGCAAAATTTATTAACTAAATTTTTTCATTATTTTATTGCTTCAAACTTAATCAATTGTTTTTTTTACAATCAATTTATTCGTCAATTCTAACATCAAATAATTCAAATCTCCTTTTAGATGTTAGAATTATTATTATTTTATATTATCAATTAAATTATTTAACAATTATATTTATGGAAATTTTTTAATGCGGTTACTTCACGAACTTTAAATGGTCTTGTTAAACATGATTGCAACTTTTGAAAGTCTTTTCGAGTTGGAAAGATTCCCAACTCATAATTCTCACTAAGAAAATTAGTTGCCTGTTGTAAATATGGAACAACTTATCTTCAAGGCTGCTTTCTTCATGGGGTTTTCTTGGTGAGAAACTGTGCAAGTGTGCTTTGTTGGTGCCTAGAAAACGACTTAATAGATACATAGATGTCAAAAAGTGATGTCTCGGGGTCTTCCATCAAACAAAGTTAAGGCCAGATTCTTTGCATCAAAATAAAAGATTTAAAAAGTACTAATAACAAAAGAGAAAAGAACATTGATCATAATGTTCATAAAATAATGTTAGTTTTTAATTGTATTTTTGAATTGTCGAAGCGTCAATTTTTTCTATTTTCTTCTACTCGTTAAATCTTTTGAGTATTTTTTGAATCTCTTTAGCGAATTATTTGAATTTCTCTTCATTTAAAAAATTTGTTATGGTGGTCTAACGATAATTATCAAAGGATTATGTTTATAAAAATCATATTTGAATGGACTCGTAGAAGATTTTGTGTGATTATTCCGATAGTTGTGATATGGCAAAACAAGTTTGAGAGGCTTTGAAAAAGAAGTATGATACTGAAGAGGATGAAGTAAAATAGTATGATGTTAGTCTATATCAAAAGTATCATATAGTAAATAAAAGGTTTGCGGAGGCTCACTGCCATGAACTTCAAAAGATTTTTCAAAGGATCATCACTAAAGGTATGCCCTTAAATGACCAATTTCAAATTGTTGTTATTATTGACAAATTGTCCTATAGTTAGAAAGATTTCAAAAAAAATCAATTGAGAGTCTCATTACTCACATCCAAATTGAAAAAGAATTCCGGAGACAAGATAAAAAGTGAAGCCTTATTTATTTCAAATAACAAAAAGAAATTCAGTCTGGCTCTGAAGCCATCTAGCGAACCATTAAATAACCAGAACTGCAATGATGTGAATCAAATTTAAAACCTTCAAGGCTTCAATTTCTTCAATTGCTAGTGTCGCACCCTAAAATTTACCCTCCTAAGTTCAGGGTTTCATCTTCTGGAAATGAATTTTGAGTTTGTGGTTGTGAGGAGTGATCGTGAGGTATCCCTTCTTCGAGGAATATATTCCTTTGAATTTCGTCAATGCATAAGATCAAGACTTTGTTCTCTTGTATTTCTCATAAGATCATTGCATCACCTGAGGTTAACCAGAGATAGGGTTTTTAGTCGCTCATTACGAGTTTCTATCTAATCAAGACTTTTTTTGTTTATATCAATACATCGAATCTTGATTGTTTTGAATTTAAGATTCATTTTAATTGATTTAAGGGTTCATTGCGGTTACATGAACATTTGGTTGTGTTCCATAAAGATTGAATTTGTTGGTTTGGTATGCATTCAAGTCTTTTAAATGTCATGTGAATCTTTATGATTTTTAAAAAAAAAATAAGAATCGTTTCTTTTCATTCATGAATCAAAGTCTCGTGCTTTATTCAAACCATTTAAATACTTATCATTCAAGTTGCATTCAAGTTTCATGGTAATATTCTTTTTATTCATCATGACATTAAGGTCTTCAAACATTTGTTTTGTTCAAGAGTTTTGATTCATGTTAAAGAGGGTAGAATCATCCATAATTGGTTCTTTGAAATGCAAGTTTCTACTTAGCAAAAAAAAAAGAAGAGAGACTTTGTGATAATATTCATTCAAGATTGAAGACTAAAGACTTAAAATTCATTCATGATGTATCAAGATTGTTCAAGATTCCAAACTACAAATTGTCAAGTCCATTTCAAACAAAAGAATAGAATCCAAATCGTTCAAGATGTTTTTCTTTCATTTGTTCAACTTACAAGGAATGGTATTCAAGTCAAATGTTCAAATTTGTTAACTACAAGATGTCATTACAAGATTTTATGAGGTTTTCATCCTAAAACTAAATTCCAAAAATCTCTTCTATTCTAATTAGTCTTGCTCCAAATTCTTCATCTTTCAACTTCACCATTTGGTCTTCAAGTCCATCCGTAGTCTTTTCTTCTACCTTGCTGCACTTTCTCCATTCGACCATTGTCACTACTCATGAAAAAACAAGAAAAGAAGAATTGATTAGCATCGAAACATAAAGATAAACAAGCATTTCAAGAAGGTTTCTATTCGTTTCAAGGCTCATTATTAGGGTGAGATTAAGGAATCAGGTTTTAAGAGTTTTAATCGTGTTCAAGCAATCAAGCCTCAGAACTTTAAAGTTCTTTCATCGACCATAACCTCCTTTTGCAAATCACAAACCAGGTTTGGTTCACAAAAGGAGGTGTAGCTCAGTAAACATCATAGCTATTAATTATCAATACAATTCCAGAAAATCAAGTCCAGCCCAAAACAGAAAGCCATCAACATAGTTTCAAAGAATGTTCGGCCCAACAATTCCAACAATTTAGCAGAATAGCAACAGGCAGCAAGCAAAAGGGACAATATTTTACCCAAAGTCCATGGTTATCAGCAAGTAGAGTGAAAAAATTTCACCCAAAAGACATTATGTTCTAGCAGCAAACAACAGGTGGTAGCAGAACATATAGCAGAGCAGCAGACAAGAAGAAAGCCAAAAGTATCAAGGCAATAAAGCCAATTGAGAAAAGCAAAAGCAAGTTGACTAAAAATGGGAGAGTTATAGCAGCAGACAAAGCATAACAGATAGCAGAGTAGCAGCAGGGAATATCAGAAAAAGAAATGTTAGTTCCAACACAAGACTGAGTTCTACCAAGGCAGCAAAGGCATAAACCTAGCAGAATATATAACCACAACAGAGGATATCAGAAAAGATCCCAGAACCACAAGAAAGAAATTAAGTTCCAAAACCAAAACTGATAAGCCAAAAACTAAAAAACATAGTATCTGTTCTAAGCCAAAAAAACCAAAAATATAGCATTTGTTCTAAAGAAAAACAAAGACCAAGCATATCATCTGTTCCAATAGCAAACAACCATCATCCCAAACCAGAAACACCATCGCTCAAACAGGAGTCACGAAGCCAAATACAGATAACCCAGCAAGCCAAACAGAGCGTAAAACCCTAAACTCTTAACATCATTTTCCCTAAGCCTAACCCTTCAGAAAGCATTGTTTCCAGAAATCGTATTTTCTGATAAAGGAGAAAGAAGAAGAGGAACAAGCTCACCCGGAGTTGACAGAAGAAGGCCGAATCCAGCATCTAGGGTTTCCAAACCCCCTTCAAGTTCCATAGCAAATCGGTAAACATCTGCAAAACCAACATCATCAAGCATTAGAAGTGTAAAAGAATCAGAGAATGTAAGAAGTAAACCAATCGGGACACATTTCCGCCGTCCCTTTCCTTTTCCGGTAAATCAAAGCATCATGAGGGAGAACGGAGGGTTCCAATCGAGAGAACGAGAGAGAACGGAGGTTTCCAATCGAGAGAAACGAGAGAGAGAGAGAGAGAGAGAGAGAGAGAGAGAGAGAGAGAGATGAGGGTTCCAACAAAGAACGTGAGAGAGAGACGATAGTTTTCTGGGTAAGGGAATCGAGAGAACGAGAGAGATGAGGGGTATTCCTTTTTTTCCTTTCTGTATGCATGTCGAGAGAGAAAGATGGGTCTCTTCTGGGAAATATCATGAGAGAGAGTGAGATAGATTTATTTTATTTTAATTTTTTTTGTTTTGTTTAAATTGATATTAGAATTAAAATTTAGTTTTAATGTTAGTTAATTATAATTTAGTATTATTATCTTAGTTAATTAGTAAAACAATAATTAGTATACCATTTAAGAAAAATAATTAGATTAGGTTTTGTTTGGTTGGTTCATGGTGGTGACACTTGTCACCACCTTTAGTTAAGATTTTTAGTATTTTTCTTTTATCATTTATTCATAGTGCGTTGTATTCATGATATACCTGTGTCATCTCGTTGTGCGCTTGCCTCGAGTTCTTGGTCTTCTGATCAAAGATGCATCCTCTTCTGATACTCCACGTGGGATTTTCTGAAGGCTCATTGGGCCCTTTATTTGGGCTCAAGAGTGTTATCTCTGGATTTCTTTTTGCACTGCCCAGATTTGCTTCATACAGGCTAACTCTAAACTCTTGTCTTTTAAATTAATTTATTTTTATGTGAATGGTAATTTTTGTGCGATGTACTAAATAATAATTAGTTCTGATAGTTTTTATTTGATGATTTATCGATTAAACGATTAGTTGATTTTTCATCAAAAAGAAAAACTCATTTCTAATAATTATTTAAATTTCTGATTGTATTGTGTGATAATTTTCTGTTTATTCGCTCATTCGGTATTTATTCACCATTGTACACTTCGCACACAACCAACATTAAAATTAATCTGATTTTCCTTTGATTGGCTCATAAGCCGATTTCTAAAAGGGTCTCATGGTTGGGGATGGGCATGACCATCCTCACGAGGTTAATTAAAGCCCTTGTTGCTTTAGTTAATCATAACCCAAAAATAACATTGGTCCATATACCAATTTTCCATGCACCAGGGTCTCATAGTTGGGGATAGGAGCACCTATCCTCGCGAGGTTAATCAAGTCCACATACTTGGTTAATCATAACCCGAATAATTCATTCTCCTTCGGTCCGTTACCATCTAAAACACTTTCAATAAAACTCGATCCAACGTCGAATCTTCTTCTCAAACCTCGATCCAACGTCGAGTTATTTTCAAAATGTTTTTCATAATAAATTTAGATGGGGATTGTTTAAATCGTTAGATGTTAGCCTAATGGTTTAAACAGATTTGAAGTTTTTTAGGTTGTTAGGTGATAGCCTAATAAGTTAAAAACTTCTACTCATGTTTAATAAAAAAAACTTAGTGTTGTGACATTCGATTGAATTGTTGGATGATAGCCCGACGGTTTAATTGAATTTAAAGTATTTGGGTCGTTAGATGATATCCTAATGATTTAAATACTTTTATTCACATACTTAATAATCGTGAACTTTGTTTCACTTCATTTGTTTTCATAATAAACATTTTGGATGAGAGATGATTGGTTGAACTTGCTCGCCAATTTCGAATACTTGAATCATTAGATGATAGCCTAATGTTTCAATATTTGTCATCCACAACTTAAAATCAACTCAACTCACTCAAATTCTTTTATCGCTCATACGCGATCGTCCAAACTCTTTTCTTACAAAGAGTGTACAATAGCCATTTCAAACACGAACGTGGACTTAAGCTTTTCAAACAAACTAAACAAGTCCCAGTTCAAGCATTTGAAATGTCTAAATGCACGATTTTTCTTATAAAATCAATACAACCAATTTAAAACCTTTTTGAGAGGAACTACGGAGTTTTAACTTTCCCATTGCACAAGGGAATACGTAGGCACAAGGTATCGAAACCGTGTCAAACTCAAAATAATAATAAACAAATCCTTTTCTCCTTTATTCATAACTTAGCAATAAACACATACAAACACTTAGAACTAAATGGGTCCCATCGAGTACGATGGATGTAAGAGGTGCTAATACCTTCCTCTTACATAACCGACTCCCGATTCCATGTTTTTGGTCATAGACCGCCTTATCCGTATCTGTGGGGTTTTATCTATATTTTCCCGTTCCTTTTGGAACAAATAAAATTAGGTGGCGATTTCACTGTTTTTTTGAAAATTAAATGATTTTTGAAAATTGAGTTGCTTCAGCTAGGAAACAACAACCACCTAAAAAAATGACGATGGTGTTTTATCTTGCGTCAACTATAAAAGAATTGGTCATATGGCTAAAATATGTAGGAGAAGGAGTAAACCTAGTGATGCCTCTAATGCACTAGTTAACCTTACTAATGAGAAATATATTGCTATGATCATTGAAATCAACATGGTTGGTGGATAGACAGTGGTGCCTCTTGTCATGCATGTTATGATCATACAATGTTTCAAACATACATGATTGTTAAAGATAAGAAAGTGATGTAGGGAGATGCCAACGCCACTAATGTTTTTGGTATTGGAGAAGTAGACCTAAAGTTTAGCTCCATAAAGACTTTAATATTGAAGGATGTCATGCATGTTGATGAGATTATAAATTATTTTGTTTACGGGTTTCTCTCAAATAAGGCAAGTTTAGTCAGTCTATTGGGGCGTAATTGTAGACCATCACTAAAAGTAGTGTTTTTATTAGGAAACGGTATACCACTGTGTTACCTTGAAATTTCTTAAGGTATTCAAAGGTACATATTAAATGCAGATGTCCTTGTGAACTAAGGGTCGATCCTTAAAGATAAAGGTTCTTCAGAAGATTAAAATTCATGACCAAGAAAAAATGCTAAGACAAGGATGTCGAAGAAGAGGTACGTCAACCAGATGGATAAAGTGTAGAATTTGGTCGATTCGACCAAATGTTGAATAGCGAAGGAAGTTGTCGAAGCTGAGCCTAGTCGATTATAGAGGATTTTGGACTTAGAGAAATTTCATTATTTTGCTCTTGTTAAAAGAAAGCGTTGAAGTTGGGAGCAGTTTACTCTAGAAGCAAGAAGCTGGAAGATTCAAAATTCAAAGTCGTGGGTAGTTATCAAAAGCTTCGTGTGATAGTGCCAAATAGGTGGCAAAATCCTGTGAAGCACTTTCTTTAAGTTTTAAATATCATCTATAGATTGTTTTTAGGAAGTTATTTTGTAAATACTATAAATAAGTCATCTCAATGTAAATTACGTGTGTTCATTTGTATACTCAAAATAATTGCCAAAACTCTGCCCAATTCCGAGCGCCAGGAAGAAAGAGTTGTGAAAATGTTTGATGTACGTGAATCACCACCTTTATTTCAATGCAAAACCTTTACACTTCAGTCATTTGCTTTAAAACTTTTACTTGCATTCTATTTACTTTTCATCAATCACTTTGTGTCTTCGTGTATGTTGATGCTCTTTTTGTTACAAGTTTCAAGTTAACAAAAGAGTCGGTCGACCCTTATTTCGTTTAGAACAGACCTGAATTCATAGTCTTTTGTCGGTCACGGGTCACCATAGTAGGTCAAAATCATAGTGAATACTCAGATTTGTCAAGTTATTTAGGTTTTTGTCTCCGTCGGTCACGAGTTATCTGTCGCTCGAACCTGAACTATTGTGTGGAAAATCGTTGTACTTATTCCCTTAGTCTTAGGAAACTGTTTCTTAGGCAAGAATTTCGATAGAATCAATACAATTTCAAAAATCTTAACACATGTCTTAAGATCAACTGGTCGATCTTCCGAGTGACCCTTAGTTTTAGGACTTTGGGAGGACCAGCGGTTGTTTACCATTTTTCACAATAAACACACTGATGACATGGTTAAGTTAAATGTTTAAAAATAATAAAATGTCTACTTTTATTTACTCGTAGTGTAATTTTAATGTTTGGCATGTCATATTTTGTCACGTTAATAAGCGAATTATTTCTAACTAAATTAATTTATACTTGGTTCCAAACTTAAATGTAAATGACTTAGAAAAATGTGAATATTGCAGTTAAACTAGAATAACCAAGGCTTCACATAAATTAATAATAAGAGAATTTGAACTCTTAAATTTTATACATTCTGACATATGTGAATTTGATGGAACTTTAACCAGAAATAGAAATGTTATTTTATTACTTTTATTGACGATCCTTCTCATTATACTTTTATATACCTAATGAATAATAAAAATAAAGTGTGTATATGCTTACGACTTTTGTGAATGAAATTGAAAATCAATTTAGTAAGAAAACTAATAGATTTCCCGGTGATATGAGAACTAGGTATGATTCTATTTTATTTAGTAATTCTAGTTTATTTATGGAGATTACCAAAAATGACCTTTCTTTCCTCCAGAGAATGGGTCTTCATCAGCAATTGAATGTCAAAAAGGCACTACAAGCGTCTTTGTTCGACCTCATCTATGGGAGTACCTCATTTGAAGTAACTTAGTTTGCCAATGAAGTTCATTAGCCATGTCTTATGATTCAGAGCTTCATCAAAAAGATCTTCCTCTTTATATATGTATGCATTGTTCTACATAAGTAAGTGACTCTCAGTCTAGTCATGGTGGAACAGCTCGGCACATCGACCCTCCACTCTTTCCCCAACGACAAAAATAGTGGCATGAGCTTTGGGGACAAGGAGGGTGATTAGAAAGAACAAGTCTTCAAAATACTATAGTTTGGGAAGAGGCCCAAAGCCAGGCACAATCGGCTCCAAAGAAATTAACCCTCTATGAAGCCCCCGAGTCACATGACTACATCATCATTTAAAGAGATGAATGAAAATGGTCACATGAGGTTTTCCTTTCAAGTACACACCAATACTGGTAAACCTTCACATAAACCCAACTTGCAGGATGAAGTTGCAAAGGAGCTACTGCCAGATGTTTCAAGACTTTTATCTCAAAGACAGTGAAAGTTAAAGAAAGACCCAGGACATAGAAAGTTCAGTCGTAAAAGAGAATGGTGTAATCTTCATACTTGATGCATGTCCTTTCATCCTTTGTGGGACTCAAGACTCCCTAGTATGAAGGTGGACCGACTTCGATAAAGGCGTCATCAAGACCACTCACTTTAGTGAAAACATAAATAGTAGAAAAGAAATCATAATTCACCCACGAATATGAAACACTCTTATGGGATTTATGAGCACTCTTATGTGACTTTTTACCCATAACGCACTAACTTTTGAGATGTAGGGAAGTAAAACACCAAAGAAGAAGATAACTGCTAAAATGGGAAAATGACTTAAAGAAAACAACACTGACTCTTTGAGGACTTTATTCTAGCATGCAAAATGAAACGTATTTTATCAAACATATCAAATCACTAGCATACAACACCCAAGTGTTTTAGTTCCCAAGAGTTGCTGATGGAACTTCTGAAAAGACGTTTAAAGTATAGAGCATTAAATGCATAGATCCCCAAGGAACTTAAACATTTTCTTTTGCTCTTCCAAACATAAACTCAAGGGTGGTCGATAGCTAAAGCATGAATAGAAAACCCATGCTTTATTGAGCATAGATACCGGATTGAGGGAAACTATTATGGGTCGGTCATATTGATCACGACCGACCACTTTAATAGAGTTGTACTACTTCTATAATCTTCTTAACACAAACATTTTACTCATAACACTAACAAAGATCTCAACTACAAATGCATTCAACGGTTCTTCGTAATTGACTCCTAATTAATAACGAGTTTCTCTCTCTCTCTCTCTCTCTCTCTCTCTCTCTCTCTCTCTCTCTCTCTCTCTCTCTCTCTCTCTCTCTCTCTCTCTCTCTCTCTCTCTCTCTCTCTCTCTCTCTCTCTCTCTCTCTCTCTCTCTCTCTCTCTCTCTATATATATATATATATATATATATATATATATATATATATATATATATATATATGGTCAGAAAATAAATAATATTTAAAATGTTGTCTAGTGATTATTGTGTGTTTTATTATGTATAAGGTTGTTAGTTCAAATTCATTTGTAAAACATTTGTATTATTCATTTTATTTTTAGGTTGTACCCGTTTTTAATTGTTCAGCTTTAATTTAATTTTTATTTTAGTTTTAATCAATTTTATTTTTAATTTCTGCTCAATTGAAATGATTAGGATTAAGAAGACTTTTGTAATCTTCTCTAATTACATATAGTCTACAATTATAAAACACATGAAATTAGACACTCTAAATATATTGAATCCACCATATTCTTTGTGGATAATTTTCCTTGAGGTCGTTATAGTGATAAAAGCTTCCATTGCTACTTATTTATGAACCGAATTTCCTATTCATCTACGGGAAGAATTTATTACCACCATAGTCAGCATGCATGATAGAATTTTCTTGTCATAAAAATAAAAGTAGGTCGAGTTGTTTTCTTTCAAGTCTTAATCACTATTTGGTCCTTATCAGCTTCCAATTATTATTTCCTTCATGAAATAGAGCACAATTTTAATTAGCACACAAATAGGTTTCCACAATGTGGGATATATGACCAAATCAAACTATGACCACTTTTCATGAAAAATGATATTCATGTGCCTCAATAACTTTTTTTTTAATTTGTCTATAAAAGACTTTTTTTTAAGTGTCATAAATCAATGTCTAGAATGAATTTGTTGTTGATAATACACATATGAGCACTACAATCAATTCCCCTCCATCGGTGGCACAAAATTAGTTGGAAAAGAGTTCTAACTATAAAAAAATGTAAAAGTAATCATAAATTCGAATTAAATTTGATTTTTGAATGCTTGATTAAATTTATTTGTTTAATTTAAATTACTAGATTGATTTTGTATAATAGAGAATTTTTAATATAATTGCTACTAATGACACAAATTGAATTTATAGTATTAACGAATTTTAGAAAAGTGCATCAATTATGTTAAATATTAGCATATCTAACTCAAGGAGGATTGAAAGAATAATTTTAACGTCTTACAGAAGAATGATTATATTTTTGTAGATCATTGTTTATAAAAATAATAATTTTAACACATATGGATTCATCCCAGAATGATGATTATAATTTTTAGATCATCATTTATTAACTTATTAGTTAATAATTTTAGCGCATCCCAGAAGGATGATTATATTTATTTTAGATTATTGTTTATAAATGTTTATATTCTTCTAAATTTTCTTTTCTATAAAATTTGACATTGCTAACAATTAGTGTTTATTTAGAAAGTTATTATTTTATTGAGAGAGAAGTATATTTATTTATTGTTTATCCAATAAAAGTGGTGAGTGAAAGTCATTTAGAGATTGGTGATTTATTTGTTTATTTAGAAGAAAAAAATTTTATCACCTTATTGGAGATGATAGAATCAAGAAATAGAATTTATGAAAATTTCCTTCTAATTATTATATAAATTTTTATGGTTGTTTTGAATTTTCTTTTATAACAATAATAAAGTGTGTTTGCTGCTTGTTAATTTACATAACTTGTGTATTTAAAGTACACTTATAACACATCGTTAAATTTTTCTTAGAATAAATAGTGACACTAACACTAGTAATGAAGATATGTTCCTTGTTGATAGTGCAACTACACACACAATTCTCAAGAATAAAATATATTTCTCTAATTTAGTGAATCGAAAAACTGTCAGTACTATATTTGGCACCTCTGAAATAATTGAAGACTCCAGAAGAGCCAATGCGTTGTTATGCGGAGGAACAATATTGCACATCGATAATGCATTATATTCCCACAAGTCTCAAAGAAATTTATCAAGTTTCAAAGATATTCTCCTAAATAAATATCATATTGAAAGAGGAGATGATATAAGTATTGAATATCTTTGTATTATAAAACATAATTCGGACAGAAAATGTGTAATGAAAAAGCTACCGACTTTTTCCTCGGTCTTGTACTACACTTATATTAGTACAATTGAAGTACATACCATTGTAAACCAGAAGTTTACAAATCACACTTAAGTGTGTTGTTGGCAAAATTGATTGGGTCATCTCAAGTGTATTATAATGCTAGAACTAGTTTTGAAGAACCAGAAGTTTCTTCAATAAATAAAAAATTGTGTGCTCCTAAATAAAAAATTTGAGAAATTGAGTTTTTATGACATTAATTGTTGCATCGACTAAAAAATCATGCATATGTCTACTCACAAGTCACAACCAGAAGTTTGTGAAATTGTCTTCTCAACTAATTAGAGTCAGATCTTATTATCTGGATTTTTCAGAAATTTCTTGATAAGTATCACATATATTATTAAAATTGATATTGAACATCATGTAGCATATGTTCATAAAAATGGACTTGAAGATCCATTCTTTAGACGTCTAAAGTTAATTGTGTGGTTGATACTTGTGAGATCACAAATTCTAAGTTAAATATTTCAAACACAAAATACGAATATTAAGAAATTTATTCGTATTAAGCCAACAAATTAGTATATGTGCATTCTCCTCTTAACTTACAATTTTTTGTAGGTTAATAACCTAATGCATCTCATCTAAGTAAACTTTTGGATGTGTTGAAATTATTCAATTGCTCCAGTATAGTACGCTAAGATGAGTTTTGAAAGAATGTTGAGAAAATTCATTTTATATGAATATCATTTTTGAGGTTTATTTTGGTCCGATAATTGGATATATGCTTGAAGCTCAGTAGGTTGATTATCAATTGATAAATTAATTTTCGTAACATTAGGGGGAGAGAATAAGAAGCTCAGAGTGTGAACCAGAAGTTCAACAGAACAATTTGAAATAAAATATTATTGTATTATTTAATTTTCGAAGTTCAGAATATAATTTATTTGTAAAATCTATGAAACAAAATATCAGTTGCTAATACTCCACTCAAAGTAGATTTTCCTATTGGACAATCTAATATTGCAAATAAGTTGTGGTCGCGCCTGAAGCGTGGTAGAAAAGTTGGTTCCAATGTTAAAAGTCCTCTACCAAGAAAAGTAACTAAAGTTAAAGATGACCCAAGTGAAGATATAAATATTCTAAGAGAATATTGACATAATTTATTTTTCAGTTCCAGAACTAATCAAGTACTTGAAATATCAAATAAAGAGATCTCGATAAATTATGTCATGGATGAAATGAAACGGAACTAAAATTAAGATAATCAAATAAAGTCGACATTGACAATGTATTTATATACAATATAGCGCTAGAGATGATAAACGATAACGAGGATCGTGAGACAAAGTCTACCAAAGATTGTAGACAAAGTAAGAATTGGTCGAAATGAACAAATCATGAATCAAAGTCTATCAAAGAGAGTAGACAATGTGACCAAAATGAACAGATCATGAATCAAAATCTATCAAATATTATAGAAAAATGGGAATGGGCCAAAATGAATATATTCAATTGAAGAAGAATTAAACTCACTTTACAAGTGACTTGATTTTGGACATGTAGTCCAAACGCCTCAAGGTGTAAAACCAATGGGATATGACTGAGTTTTTGTGAAAAAGCAAAATATGAGTTGTATAAAGTTTGATTTGTTGCTCAAAGATCTAAGATTTATTTATATGAAACATATCCACCTGCGGTGGATTTAATTAATTTTTCAATATTTGATTAGCCTCGAAGAGCATGAAGGGTTTAATATGAATATGATGGATGTTCTTATTTATATGACTCACTTGATATTGACATTTACATGAAAATCCCTAAAGAGTTTAATATATCATAGGCACATAATTTTGGATATGGAGAAAGCTACTCAATAAAATTGAACAAATCTCTATATGGGCTGAAACAATCTGGACGCATCTGGTTTAATAGTCTTAGTGAATATTTGCTTAGAGAGGGGTACACAAATAACTCCAATTGTCCTTGTATTTTTATAAAAAGATCAGGAAAAGAATTTGCAATAATAGTTGTCTATGTTGATGACATAAATATTATTGGAACTCCTGAAGAGCTTCCAAAAGCTATGAATTGCTTAAAGAAAGAGTTTGAGATGAAGGACCTAAGAAAGACAAAATTATGTCTAGGTTTACAAATTGAGCATTTGATCAAAGGAATATTTTTAAAACACGAAGGCTATATAGAAAAGGTGTTAAAAAGCTTTTGTATGGACAAATGTCACCCGTTGTCTACTCCAATGGTTGTTAGATCATTAGATGTAGGGAAAGATCCTTTCAGGCCTCGTGAAAAGGATGCAGAATTTCTTGGTCCTGAAGTACCATATCTTAGTGTGATTGGAGCATTGATGTACGTTGCTAATTATACACATCCTGATATATCATTTACGGTCAATCTATTAGAAAGATACATTCTCACCTACACAAATACATTAGAATGGAGTAAAACATATATTTCGTTATCTTAGAGGTACAATAGACATGAGTTTGTTATATACCAAAGTACCCAAACTCGAATTAACAGGTTATGCAGATGCAGATTACTTGTTAGATCTTCACAATGGTAGATCACAAACAGGTTATTTGTTTACATGTGGTGGTACAACTATTTCATGGAGATCAGTGAAACAAAAAATAGCAGCAACTTCATCTAATCATGCAAAGCTTTTAGCACTACATGTGGAAAGTCGAGAATGCGTTTGATTGAGATCCTTAGTTCAACACATACAAAATACTTGTGGGTTGTCTTCAGAAAAAATAAATACAACGACCATATATGAAGATAAAAGTGAATGCATCATTCAATTGAAAGATGGTTACATTAAAAGAGACCGAACAAAACATATCTCTCCAAAGTTCCTTTTCACTCATGATTTTCAGAAGAACGGTCATATAAACTTTCAACAAATTCATTCATGTGACAATCTTCCAGACTTTTTCACAAAGTCACTCCCAAGTAGAACTTTTAATAAACTAGTACAAAAGATTAGTCTTCATCCTCGACGAAATAATCGTTCAGCTAAGGGGGAGAAATAAATTTGCTTTAAAAGGATATTGTACACTTTTCCCGTCACTAGATTTTTTCCCACTGGATTTTTTCTAGTAAGGTTTTAACGAGGCATATCCAAAACAAACATCCAAGGGGGAGTGTTATAAATAATTGGATGATTTGTCTCCAAATAACTTCATTCCTTATTTAAATCAACATGTCTTTATTATATTGTTTATATGATATCCTATAAATAGGACCTATTTCATTGTATACGATTACACCGAATAGAATAATACAGAATCATTTTATCTTTCTCTCTTCCCTTTATTCTTTATTTCTCTATTTTTCATAACAAAATAAATTTGTTTAAATTAAAGATATTTGTGGTTCATGAAACCGCATAGTTGTCTCAAATTTTTAAGAGGCGTTATATAAAAAGTTAAAATTAATTTTAATTTAATCGTAAGATTATTTTAAATTGTCATATTTAACCATAAATTTAAGGTGGAATATATTTATGGAGGTCTTTTTTTCTATAGTTTAATCATGAAAAAATGTGAGGCCTACACAACCTTCAAAATATATCTGATAAAATGTAGTTAACAAAACTATATAAGTGATTCAGTTTAATTTTCGATAATTATTTTAATAAAAATATAATTAATTGTTAAAAACAACTTCAATTCAATTAAAAATTAGTTTGTATTTATCGATGTTAGTGCGTGAGATACTTTTAACGAGGAGAGAAAGAGAGAATGATAACGAAATGAAGATTCTATTATTTACTAAAAATTATATTGTACAAAATAAAGATATACACTATGACTATTTATACACAATCATAATTGGGTTTGGGCATACACAACTTAGATTATATTTTAATATTAAATCTAATCTAATCTAATATTTCAACATACTTTCCATAATCCAAGTTGTCGGACATACGCTAATCATAGTCGATCTGAATTATTCCTAATTTCTTTCTCACATTCAGGAATATGTCGATCTTTAACCCCCTTGGTAAAAATATTGGTCAATTATGCTTTACTTGAGCAATGTCTAACTTCAAGTTCACCTAGATTTACCTTTTCCCCCAAGAAGTGAAATCTAGCTTCAATATGTTTACTTCTTCCATGCAAAACTGGATTCTTCGCCAGATTTACGGCTGACTTGTTGTCAATTTGCAACACTAGAGGTTTCTTCACTTCGACCTCCATTTCTTCAAGTACTGATATGATCCAAATTTCTTGACATACAACATAAGATCCTGCTATATATTCAGCTTCACACTATGATAATGCCACCACACGTTGCTTTTTCGAGCACCATGAGATTGGGGCACCAAATACTTGAAAGAAATATTCAGTTGTGCTTCTTCGATCTCCCTTATGTCCTCACTAATCAACATTTGAAAATCAATTAAATATGCTTATCTGCCTTCAGAATCTCGTCGAAATAGAATTCAAAAATTTGTTGTTCCTTTTAAGCATCTCAGAATTCTTCTTGCGACCTTCATGTGCGATAATCTTGGTTCACCTAAAAAATTTCTCACTAATTCGACCGCAAAACCTATATAAGGTTGATCGTTGTACAAATACCTCGGAGATCCCACAATTTGCTTGAAAAAAATTACGTCGCCTTTGTCTTCCTCTCCATTCTTCTCCAACTTCATATTTGTTTCGATAGATGAGGATGTAGGATTTAAAATATTCATTCTAAATCTCTTGAGTATCTCTTTGACATGCTTCCTTTGATGTAGCACCATACCTTGCTTCTACATTTGAAATTCCATGTCTAGGAAATAAGACAACTTTCCTAGATCCGACATTTAAAATTCCTTCGTCATCAGCTCTTTGAACTTTGACAAGTTCTCCAAGCTATTTCCAGTTACTAGCAAGTCATCGACGTATAATCAAATGTTTCTTATATATTGTGCTACAACTTAAACATAGACACCACACTCATATTTGCATTTTACAAATCCTAATTTGACTAAGCATGAGTCGATCTTTTTGTTTCATGCCCTAGGTGCCTGCTTAAGACCGTAGAGTGCTTTGTGAAACTTATATACTTTACTCGCTTCCTTCTGAATCACAAACCCTAAAGCTTATGCGACACAAACCTATTCTTCTAAAGGACCACTCATAAATGTTGATTTCACATCTAAATGAAATACCGACCAACCTTGGTTACATGTCAATGCTACCACTAGTCGAATAGTCTTCAATCTTGCCACTGGAGCAAAAACTTCAAAGTGGACGAGTCTTGCTCTTTGAAGAAAACCTCGAGCTACTAATCTTTCTTTATGTCTTGCTATCGATCCATCAGCATTGTGTTTCAACTTGAATACCCACTTTACTTCGATACCTTTTGTATGTGTTGGCAATTCGACTAAATCCCATGTGTTTTTTATTTTGATTTCCCGAAACTCTTTGATGAGTTCGAATTTATTCTGAATTTGAGTGCGAATAACTAGCACTAATTGGCTTAATTCGTTTTCTTTTCGTCAACAAACCTCAACTTTTGTGTACATTCGGTATAGTTTAGGTTATCGTGTATACATTGCATTATTGTGTAAATATCATTGAGTTTAATTGATTTTATTTCATTTTTGTAGGTATTGAAGCATTGATATTTAGGAATTATTAGATAGATAATTGAATAAGCTTTCCAACACTTCCGACGTGCGCAAATAGGAGTTACGGTTCTCAAGTTATGACCCAAACAGTGTTGAATTTTACAAGTATTAGTCAGCAACGCCCCGATTTTTCCGAGCGGTGGAGAGGTGCTCCATAAGCATAAAATCCACTAAGAATGTTTTTTTTTGTCAGGCAAGCCGTTTTCACCGTCGAGCGGTGCGGGTTGGGCAGAAACATTAGGTCAAAAACACATTTTTTAGATATGGGTCTGGTATTTTTTAGGTCCCAATACCATCACCTTAAATTCTTCAATTCTTGATGATTCTACACCATATTGGGAGCTTGCATCTTGAGGTTCCGGAGTTGGATTATGATTTAATCATGTTTCACATCGCGGGAGAAGTTTGATTCCTCTTATCTCTTCTCTATGTATTTTCCTCTTGTGTGGTTTTGTATGTGCATTTATTTTGATTTTATGTATATTTACTGATTATGGTGTTGTATAAAATCTATTTTTCAAATCTTTAAAGGTAATTATCCTTGATTTTTTTTCTACTTGGGGTTTGGGTTTCTATAGACATGTACTTCTCGAATATTTATCTATGATGATTATCTATTAGTTTCTGGACTCTAGAGGTAGGTTTAGAGCTAATAATCATTGTGGGTATTAGCGCTTAATGTCTCCGTGTTGTTGGTGTTGTGCGAGAGATTACCGATGCAAGCAATATGGTTGTCTCCAACTTTGCGTTAGACATAATCTCTATTGTGGAATAATTTGAGCGATGATTTCTCATCAATCGGCATTGACAACCCGTGAGATCATGTTTGATTTTTCTCTTTTCTTCTCTATGTATTTTTCTATTTGTTGGGTTATGTTTGTATAGATACTTTGAACATATGTATATGTATTGATCATGATGTCATATAATATATGTTTTACAAATCAATCTTGTTGCTTTCCTTGATCTTTTTGCATTTATGTTTTTATTTATGTTGTTGTAGAGATAGACATCACAAGTTTTGATTAGGGAAAGAAATTTGTTAGGTTCTAAACTCTAGAGATAGATTTAGGCTTAACACTCACTTGGGTATCGAATCTTAATGCTTCTGTGTTGTTGTTTTGAGTGAGACATCGCCAACGCGAGAACACGATTGTTCTTGCAATTTGGGTTAGACATAACCTTAATTGTGATATGTCTCGTTGGTGTTGCAGAGATGGACACTGATGTGAGAGATACATGATTATTTTGACGAGTATTGTTTGTAAAGTACAATTAATCAATAGATTAAATTTTGTGATGAGTAGTGTATATTCATGCCGGATAAGTTTCTCTTTTTCAAATAATGTATTTATTTTCTTGTCAATAGTTTTTACCCTTTCCTTACAAACAAACCTCATTTAAAACCAAATTCTTAAACGCGAGAAGTTATCGAACGACAATTTTATAGCACTAATCTCTATGGAGACGATATGATAAGCCTATAAAAATACTTACTTTTGCTTGTTACTTTACCGCTTCAACAAAATGATGTTGTTGTCGGAGATTGGTGTTTTTATTGGATCACATTACGATAGTTTCTTTGTTTGTGAGTTTTGCACATGATATTTATATTGTCTATAATGTGTAAATAGAAACTTGTTTATATTGATACTTATGTATGTTTATCATATTTGTGAATTTTGTATATAGTATACTTGTTTCTTTTCACGTTTGTCAAAAGTGTGGTTAGATGTGTAGTTTCGGTTAGAGCTCAAAGAGATGAGAGCAAAGGTGGAAGTGAAGCATTTGGCTCATTCGAAGCAAGATGCAAGTTATAAATATCAGACATTGATCTTACAATGTAAAACAAGCATATGTTTTATTTTTTTCATTTTGTTAGTTAGGTAGTATGTTGATTGTTGTTTAAACAAGTTGAAATTGGACTTGTTCTAAAATATCAAATCTTCACTTTTCAACTTGTTTAAACTTTTGAGATTTCTTTTCAACTTGTGTCAATTCTGATAATTTTTGTTGTTTGGACTCCAATTTTGATCCGGTAACTTGAAGAGTTTTTAGGTGATTTTTTTATTTTGATTGATTCAACTTGCGGATGTATGGTAATGATATTTTTTTGAAGTTGGTACACGTCAGATACTAGTTTATCATTTCTATAGCATATCATATTTAGGAAAATTTTCATTTGTATAATTACCATGTCATTCATTCTTTTTGCATTACTTGTTTTTTATTGAATCACTTTAGTTCCCTTTTTACCCCAATTATATATATATATATATATATATATATATATATATATATATATATATATATATATATATATAAATAAATATATAAATTAATATGTAAATTAATTATGTATATATTAAAATAAACCATTAAATCATTATTATTAGAATATATCTATAATTAGTATAATCATAATTGTATGTTATTATAATATCTTTACATGGTATCAGCTTTATCACGTTCCTAAAACCTACAATTTCCTTCCGCCGCCGCACACCCTCTGTTCTACTATGGCAGACGAAACCTCCCAATCTCAAACATCTTATGACACTTCATCAGCCTCAAAATCCAATCCCTCTCAGTCGGCAACAACCAAATTCCACTCCGCCTTCGCCATTAACAACGTCAAAACCATCATCCCGGTGACGTTGGAAATGATTCTAATCTCTACCTCTCATTATCTGCCCTATTCAAAGTGCAGGCACGCGTTCACAAAGTTCTTGATCACATTATGCCGCCTTCGGAAGACCAGACCATACAAGCATCACCCGAACTCAAGGCTGCCGAATCAGAACTTTGGGATCGCCTTGATGCAGTAGTGTTGCAATGGATGTATGCAACAGTATCGCAGGATATTCTGCAATCCATCCTCGTCGTCGACGACACTGCAGAAGAGTGTTGAAAGCGCATAGCCGCTATGTTTCATGACAACAAACACTCCTATGCCGTGCAATTGGAAAATCAATTCAGTAACCTGGAAGATTTTCCATCAACAAAAGCTTACTGCACCCGCCTTAAAACTCTCTCAGATCAACTCGCAAACGTGGACTCTCCAGTCACCAACACGTTTAGTTCTCAAGATGATATCCGGACTAACAGATTCATATGTTGGGTTTGTCACCTTCATCCAACAGCACGACCCTCTACCCACTTTTGTCGCTGCTCGATCACGATTGGAACTCGAGGAAACCACCATGATGCAGTGCGCAGCCCACAAAACACACTCATCCTCTATTTCAGCAGCCCTCTTGGCTAAAGGCCCTTCGACCGAACCTGCAATCAAACAACAATATTCAGCTCCGAACCCGCAACCACATCCGTCCACCAATCACGGTCAAAAAGGAAAGAAACCATACCGTGGAGGCCGAAATTCCGGGAGAGGAAACCGTGGACAACAACAACCGCAGCGACAATCATGGAATTACCCTCCCTAGCAACCATGGGGACCTTGGAATTACCCACCCTGTCCTTACCCAACATCCAATTGGAATGACCTACTAATGGTCCTAAGCCCCAACAAAGTGGAATTCTTGGCCCCAAACCTCAGCAGGCTGCTTTCAATGCCAACACTACCCGTCCAACAGATATTGAAAATGCTTCCAGCACTCTCAACCTTGCCCAGCCCGACCCGTCATGGTACATGGAAACCGGAGCTACCTCTCATATGAATTCCTCGCAAGGTAATCTCTCGTCCTATTTTAAATTAAGCAAAAATAATAACATCATTGTCGGAAATGGTCATTCTGTTCCAATTCATGGTCTTGGCAGCACACATTTAACTAACCCCCACCCACCTCTTGTACTAAACAATGTTCTTCACGCTCCAAATTTAATTTAAAATTTAGTGTTTGTTCGAAAATTCACTACAGATAATAGAGTTTCAATTGAATTTGACCCATTTGGTTTTACTGTGAAGGATTTTTAGACGGGGATACCTATCATGAGATGTGAAATCCAAGGTGACCTTTATCCCATCATCAACCACAAAACTACAAATACAGCTAATCATCCATCCACTTTTGCGGCTTTATCGTCATCTATCTGGCATAATCGTCTGGGACACCCGGGCGAACATGTTTTGTCTTTTCTCAACAAAAATAAGTTGATTGAATGTAATACATCTAGTAAAGTACATTCTCAATTTTGTAATTCTTGTCCTCTTGGTAAACACATCAAATTTCCTTTCACAAAGTCTCTTAATAATAGTTCGTTGCCATTTGATATTCTACATAGTGATGTTTGGACATCTCCCGTGTTAAGCTCTATAGGTCACAAATATTATGTTTTATTCCTGGATAACTATTCGAATTTTTTGTGGACATTCCCGATTTCCCATAAGTCTCAAGTTTATCCCATTTTCAAAATTAAGAGCTTACATTAAAACTCAATTTCAACGGGAAATCAAAACTATTCAATGTGATAATGGTGGCGAATACATTTCTAAGAATTTTCGACAAATGTGTGAACTTAATGGAATATCTTTTTGTCTCTCTTGCCCTTACACTTCCTCTCAAAACGGTAAAGCCGAGCGAAAAATACAGTCCATTAATAATATTATTCGAACTTTATTACTTCATGCATCCCTACCACATTCATTTTGGCATTATGCTCTAGAAATGGCCACATATATTTCCAACATTCTGCCCAGTAAACCAATCAAGTTTTGGTCACCTCTCCACATGTTATACAACAAGAATCCATCTTACTCTCATCTGCGTGTCTTTGGTTGTCTATGTTTTCCTCTCTTTCCTTCAAGTACCATCCACAAACTTCAACCACGCTCCACCCCATGCGTCTTTCTTGGGTATCCGCCAAACCACTGTGGTTATAAGTGTCTAGATATGACAACAAACAAAATTATCATCTGTCGTCATGTTTTATTTGATGAGTCTGCCTTCCCATATGCAAAGCTGCACACCCCTCAATCTGTCACTTACACCTTCCTAGACAATGACTTATCCCCTTACCTCATCAACCATATTATAACCCAAGACCAAAACAACTCTACATCCAATCCACCAATCTCCTTTCCTACTCCAACTATTTCCCATACTTCAGCCCACACCCAAACTTTGCCGAATACACCCCAATCAAATTCAACCCCAACCCCAACCTTCCACTCACCACCTCTCCCAACACAATCAAATCATACTCTGCCAAATAATCTTCCTTCCATCTACCAACTTACCTCCCAAGCCAACACAAAACCCACCACTAGAAGTCAACACGGCATCTTTAAGCCAAACCAAAAATACTACGGTCTACACACTCATGTCACAAAATCCTCTCTCCCTAGAAATCCAGTGTCTGCACTCAAGGATCCTAATTGGAAAATGGCCATGCATGATGAATTTATTGCTTTAATTAAAAATGAGACGTGGGAATTAGTGCCACGGCCACCTGATGTTGATGTTATTCGATCTATGTGGATTTTTAGACATAAAGAAAAATCTGACGGTTCTTTTGAGAGGCATAAAGCCCGACTTGTAGGTGATGGTGCAGGTCAACAGGTTGGCATTGATTGTGGAGAAAATTTCAGCCCAGTTGTCAAACCGGCTACAATTCGCACTGTTCTCAGCCTTGCCATTTCAAAATCTTGGCACATTCATCAGTTGGATGTCAAGAATGTTTTTTCTCCATGGTGAACTCAAAGAAACAATATATATGTACCAACCATTAGGATTTCGAGACTCCAAACATCCTGACCATGTATGTCGCCTTCGCAAATCACTATATGGGCTTAAACAATCCCCTAGAGCTTGGTACAAGAGGTTTGCCGACTATGCTTCATCGATTGGTTTCTATCAAAGCAAAAGCGACCAGTCTTTATTCATCTACAAGAAAGATTCTCATCTAGCCTATCTCTTACTTTATGTAGATGACAGCATACTCACCACCTCATCTGATACCTTGCGGCAGTCCATCATATCTCTCCTCAGCTCCGAGTTTGCTATGAAAGACTTAGGACATCTCAACTATTTCTTGGGTATTGCTGTCACTCGCCATAAGAATGGCTTATTCCTCTCACAAAAGAAATATGCTGAAAACATCCTCTCACGGGCCGACATGTCTTCTTGCAAAACTTGTCCAACTCCAGTTGATACAAAACCCAAGATGAGTGCCACACATAATGTCCCATACGAGGATCCATCCCTCTATCGTAGTCTTGCAGGTGCCCTTCAGTATCTTACCTTCACGCGACCTGATATCTCCTATGTGGTACAACAAATTTGTCTATTTATGCATCAGCCGATGGACACCCATATGCATGCTCTACGTCAGATATTACGCTATATTAAGGGAACAAAACACTACGGCTTACATCTATATCCCTCATCTACAAATACATTAATATCTTATACAGATGCAGATTGGGGCGGCTGTCCCAACACTCGACGTTCCACATCCGACTATTGTGTGTTCGTTCCTTGGGGACAATTTACTTTCGTGGTCGTCTAAACGACAACCTACACTCTCACGATCCAGCGCCGAGGCAGAATACTGTGGTGTAGCCAATGTGGTATCTGAATCCTGTTGGTTACGAAACCTTCTGCTTGAACTACATTGTCCTATTCTTAAAGCAACCATGGTATATTGTGACAACGTCAGTGTTATCTACCTCTCAGGTAACCCAGTTCAACATCAACGAACGAAACACATTGAGATGGACATTCACTTCGTTCGTGAAAAGGTTGCTCGGGGTCAAGTCTGGGTTCTCCATGTACCCTCCAAACATCAAAATGTAAGAATTGATTTCCCTGCTTCTCATTGATATTCTTTGTCATAATATACAAGTGTGAATATCTCTATATTTGAAAGGTAAGAATATACAGTTATTATTATACTAACAGTAAAGATATTCTAATAACATACAATTATGATTATACTAATTATAGATATATTCTAATAATTATTAAAATAAATTAATAAATTCAAAGTAAAAAAGCATGGATTAAATACCACCTGTTAATTAGGTAAATGAAAAAAATAAAAATAAAAAATAAAAATCATTCTAGACGTGCTACATCACCATTAGAGTTGACCAAATAAGCAAAGAGGATAAAATGAAAGAATCTACAAATAGCAAGGATGAAATCTGTATTTTTTCATAAGAATATTTTCCAGATTCGCCCCAAATGAATGGGGAAAAATGGGTATTAACTTTTTTTTTCCTTCTTATTTTAGTACTAAAACTAGATATAGACAAGTACTTATACTATAAATTTACTAGTTTGTAAATTTGAAAAAAATTGATTTTTTTCTTATTTGGGGCCAAAAATTCATGAAAAAGTACAAAATCTAAAAGTAGACAATCATATCATATTTTGCATGAATTCCTTTGTAATGTATATTGGGATGAAATAATATATATATATATATATATATATATATATATATATATATATATATATATATATATATATATATATATATATATATATATAAGGGAATTACAATTGATTCCTAAGTTTTCCATAAAGTCAACACAATAATTTCTGCTGTGAAAATAATACCAAGAACAAAGTATAATGGATTTCTTCTCAGCAATAAACCCACAAGGATAGAAAGAGTGAAGCAATAAGAATACAATGAATTGGTTATAAAATGTTATTATTTACTCTCTCTTTGAAACAAGATAATAAGTGTTACATAATAACAAATAATTTTCTCACCGTAATTAGGATTTGCATTGTTGCAATGATGAGAAACTAGTATGCTATTTATAAGAAAACTAACACACTAAGCTAATGGGTTTTTATTCACAGACTCATTACAAACTAACTTAGGGAACAAGCTAACTTAAACAATTGGGCATAACACACAAGTCAAATTCGACATGCTAATTAATAAACCTAGCAAATATCGACTAATGCATGTTAGAACAACTTCGACTACAACACACATCATTTCGACAACAACATATAAACAGGCTTCGACCTTAATTTCCATCAGGTCAAAAGCTACCCCTTCGATCATACTAGAGTTCGATTTGATATCTTACAAATATCTACCTTGAAACAAACTCTATGACATCAAGATAACAAACTATCTTTCTTCATGCAGCTTTATCAACTACATACAGTGGAAAAACTTGCAACTTGACAATGCCTTGGCGATCATATTAGCAACATTGTGATTTGTCAAAACCTTCAGCATTTGGACTTCTCCACACTCGATTACCCCTCTAACAAAATGCAGCCTCACATTGATGTATTTGGTTCGCTCATGATAGGCTCAATTCTTTGACAGGTGTATTTCACTTTGACTATCACATTTCATAGTGATAACTCGACCTTAAAGTTTTAGCTCCTTAGCAAAACCTTTAATCCACAATGTTTCTTTCACATCTTCAGTGAGGGCAATATATTATGCTTCAGTGGTTGATAAGGTAACAATCTTCTAAAGTGTTTCTTTCCAACAGATTGATGTGTCAAACATAGTGAACACATATTTAGAAATAGATTTTCTAGAATTCATACAACCTGAATAATCAGAGTCGACACACCATTCGATTACTACTTTATTCTTTTCACCTCAGGCTCCACCATAAATTAGGACTCTATTCAGAGACCCATTTATGTACCTTTGAATCCACTTCAATACTTGTCAGTGAGTCTTTCTAGGATTTGTCATGTACCTGTTTACAAGACTTAATGCATATGTTATGTCGAGTCTCATACAAACCATATATAGCATACATCAAAGAACTTACTATGTTAGTATATGGGATGCTATTCATACAAGTTCTTTCGACCTCAGTAATGGGACACTAGTCTATACTTAGCTTGAATTTAGAGTTTGTAAGAGTCACAACAAATTTTGAGTTCGATATACCAAACTTGTCGAGAATCTTCCTCAGGTATGTCACTTGAGAAAAGCATAATTTTGTCTACTTTCTATCTCTTCGGATGTCAATCCCAAGAATCCTGGATGCCCTCTCAGATCCTTCATGTCGAACTCCTTATTGAGTTCAGCCTTTACCTTCATTACATCTTCGAAATTTTTACCTGTTATGAGAATACCATTCACATAAAGCATCAAAACAACAAATGAATTTTCAGGTCAAAATATGAAGTAAACACAGTGGTTGAACTGATTTCTAATGAAACATATATGTGTCACGAACTTGTCGAATCTCTTATTCTATTGTCGAGGAGATTGTTTCAGTCCATATAAATATCTATTTAACTTGCACGCATAATTTTTATTTCCTTTTTCAGTATACCTTTCAACCTCATTGGAAAATTTGTGAGCTTCAACCTCAAATTCTTTTATTACTACTATGGTAGTAACTCATTGACAAATATTTTTGAGTTGGTGTTAAAATTGAGAAACAAAAATAGTCAAGTTCCAATTTAAATTTATGATTGAATTGAGTTATGAGGAAATTAATGTTTCAGAAAATTGTATTAGACAAAAAAAAGAAATTCTTACATAAGAACAACCATAATAATGAAACTATGGGTATTTGATCATTGACATTTTAAGACATGTACTACAGTATAGGAAAAGAGCAATGATGAATGAAAGTTTTGAATCCGTCAAATTGAATTCCAACAACGGAACCCCGTTATGTCCCCTAACAAGCAGATAGAGTGACCTAGACCGTCGGATCACATTTGGTTGTTTCCACTTTTGGAGTAATTATTGGATTTTGATACGATGAGATACGCGCGTGGATAACTCAATCAATCCTTATTCTCTGTTTCCCTTTAACATCACACACGCTTCATTCACTTTACTGTACTTTTTCTTAATTACTGTAATTTATGTATACTCAACAAACAAACTGTAAGTACATAATGTTTGCCTTGCCGGAGAATGCTCAGAAACTTGTCGGTGCAAATAATATTTTAAAATAATTATAAATAAATAATAAAAAATCATTCAAGAGTTAAAAAATTATATTGACACATAAACCTACTTTATTAATATATTTTAAATTATTATAAATTATTTTAAACAGATTAAAAACCATTTAAATATAAAAAATATTTTATATCCGTAATAAATTATAGATAAAATATTTTTTAATATATTTGACCATTAATAATATATTAATTGTTAAATATATAAAAAATTAAATTTATTTATAATTTGTTAGAATAAAATATATTTAAATACTAGAGAAGTATGATATTATAAATGCTATTTTTAATTTTATAATATATTTATTTAATGCTTTTATTTACTTTAAACACATTTGAGATAATTGAATTTTTAAGTTTTTGTTATTGTTTAGTGATCGTGCCTGATCAGAAGGTTTGTCAAGGCTCAAACTACTGTTGCGGTTGAAAAAGATGGGGGTACCTGCAAGATACTCTGATGTCAAAGTAAGTGAGGGCAAAAGGAGAGAGCAGGTAAGTGAGAATGGAAGAGAATAGAATATTTGATCCTCTCGAATGAGAGGGTATTTATAACCTCCAATGTTGGGTCAAGGTCTAGTTAGTGGGTAGTTTAGCGAAACCCACTAAGGGACTGTCAGGATTTGCGTGAGCAAGGAGTCCAGCATGTGGCCTCCTTCCTGGTCTGCTGCTTCGTGATACATTGGACGCTTGACCCGTTATTCTTGGAGGGCAGGCGACGGTTGAGTAACCGTTAAACACGTGACCCTAATAGACACGTGGGAAGATCCCTAGCAGTTGTAGGCAGATGAGCCTTCGAATCCTTATACTCACTGACTTGAACCTCAATGACAATGAGCCAGATGTTGGGTCAGTCCAAAATATTTAAGAATTTATTAAAAACCATTTATTTAATTTAGACTCTAATTTTTATTCATGCATCACAAATTCTTCACGTTGCTCTATTTATTTTCCAGTTCACTATTTAGAAAACAGGTAGGTTTGATATGTTGACACTAAGTTTGTACACTAAGTGTTACACAGTATACATTGTTTATTGTATACTCTGTTTGTTGTATTTATATATTGAATAATATTTTTATAATAAAATATTATTTTATTAAAAAAATATTTATTTTTAAAATTTATTTTATAATATAAATATATAGTTATGTCATTAACCAAATTTATAATTATATTAATTATAAAAATCTATGTTATTAACTAATTATTTTATTTATAATTTATTAACCACTTTTAATATTTTATTAATTAATAAAATAAATAATATCAATCATCTTCTTACACTAAATTATAAATATATTAACCAATTTATATGTTCTATTAACCAACTTTATTTTACTATTTAATATTATTTTATATTTAAAAATTCATTAATCAAGTTATAAAATGTATTAATTAATTTTATACAAATTATTAATCAAAATCTGAATTATATATATATATATATATATATATATATATATATATATTTTTTTATTGCATATTATATATATTAACCAAATTTTAAATTATATAATCAAATTTTAATATTTCATTACTAAATTAATTTTAAAAAAATTATATCAAAAGTTAAAATAATAATAAAATACTGTTCACATATTTGTAAATAATATTTTTGATGTAAGTATAACAAATTGGTGTCAAGATAAATTTTTTTTAGAAAAATAGTTTTAGCATATATCTAGTGAACCACTAAGTTTTGAATAACAACTATCAATATCAGTATTAGTATCTAATTGATGTGATTCTTGTAATCTATATTATCTCTTAACCTAAAATCATTGGCTACAAGTTGAGTCTTTAATTTATTAGCTTATACAATTTAGAATCTGTACTAAATTTTTTTTGACAAATTCACTATTTTCAAACTGGCTCGGCTATGTGCAAGAGCAACATGTTCTACAGCACATAGACTCATATTTAAGAGGGTCTTCAAATTTTAAAATGTTCAATTTTTTTATAATATTATTTATCTCTAAAATTGAAGAATCAGTGATTATTGCCGTTTTTGAAAGATATATTTGTTCCATCAAATATTGAGACATTTTAGAAAGCAAATCATTGAAGTCCTATTTTCATGTAGAAGTTTTTGTTGATTTTATGCAACAAATCAACTGCGAATTTGAAGTCCAAATCAAATACATTCAAGATTATATATAGAATGATTCAACCCTAATGAAAGTGTTGAACTTATCGTGTATTTTGTATTAGGGTTTTTGTGCATTGTGTGACACCCCAAATAATTCGATAATTAAATAATTATAATTTTAATTATTAATTTAATTGAGAATATAATTTATTAATATATTGGATTTATTGGGATTAATTATGGAATAAAAGAATGGAATTATCAGAGGTGGGTTGAGTAAAGTGAAGGTGTGATGAGTAAAAGACTCTACTCACATTATTTAATTCATTTTATTTATGTTAAAGGAATAAAAGGAATAAAATAAGGAAAGGAGAAAAGAAAGAGTCATTTTGGAGAAAACAAGAATACGTGAAGTTGAGAAGAGGAAAAGGAAGGAAGAAAACCTAAAGTGTCAGAATTCGAAGAACTCACAAGGTAAGGGGTGATTTTGATTAGTTAATGCATATTATCGGTTTAGATATTCAATGGTATGATCATAGTATGTTAGGGAATCCCGGTTTAGAATGTTAGGGTTCCGTAGAATTATCCCTATTGTGTCGGATTATAGATCGAAAACAATTAGAGTGTCAGTTGATGAATAAGAATGATGGAATATTGTGGTTTGATGTTATAATGGTGCAAAATAGATTTATTTTGGTGTTTCTCATGTTGCAATTCGTATGGGTATGTTTGGTTTTGGTTGAGAATGAATAAATGCTGTCAAAAGTGCAGAATTTGACTTTTTAGGACGTAGGAACCGGTTCCCAGTGGGTAGGAACCGGGTTCCACAGTGAAAAATTATGAAAACAGGCAAAAATACACTCAGGAACCGGTTCCTGTATGTGTCGGAACCGGGTTCCCATACATTTTTCCAGAAACGTGAATTTTTGAACTCAGGAACCGGGTTGTACATAGGCAGGAACCGGGTTCTGCAGCAACTTTTTGAAAAATATCAAACTTTGAAAATTCATAACTTTCAAACCGTTAGTCCGTTTTGAGCGCCGTTTTGGACGTTATTTCTTAAATTTAATGCTCTATTTTATAAAATGAAAAGATTTTCTAAAACTTGAAATTATTTTGAAAGTGAGTCGAATTTCCGAAGTAAGTGATTATTGGTTGATGCACATGGGTGTGTATGTAGCGGGGAAACTGTGAGGAATGGATGTATTCGTATTTCGTGAATGAAAAGCATGTTTATGTTGCTAATGATGGTGTGCATGATCGTTGAGATATCATGTTTTGGTTTTGATTCGGTTTATGATAATCAGTGTGTTCATGATTGTATTGATACCATGTGTTTTGTTGGTGTTGTATATGCCTGATAGTTATTGATCTTAGTTGTGTTATTGTTATTATATACTGGTGATAGTCTTACTGATTGAAGAGTAAGCGTTTGACATGTTTATGCTTTGTGATAATTTAATTCATGATTATGTTGTTATCATGTGATAGATTGATATTGACATTTATGTGGAATTATGTTGTTATCATATTTCGTTGAATTGATGTTGCATGCTTTTATGATGCATGCATGAGCATTTGTTAAATTGGTTCATTCCCATTGTGCGGAAGTGTTGCGGCGGTATAGCGGCAAGCAAAGAGTTGGTATTATTTTTACCGGGTGATATATACCGGTTAGGTTATATCGTATCGTGTCCACAGAGATTGGTTATTGATTCGTCGTTCGATAATTCTACCGTTAATGAGTTTGAGATTAAAAGAAATGAAAATAAAAGATAAAAAGTAAATGAACAAAAAGTATAAAGGATAGACAGCTTGTCTGGAACGAATGTAAACTACCCGTCACAGACTTAAATCTATCACCCATGTCATACTCGACCTACGTTACTCGTCCGTGTCATCACATACCTCTCACAACCTAAGCTATTTCTAACCCAAATTGAGAATCCTCCTAAATCATCTCAATATCCATTCCTGGCATATCTCAACAACATAGAAATCAACTGCGTCACCTCCATATCTATTCCTAGCATACTTCACCAACGCAGAGGCATTAAGTTCGGATACTCTATAGTGAATGTTAGATCTAAACCCATTCCTAGCATTCAGAAACTAACAGATAATCATCCTAGGTAAGAATCTAAGCAATCTATCTCTAACAAAGCTCAAATCCCTAACATAAAGTAAAAACCTAAGATAATCACCGACACAAATTCGTAAAATAAGCTTTATTCAACGCCAAGGGCGATAAATATACAAGAGTTATGAGTAGAAATACATACAAACCCAACAAAAGAGAAATACACAAAGAGGAGAAGAGATAAACCACAAATCTACATTGGTTGTCAAAGCCAATCGAAGAGCAATCCACCTCCAATCATCAAAATGCAAGCTCCAATGTTGTTTTCTAAGCTAATCTACCAAAGAAATGAAGGTGATGGTGTTGGGACTCAAAAATACCCAACCCATAACCTAAAAATGTGTTTTGAGCCCCTTTTAAAGAATTCTGAAGTCGCAGGGCGCGCTCAGCGCGGTCTGTTCACGCTCAGCGCGGTCTGCTATTTTCAGCATTTTATTTTTGCCGTATCTTGAGAACCGTAACTCGGAATTGCGCCCGGTTTGAAGCGTTGGAAAGCTTATTCAATGCTCTATCCAACCATGAAGAAATATCAACCAAATTGATGATTTTTATTGTGTTGAATTTGAGCTTTATTCGATGACGTATTGTGCAAAATCGCACTCTTGAAGCTTAGCCTTTGACCTTTATTACTCAATGCTCCAATTATGAATGAATACCTATAAAAGAGATGAAAAACTATCAAATGATACAATATTTACACAAAAACTCAATTATTCTATTATGTACACAAATATACTAAAAGCGGGGATTATTCAACTAAATATCAACAAAAGAACGGATAAGTGCCACAAAATGTATATACAAAATAACTACATTTTGACACTTATCAACTCTCCCCAACTTGACACATTGTTTGTCCTCAAACAAAGTCAAATAACTCAAAGAAACAAAGAATGATAATCAAATAATCACGAATCAACAAGTTTTTAAAACGAAAAACAAATGTATGGTTCAAACGAAAAATGTACACGACAAATACAAACTTACCACCATCCTACAACGGTAACATATAAACGAAACAAATCCTAAGTACAAAAATCATGCAAAACATTCTAAAACAAAACAAGCTCAATCATGAATCACGCCTAGCAAAAATTCATCGGTAGATGAAGAACACGCAAAGGTGAGGGATAAAAAACACTCCTCCACAATCTTGCAAACAATAGACTAAATTATGCATTCATCCAAAAACGTATTGAAAATACAAATGCAAGAATCACAAGGGCTTTTCAAGGTTGTAATGTGGCTTGGTTAACAAACAAGTGATAAGTCCTAAAGCTAATCGAAACAAAAACTTGCCTAAACATAAGGGAGTGATCAACTCACAAATTTCCAAACAATATAATTTCAATCAAACATATTCTTTATCACAAGTTTCACACCAAACACACCTCACTTATTAACATAACATTATTCCTACTCTTTTTGTTTTTCTTTTTCAAAACTTTTCTCTTTTTTTCTTTCTTTTTCTAATCTTTCTTTTTCACTTTTTTTTTCTTTTTCTTTTCTCAACCTCATATCAATCACAACATAAGCACATAAACATTCCTCTCCCCAACTTGAATTCAACCAACATTAATGTGAATACTCCCTACTTTCTAAGGCAAGGTAAAAATCCGTACAACAACATATAGTTGAGGGTTCAAGAAACAAAGAAATCAACATCCATAAAAAAAAGTGAATTGACACTAATAGACAAGCATCAAGTTCAAATAAACATGGATATTGATAAAAGTTCAAAGGGGCTAACAAAGGATCACACACTCACAAGGTGAATTGAATATTTGGCCAAGGTAGTTATGCTCAAAATCAACAAAGTGCCTTGATCATTTTCTTGCAATCATACAATCAACACAAAACTAAAGATTAAGCATAATAAAATCTAGTTAAAACAAGAATGTGGACTCTCAGCATATGTAAACAATGGAAAGCTTCCTCACATTTATGGTTAAAAATGGTACTAAAGTGATTCAATTCATGAGCAAGTAATGCAAAAAGAATGAATAGCATGGTAATTATACAGATGATAAATTTCCTAAACATGTTATGCTATAGAAAGCGATAAACGAGTACCTGACATGTAGCAACTTTGAAAACTATCATTACCATACATCCGCGAGTTGAAATGGTCAAACTCGGAAAATCACCTCAAAAGTCTTCAAGTTACCGGACCAAAATTTGAGTCCAAACAACAACAAAAGAATTAGAAAAACAATACTAATTTTATTCAATACAAAAAGCCTTGGTGAAAGTGGGAAAAAGGAAAACCGAGTGAAATTTTAAAAGACTTCACTGGCTCTGCATAGCAGAAGCGCTTACACCAGATTCTGAAAAATGAGCAAAGTTGCTATACAAGCTCCACTTACACACCTATACAATCTCATTTACACATCTAAACAATATTTACAATACATACACACTTCCACAAGCTAAAACACTACAAACTTGTGGAAAATAACAAATTGACATAACAAAACAAAAGCAAATAACAATACATAAACTTGGTGAAAACGAATTAACAAGTTGAAAAGTGAAAGTTTGAAATTAAGAGCAAGTCCTATTTCAACTTGTTAAAACATAATCCACCAAACAACATAAACATAAACAAACAAAAACATGCTTGTTTTACGTCGTAAGCTCGACGCCTTTATTGTGCGAGCACTAGTAACCTCCTCTCGTCATGCCATGGTATTGCCACACCGCGCAAACCTAAAGAAAGTGTCCTAACAACCACACAACAGACGTTACGAGCACGAGACAATTCACAACATCACATGAAAACTAAGAAAATAACAAATATGCACAAGTATGAAAACTAAACACATAACATGTACAAGTAACAATATACAAGTTCATATACAAAGTCTATACAACATATACAATAATTACAAAACTCAAAAACAACGGAATTATCGCAATACAAAACCAATAAAACCAATCCCCGGCAACGTCGCCATTTTGTTGCTGCGGTATAAGCGGCAAGCAAAGAGTTGGTATTATTTTTACCGGGTGATATATACCGGTTAGGTTATATCGTATCGTGTCCACAGAGATTGGTTATTGATTCGTCGTTCGATAATTCTACCGTTAATGAGTTTGAGATTAAAAGAAATGAAAATAAAAGACAAAAAGTAAATGAACAAAAAGTATAAAGGATAGACGACTTATGGGAACGATGTAAACTACCCGTCACAGACTTAAATCTACCACCCATGTCATACTCGACCTACGTTACTCGTCCGTGTCATCACATACCTCTCACAACCTAAGCTATTTCTAACCCAAATTGAGAATCCTCCTAAATCATCTCAATATCCATTCCTGGCATATCTCAACAACATAGAAATCAACTGCGTCACCTCCATATCTATTCCTAGCATACTTCACCAACGCAGAGGCATTAAGTTCGGATACTCTATAGTGAATGTTAGATCTAAACTCATTCCTAGCATTCAGAAACTAACAGATAATCATCCTAGGTAAGAATCTAAGCAATCTATCTCTAACAAAGCTCAAATCCCTAACATAAAGTAAAAACCTAAGATAATCACCGACACAAATTCGTAAAACAAGCTTTATACAACGCCAAGGGCGATAAATATACAAGAGTTATGAGTAGAAATACATACAAACCCAACAAAAGAGAAATACACAAAGAGGAGAAGAGATAAACCACAAATCTACATTGGTTGTCAAAGCCAATCGAAGAGCAATCCACCTCCAATCATCAAAATGCAAGCTCCAATGTTGTTTTCTAAGCTAATCTACCAAAGAAATGAAGGTGATGGTGTTGGGACTCAAAAATACCCAACCCATAACCTAAAAATGTGTTTTGAGCCCCTTTTAAAGAATTCTGAAGTCGCAGGGCGCGCTCAGCGCGGTCTGTTCACGCTCAGCGCGGTCTGCTATTTTCAGCATTTTATTTTTGCCGTATCTTGAGAACCGTAACTCGGAATTGCGCCCGGTTTGAAGCGTTGGAAAGCTTATTCAATGCTCTATCCAACCATGAATAAATATCAACCAAATTGATGATTTTTATTGTGTTGAATTTGAGCTTTATTCGATGACGTATTGTGCAAAATCGCACTCTTGAAGCTTAGCCTTTGACCTTTATTACTCAATGCTCCAATTATGAATGAATACCTATAAAAGAGATGAAAAACTATCAAATGATACAATATTTACACAAAAACTCAATTATTCTATTATGTACACAAATATACTAAAAGCGGGGATTATTCAACTAAATATCAACAAAAGAACGGATAAGTGCCACAAAATGTATATACAAAATAACTACATTTTGACACTTATCAGGAAGCGAACTGGCAGAGCCAATAGATTTACCTGGTTCAGAGGTAGTGAGACTAGATTCTTGACCCGATGGTTATGGGCGAATCATGGATTGGATTCTTGACTCAGTGTTCTGGGCGAATCATGGATTTACACTGTCTTTCCACATGTAAACGGAGCAGTGGGTGAACTCGGTTCACGTTTTGGTACCACATGCATTGAGTCTGCATTTGTGTTTGCATGAGATTGTAACATGTTAGGATGTCTTCCAGTGTTACAATTCTTTGGTTGGTTATTGATTATACATAATGACTTGTATGATTGTGTCTGAGTGTTAAAATCTGAATTTATGATGAAATGGGTGAAATAATATGCTTGTGATATATTATTGATTGAAAAGCTTATAATGTGTTTTAATTATGAGAAGTCTCACCCTTACTTTACAATTTCAGATTAAAGTTAGCAGCTCAGGAATCAGTGAGGATGGATTTAGAGCTTGTCATTTAAGTCCGTGTCGTGTCATGCTCGATTAGATTGTAACCTGGGAACGTTAGTTGAGGAATTAGATATTGTTCAGTTGTTTCTTTAAATTTTGTTGGGAATAATAATGATTGGTTTATTCCGTTTTGGTTATGATATTTTTCCGCTGTGTAAGACATGGTCTTAATTTAATTGAATTATTTTGAGTAATGATCCTCAGTGTAGCATGGCTACTGTTTATTTGGAGGTTTTATTTTATTTAATAATTGTGGCATCCCTGTTCCGTGTTAACTTTGATGAATTATGACTTAAATCGTTGATATAATTAATATTATTCGGGGTATTTTAGAAGGGGTGTTACACATTGAGCCTCTCTAGTACTGTTTTGATATAAGAGTACGATTGTTCTTTGAGTTGTAAGTTTTGTCCTCATTCATAAGCTTTTAAGCATTGAATGACATTGTGCTTTTGAAATGTGTCTTAAATTTTTTTTTTTAAATTGTATAATTGTCATTGTTTGTGAATGAAGGGATTTGAGAAGGGTCTCATACCTAGATGAGTCTTAGGTAAAAGTTAAGCACGGGTAGTGATTAAGTGAGTATATTGTAAACTAGGGAAAGTTTGTTGTGGATCTGCGAATTGATACTATCTAGTTAATTTCATCCCTGCCTTGGTAGCCCCCAGACGTAGGTGTTGTTGTACACCGAACTGGATTAACAATTCTGTGTGTTCTCTACGTTTATGCATTGTTAATTATCATACCTTGTCATTGTGTGTTTTTTCAGAGATCAGTGTCTCGGCATCTCTTAGGACATTTGTGATCTGAATACCAGAATTGCAATTGGTATCAGAGCATGCATCCTGCTCTGACTTTGGGTGAGTTTTAGGGAAGTTATTTTCTGGTACAATGGACAAGGAAGGAGAATTTTTGAACAGACCACATGTTCTCGATGGAACCAACTATGATTATTAGAAAGTTCATATGATGGCCTTTATCGAATCCGTAGACAATAAAGCTTGGAAAGTTGTGGTCAAATGATGGAATCCACCTATGGTTGTAGGTCTGGATGGGAAAACCATTGATGTTGTGAAGGTTGAGGAAGTAGAAGTTAAGCTCTGGTAGTGACTAAGTGAGTAGATTGTAAATTAGGAAAAGTCTGATATGGGTCTGCGAATTGATATTATCTAGTTAATTTCAACCTCGACTTGGAAGCCTCATACGTAGGTGTTATTGTAGACCGAACTGGATTAATAATTATGTGTGTTTGTTTACGTTTATGAATTGTTAATCATCAATATCTTTTCATTGTGTGTTTGTTCAGAGATCAGTGTCTCGACATCTCTTAGGGCATTTGTGATGTGAGTACTAGATTTTCAGTTTCTTTCAAGGTCATAATGGTATTGTTAGCTGGAGAAATTTTGTTTGGCATGGCTCTATTTCCTCCTCCAAGACTCTTGCGCTTTGAAAATTTCTGATAACTCTATTGCTTCTGATGATATTTTACACAGAAGAGGTTTCTCCTTCCATTCTCAATGTTCTCTTTATCTTACCAAGGAGGAATCCTCAACCTAGATCTTTTTATTGGAGTTTCGTGAGAAAGTTATGGAATTTGTTGACTATGAATTTCAATTATAACCAGTTCATTCTTTACATTGAGGATTGTTGGAAGCTTATTAGCAAGGGTTGGTATGAACAAAGTAAAATTGTTATAATGGTTGGTGTTCAGCTTGTTTTTTCTAAGGTGTGGCATACTAGGAATAAAGTCTGTTTCGATGACATCCATTCTAATTGGAAGACTTCTCTCAACTCAAGAACTTCAAAACCAATATTAATCATCCTAAGCCGAAGACTAATATTGATGTTATTTGAAAACGTCTCTCTCCTGGTTGGATCAAAGGCAATACAAATGAAGTGGTTGTTGAGATTCCTTCTTCGTGTGTTTGCGAAGTAATGTTTAGGAATCATAATGGGGATCATATTTGATTCTTTTTATCATTTCATTGGCTTAGGAAATTCGCTTTGTGCTAAATTCATGGGTGTTATTATGGCCATTAAAGTTGCTTTTGACAAGAATTGGTATAATCTTTAAATTGACTCTGATTCCTTAATTGTGGTTAAAGTGCTTCACAATCCAACCCTTGTCCCCTAGTCTATCAAAAGTCGTTGGATGAATTTCTTGTCGAATTACAAAAATCGTGGTTTAATGCTAACTCACATCTATAGAGAGAATTTTTTGCGTTGATGCTCTTGCCAACTTAGATTTATTTACTAGAAGTAGTTCTTGATCTAACCTTGTTATCAAGGAAGCTATGGATGATTTTTTCTCGACAAATTTGATTATTCGCAACTTAGAATTATTTCTTCTCGAGAGATTTTTGTTTTGGTCCCTCTCTTATTTTTTCAGTGATATTTTAGTTTGACAAATAAATAAAAAATACATAACCATGTTTTTTATAAGATGTCAACCATGATGCTAACAAATTAAATAGTTGTGAATCACTTTATATTAACAATGCTTATTCAGTAAACTCTTTTATTAATCTCTATAATTTAGCAAGAGAAAAAATGAAGTTCAACAAACATAATCATATCACACATTAGTAATATACTATGACTATACATATAAAGTCAAAATAAACAAATACTTGTATGGAAGAAAAGGTTTGGTAGAGAAAGACCAAACAAGGTTCTTTTATGCATCAACAACAAAACCATCCACCTCCTCTCCAACACTTCATTATATCAATCTCACCATAACTTCACTTTCATTCTCTCTTCCTTACTTTCTTCAATCACAACAATAATTTAAACTTCTATCTTCAATATTTTAATGTCTACACCATTGCAACATGATGATGAGACTTCATCTCTCAACTTCAAGGAGACAGAACTCAGACTAGGACTACCTGGTTCTCAATCTCCTCACAGAAAACCAGCTGGAGGAGTTTCTCTTAACTTCAACAACAATAACAACATTAATGTTTGTTCTTCTTTGAACAACCTTGTATCTAGTGTTGGAGCTAAAAGAGGTTTCTCTGATGCTATCAATGAATCTTCACCAAAAAACATCAAAGAGATTCTTCACCAACCACTTCATGAAAAGAATAAACATGTTTCTGGAACAAATAAACATGTTAATAATGCTCTTGCTTCAAAGTATGTTGTTTTTTTTTGTATCATTTGGCTTAATAAAAATATTGAACTTGTTAAATTTTAACTTGTTATGTGTTTTTCATTATATGAAACTTTTGGAGCAGGACACAGGTTGTTGGATGGCCACCGATTCGATCTTTTCGAAAGAACTCGATGACTTCGAATTTGACAAAGAACAATGATAAAGATGAAGGAAAACCAGGTTATGGTTGTCTCTATGTGAAAGTGAGTATGGATGGTGCACCTTATCTCAGAAAGATTGATCTCAAAATCTATAACAACTATAAGGATCTTTCTTCAGCTCTTGAGAACATGTTCACATGCTTTACCATTGGTAATAACTTCACCTTCTTCAAATTACATGTTCTTGTTCAATATGTTTCCTAGATTGACTCCATCACGGCCTTGTATGGATAAACAGTTTAATTAAGCACTTATCGTAGAAGTGCTTATGTATATGTTCTTGTCCTAATAATAGGTCAATGCAATTCTCCTGGACTTCCTGGGAAAGATGGACTGAGTGAAAGCTCTTTGAGGGATCTCTTACATGGATCTGAATATGTTCTTACATATGAAGATAAAGATGGAGACTGGATGCTTGTCGGCGATGTTCCTTGGCGGTAATAAGTTGATCAAAAATTATAGAAGATCATGTTAAGTCATGATATAGTCTTCTGGTTGAAAAGGTTTTACTTAAACTGTTTGTTGATGCAGGATGTTTGCCGACTCGTGTAGGAGATTAAGGATCATGAAAGGCTCTGAGGCAATTGGGCTAGGTATGTTTTATTCTGTTTCATCCTAATCTTTGATACTTGATCATTGGTTTTACATTGTAGTGCTGAAAAATATGTTATGTTATCAATTATCTTGTTTGCAGCTCCAAGAGCCATGGAAAAATCTAGGAGCCAAAAGTAATGCAGAAAACCAAAGTGGAGTTTTCACTGATATATGCATATATTAAGTTTTACAAGAAAGTTTGAGTTTATATGGTTATGTTCCAAATCAAAAATATATGTAATTCAGTGTCTCAGTTTTTGTGAATTATTAGTCTGAGTTTGACAAGTCTTCAATCAGTAGAATTTAACTGAGACATATCCAGAAATATATATACACATGTTTTGTTTGCAGATATGTTTTGTGTACCTTTGAACTCTTGTTGATGTATAAGCTTGTATGTATTTGTTCATTTGATATGCATAATCTGAACATTTTTGGATTTGGATATAAGATATTACTATTTCTTTGGATTGTAATGTTCATAGCCAACCAATATAGAAAGGAAATATGCAACAGTTATGATGTGAATGAGATGTCAAATTCTGTCATTATTTTAGCACACACTAAGACACTTGACTTGACTCAAAATTATGTTAGGCTACATAATGATTAAGCTTGAAACCAAAATAAACATTATTTCTACCAGAAGGGTTTGAATTATTGATGTCCCTTTGTGTGTCACATTCATTGAATCAGATAATAACTAGAAAAAAAATGGTCCAACTTTAATGAGTTTTTCTTGAAGTGTAACAATACCAATGGAATAAATGCATAATAAAATTCTTCATAACTATGCCACCAAACATAGATATTAACTAAACAAAAATTGGATAGAATTGAACAATGAGTAACGAATAAGAAAGAATTTGAAAAAGGAAAATGCCAAGAAAAATAAAAGAACTACTATATCTTAAGCCAAATCAGGCTGAAGCAAATATTTGCAAACATTACAGATACAAAAATTCCTTCAACTACATCATACTCTTGTCTAAGAAAAATGTAAATTATTGTTCAGATATCTGTAAATAAACCATCTGAGTGTATCCATTAAATACAGAATTGTCAAGTTTACCCAAACCAAGCCGCTGGAACAAACCATATCGCCCATCTTCCACAATAGGAATGGGAGTGCGCGCAGGATCGTATCTGGTTTGATGAGTTAGGGAAGGACCGGCAACTGGTGGGAGTTCCCAGTACACGTCAAGAATAGATTCAACATATCGGCTATTCTGGAAGTGTTGTGCGTAAGATATTGGCTTATTGCTATGATTGAAATTGTCGCGCATGTACCCTCTAACTCCCCACCATGCCTCCCCTGGCCCGCATAGTTCTTCGATGTCAACTGCTTTCTCCCAGAATTCCTTCCTTTTTGACCTGATTCTGGCTTCGTCGCTGTCTTTAAAGCAACTGTGTCCCCCACCTTAGATCAAGAAAAGAACAAAACAAAAGTCAAATTTCTTTTCCAATGCTATTAGAATAATATTCACCAGTATGAAGATTATCAAAAGTTGCATGGAATTATACAAATATTTTCCAACAAATGGATGCTGGATTTTGTGCCAACGTCGCTTATATTTTAACAACAAAAACCCCAATTGAGAAATGTCAAATCCCCAAAATGGCAGCAAAGACAGATTTAGTCGCCAGCAAGCAACTGTTTACCAGTCTTAGGGTTGTGACCCACTTCTCAAAGCCGCAACCTACTTTTCTCACGCACTCTCCCAAGTTTATATTCAAAAACACTGACAAACTGGGAGAAGTCCGTGGATATATAACAACATAGTTGCAATAGCTTCAACTCATAATCCATCATGAACAAGTCAAATGATAATAGTCTTCAACTCCTGCATTTGTTGTCATCAACTTAACAAATTCCACTAGAAAATCTCTACTTGTGTATGTGCAAAGGGACTTCAATTCGTAATTGATACAATCACCTTCTCTGAAAAAATCAAGTTTCCAAGGTTAAGGGAATTGTCTGCCGTAGTCTAGGTACTTATTGTGAAGGGAACATTTATATTTTAGGGTTTGCATTTCACATAGAGCTTTTTATAAGCCCAAGTTGGGCTGCCCAACGATGGGCCGAGTATTTCGCTAGTCTAACAGGTGTGGAAAAATACTTAAATAGCTGAATAGAAAATAAACTTATATGAATATATAAATAAACTTAAAATAAATAATTTAATATACAACTTATTTAGTAGTTAATATCTATACATAGTAGTAACTTGCCATTAAATATAACAGAAGAAGAGAAAGATAGTGGTGAGTTCAGCAGTAAGAGCAAGTGGCATACGTTCTAATGAGAAGAGGACATTTAAGTTTTAAGATGTGGGTTTCGCATCATGGTTTGAGCAATATAGTCAAAGATCAAGTGCTAAATCGTAGGATTGTATGGTCCTACACTATGTTTCCTAGAAACCAAAATGTACTTTTGCTGCCATCTCTAGGATTTGAGCCTTTCAAATTACTATATAGACTTATGTTTGTCGCACTACAAACTAGTAGTAGTGTTTTTCATCAATTATCTGGCTTCATATGTTGAATTTCCATTCATTTCTCGTCAGTTCTGATTATGCACATTATTTGTATACATTTCTCACGGTAACAGAAAGAAAATTCAATCAAATATGATATTTCAAAAGCAAAGTGAGGGTTTACACACCTCGTATATAAAATTGATCACATATCTGTCTCAGTGAATAATGATCACCAGTACCAGTGTCATAGTTATCCTCAAAAACAAGATGTCGGAACCCAGCTTTCAGAGCTTGTTCGATTCTGCTCATTATGAGACATACAAAATAATTAAGATAAGCAGTAGCAATTTCATCACAAGTACTCAACTATTGAATAACGCATCTCAAAGATCTAGTAATTCACCTTTTCAATTCATTCTGGTGGTCGTCAAAAAATATAAGAACCCGACTAAGGTCTGTGATCCCTCGTTTTCTCATCACTGTTGGCCAATCAATACTCCCAAAATCCACAAAGTCCTTTCCAGCAAAATATGTAGAGTTCCCATCAACATAAGCCGGTCCCTTTTTTAGATACTTTTCCGGATGCCTGGGTGTAATAGAAACAATATGCGTGTCAGGCATAGCCTGCCGCAAAACCCAAGTCGAATGTCCTTTAAAAGCACCACTCTCGATCATCAAATCTGGCTTCAGCCAGCGGGCAATAAACCAAAGTCCAAAGCTGTGGTCTAAACCCATCCCATACATGTTGTTTTTGATTGGCCGTGTTTCATATATGGGAACAAACTCTTCCAACCCCTTAAGCAGATCTTTGGATGTCCATTCTACAGTTTTACCATGTTTCGATCTGCCTTTACCAAGGATAAGATTATAAGTATATCCAATTATACAAAAAGAGAAGGAAATTTGATTGCATTAATGGGATCAGGATCAGAAAATATATCATAAATTTAACATTCCAATCCATAAGCATTTCATTTTTATCTTTCTAAACTACAATTTTGTGTGGATCCAAACAAAAGAGATCAGATCAGCGCAAAGAGACTTACAGCAGGGCACACCGAGAGCTCCGAAATCGGAATCCAAACCATCTAATCCAAAGAAAGCAGCGCGAGCAGCGGGTTTGAAGAAAGAGGAAGTCGAGATGCAAACAAAGTTACGAGAGGTGAACAAGAACGAGAAAATCAGCAGCACAATCAACGCGGCGGCGAGACACGGCACGCAGTGGCTACCGGTTCGGGAAAGGTAGGTTGAGAATCTGTTGGTGAAGCGGAAGAGGATGTATTGTTGCTTCTTTGTTTTAGATTCGTCGTCGTTGAGAATGTCCTCGTCGCCTTCGCCGTGAGAGTTTCCGCGGCGGGAGGAGAGTGTTCGTTCTAACATGGCGGTGGTGGACGGTGGTTTGGTTCTGAGAGTGTGTTTTGTTGTGTTACAGTGAACATTCGATTTGGTTATTATCACTGTTTTGTTTCTTCTTCCATTGTTTTCTGTTTTTTCATTTTGTTTAATTTAATAAACTGGTGTTTGCTTTTATTCATATCTATTATAGATAATCTATAATTAGGGGAAGTTAATGTGATTCATTTGATATATTCTTAACCACTTAAAATCATAACAAAGCTTGGATACATTTATTAGTTTTTAAAGTTTAACTAGGTAGTACAAGTATCTTAAATAACCATCTTTTTCAATTTTATTTTTATAATAACCATCATTTTTATCTATTTTTTTAAAGTAATTATTTTTAAAATAAAAAATAAAATAAGAGGTGTCGTCATTTAAATTGATGACAGACTATATGTGATATTGTCAATCTAATTGACGTAAATGCATTTCATAAGAGTTGTACTGAATTGGATTGACGACATAGTGTAAGACTTAAGTGATAACACTTCCGAATTTCTTAATCCACTTCATAGGAGTGAGACGCACCCTATGAAAATTTGAAAATGTCCTTTTCAAAATCGGAAGTTTATTTCTGGTTCGCATCTCATTTTGTTCAAACCAGTCAAAATATGGTCTGACTCCTGAAATTGTAAGAAATTGTATCGGAGATGCACTTTCGATATGAAATCGGAAGTATAATTCCGGCCATAGAAGCGGGAACATTGAATTGTATGCTACCTGGATATTTTGTATGAAACCGAAAGTTTACTTTCGTTTTTGTCACGAAGCTGAATGCTATAAGCAGCAACCATGGTGATCACAACCATTACACACTTTCTTCTCCAAATCTCTCCAAAACCCTTTCCATTGTCAATTCATTGACAACGAAGGAAATCTTCAGTTCATGAACCGTGAACTGAAGAATGACGCCGATTTACGAGCTATGTGGTCGATTTATCGAAGTTTTCAGGAGAAAGTTCCAATCGAGCTAGATGCGACTTTATCAAGAACCATCGATGACATTATGAGGATGTTGCAACGTCCACTCTGATATTGATTTGTAATGTTCGATTTATGTTTAACTTTCGGTTTGTATTTGCTAAGTTTATGTATCTCTATGTTAGACAATGAAATGAAATTTTATGGTTTTCTGCTATAACTTAAACTATAAATATCGTTACGGTACATAACCGAAAATTAAATTTCGGTTTGATGTAAATTTTATCAGATGGTGGTACACACCGGAAGTATATTTCCGATTTCTAGGGATAATTTGGGAAACTTACGCGGATGGGTAAGAAGGTCATGGGGTGGAATAAAAAATTCACTTTTTTAAATAGAGGTGTTAATTTAATTGGCGACACCTCTTGTAAAATAATGCATGCAAATGCAAATTGAATTGACTACACCACATACAGTTGTTAATTCAATTGAGATGTTGTTACCTCATATTTTCTATACAAGACAAATAATGTGATGAATTTATTTGGGTTGTGTCCCAATCGAAATGGTTAATTTCTACCTCAAGTTTGAAATTGGTTATCTAATAAACTATGTTTAAGTCAATATAAGTTTGGAACCTTGGTTGAACTATGAATATTAAGGGTTGAGTCGAAGAGGAGATAATTTCAAGTTTTGGGATTTGACGAAAGTTGGAAAATTTTCAATTTTATGTTGCTACTACAAATGTAAGTTTTTGTCAAAACAACGTATAAATGAATAAGATCAGACATTTATTCAGAACATGTGGAAACTTGTCAAAGACGAAGGATGCATGGAGTTGGAAATGTCTCAAGTTTTGTTGAGTCAACTGTTGGTGACGCTTGTGTGTTTGTAGAATTGAGGGTCCACAATTTTATACAAATTATGTATACTTAAAGTATCCAAGTGTTAGCGAGAAACAAGTGATTTGAATCAATGTACGCATTTGCGATCCATTTATAAATTCAGTTTCAATTTTACTTTCACTGTCTCATTTACTGCATTTTACTTTATCACACATTTCAATATTTATTATCAAATAAGTTTTAAACCAAAGATTTTTGCACAATTCGTCGTGGGTTATTTTTTATTAAATCCCTTACGTGAAATCAAACTTGTCTCTGTTTAACAAGATTACAAGAAAACAAATTGACATGCTTATTGGGACCTTTTTGTGAGAAATTTTTACTTTTTATTCAGACATTTGTCCATACTTCTTCATTTTGAAGGTGCGAGGAACACAATAAAGGGAGTTTTAATTGGGTTTCAAGAAATAAAATCTTTTTGATACGTAAACACCAAAGCCAACACAAGAATAAAAATAAATTAACACAATTATATTTATCCTGGTTCACTGTTAACTAAGTTAATCCAGTCCATCCGCCAAGATGATTTTTCCTTCTCAATAAGAAATTAATCCAATATAACCAAACTGATTACAAACAGAAACAAATACTTACAATCAATGTTTACAACCACAAAGACTACCAGTCACTGTCTTCTTAAGAATCCTGACTAAATCCCTAGTTTCACAAGGAACTATCAACCCAAGGTTGAAATATAAGATTGTGTGTTTACAAGATGCTTCTAGGAAATTAGATTACGTAAGTTGAAATACACAGAAATGACACAACAATGTTAACAACAAATTAGCGAACAATTGTTCCTAGTTAGCAAGTTAACGAACAAAAGCTCCTTGCTTTACAGAACTTTACAAAAGATTTACAATGAAAGTTCAACAGCTTTTCAGCAGAATGATGCATTGCAAATTCTTTGTTTTCCAATTCTTTCCAGTATTCCTTTATAGCCAAGAAGATATATGTTGGAGGCTAGGATAGGAATGCCAAAATTTAAGTTGTCTTGCATAACGGACAATATGAATGGTAGATAACATTGTACAAATAATACATTAATTGTGCCACAAAATTAGAGTGGTGGAAACAGGTGATCTTGTACTATTTCTCACGTAAATACTTGTGACCTTATCTTCTAATTTCTCATGAGTTGAAGCATGCTTAGAAGGATCAAAATCTGTCTTTAGAACCTTTGTCTTCAAAGTCTTCAAAAATTGTTCACTAGAAATTTGTCTTAAGAATCTTCAGAACGCTGGTCTTCAGAATCTTTAGAACTTGTTCACCAGAACCTTGTCTTAAGTGTCTTCAAAACCTTGGAGCAAGAAGACCTAGAATCTTCAAAGGTTCAGAAGCCTTCAGAAGCTCTGTAACACCCCAATTCTACCCCGCGTAATTATATAATAAAATCAGAGTTTCAAAATTCCATTTAACAAAATTGAGGCATCACATCTTCGCATTTCCAACAATTAGCATTATAATGCACATCAAAAATCGGATATACCGAATCATACATAATTCATCATACGTACATATGAATATTCACAGCACAACGGATATGTTAACAAAATATACATAACATCATGTTGTCATCAATCCAATAGGTTATAACATAATAAGATAGTATATACAAACTATCCTATCAAAATAATGACGTCGCCCAAATCTCGAGTGTTACTACGACCAGAGCAGAACGACGCAAAATAAGGTGACTCGAGCTAATCCACCTCATCCTCGGGGATCACCTGCACGTTACCAATATATAGGTAACGGCGAAACAAGTAAAGGGGTGAGATAATTCCAAAACATATTATTAAAAGCAATGATGGAATATATAGATAGTTGGAATCATAATTGATATAAGTTAAATAAAGTATGTCAACATATATTTAAACTTGCATACTTTAAATTAGCATTTAGTGTATAATTTAACACATTAACTTTCTCACATAATCATTATATTCACATCAACACAAAAACACCATGTACCGTCGCAATTCAATTATCATTCATCAATTAAGGACTCAATGATAAACAACTCGAACATAAACATAACCGACTCCAAAATAAACATAATGGGCTCCATGAGACACGACTATGTTATGCATGTGGTACCCATCGCTTTGTCCATAATTAGGGACACAAGGCATAAAGCCCATATTCGCTCGGCATAAAAGCCATCATCGCTTGGCATGAAAGCCCTCTTCGCTTATGAAATGTATGTGACTCAATAAATAAAGACCACACAACAACATATCATCATCGCTCATCACAATTGACATAAAGTCTACTTCGCCATATTTATTCACATCACATAAACATGTCATCGCATCGCATAAACAACAAGTATTCATAATTATATACACCTTCGCAAACATCACCGTCAATTAATCCGTCAATTTCCAAAAACGGAAAAATAGTAAAAACATCAATAAATTGTCGCGAAAACCATTCTTAATTACCGGCATAATTTATAAACATCAACTTCAAAATCGGATAGTTCATATATGCCTTAAAATGGCTAAAACACAATTCGGGTCAATTTACCGTAAATTAGCCTATTTCGGGTCGTCCGTAAAAACTCACAATTTCAAAAAACTAACTTCACCACTACATTCTACACATCAAACTTAGCTAGCACGTCAATTTTTGTTGAATTCGGAGCAACTTGCTCCGTCGTCGAATTTACCGAAATCGGAAAATCGGAACATAATCGGATTCTAAATTTAATCGGCTATCTTATCCCCTAATTATATTTTATAGATACCAAGGGTTGCTAGGTGGAATTGGCAAAATTAAATAAACCAGTAGCTATTTACAGGAATTATGCAGGTTTCATTGTTTGACAGAAAAACAGCAAAATGCATGTTACAGAAAAACTAAGAAACACAATTTCGTTTCTCCTTCCCTAAAGCCAGGGACGCACATCCCCTTTTCCTTTAGCAATAGGAGGCGGCTGCCTCATGGGGGAGGACGGTCGCCACATTTAGGGAGGTGGGCGCCTCCTCCTCCTTCTTCCTTCCACACGTTTTGTTTCTTTTACCCTGCATTTTTGCTGTATGTTACAATTCCTAATTTTTTTTCTGTTTTCATATTTACTGATAAGCTTTTCCCTTCTCTTTTCCATTTCTATTTCATTTCTATTTTCATTACAAATTATACCCTCCTACTAACAACAACACTTATATTTTCTACACCAAATTCAAATCTTCTAAACCCTTCAACAATCACCCAACACAACTCTATAAACTATCTATCAATTTTTCTCCCAATTCAAACTAAATCCATCAAACCCTAACTAAATGAAATGAAAATCAAACCCCTTACCTAACAAGCTTTGAGTATCCAAGATGATTCTTCAATCAAGCAACCAAGCCTTGCTCTTCTTCTTGCTCTCTTCTTCTTCCTCAACCAAAACCCTAGCTTTTCTCCAAACTTCTAAACTTTTGTGTTTTGGTGTTATGTTAGGAAAGGTGGAGGAAATGATATATATATATATATATATATATATATATATATATATATATATATATATATATATACGTCTTACTAGCCAACTTAAATAAATTGCTCACATACCCCCTCATCTATTCTTATTACTCTAAATATAACATCTAATTATATAAATAACTCAATTTATTAGTTTAATTCCGGGAAATTAAATATCGGTCCGAAAAATATTTTACCGAACCGAACAAAACGTCGCTAAATATATTAATAGATATACCGATTAATATAATTATTTTCGTTGCTAAAACAATCATCAAACGATAATTCAAAAATATTAATATAATATAATATTAAATAAAACGGGTGTTACAAGCTCCGAGGTGGATCAATTTTAGTCATTAGTACTTGCATCATTTCTGTGAGCTTGGTCATTACTAACTTCAACTCGTCAATCTTCATTCTGACTTCTGCTTTATGTTGTTCTAGATGTTCCATTCTCAGCTTGAAATCAACTCTAGTTTCGTAGTTGTTTCAGGGAATCAACTCTACTTCAAACTACGATGATAGATGCAATACTCCTTGAATGTTTCTCTCTTTTTTATGGTCATATCTTGCAACTGTCTACGATAGGGACCATATCCATGTTGTACTTTTATTGTTTCAAGAATGCTTCAGTCAAGTCCCTCTAAGAGTTTATGTTGTCACTACTACAAATAACGCTTCTAACGTCGGACGCAAAATACGTTTAACCTCGGCATTTGAAGGTTATGTATGAAGATTCAAAGAATAAAAACAAGAATGTAAAGAACAAATTGAAATCAGAGAAATTTTATGGAAATTTGAAGATGTTGAAATTCTGGTAAACCAGACTTCAGATGTCCTATGACATGTTGAGACATCTGAATCTAACTTAAACAAACAGTCCATGTATGAACTCATTTAAAACAATCTGAAGAGTAAACAACGCACTAGAATTGTAGACCCAATTCGGAGCAACTCTCCTACATCTAGGGGCATACCAAGCTAGGGATAAAGTTCAATATAATAATATCAATTCGAAGCTAAACTAGTCCCAAGTTTACAACTTCTCACTTAATTACTACTCGTGCTAACTTTCTATCTAAGACTCACCTAGATATGAGACCTTCCTCAATCAGTCATCAATCACAAACAACGATTGGATACAAACACAGGAAGACACATTTCCATGACAACAAAATAGAATACTCACTTCTATGACAATAACTAGCCAAGACTCTTGACTAAGGACACAACTTGGAGTTGCTTACAAGCTTCCTCCAAGAACAATACTCACTCTTGCTTCACAACTTCGGGGAGAACAATAACAGAGATTACAACTTTATAACAAATCCTACTCACATGTCGAGTGGATTACACAACCAACTTTCATAGCGAATGGTGCAGACTTAGCCCTTATGATTGCATCTTTTCTAATTTCGGCTGATACCTTTCATAGGTTACAATGCTTCTACTTATAACCTAAGTTCCAACTGGATTTGGACTTCTAATCACAGCTCATCAGCTGTTACAACTTAGCAGAAACTTCTGCTACAAAATGGGTCTTTAAGCAAAATTTTCCTAATTTGTATCCATAATTAGGAAGTCAATATTCTTCAATCTTATGCATTCTTCTTGACCTACAAATCAGCGTCACATAGAATAATATAATATCCTTAATATATTATGTTCTTTGTGACTTACAAAATACAACATTTTAGTTCAGCTCGGACGCGATGCGAATGAACCTACATAGGACATCTTATCCGGCATATTGTTCCAGATGTTGAAACACTTCAACTCAACACGTCTCTACATAAAATAGGACTTCTTGCTTCACATGTTCTTCATAGCAATTAATCACATCCTATTTAACATATTTATGCTATATTTGTTTTACTAAAATTAATGTCAATCCTAAAAATAGAGAACTAACAGTCTCTCCCTTTGTCAAAATCAAAAAGGCGTGTAAAGATACATTACGATAATTTAAATATACAAACATATTGGTAGTTAAACATTTAAGAAAAGAAAAATATCACTCTTTTTAATTGAAATTGCTAGGAATTCAAAATACAGAGGAAAATTACATAATTGAAATAGTACTAACCAAAAGATGGAAAATTACATAATTGAAATAGTACTAACCAAAAGATTATAAAACACATAAAACGGGCTAAGTAACTAAATCCCCAAAGTCAAATTTTTCATAGGTTTAGCTTTAAATCCAAAAAGTAATAATTTCTAAATAGTTGAATTGTTCAATCAAGGTAAACACAAAACTTCTTTAATGAACTTACAAATTGTCTTACTAGCAAAAGTGACTTTCTAAAAAGCGTTGCGGCTAAACTTTAACGAGAGAAAGTAAAAATATTTATAGAAAGAGAGAAAATAACTTACAAATATTTTAGGGTGTGGCAACAACATTTTCAAAGATGTTGAATTTAGTTTTTGGATATATTTTTAAACAAATTGTTTGACACATAATTTAATATTTAAAAAAAAAATTGGTTGTTATATTTATTTTCAAAAAATAAGAGTATAAAATTTTATTATAATAAATATAAAATAAACAAACTTTATTTGAATTACTCTTTTTTTTTCTTTAAAATAAGTTAAATTCATAAAACATACTAAAATAATTAATGTCCACTATGCTCAAACCCACGACCACAAGTTAAGAGCCTTGCACTTTACCAACTGAGCTAGCCGGTCCTATTTCTTTTTGAATTTCTTCTGCTAATAATTTATATGATTATGTTCTGATATATAACTATCAAGTTCTCAAATTTATTTTCTACAAGAGACAAAGGTTTGATTATTTTCACTCATGTCTTTAAGATTCACTTAAATTGATTTTGCTCACCAATAAAAGGGAAAAGGCTTTATGTGAAACAGAAGTTAAAAGCAAATATAACTCTTTATTAGTTATATTAGTAGTACTAATGTAGTCTAGGTAAAATAGGAGCCTATGTATTGAATACATATTCTTTCTTTTTTCTTTAATGCACTATTCAAAGTATATTTACATACACGATTTGATTCTTTTCATACAATATATCTTTTAAACTTGTATTGTATTTTTACTTAAAAGGAACAATATTGGAGAGGTTCTATGAATACCTTAAAAGGCATAGAGCTTCAAGTTATTCCTTATGTTACAAACAAGGAACATAACATCCTTGTAGAAGGCAAGAATAGACTAAGCAGCATATACATATTTTAATTTAAAATAATGTTTGAAGACATGAAATGAGAAGTATTTTTCAAACAAATCCCTATACAATACAACAATGTATAAAATGAAAAGTATGTGAGAAATCATAGATATAAAACTATAGCGTAGTTCTGAATTGTCCTCCTCCTCCTCCTCCTCCTCCTCCTCCTCCATGGTGTGTCTAGGGGCTTTGTTTGGATGCAAGCATTCCAATTCCATTGTGGCCTATCTTCTATCAGCTTTGATCTCCATATCAATTCTTTGTGTATTGCGTTTGCTATGTTATGGCCTTCACCGGTTCCTAAAGAGAAGAGATTCTTCTATTGATAATGGTGGACAACAAAATACAATTGGTAATGTAATAATTAGTTGAATAAGAGCTTCAGTGGATAATTTGCTTCATTTTTGTTACATATAAATGTTAGTTATGTTACATTGTTAGTTGTTCATGTTGGTCCACTTGAAAAAGTTTCAAACTAAATCTTACAACAAGTTATCTCCAAATATCAGTTTAGTTGGTAAATATGTAAAGATACTAGAACAAAAAGAGTTAAAAGACCCGAGTTCGAATTTATTATTATTACTTGCTTAGATAAAATAATGAAATTAAACATCACTTTTGGCACATAAATTATATTTAAATACTAAGGTACAAATTACAAAAGTATTAGTATTATTATGAAAATACTTGTTCCAAAGTTGGGACAAACAAATTGAAATTCTTAGTATGAGTAACACGCCAAAGCTTCAAGACACCATCAAGGCTTCCAGTACAAACAATGCAACAATCTTCATTATCATCATCATCAACAAAACATCCTCCTAAAAAAGCTGTCACACACCTAATTGGTCCTCTATGACCAACCAAAACAGCTAAACAAACATGCTGTCCATCTTCTTCTCTACTCCAAACCCTGCTAGTCGAATCGGCCGAGCCACTGACTACATATTTTCCAACACTAGCCAAACACAAAACAGCATGTGTATGTCCTTGAATCGATCCGCTATATTGCAACTGTCCTGCAAACCAGCCCTTTAGCCAATAATGTATGTAACCGTCTGTGCATCCGCCGTATAAAACTCCTCCATCATTGGTTAGTGTTAAGGCTTTTACAGGTGAGTATTTTGCATGAAGTGTTACTGTTAAAGAATGAGGTTGATCATGGCTGCAAAAATTTCTACGCCAGACTCGAACTGTCGCGTCGTCCGAGGCAGTGTACAGAACTCCATCGTCCGATACAATTATCGCGTTGATCGGTTCCGCGTGTGCTTTGATTGTCTCTATGCATTTCAGGTCTGAGATTCTCCATACTTTGACTGTTTTGTCGAGTGATGCAGTGTATAGAATGTCCTCGGCCGAGTTTACTGCCATCGATGTTATTACTCTCTTATGCTTCATCTGCTACATGATGAAAAAAAAAACAATCATGTTAAAATAAATGTACAAACATAAATCATGTTACAGAAAACTCATTTAAGGTTACACTGTCACTTACTGTCTTGTCTTTCCCTGCAATGTAGCTGCGAACATAGCCGAGTGTTTTAGGAATGGTAGCAGATCGAACATGTTTCAAGAACTTAGTACTATTGTCCCAAATTATTGTCCATACTCGAATCTTGCCATCGCCATATGCTGCGTAGACAGTATCATTGGAAGCCTCGATCGCGACAACCTTTGAAGCTTTAGTCTTCAACTGTCCACATTCAGTGAACTCAGGTAACTTCCATACCCTTACAATGTTTGAATCAGAACCTGTGTAGAGTAAGCCACTTGATGATAAAGCGATGGACGTGATTTGTCCATCGTTTCGTAGGACAGAAGAAGCGCAGTGGTAGGTTGTTTGTGGAGAGTCGGAATCGGAGAGCTTAGCGGGGAAATAATGATGATGAGGAGATGAAATGGGAGAGTTTTGAAGGCTGCGAGAGAATGTAGGACATGAGAGTTTTGAGAAAGGTGTTTCTTTTGTAGAATGGCTTCTTGGGATGTTAGTGTTCTTGTTGCTATGAACTATGGTTGAAGATGTGAAAGCAAAATCAGTTGAGTTGGGAGAGTCCATTGATTTTTTTTTTCTAAATTTGTGTTTTCTTCTCAAGAAAGATTACTTCATGATGATGATGATGAGTTGTGGCTTATGAGTTATGAAGTTTGGTGTAATGGGTTTATGAAATATAATTGTGGTAGATATTTGCTATAACTTGTTTTATTGCAATAGTTGAATTGTATAATGTGTATTAAAGATATAAGAAACATTGTTGTTAGAGGAATTGAATTTTGCACATTAAATGCGTCACGTAGTTTTCGATCTCAACTTCCGACTTTAAATTAACAGTCAAATCTATGTATAACCGATTTTATTAGCGTAATTTAAATCGTCTGATTTAAAATTAACGGTCAAGATTGATTACTCAGTGAAAACCGAATCAAATGAATTGTATTTGTAGCATTTTTACATTACATTACTCATCATATTTCTTAACATTTTTTCTTTTCTGAGTTTTTTTACTTGCCTCTCTAATCTTATCAACTATTTCTTTAGAGGTATGAGTGAAAAAATCTTTTTCTTTAGGAGAAAGGCCAAACACTCATCATATATTTGAAAGGTTATGTTTAGAGAAATATATAAATCAAATGGATAAAAGGAATCATTTGAGGGAAATGTGAATTTCTTTTGAATCAAATGATAAGGACAGATTCTTTTTCTAAAACTATTACATCATGGTGAATGAAGTTAGTTTTAACAGTTTCCTCAATTATATGATAGCATTAATTGTAAGTCAATTAATGGAACTCCTTCAAGCTTAATCATAAAAGTAGCTCACCAAATAGTCTTAAATAGTTTGACATCATAATTTCCATATACATTTGGTCTCTCTTTTGATTGGTGATGTGATTTAGTCTTTGGTGTCACCAAATGTGCTCGTATCTCTTTTAATCCCGTTAAAAATATATATATTACATGTGACCTCAAACCACAGTATGTCTCGTTTAACCCGTCAAAAAAAGGATTGAATGTATCAGTTCGCTGATTCCTTTTCTATAAATATCTTCTCTATATAACATTGGTATCTTTTTTCTGATATATAACATCGGTATCTTTTTTCTGATCGAAACTTGTAACATACTTATATAAGGGTTTATATACACGCATGTTCCATGTTGGTCACCTAGTCAAGAACAAAATAAACAATTCCAAAATGAGCCTCAACCACTAAGATTTGGTGACAAAAGAAGATAGTAAAGTGTCACGAAAAGAAGTTGAGAATCAAAGTACATTATTTTAAGATCCCTGGATTTCTATTCCAAGACAAGTAGGATGGATCCCCAAGAGGCCTGCACATAGAGCAATATAGAAATGTTAGCTCGTAAGCGCAAATTAGAAACAACCAAAACATTTTATCAGATATCAGATAAGGCTCTGATAAAGTGTGCAATTCACTTTAGAGCATAAAGTTCGCTGATATTATATACATATGCATAACAAATCATGAGTAGGTACGATATCAACCACTCTGAAGCACTCGTGAGCTTCGACAGATACAAAAGTGCATGTATATTCAAAAATTAGTATTATAGAAAGTGTCGCTAACGTTTCATATATCATATTCGGGATATGTAAAACCATAAAGCTATATAGGATGAGCACACTATTTCACTTACCTTGGCTTGATCACATACAGAAGAATGAATCCTATGGCACATAACAAGGAAATGCCACCAACAAAAAGGTATGCCATCCCTATGAATGGATTTTTCCCACCAATCCATGTTGTGGTTGAGAGAACCAATCTCTTTTTACCTCCGAACTCATATGTGTTATAATTGTTCTCGATTAATATGTCTATCTCATCATTCACTTCAAGATCCGACTCTATCTTCCCATATAGTTTTCTGAAAGTCGGTAGCGCCGCTGTCCTCATCCAAACAATGAGATCCTCTTGGTCACTCAACTGATACATGCCAAACACATCGATTACTTATTTCTCAAGAAACAAAATGACAATATTTTATTCAAACATGACTTTACCGGTATACTTTCGTCGAGTTTAGCACCTCCAATCAAACCACCACCCTGAAAATTTTTAGGATAAACATCACGACCAAATTTAGAACCTTTGTCACTCTTCCATGCTATGTTTTTTTTGTTGACAGCTAAATCTTTGTTCTTCATTGAAAATTTGTAGGTGTCATTGAACAAACTCCATGCAATGAGACCACAAGGAACAATTGGCTCATTTTCTTTTGTTTTGTCTTCTGGAAAACAGTCCTTTGTTACCCCTCCAGAATTCTTATCCCATAATTGCTTGTCATTTCTACTCTTAACATATCTGAAAGAATCAATCATCCGAAATCATATTAGGCGCAAAACAAATCGTTATTGTGCTATCAGCAATTTACAATGGTGAAATCGCGCATACCTGCGATGATTTTGAAAGTAATTATCAAGCTGATAGTAGATGAAAATCGGTGCTTGCATTTTGTGTTCGACCTGTAAAGTTTACACTAAAAATTTCAATTAAGGTATTCCAGACCGGCCAAAATAGTCCCACATTACTTGTGAATCGACATTCTTACACTTCAACCCAACCCAACGAGACACCTTTTCTAAAGGACAAAGCCGTGAGGGTTTTCACTCACAAAACAACAGACAATACCTCGTAGCCGCAGTGACGCGGACTTGAGGTCAACCAGAACATAAGGTATTAAAGAAAACGAAACTATTGTGAAATCGAGTGGTGAATTTACTAACAATCCATTTATGAGTGCATGTCTTGTTAGTGGCATCATTTTTAATATATGCAACTGGATTTCCAGCATCAGAGGAAGGAAGACACGTGTCGTCGTATCGGAATACAGCTTCCTCTACTCTTTCTGATGAGAACAATGAAGCAAGACCAACAGGGATAAAGATGATTCCAATGACAGTAAATGCAGCAATAACCTATGAAAATTACAAAGACAAAAACATGAATTCATATATACTAAGAAACATGAATTCATATATACTATGTTGCTTGCATGTTAAGTTAGTTATAATACCCATCCAGGTGTTAGAATCGGTTTCCATGCAGGAAGTTCTTGCTGTGAGAATTTTGAATCTACAAGTAAAAATAAAAATTATGAACAACAATAATCATAGGAAAAAAACATCATAGGAAGAAAAGAAATAAAACATACATTTAGGTTTCTTGGAAGTTTTCTTTGAATTGATGGGAGATTGTCCATCTTTCCCAGCAGGACTCATGTCCATCATGGTTGCGGTTTTAATTTGTTATTGTTGGAAATGATGAAAGATGAAAGATGATTAAGTTAGATGATTAAGATGATGGATGAGATGAAGAGAAGAATAACTGTAATATGGAGTGGTTAAGGATTGAAGAGTGTGTGTAAGTTTGTTGGTTTTAAGAATGTTGGAGAACCGTACAATTTCATGGTTGGATATTGGACCATTTCATTTCACCACCGAAACTATCGCTCAACATTACTAATATTGAACTTCAATATTATCTTTTTTTAATAAATGACTTTTTAAAATTCGTGTTAATTTTGCTTATTAATATAGAGAGAATTAAAATCTCAAATGAAAAATTGTGTCTATTTTTTAAAAAAACAATAAAACCTTAACCAACAACACATTTCATCATCTCTAGATGACATACATTTCTTCTTCTCTCCATCACAATTGTTTAATTTTCTGTTAAATCATCTCAATTGGTAGTTTTGCGGGAACATTGATAGTTGTGCATGAGCATTCAATTGCAAGGACACGGCTATGAACGTGCGATATCTCATTTATCTATACTTTTCAAAAAAAAAGTTAAGATCTCAGCCACTAAACGATAATAATAATAATAATAATAATAATAATAATAATAATAATAATAATAATAATAATAATAATAATATTAATAATAATAATAAATATTTTGAAAAAACAAATGGGACCTAAGTTATAATTTCTTAAATTTGAATAATTAAAGTGCTCATAACTTACAATTTCAATGACTAAAAATGGTGATTCACTAGAGTACCTAAACCCTAAATAGTACTTAAAAAGCTCTATATGATGATAACTTCACTCAAACAACCAAAATTATTTTGATACATGAACCAATAATTGAAATGACTAAACTATTTCCCTCCCCAAAAAATAAATTACAAGCTATATTTGGGGGAAGTTGCATGAGCAATCCAGGATAAATTGTACTACATTGTTGCACAGCCTGGCAGAGTAAAATAATAATCAGATTATGCAAAACAAGTATAAAGAATAAATTGATCATTTAATCAAGAAGCCGATGCAGCAACATCTTCTACATCGTCCGATTCATCAACTATCATGTCATTTTTGAACAGCAATTTCAGATATGGAAGAACCTTGGGAAGCACTGGCAAATCTGCTATATTGATACTCATCATGTCGAATGCAACACATGTTTTATCCATGTGTGCTTTATCAAATACAGGAATTTTCGGATATCTTTGGCTGAAGTGAGTTAGTATGATTCGATATACATTAGCACTTTCTCCCATTTCTATGGCTTCATTAGTGGTGCTGTGGTTCTTTGCTATAGCCTCCTCTACCATACCCTCCTCAAAAGTTGCCTGCAATAATTAACAATTTATTTTTAAGTGTTTATTTAAGATGTTTATGCAAACACATCACTGCAGAAGGAATTGATGCAAAGACTTACCTCGTGTATAAGAACTGTTGCATTTCGAGATGCTTCTGTTAGCTCTGGACAAGGCCTCGTGTCACCAGAGTATACAATCTTCCAACCTGGTATCACTTTTCCAACACTATTTGTCCTCTCTCCTGCTTGTAGGACGACACCGTATGACTGTGGGCAATGTACAACAGGAAAACTAATCAAGGAATTGAGACCGGCTTCTCGGATTACCCCCTTCAATTTCCTTAGGAGGGGATAAACTGCATCTTTGTCAACGGGGCTACCTGGTATTTTCAAATAGCTTTGCATGCGAGATCCTTTAGCAAATAAAGTTGAATCAACTTTTGATGTGTTTATTTCCGCACTGTTATTGGTCGGATCCTGAGAATTAACTGATTCTTGCAAGTCAGTCTCAAAATCATTCAATGATGCTTCTGTGGTACGCTTGCAGTCAAGAAACTGCATATCTAAATCTTCTAGTCTTTGGTATGCATCTAAATATCTCTTGAGTTTCCTTGGTGCTACAACAAGCACCGGTTCGTGAGGAACTCCTCTCAGCAAATCACGGCGGAGAGCGAGAATCCTAGCCAACCCAGTGTGGTGATCGGCATGAATATGAGAAATCCAAATGCAGCTTAAAGATCTCACAACATCGTCAGCGCCACTTACACCGTATCTGTTTCCAAGGGAATACATCAACCAACAGTTCAGATTTAAAGATGAAAAAACAAGTGCAGTACAATAATAATCAATTTAACAATTTGGATGGACTTGCCTTCTTTTGAGCTGTCCTAAGGATCCTTCACCACAATCCAAGAGCACACCACCTTTCGAGAAAAGATTTATATATATTGAGGTCACGTTTCGATACTTGGATGGCTGGGATGAACCAGTTCCAAGAAGCACTATCTCCAAGTCATCTCTCCTTATATTTTCTAAGCAAGCAGGAGTAGTACCATCTTCGCACAACCATGGCTCCTCAACCATCATCTTGTGATCAGACTGACTGGAATCTTGCCAAAGCTGACTGACATGCTGAGCTGACTCCACAATCTCTGGAATCTCTAACAGCAACTCATCGATAATTTCTGAGGAAGACACTTTAGTCGGAATACAAGATCTATCCAACCCAAGATTAACATAGGGACGCAAAGTAAACTGTACAGCATAGAGCAATACATTTATCAATATATCAACTTGGCAAAGCAAGAGACAAAGAACGGACAAGTGAAATAATACAATAGTCCTAAGGTTGCAAATTTAGGTGGGAGATTGTTTAAGCAGAGAATATCAAGGGGAATTCGATGAAAAATCTCCCAAAAAAGTCATTATAGAAAATTAATAGAAGCTCTAGTGGTAAAAGTGGATCAGGGGGAAGATAATTTAATTGCAATAACAGAGGAAAGTCTAAGAAAAGAAAGTGTTATAAAGTATTTACAGCAAGTTTACTTAAATTATTTATTAGTTTTTAATCATACAAGGTTCGTGAGAAAACCACTCCCCATTTGACGAGAACACCGGGTCCGTTATTATTGTTAATTTGAAAATCACATGGTTGCAACTTAAGCTTATCTTGCAGAAAAAGGCATAAATCATATGCATAATGCTTTAAGCTGTAAGCACTTGACAATAAGAAAATCACATGGTTGCAACTTAAGCTTATCTTGCAGAAAAAGACATAAATCATATGTGTAATGCTTTCAGCTGTAAGCACTTAACAATAATTGTCATCAATAGTTTAGGGAAAATCACAAATTTTTCAAATTCCAAAAAAAATTATTGACTTCTTTAAAAACATATAACCTAACACTCAAGTTGTCGATCTTCCATACCTTGAGAAGATTTTCAGCAGAAATGACATTAGAAAGTGCTGAAAAGGAATCCTGCAAAAGAAACAAATCAAACACTTCACTTAGATACATCTATGTCTTAACTACGATTATCCATGAAAACAAATTTCCCTTTTTGGCTCATTGTGACAAACCTCACTTGAAGCAAGAGAGCTAGGTTCTGAGCAATTCTGATTTGAACTAGACCAAAATCCCGGAGCTGGAAAGAACTGAGGACATAAGTAATTAAGTCGTGTTGCGATTCTTGCACTAGCTTTCAAAATCGGCACCTCTACATTCTTTCTGTAAACAGCACGGGCAACCATAAGTACTCATGAATAAAACAACTAGGAGAAACATAAAAACTAAAAAGAACTCTCCACAGAGACAAACACCTTACTTTTCATGTCCGGCCATGATATGCTGTGCAGAACCAAATGTCTTCATCCATTTTTGGTAATCTGAACAACTTACGACAAATTCAGGAGTTAAGTGAATTACACATGCAACACTCTTTGACAGGTTTCCCACTTGATCACCATAAGTAGCTAGTGATTTCACCGACAATAATGCTTCCAAGTGAGATTCTGTTGGGCAATCTACAACAAGAACAATAGGACCAGGAATAGAAGGAGCCATAACATCACTTGGATGAACCTATTGTGATAGAAAAAACAGTCACAATAAGTCGTATGAACGGAAGCTCAACATAAAACAAAACATAAACTAAATCACATGTAACTGTGACTGAAATCTATTTGTAAATTTGCTTCCACCTTGGTTTAGGGATACAATTCCTTACAGTTTAGAGGCTTACCATAACATTTTGGTGATCAGATTTCACCGAATTTCCAAGTTGCAGTTCACGGTACTTTGGCCCAGGTCTGAGACCAAGCGCCTTAGCTTTCTCCAGATCAAATTTTCCCTTAATCTCAGGTAGCTCACAAACATATACTACAGACATATCACCAGGCTTAGCAGCTGGAATCTTTTTCACGTTGGGGGAATCGACGGTGACTTTTTGGCCTTTTGGTTGAAGGATAATGGCTGATATTCTAACCACCTCATCGTCAACAAGAACAATGGGGTTACTATGATACTGCTCATCGGTGCCAAAGGTGGGTCCAAAACTTTTTGTGTGAACCATGGCAGCATAGGGAATAAAAGATCTCATGGCATCTACTAAATACTTAAGTTCTGAAGAGCCCCAAATATTGACCTAAAAATTTAAAAAATCAAAACAAGTTATCCTTAATATTAAATGCATTCGATAGAGCTGGAAAACTATACAAAGTCAGCCTACTACTTACAGACATGCCCTCTTCTCCAATTCCAGCCAAAGTAAGCAGTAAACCTGGGAGTCCACCGGCAGTCTCCGAACAGACTCGAGAAAGAAATATGTGATCTATCTGAAGAAAGATGAAAATTAGCACAAGTGTGAAACTAAAACTGTTACAAACTATGGTGACTAGTCAATTATAAGTAAAACTCACACTGGAACCAAAAAAGTGTTAAAAAAGTTTATGATACACGATACCTTTGATAACTTAATCCTAAACTCAGTGCAAAATCTTTGTAGTCCCTGAATTGAAATATGATATAAGGTTAATAAATCTAATAAGCCAATACATTAAGTTTTTAGAGTCTATTTAGATAGACTTAAGTTAATATATAGTGTCAAAACGCATAAGCAATTGGATAAACAACTTATTTGTAGCTTATAGCAACAGTGAAGTGCTTAACAAAATAAGCACTTATGAATAAGCTCGCATAGGTTGTTTTCATAACAAAAGATAAAATGCATTTAAATTGTTTTTTATATATGTTATTTATAAGTTGTTTTCACTAACTATCTTGAAGAATTTATAAAAGTAAATTCAAAGACATATATAAAAAATGTCATAAGCTATTTTTGATAAAGTCTCTCAAACAGTGTCACAAAACTTATGACAGTAGATAAGCTCAAACAAGTTAATCCAAAAGGCCCTAAGTCTTATCTCATTACTAATTTCTCTTTGTTTATAAAAATATATGTTCTGGTTGGACAAGCAGCTTATTTGCAACTTATATCATATAAGCTATTTCCATAGCAATAAAATATAAAATAAACTTAAATTGCTTTTACATAAGCTGTTTCCATAAGTAATTTTCATAAATTCTCTCAAACATTATCACAAATTGTATGCTAGTATATATAAGCTCAAATAAGATAATTCAGACACACTCATAGTTTATCCATAAGTACTTATATTAACCACTTAAAATTAAGTTATTTATCCAAACAGGACTTTAATGATACCATACAAAACACACTTACCTCTCCAGCATTAAATATAAACCTTTGTTTATCAAAGAAAAGCATAACAGCAGGTGATGTATCTTGAGTATCCATTCCAGTACCCAAAACCTAAACTCAAAATCAAAACCAATAAAAAAAAAAAGCAATTTTTAAATTTCCATAGAAAGTTAAAAACAAAACAGAAACAGAAAAAATTCGAAGCAACCCAACTCAACCCAATACCTGTACATACGAAATAGTGTTGATGGGATTGAGTTTTCGGACTTTGAGCTGAAGATTCTTCTTGGGGAAATCGGTTTTGTCAGTTCCTTCAGCTCTTCTCTTGTTGAAGCCAGGGTTACCGAAGGATTTGGTCTCTTCAACTTCCATTGGGAGGGTGGTTTTGCGGCGGAGATGGAGAGGAGGGAGGTTGACGATACGGCGGCGTTTTGAAGAGGAGGCGAGGAGGGTTGTGGGAGTTGGTTTATAGAAGAAAGGGAGAGAGGGGAAGAAGCGAAAAAAGTGACCAACGTTTAAAATTTGGGCCATTTTGCCCTTTTTCTATCCCAAGGGTTTTAGCCTTTAAGCCAAAACTCCTCACTCCATCTTTTTCTATTTTATTTTTTTGGGTCATGCAAACTTATATCACAACACCACAAGTTAACTTTAGTCTATTTTTATTTATATAAGAAAAAAATTTAATAATAAAAAATATATATACATACACACTTTTATTTTATTTTTTTATTTTTTATTAAATTTTCAATAAAGAATTGATAGATGGATGATTCTCCATTTCAATAAATTTGCATCAAGATTCAATCATAAGTGTGGTCTTTTTACTCTAATGTTAGGTGTATTTATGGGACTCATCTAAGAGTTAGCATTCATATGCATGTTTTTTTACAAATCATACAGTCTTGTTTGAAGAGTCGAAAAAAGATCTAAATAAGAAGTTGGAAACTTGGAGACGAGATTTTGAAATGTATAAAATGTAAGTTCAGCAAAAGGATAAGTGTTTCTAACCTATGTGTGAAATTTATACACAATGTTATTCCACAAGTCACACAGTTTAAATATATTGGGTCTATAATACAAAACAATGAAGAAATAAAAGAGGATGTGAACAGTCAAATTCAAATATGGTGGCTGAAATAAGGGGTTTTATGTGACATGAAAGTACTGCTCAAGTCGGAGAGAAAATTGTATCATGGTAAGACTTATGATGTTGTAGAAGACAGAATGTTGGACGATTAAGAATCAACACACGAATAAAGTCAGTGTACCAGAGATGTGGATATCGTGTTAGATGTGTGGTAAGACTATACATGATACCATTAGAAATTACAATATTAAGGAAAGTTTTGGGGTAACAGAAAATATGGTGAAAAAATATATTTAGTTTGTTTATGCATGTAGAGAGAAGACATGTAGTTAAATGATAAGGAGAGTAAATTTGATGATAATGAGTCAACGAGTTAGAACTATGGGAATACCTAAAAAACGCCGAGAGAAGTTAACAAGAAAGATATAAAAATTAGAAAATTTGAGAAAGTCCTGAGGGACTCCTTTTAAAGACTTGCTTGATGGAATCAACTATCCCAGTCTCTCCCAAAAATATATAATTATTGCATGGATTAAATTACTTCAACCTTTACAAGCCCCGTTGCTTTAGGGAATGTGTATCATTATAACTTTTTGAGACCCTAAGAAAGTATAATTCATATGAAATTAAGACAATCTAATGACAATGGAGTTGGTCGAGCATCCTAAGAACCAAGAGGTCTCTCAAAACATGCAATTCCAGTTACACAAAAGTGACAATATATTTCATATCATTGGGCCTCTCAAGATAACTCTAATATCCACTAACTAAACAAATATGATATATGATGTGTCCAAAGAATAATTGACTGAAGAGACCAGTCAACAAGGAAACTGTGTCCCAAAAAATTAAGGGAGAACGAGTCTTCCACTACTCCCATTATTCATATGATGGAATGAAGGAGGCCACATTTTAAATTTATGGCCCAGGTCCCAAGGGTCTTTTATAAATATCTCAAATGAGGGAAATATATCCAATTTTACCCAGAAATAGCATACATAATATATCATCACCTTGCTTTAGCTAGCCATACGTGCAATCCAAAACTCTAAACACATCAGACATCCTTACACAATAAGGAATTATCTCTCATTGTAATTTTTAACCAGTACAAACAACAATCTAAGTTCACAAATCTTATTATAAATGATTAAGTCATGTTTAGGCATAAATGCATTATCCTTAGTCTAAGTCTAATAGGGTTTCTCAACATCAAATAGGTTTATACACATGTTCAAGATATATTATATATTAGAGAAGAGAATAAATGCCAAATATGATTAAATAAGTAAATTGAGCATAACGTCATGATCAAATATAATGCATATAAGTAGTAGTAATACTAGTAGTAGTAGCAGCAGCATCATACAATTATAACCCGAACAAGAGAGAATTTAGTTATTAAGAATTATTATAGCAGTATAAAAGGAGTAGAAGAAGATTGGATGATTTGTCAATCCTTTTCTGACTCTATATCGATAAGTCTTAGACTTGACAAACACTTAAGCTCCCTTTCACTAATATAACAATAGAGTAAAATTAAAACTAATTTTAAGACTATACACTTTCACAATGACACAAAGTTCTTATTTACAACTTTCCAAATTGTTCCTCATTCTTTGGGCGAAGGATGTCTCGCCCAGAGAATTCAACTTTTGGGATTTCTTTGTGCTAAACTAAACTTCAAACCGCCTTTGATTCACTAGGCGAAACGTGATTCCCCGACAAATTTAATTTTTCTTGCAACCTAATTTTTCTTTCTTGGATCTTTTGGTAGAGGATAAATTCTCCTAACAATTTTCCTATGGGTTGTAATCTAATATTTATGTCTTGGATTTACTGGTCAAAGAGAAATTTTCCCAACAAATTGAACCTAGCTCTGGCCTTCAAATCCTTGGGTCACTTAGTATTTTCTTTCAAGTCTTTCAACCATGAATCACTAAGGTTTCTAGCATGTTGTAACGTGGCCAGACTAAGAAATCATTGTGTTTTTTTTTTCTAGAATTCAAAGAGTTGTTTAAGAGAATAATCAATCTTAACTCTTGTCACTCATAATCTCTACTATTTTGTAATTATCTTCCTCTCTTTGCCACTTTATTTTTCTTTATTTTTTAATTTTTTCAATTTTTTTCTTCATAATATAGTTTATACATTGTTTTTTATTCTGACCATTTTCGCAATAAAGTTTATCCTTTCTCAAACTTGTCCATATGCTAATACAAAATGAATGATTTCTTTCATTTTCTCACACGACCTTCGATTTATAAGATATGGTTGAAGTTTCACTAATAATGCTCAATGTCATCACTTATGTGTACCACTGTGGATTTTGTCCATCAATTTTCTCTTATTTATCTCTATATCTCTCTCAATCTCATTCTTTTTCTTGATTATTTTTTGTTTTCTAACAATGAGTGCGAGTGATATTAAGTGAGACATAGAGAGTTAGGAGATGGAAGGAAAGAAAAGTGAAAGAGATGATCCAAATTCTATATATCACACTCTTCATAGTCTATTTCACCTCATATATTGATTATCTCATATATAATTGACTTAGATCGACACAATACTCTCAAATATCATCTTTAATCACTACTTAGACTAATTACATAGGCCATAGGAAATATAACACATAAATAATGATGTTAGCTTCATTAGGGGGTGTACAAAATAATCGGTTTACCACATCCATTTAAAAAAATTAGAGGACTAGTTTCAAAAGTCCAAATTATTTTGATGACAAACTGATCCATAACCAAATTAATCAAAAAGTAATCATTGATATCCTAATTATACAAATTGGTTACAACCCAGAAGGTCAGTTCTAATGCATCAAAGCAAATTGAGGTTGAAATAGAAAAAACATCGTTACGTTGGAGAATGACATAAACTAATACTACCAATTATCGACAACATGATGATCAATGAGAAGAACCTGCATGGAAGGTGATTACATAATTTCTCATATGATGCTCGTACACCATTTTTTCTTCTGACACCTTTGTGTTTTCAATGACAACGTTTTTGTTTGCAGTGATGAAATAACTCAATTTGAAAAACAAAATAAAAACTCAACGCGAAATGAAACAAAGATGAGTTTGATAGATGAAACTCAGATCTGAAATGGAATCACAAAACACTGAAAGAAGCAGAATAAATCATGAAATGATTTGTTTGAAGGCGCTTAAACTCAAATCTGAAGAATAGATCGAAGCAAAGCACAATAGAAAAAAAAAGTCACAAATCAAACTAATTTGATAAATTTCGTTCTACATCGTAGTGGTTATGGCATTGCAAGTGTGAAATGACAATGAATGAGTGTTACGCATGAGAAAATTAAATCTAACCAAAATGAGTTGAAAAAGAGACTGAAAATCATCAACAAAGATCGGTTTAAACTAAAAACCAATTTCAAAAATAGTTTCATACAAAATAACTAATTTATATTTATAAACTAATTTTGAACCTTAACCAAACTGAACTTAAATCTTTTAAAAATCTAACCGATTTTTTATTTTTAAAATGAATTTTAAAGCCGAACCAAACCATATATTTGAATGAATTTGGTTTAGGTTTTTTTAACATGCACATCCCTAAGCTTCATTAGTGAAACTTCAATCTTAATTTATAAATCAAAGGCCATGTGAGAAAAAGGATGAGTGTAGCTTAATTTTTGTGTGACTAATTATTCAATTTTGCTTCAATATTCCAATCACAATTAATGATATTTTTTGGGATTTATCTTTAACTTTAATATCACATTAAAAAAAACTTTTGGGATAATTGCATAACCTCAGGTAACGCTACTCACAAATATAATAGCAGTTTTCTAACTGGTATTTCTCTTAGCGTAAATTATGTTTCTTTCATGACTAAACTTACTAATATTTTATGACGCATTGTATCCATCAACAAGAAGCTGGAATAGCTCAGTTGGTTAGAGCGTGTGGCTGTTAACCACAAGGTCGGAGGTTCAACCCCTCCTTCTAGCGATTTTGTGATTTTTTTTCACGTTATTAAATTTTCAATACACTTGGGCCTGGTCTTGGCCCAATCAACTTCATTGTAGAAATTAACTTAATCACTTGGGCCTGATTAGAAATTAATAGAATTAACTAAAAATAAATGCACAAAATTTCCAAAAAAAATAATTTTTTTTTTTATAAAAACTTAACAAAATAACCTTTAAAAAATAATAAATGCATGTAATTGGTAATATATTGGTAAGCTTAAAAACAATAAAGAAGTCTATGGACGGAATATTTTGATTATAATTAAATCATAAATAATGGTAAAATAGTATATAAAATCAAGTGTTAAATGATTATTATTTGTTTTTACACTAAAGTCTAAATATATATATTTTTAATAATAGAACAAATTATTTAGGATAATTTAAATTTAAGTTTTGATAAAAAAATATTAATCAGATTTTATTTACTTTATAATAAAATTTCAGATTACTATAGTCTATTTTATTTAAAATAAGAGAATTAACATAAAAAATAGTATGATAAAACACTTTAATATTAACTTCACATTGCTCAATTACAAAAGATTTAACTCGTAGTGCACGGAAAATTACTGATCTTATTATAAAATTATAATAATGTGTATTAATTAATTAAATAATTAAACAAAAATAAATATAGTATATTATTAATTAAAAATTAAATATAAAAGAGAGAAACTTAATAAGATGTTTAAAAAATAGTGTGTGGATATATAGATAACTTATATCAGAAGTTAGTGAGAGAACTTATAGAATTAATAAAATATATCATTGCACTATAAAATTAACAATAATATCATTATAAAGAAAATACCGTTTAGGATAATTTAAACTGTGTACCTATAAAAAAAAAACTTAATAACAAATATCATAAAAGAAAATAACGAAGAATGAAGAAAATTGTGAGGACAATTCCTACTGAGATGAATTTATTTGAAAGAAAATTGATGGTTATTTTTAAAGAAATTGGTAGTTAGTGGTGAGTCATGTGTTTTAGTAGGCTAATTTTTAATTAATTATTAATAAAAAATGAGACATGATAATGGAGTTAGTAGGATAAAGTTAGTGAAATTTATTATTAATTTAATTTATTATTAATTTAATTTAATATTAATTTAATTTAATATTAATTAATTATTATATTTTTAATAATTCCATGGAAGTTATAAATCTTAATTTAGAAATATTTTAGCAAAATATAATCTAATGACTATTTTAATTAAAACTAAATAATATTATAATTAATTAAAGATTAAATTACAGTTTTTGTTCCTCTATTTTAGTATTTTCACGATTATCGTTTCACTTTTTAAAATACGTGGCATATAATAAAATATCAGTCGTGTGTTATACAATTACAAGGAAGAAAAAACATTTGTTTTAAAAAGTGAAATATAATCGTTTTTTTAGCCAAAATGGGAATGAGGACCAAAAATGTTTAAAAATAAAATAGAGGGACCAAAATCGTGAAAATACTAAAATAGATGGACCAAAAATGTAATTTAGCCTAATTAAGATGATAAAGAGATAATGAAGTTAGTGGGTTAATACTTTTTAAATTAAAATTAAAATAAATTAATATTGATAATTATTAAACTAACTTTAATTTTGGCTCTAATTTTTTTTAAGAGACCTAACAACTTTAATTAATAAGATAATTACTAAACTAATTTTAATTTTGGCTCTAAATTTTTTTAAGAGACTTAATAACTTTAATTAATAAGATACAAAGAAATTGGTGGAGGAAGTTAAAGAGAGAGTGGTATGTATAATGTTATTAAATTAATTAGTTTTTATTAAATAATTTAATTTATTTTTTATTAAATAATTAAAAATAATTAAAATAAAAAGTTAATAGAAGATAATTTTTAAAAATTTATGAAAAATAAATAAATAAATAAAATAAGTTAGTGGGAAGTTAGTTTTAAAAATTTATGAAAAATAAATAAATAAAATAAATTAGTGTGAAGAATAAAATAAGTTAGAGGGAGATAACTAGTTTTTATTAAATTAAAACAACCTCAATTTTAACTCCAAAACTTTTTTGAATGACTTAACAACTTTAATTAATAAGATAAAACAACTTCAATTTTGGCTCCAAATTTTTTTTTAATGACGTAACAACTTTAATTAATAAGATATGGTTCTCAGCAAAAACATCTTTTAACAATAAATAAAGAAAAGATAGAAATTTAATAGAGACTTAAAGAATGCATTGAGATGACTAATATTCAAGGGATGACTCCAGTTGCGCCACTTCTCATCAAATGTTACAGGACTAGGTGAAGAGATAAACTCTTTCACACTCCACTATCCATGAACTCAGACTCTTGTATTTTCTCTTGGAACAACTGAACTCTCTTTCATTTCTCATCACATCTTTATTTATAGACCAAGGATTAGGGTTTGTGTTGCATTGGATCATGGAATTATATTTAAGGAATCACCTAAAGCCCGTATAAAAAATACCGCCAACATACAAAACCAACTGCTTAGCAAACAAGGAATCTGGTACAAGGAAAGTGGGATTACTTTCCAACTAAGTAAATAATTTAATTTCTTAAAATAGGATTTACTACTTTAATGCATAAAACGTTTACCACGGGAAAGTGGAACAATATGATTTAGGGAGTAAGATCCAATTCTAAATACGCGGAAGCGACATTTCTTGTTTAGTTAATTATTTTCAAAGTAAAAAATATTGCTCCGTTAGATCCTATTTAGAAATAAAAAAAAGTTATTGTTAATTAATAAGAATCACATTCTAGCATTATTTCTCTGAATTTATTTATTTTCAATTCAACTGCATTTTAATATTATTACTATTAATTAATTTAAGTTTATTATTTTATCCTGTTTTCAGAACTCAAAACTCTTATTTTTATTTGTCTAAAATAAACACTAATAGGTCTTTGTGGGTTTGACATTCTTTATATTACTCTGAAACTTTTCGTACAATTGCAAAATACCTCATCGACTCGCATGTTAATTATCCTCTTTCAACATCTATCAATGTCCTTCCTATAGCAAAAAAAAAGGATCTCCCCAACAAGATGAGAGTTTCTTCATCAGCATTGAAGTCCATAATGATAAAGTCAGCAAGGAATACAAACTTATCAACTCTTCCCAAAACATCTTCAATCTTTTCTTGAGGAGGAAGAGTAACAGTTGTTAATCTAGGTTGATACTTGCTCCAATGTCAAACAATGCCCTTCCACAAAAGGAATCACCAATGTTACATGATATAGGAAAATTGCCAAGATCCTTCAATCTAGGAGGGAGTTTCCCTTGCATAAGTTGATTGCACTCTTGAGTTAGTGTTATAGTATCAAATTCTCCCACTCTCTTTCTCTTTGTAATAATATCCTTCATAAATTTTGAATAGTTGTACATTTGTTGGATTGCATCAATCAAAGGTAGGTTGATAATAAAATAAGAATTCACTCACAAAAATGGTTTATCCGGTTCGATCAACATCGATCTACTCTAGAGAGAGTATTTATCCTATCCACTACCAATCAACAGTCTTTAGTCTAGAGATTTCAAATGAATTACAAGAAAGTAGTTCCCCAAGCTCATTGAAACATGATCTATTTTCTACTCAAATACACCTTTAAATACAAGAGTCACATAATTTCAAAGTGGGGAAATCTCCATCATGTCATGTATTTTAAGGGGGGAAAACAGCATCAATCATTCTCAAAGAAAAACAGCAGAGGTTGTGGAATTCAAAATGAGTGAGCAGAAACCCATGAATCATAGGTCGTACATCGGTTGTCTATTGTGTTGCTAAATTCTGACAAGAAACCAATACAAAAATAGAATTTACAGTGTCACCACTCATATAAATACTATGATCCAAATTACAGAAATACCTTATGGCTAGCATATAGTGTTATAACTTATTATAACAGATAACCTTATCCTGCAAATACCAGATGGAGAATGTTCCACGTAGGATAGCCTTACTGTGCCCATTAGTTTTCATCAGAGTCTACCAAGACACTCAAATTCCATACAACAACATCCTTAACAACGTTAGCTCACTACAACAACCTTAATTTGAAGTTGAACAAAATATATTCACACATGTCACTCCTGCAATTCAAACTAGCCCCTAATGCATTCACACCTCTCTCTCATCCCTCTCATAGATTCAGACCCAACAGAACAATCAAAATTAGAGCAGTTGGCACTGTCCCTGATCAGAAGAATTCAGAAACCACTCAATCTAACATCGAACCGCCTTCTGTAGGCTTTGCATTTTTCAGTGTAAGTTCATTTTTACAGCGAATACATCTCGGCATATGAAATGTCTCTGGTCTTTTTATCGTCCGAGTTGTTAATAATATATCTAATCAATGTTTTGTTGGTTAGTCGGTGTTGCTACCAGATGGAACACCAGATGTGCATTATCGTTCTGCTACCGGTGGACAGAAGCTTAGGAACATAATGCTGAATTCCAATATTGAACTTTATGGCCCTTATGTAAGTAAATCTCACCAGCTCTTTACAATTTCCATTTTAATCACTAATGATTACATGCTAATTATTTTCTTGCTAACTTTTCCAGGCTAGAGTATTGTTAAATTGTGGAGGAGGTGGAACTTGTGCAACATGTATGGTTGAGGTTAGCTGTAACTAATAACCTTCTTCAATTTTTCTAGCAAAAATTTGCACTATTGATTGTATTTTTCAATTGATACTAGGTTCTTGAAGGGAAGGAGCTTCTGAATCCTCGCACCGAGAAAGAGATTGAAAAATTGAAAAGGGTAAATGAAATGACTGAATGTTCAATCTTGTGACAGGTAAAAGTACATGTTAGATATTTTGTTTGTTTGTTGTCCAGAAACCGAAGAATTGGAGATTAGCATGTCAAACAGTTGTTGGTGAAGCAGATTCGACAGGGGTGGTTAGTAATATTGGTCTTCTGTTCTTATAATTTATGTCTGCTTTATGTTGTTGTATTGACTATTGAGCAATATATTGGTTTTTCATCTGTGAAATGAAGGTTGTGATTCAACAATTACCAGAATGGAAAGGACATGAATGGAAATATGAAAAGGACGATGATGAGTCTGCAGAGCCTTCTTGAGAAAAACTTTATTCTAAATCTTGAAGATATTATCTGACACTTGTAACTAGAAGTTGTAATCATGAAGATAATATATCTCTTTCTCTTTCAGAATTTATATATCTTCAAGAAATACTGAATAGATTAGTTAGTTGATTCGTGAATGATACAAAGGTTCTTTATACAGAAAAGGTTACAGCAGGAATATACAACTAACTTAACTAATTAGTTTATCCTTTTTATAATGCCAAACTTATATATCAAGTACAAACCAGAGGACCTATGTGAATGCGCCGGTTTTATGATTAGTTCAAACTGAAATATAAGTATAACTGTCATGAAAAGATGACTTAAATTTTCGATGATTAAATGAATCCACGCCACAATCAAAGGAAATGTTTAGTAGTCATGCATGATGCTCAACAATAGATATAAATAGGCCGAAAAAATTGTGCGCATTTAATTTGTCATAGTTTAGTACAAAAATGCTTCTTTTTATTTTATTTTTTTATCTTAATGAAACAATGGAGGTCTAGGAAGGTAGACCGAAGCGGTAACGAATTGGACTGGACTCAGCGAGTTTGGATCCTGCAATCAATCACGGGCAATATATACGAGACAGTTTGATTTCAGATAATCTCCCTCGTGGCCTTTGACTCATCCTGCTTAAACTTGTCTGATATCAGCTTGGTGTTAAAGGAAAAGCTGTTGAGCTCAGAAAAGAAAAGAATGAAATGGTGGCAGCACCTTGTGTTCACCTTGCAATGATCGCAGCTGCATGCAACTGCGTTACCAGGTAAGAAATTTTTTGGATGACAACTGAAACAAACCAAGAAGACAAAAACACTCCCTCTTCCTCCTCAAGTGCCATCAGACGCCGAGGTCAATGTCCATAGATTATGTCATGAGTTTTTACTGGATCTAGTGACACACAGCCATTTCCTTTGGATATCAGGATCGTCACTGGATACGGTTGGCACGTGCCAACTTCCATTGGCCGACTCCTGCAAATATATTTCCGAAAAACTTACAAACATACTCATCTTACATACAAACCCCTCAGAATTGGACAAAAATATGAACTCAATTCATTGAGCACACTGAAGTGAATTATATTTCAAAGTAAAGCAAGGGAAACGGGTAACAGCAATATCATTTGCTTGGTTGAAAGAGGAAACATGCTCTTCTAAATCAAATGGAACAAAATAGAACAGTTTGGCTATCATCTAACCTGAATAACTATTGAATATCGAGGAGGTAGAATTAGGGAAACTCCATGACTTGAGGCTGATACTCGAACCTGCAAAACCGAAAAAAGCATCATTAAGTATCTAAATATCATTGATAGAAGGCAACTAGCAAAGTACGAATTCAGCATGAAGAAAGGCTATATATTCATGAAAACTGATTCGAAGCAGGAATTTAGAATACCTGGTGCTTTTCTTTCCACCTTGGGAAAAAACTAGAACCCAATAGTTGGAATAAGTGGTCCCTCATTTCGTCGTTTGTCAAAAGTAAGCAGTTACAACTAACAGCAGCATATAACCAGTACCTGCAATAAACAATTCAACGTTTTAGTACAGCTAAGTTGTTGGAAGGGCTGCACAGTATCAATGTTCAGGGAAAACATTGATATTCCTATACATATAATGAATCTATATTAGGATCTATATAATGAAGAATCTATAGATATACATTGATATCAATCTTCAGATATACATATAATGAAGAATCTGTATTCCTATCAATGTTCGAAATGTAAAATAAGGGAAAACATGACATTAGGAAACTCAATCTAACTTATATCATGGAAGCACTTCATTACCAGTCGTCATTGGAACCATGGGGAGTAGCATAAAGAACACCGCTATTTTTCCAATTTTCTATAAGTCTCTTGTTAGTTGCATTCCGGGCAGGACCACTAGTTACTCGATTTACATGCAAAATTATAAGTGGCAACCTCTTAGTAGGGCTCAGTTGACGCAATTGTCGAACAACATAATTAAGCTACAGCAAAGGGGAAAGAACCATTAATTAACTGCTTCTGTAATGTGGTAATAAAGTCAACAAACTTCACACTCACTTGAGAAAAGCTGAAATCAGCAATGTTGGCAAGTCCTACATTTGCACCATCAACAACCGCATCGAATGGACCATTCTTCTCAAGCCATTTCTGCAAAAGTTAAACTTCTATATCATTTCCTCCTAACTTCAAATTCAGCTTTTAAGGACTTAATCCTAACTTCTAAACAAAATATTGAACAAAAATTTACCTGAAAATGATTAAAGTTTGCCTTAGGTTCCTTTTCGCAAGCCAATTTAGTCAATGAAGTAGCAAAGTTTTCGGTTTCTTTTGTATCAATATCAATGCTCACGAGCTCCTCATTGCACGAAAGACACATTCCATCCTCATCCACGTGAGTATGAACAACTTTCCATTGCCCACTTCCAAGCCACCCCTGACCATGCCATCCCCCACCTCCCCTCACAAACCCTTCTCTTATTTTCTCATCATCCCATTCCCTCCTCCCGATCTTCTCCGCATACTCCGAGTTAAACCAATTCTCAACAACGTTCAAAGTCGACTGAGACACCTGTCTAACCACAGCACGCAAACGATGCAATATCTCATACACCTTATCTCCATTCCTCGTTTCAACGCTAACTTCCAAAAGTGCACAAAGCTCAGGCTCCTCTGCCATAACACCCGACTGAATCATATCAGCATCAACTTCATAAGCTTTCACCGCATCCCCTCTCTTACAAAATCCATAAAGAGCAGGACCATAAGATCTCAACTTAGGCGCAATCTCAACACTCTTCATTTGTTTCAACAACTCAAAAGCCATCTCAGGATCTTCCTTAGCAGCAGCAACCCTAGCAGCATTAGTGAAAGTAGCTTCATTCGGTATAACTTTATCATTCAACATCTGCTGAAAAATCTCAAACCCTCTTTGAAGACCCAAATGAGAACCATCAATAGCATCACCAGATTGAACAGTACAAACATATAACAATTTATTATAATGGTCTTGATTGAGTACAACACCTGAATTACGAGCTTCATCGTAGAGACGAAGAGCTAGAAGAACATCACAGGATTTAGAGCAATGGCTGAGCTTTCTCATTAAAACTCCTTCGGGTGATTCTCTAGCAGCTTTTCGTCTGGCTTTTGTTGAAAGCTTGATAGTTCCTCCTCCATTGAGTGACGGATCATCGTTTTCACGTGAATCGGGTTTTCGAGGTAAAGTGTTCATGGTGGAGGAGGTAGTGAAGGGAAGAACACGGTGGTAGATGGTGGGTTTGCGAGAGTGAGAATGAGAAGTGGAAGAAGAGAGAAATGGGCGATGGGTGAGAATTGAGAAAAGAGGGGTGAGTTTTGCCATGGCAGCGGTTCCACGCAACATCGTAGTTCATTAATTAATCAAATTTTGGTTACATAAACAACATCAGAGTTTCAAGTCCTACGTTGTTGTTGTTGGTGTGTTCAAAACCCTATCTTTATCCCGCGTTTGTTGTCAGTTGTCACTTCCACTTACGTTTCTTGTTAAACCCTGTTTTTTTTTTTTTCTTTTCTTTTGAAGCTATTTATTTTTAATATTTATCTAAAAATTTGTTAAATTATGTATGTCTCTTGCTATAGCACTTCAAATTTAAAACTATCTCCACATCTCACTATCTCTTATTTGTTAAATAAGTGTTTGATTTGTAATTTTTTTCTCTTCAAAATAACTATTCATTTATAATTCAAATGCATCAATTATTATTATTTTCTACTATTATACTCGTATTTATTAACTTTCACGTTATGCAACTACTTTATTATGAGACGAAGGGAGTATCTATCAATTTTAACTCATTGGAGTAGAGTAAATGTGGAGAAAATGAAGGAGTGTAGATTATTATAGGTTGGTGCAATTTCAATTTTTAATTGATGGAGTATACTATATGCTTTCTTTGGTTGAAAGAACAAAGGAAGTTATTGGTTTCTTTTCATATTCATTATGTATTGGAGTATACTATATGCTTTCATTATGAAAGAGCAAATTCATAATTTTAAAAAAAATGTTAGTTTGGGATTGTGACTAGTTAATTTATTGTGATAAGCAAATTCATAATTTAGTAAAATGTTCCTTTGCTGCCTCCTGTAGACCATGACATCCTGAGTCTCCGCCATGATGGCCTCCAAAACACCTTTGACATCGGATCTGTCAGGAAACAGCCCTCTGTTGATGTCATCTCTAGCAAGCTCTATGATACAGCGACACCTAGACAACACGTTCTGGGCATGATCCCTCGTCGTCTGCTCCTCCTCCTCCAAGATCTCCTGATGAGCCGACCTGAGTGGGTTCCCTAGAGCCTCCCGTATCAGGTATGGATGAGAAATCTTGAAGAACCATAGCATGTAACCGTACACGTAATTCCAGTCGTTTAGAACCACGATACTCATGGCCTCCTCATGGACGAGATGACTCTCAAGATCATCACAAATCTCATCCATCTCCCTCCTCTTCACTCTCGGAGGAGCAGATCAATCAGGATGCCGAGAAATCCTCTGAGTATACCCGAATTGACGCATCACTCGCTCGGGCATATAAGCAGCAGTCTTCCGAGTACCACAGGCTAACCAACATGTAAATAGAGAAACCTCATCAAAAGATATCGTCTCGCGGTGGTCGGCGTCGACACTGGAGTGGATGTCCTCATGCACAATCAGATCCAGATAAACCCGATACACAAGTGTCGCTTGGTTGCCTCTGAGCGGCTCATATGCACATGCACGAGGCATCTACTCGGTATAACCCTTAACAAATGACCATCCTTAATTTGCGGGAAGTGTTGTAGGATCCATCCCTGAAATATCAAAATTATATCAATTAGTTTCAAAATTAAAATAATTAAAAAAAGAAGCTAAGAGAAATTTTTATACCGTCAAAAGAGTCATGCTGCCGGTGATCTGCCTCGTCTTCCACCTAGCCGCCTTCGTCAACTTGGTATACAAGTAAACCAAGCAAGCAACCCCCCAGTTCCACCCACTGACTTGTTCTAAATCAGCAAAGAATCTGAGGTACAAGACGTCAGTGTAGGTGGCACTGGTGTCCACAGAGATCTGGGTCCCAACAAGATACAAGAGGTATGCTCTCATGGCATACAATTTGTGAAGGATAACCTGCTTGGGATCACCATCAGCAACAGTAGCACGCGCAACCTCCCGATCAAAAACCCTCTTCCACCAACTATATCTCACGTGGCTGCCACGTGTCTTATCAACCTCCTCAATGGCCTCCTCCAAGGTAACCCCCAGCCTCTCAACCAACAGCTCAATCGTCTCGTCTTTCTCCAACTTCTCATGATCCAGAAACCGCCCTTTGATCGGCAAGTGAAGCAGACAAGCGACGTCATCGAGTGTGATCGTCATTTTTTTGTGTGGTAGATGAAATGAAGATGTCTCCTCGTGCCACCTCTCTACAAAAGCGTTGGTCATCCCCCAGTTGACCACGCTATATCCACAGAGGGTCAAGTCTCTCAACCCTGTAATCAGCAGTAAATCATCAAACCATGGCTCGAGTGGGGGAGTTAGCTTGCTGATCTTCCTCCCATCGTTGATAACCTTCAGTGTATCGCGAAACAAAACAACAGACAACCCCACCCAAAAATCTCAAATGCCTCAAAATACACAGATTGATCGTCAAAAACAATTTACAAATAGTATTATAATGACTCCTAATGATATAAACTATAAAAAAATAACACATTTAAAGTCCTATTTCACTAATCTCAATCGATTTTACATAAATTCAAAAAATGTGCAAATCACTTGATTGATTGAGAGTTGGTTGTTGCTTGACTGATTCCGTTACTTGTTGTATTTAACCAATGCTTGATGATTTGTATTGATTGTTTGAGAAAAAAATTAACTTTGGTGAGAAGGGTTGAAATAAATAGTTTAAGAGAGTTTTGAAAATATTGCTGTTATGGGGAGGAAAAAGGTTTTGGCGCGATTAAGTGTATTCAGATACTAGAAATATACTTCCAGTAGCAAACCGTAAGTAAATTTCCAATTTGCAACCAACCTAAATTGTATAGTATAGGGTGCTAACCGGAAGTTTATTTCCGATTTTCCGAAAGTAAAAATAGAATTTCACATGGTGCACAAGAAACCCAAAAAGTGTGTTAAAATTAAAAAATCCACCAAAAGAAGGCATGCTAGTATATAGAAGATCAATCCAAAAGTTTGTTGCTTGATTTAAAGCAGTGATTCAATTAAAGTGTTCACACAAGCTTTGCGCTTTTCTTGGATTAGAAGTAAACTTTTGGCTAAAGCATAAAAATAATTTAAACAAATCATGCAAAAATATATTTCCGAATTTATTCCAACTATTTTTTCAAATTATTTTCTTTAACAGTGTAGCTCACTTACGCATAAATTTGGTTGGTGAAAATATACTTTTACATTCAAAACAGTATTTTCAAATTTCTATAGTGTGAGTGAGCTTTCTATAAACAAGTCATTTTAAGTTAAAATAGTTTAATTTATTCAACTTTGTGATTGAAGAAAATAGAACCACCAAAAAATGTTGAATTTTATCTACTAGTTCCATGCTATTTGTATAATTTCACTTAGCAATGTAGCAATAGCACTAATTAAATTTGAAAAAGGATTTGATTATGCAGTAAAAAAATCTAACAATCAACAGATTTCCAACTGTCGGTGAAGATCAAACAACTGATTTTGAGTTCATAATTTAAACAACAAGCATTCACACTAGGGTTATAATTCCGTGTTCCAGGTAGGAGAAATGGAGGCAATAATGAACGAGATATCAATCACTCACTCTACCTGTATATTTTCAGGAAAAGGTATTGAAGCACAGCAATGATAATATCCCTTGTCATCAAATGAAAATCTCTTGGAAAGATGAGCTTCACGAATAAGATACTGTCCCCAGTCCTCTGATCCATACTTCTCGAATATGCCTTGTGCATCGAAAGAATCAACATTATTTCTCTTCCACGTTGTCCTGAACACCAGCAGCGTATATCAGCTATTTAAACAGATATAATCTAACATAGAGTTTCAAAAAACAAGGGAGATTGTAGAGCTGCAAAAACTTAGATGTGCTTATAGTCTAAAAGAAAAGATAAATACTGTGGCTGCACCTTTTCCTATGCCTTGAATTCATCAAAGTGGCGTGCATCTGCAACACAAGAAAAAACTCATTGATCACTGAAACTATCAAATTTACAAGCAAGTTGAACTGGCACCACATTTTTATTATGACTTTTTTCCAAGACATGCATATAAGAACAATGAATCTGCTACATTTAATTTACCTTCAGTGTATGTTTAGTGTCATTCTCCAAGACAAGTCCAGCTTCAATATATGCATCAATTATGACTTCTAAATACGCTCAGAAAAAAACAATATTTTGAGCATAATGTATAATCAAAACTAGGTATGGTCACTAATCCATATTTATCTTGATTAATAGAACTGAAAAACAAATTTTTTGTTATACTAAAAGAAAAGCACAAGGAACTGTTCATATATGGATACGACAGGCGCGTAATAGACGACCCTCGCTGCCAATTTCTTCCACCGGAGCATACAGGATATGAGCTTTGGCCACTGAACCTTTCATTAATTCCTGCAAGAATAAACATATGTTAGCCTTACTAAAAATATCAAACAAATTGCATAAGGTCAAATTTGATGGAATAAGAACGCAATTATTTATTCATCATACATCACTATTGTGAATCTTTCAGTGACATCCCAAACTAATATAAGAATTAGGATGAAGTGATGAACATCTCATGATGCAATGTAACATTTTGTCTGCGAGTTAGAAAAGCAAAAACTTTTGAATTGTGAATATATTAGTATACGAAGTGGTAATAACCACTGTAAACTCATACACACAACTCCGAGATCTTGGGTTCAGACCCCGGCTCATGGTGTCCAGCCTAACAATATCGGTTTCTGTCAATTGAATGTTCCAAGACTTTGAGAACGAATATATCATAATTTTTTTAAATGCAACAAAAAGACACTTTGCAGAAATCAACATGTATTTAGTCATTTCATTCCATAAATTTAGTGAAAGGGATACTTGAGTCCTGTTTTGATCAATCGGAGTTCAAAATAGATTCTTACCAGTCCCTTTAATCCTATTGAGACGGGACGATTATCCAATGCTTCCATAACTTTTGAGGAGATACTCTGCACAGATATAAACATAATTATGAAGTAAGAATTTAACTTACAAACTCTGTTATTATGTTGAATTTAGTCAAACTTACTTGCAAGACCTCAGTTGCTGTCTTAACCCTGTCTTTATTCCACAGCTTAAGCATTAGTACTGTAAGGTGAAATGTCTTAGGCTTAATGAATATAGATTTGTCGATCCCCAAGTCTGTAAGAGTGAAAAAGAAGTCAAATTTCATATTAAAAAAGCAGCACAGTAGCACATAGACAGATGAGATGAAAACAGAAGAATAAACATTTATAATCCCTGATGGGTTTTCAACATGAAAAGGTAATCTCGTAGGCTATGCAAATATGACTAGTTAAAGAGTAATATAAGCATGTCTTGAGAATATACAATGCTTTCACAAATGGTTATCTAGGATTCTTAGTTTAGGCCCAGAAAGTAATCAACAGAAGAATGTAACAAAACACAAACTAACACGTGCTAAAGAATACATGACGGAGATCATTTCACAATCTTTTAGAAATTTAAAACATTGAAAAACAGATTGTTCACATACCAGATGAAGTGGAAGCCTTGGACGCTTTAGGTGCATAACTGACTAGTGGTATGCTAGTATGATTAACTTTAACTGATTTACTGTCATCGACAACTTTAAGTTCAACTGCAACATCGGCAATCTCTTTTGACAGTTGATCCCCTTCTTTGTTATCAGTAGTATTGTCATTTCCCAAAATAGTGTTTTGAAAAGTGATTAGTTTAGAAACTAACTCGGGATGGATGGCCAGTGGAAGGGATATGAAGTGAGAATAATCAAGATTTCGACTCTTAACTGTCTGTTATTAAACACAAGAAAATATGTCAACCACCAATAACATAATGCACTTCAAAAGAAACAAATTGGAAAAAGGTTGTAAAAGCTATAAATTTCTTGAGATCGAGAGATTGCATGGACAGACAACTGACCTCGTCAATTATAGCCTGAATCTTCTGTGAAGCTGAAGTCACGCTATCTATTGAGATGCCTTCAATGGCTGCAAGAGAAAGTTACACAAGTTAGATGATATGAAAAATATCATATCATATATCTAGCTCTTATTCTAGAAAAACTTGGTCTTTTGTATAAAATCACATTAAACCATCAAAAGCAATTTTTTTTTTCCTTCTTTTTCATCCTTTATATAAAACTCTAAAACTTCAGCATTAATCATTTAGCTATTGGATTTTGTTAGACAAGATCTTGCTCCTAATTGCCAAACTGTTCAGAAGGGAGAGCTTCGACTTTATATGAAAACTCTGCTTCTCACACTCGGCCAATATAAGAGTCAGCCTAATTTATGTTCTATAATTGTTGGAAGTTCCACTTTCATTGCGGTCCGCCCCTAGCCGCTAAATTGCAGCATTTGGGTTGTCTTCATTGTAGCCTCCAACACTTTAATTGTGTTGGATGTGAAGAGATGAATTTAGTCTCACACTCTCACATTTCCTAGAGATATGGCGTGTATAGTGTTTATGAAATTTGAGCAACCCTCACCTTACAAGCCAATTTTGTAAAGTTGAGTTAGACTCAACCACAATTTTAATATGATATCAAAGCCTATCATAGAAATATGTCAAATCATTTTAATATCTCAATCTATATAAATAGAAAATAACTATATCAAAGCTGACACATGGACATAAACAGTGGATTAGGTGAACCCAAAAACTTACTAATAAACTCCTCTTCTTTTGAAGAAGGAAATATTATCTTAACCTTCGTCTCTTCTTCAATCTTCTTTTGTGTGTATCCCCTGAAACATTATTAAGTATGAGTGACAAGTATATAATCTTATATCATAAGAATTAATAACTATTTTCTTCTCTCTATGATGTTGGCAATGTGAATCGCACGCCTAAACTATTTACTATTCTCGATAGGCATTACTATTTTTCCTTCTCTGCCTATCTATAACGATTAATGTGCATCACTAACTACAATTCACTATCACCTTCACACGTGTCGTACTCATCCACCCTTTCAAATGAAATTTCTCTAATTCCAGTTGACTAAGCAGTATTGTTCTCAAAGTCAAACAAATTAAAAACAAGTACCTAATAAAACGAAATAGAGAAGCACCAACCTGCACAACAAACACAAAATGAAAGAGCCGAAGTTGCTGCTTGCTCAATGCATAATCAGAAAGAGAACCAAATGCGCATAAAGAAAAGGGACGGAATAAAATAGAAGTGAATATATAATCTTGCCTGTACAGAAATTGAATGGTTTTCAGTGGAGAGAGATGAATCTCCTTCTAGCACTTTGTTTTCAACATTACCCTGCAATTGGGTGAAACTAGTACCTGATTCAGAATTCTGATCGGCATCTACCTTCTTGAGATGCTCATTTGAGATAGCGCTAGTCGCAGCCGCTAACGGGCTTTCTGCAAAGTACAACAGAAAAGCATGTGATTGTCATTAACATAAAGCAACTCGAAAATGAGAGAAAAGGAGAAACCTTGAGAAGAAGTGGCAGTAGTTACAACAGGTCTCCAGATAGTTTTCTGCTTATTGGTGTTGTCGTCAATACACACTTTCTTTTTTCCACCACCCATTGAAAAATCACTTCTTAAACCACAATAAGTTCTCTGTCTCTGATTCAACAAAACAAAATCAATACAGAGAAATTAAATTAGTTCTGAAATAAGACGTGTCTGTGTCAATTGTACCGACACTTGTGTTTACGTTCAATTTATTCATTTTTGGAAATTATTATAGGTGTAGCCGTGCCAGTGTCGGGGTCGTCTAGTAATTTAATTTGACAAAGAGAGGTAGAGTGAATTGAAAGGGGTTGAAAATGAAAAATTGGGAACCTGAAAGTGTGAAGTAGGGTTTGATGCGTTGGTAAGTCTGAGAACTCGGTTGACTCTGTAACAAAACAAAAGAATATCAGATTTTAAGATTGAAATTGTGAGGAAATTATAAGATTGAGAAATGAAATTTGAGCGACTAACCTCGGCAGAAACTTGTAACCTATCATTCCCTTACTACACTCCACTACAAAACCACTTTTGTAATCTTCACTTTACTTTTTTATTCATTTTTTTTTTCTTGGATTAGAAGATTCTGTATGTTTTTTTATTCATGCAGTGGCAGCCAAGCAATGATGTTTGAGGAACTTTGTTGTTTTGTTTTGGTTTATTAAAAATGAGCCTTTTGTTTAGTAAACTTTGTATTTTAGTGAAATTGATTTACAGTTAGAAGATTGGATTTGCATGAAGAGTCCAAACCCATGATTAGAAGAGTCTATTTAAGAAGATATTACAGACCTAAAACACTTGGAGAAGTCGTGAAAGAACATTGTGCATGAGATAAGCGTTTATGATTTTTAGTTTGTCTTTGTTTATTGTGACCATCTCTATTAGCTTTTAATATTAGAAGTGGACTATTTAATTTGTCAATCACTCATAATTTTTTTTTAACCAAGAGTGGATTGTAGGTCAAGTTACATTTTGTTCGTTAGTCAAAAGATGTTAAGTATAATTGATTTTGTCATAGGATTTTGTATGGTCTGAATATAGTGATGAATATCCAAAATAATTTTTGAAAAATATATTGGATATGACTCGGTTTTAACATTTTAACTTAAGTGAAGGGTGCGCTCAAATATTCATCTTTGAAATCTGAGAAGCAATTTTGGATTTTCATAGGATGTTTTTCACCACTTAGGGTGGGATTAGTAATTCTATTTCCTTCAATGTCTTTTGCTTTAGCCATCGTGATAATGAAGGATATTAAGGCCATTTGTTCTACATGTTAGCACGTCTATCCATTTTAGTTGCAATAACTTTAACATGATATCAGGAAAATGTATTGCTCAGAACTTTTCATTTATCAAAGTAACACATGCTTAATTTTCATTTATTTTCAAGACTTTCTCCTTATCTTCGTTCTCATTCCTATCAGAAAATCTCAAGAACATTTTCATTTTCATTTTTTCTCTTTCTTGGTTCTATCTCTTTCTTTTTTCATCGTCCCAACTCTTTCTCTTTCCTGTAAAATATTCGCCTTTATAATGGTCATCGTCGATGGCTCTGTTGAAATTAAAACCCCATAAACACCTCTACCAAAAATTCCTCCACAAAGCAAGACTTTACCACATCCAAGACAAACTCTAACATAACTTACAAAATCGACATGCTTGACCCTTTTTTCATGCACCCAAATGATAATCCTGGTTTTACCATCACCATTCCTTCGCTGAACAACCTAAATTATCATCTTTGGACCAGATCGATAAAGGTTGTTCTTCGCTCTAATAATAAATTAGAGTTCATAGAGGAACCCTGATTCGTCCCCCTTCCATCGATCGAGCATCTTTAGCATGCAATACGTGCAATACTACGGTTATGAATTGGGTAACTAATTTTATTGAAACTGATAGATCTCAAAGTCTCTTGTGGATGGATACAACTCAAAAAACTTGACAGGAACTTCATGATTAATATCATCAAGGAGACAATTTTTGAATTTCATATTTGCATGAAGAAATATATTCATTAAAGCAAGGCGAACAAAGTAATACCCAATATTTTACCTCTCTCAAACGTTTGTGACAAGAATTTGACAACTTTGTCCTCTCCTTTATTACACTTGTCTGATTACTTGGACTTGTTAACTCACATCCACCATCAAGTACTATAATGATTGTGATTATGTTATCAAATTCTCAAAGGTCCGAATGAGAAATACGCTCTAGTATGTTCCCAAATTATGCTTATGCAACCATTACCATCGGTAAACAAGGCTTACTCTCTTTTGAAACAATAAGAACGTCAAAACCTTACACCTTTAGTTGAATATAATTTTGTTGAACAATTCAACATAATTGGTTTCAAAGGACACAACTATTGTTAGAACAAGATTTAGATTCTACAATTGATCTTTGGATTTTAATGATAACAACACATATATTTTATATGTAAACAATTTTGTTTCTAATAGGTTTCTTGAATGTGCATATAAGAAATTCTAATTGATTTAGGATTGTTGTCTGAAGAATAAAAAATAAGCCAAACACCTCAAAAAGACGGTTCACAACCGTTTCTTAAGAAACATCAGTAGTTTTGAAGAATATTGAATGTTCGCCAAAAAGAGGATCACATGTGTACTTCAACAAGTTGTTGCTTCACCAGTCACAAGTATTCAAGAAGAAAAAATTTCTAACAAATTGTTGCTTCAAAATCAGAAATCAGGATTGCACAAGAAACAAGATTTCAACGCAAAGATCAGAAGTCAAGATTTGCTCATAAAAAAAGTTGATGTTGTATTTCTGAAGACAAAGTCAAGATTTTGAACACATCAAAAGAAAGCTTCTACCTCCGACTTAGAAGTTAAGGTTTGCTCATCAGAAAAGCTGCTGCTTATAATTCTGAAGACAAAGTCAAAATTTTGAAGACTCGGATAGTTCATGAAATACACGTATTTCTAATCAACATCATAAGTAGGGGTGGGAATAGGCCATAACAACTAACAGGGACCTACACAGGCCAAAGCCAGACCAGCATTTTTTTTTAAGTAGAAAAGACCTAGGCTTTTTTATAAGCCTATTTAGTTAAATAGGCTAGGCTACAAGCCATAGAAAAATTCTTTCAAGCATACTAGGTCGGCCTCTTTTAATAAATGTGAATAAATTTATTATTTTTACATTGTATTTTTTACTTTATATTAAAATACAAAAGTAAAGTTTAGTTATCTTGAAAAACTTGTGAATTTTTTTTTTATAAATAATGTCATAAGTCATTTTTATAATGTCTCTCAAGCAAATCTTCTCACCAAACTTATGCTATTATCTAAGCTTAAATAAGTTAATGTAAACAAATATTGAGTCTCATTGTAATTTTGATTCTTTAGTATATTTAAATATTAATTGAATTTTTTATTTACATATGTTCAAATGATAAAGGATTTTTAAGCAGGCTAATAGGCTAACCAAGACTTCGAAAGGGCCAGACTCATGTCGGAAAAATAAGTCTATGATAGGCCACATTCCAGGCTTAGGATTTGAATTTTTTGATAGGCCAGGCTCAGGCTTGGCAAAGCCTAGCTCGGCCCAGCCTATTCCCACCCCTAATCGGAAGTATTCCATTAGAAGAAAGGATCAAAGAAAGATAGATCTTCTAGACTCATTTCTAATCAATATCAAACCGTCCATCAAAAGACAAAGATCAAAGATGATATCTTCTCAAGTCAAACTACTTCAGCATAAGTAATATTTATCAGAAGACAAGTATCATTAGAAATGTGAGCTACAAGAGATAGTACAATAGTACAATTACACATTCCACTAAAATGGATATATAATGTAATATTTGTCTCCCACGATCGTTTTTTACTGTTGGCAGCTGAAAATGATAAGAGTGATGTGTGTACTACTACAACATTCTACTTCTCAACGCCTATATAAAGGTCCAAGCACCTCATTTACAAATTGACGAATCAGTGAACAACAAACTTATACAAGAAAAATAACATTAACGCTTCCAAAATCAATCCACTTATAAGATAAAAAACACAAAGAGTTGTTGCTCGTTATTTGTGTAATACTATTTGATTGAACACAAGAGTCGTTGCTCATATTTGTGTTGATACTATTGTTAGAATAACCTAGTAAAGAAGACAAAGGCACAAGAATTGTTGCTCATTAATTATGTTATAATTTATTCTTCAATTATGTGTTAGAAACACAAGAGTTTTTGCTCATATTTGTGTAATCATTGTAAATTGTTTAAACACAACAGTTGTTGCTCATTATTGTGTTAAGAAATCCGAAGTTAAACATTTGTGTGATTCGCTTATTATAAACAACTTTGTAAATACAAAATTTGCTTATTATAAACAACTTTGTAAATACAACCTTTCAACGGGAAGTTGATTGAAGTCCTTGTCTAAGACAAAGAGAAATCTCCTTTGAGGGACCAGATAGGTCTTAAGCCTTGTGAGTCAGTGATAGTTATATCTCTCAAAGGATCGGGTAGGTCAGAATTCGTAAGGAATCACTAACAGGGTATGATTGTGTTGTGCTAGTCACCGGCATGTAGCCTGTGCATTTATAATCTGTTGAGATTAATGAATTAAGTCCATGTCAAAGGTAAAATCATCATGGCGGGTGGACAAGAGTAGCGTTGTCTAAGGTGAACTTGTATAAACATACATTGTCATTATTTATCTAATAACACATTGATTTCTAATATGATCGTCTGTGGAAAACACTTCTAATTGGTTGTGGAAAGTACTTCTAATTGTTTTGAAAAGATCTTCTAATCGTTTTGTAAAAACATTTCTAATCGTTTGAAAAAAAACATTTCTAAACGCTTTGTCAAAACATTTGTAAACGGAAAAAAAATTTAAAATTCAATTCAAATTCCCCTTTCTTGTGTTTTCTCCACCTTCAACAATAACAACTAGTCAAAAAGCTGAACTCAAGAATGTGGGAAAAGGTTCAAGATTTTCTCCTTTTGTAGCAAAACAAGTCACCCCGATACGTCTCTAATGAAGAAAATGGTATGTATCCTCCTCAATAATCAAGTGCTGATGAAATAATCCATTAGACTGCTTAGGATGGAGAAGTATTTAGGTTAAGCCAGTGATTTGGAGATAGCGTTTTTCGAGTGGACTGTGGCGATTGGTGCGAGAATTAACAAGTCTGCTCCGACCACGAAGAATCATCAGGTGTCGTTTTTCCTGCAGTTTCTGTTAAGATTTTGGTTGGTTTTCTGTCTGATATAGATGGCAGCTTTGTCTTTGTTCATGCCAGCTGCGAGAAGAAACGGCTCGCAAAATCATGGATAGTCTTGTTTTATCTGTTTATTGTTTCATGTGTTAGGGGTTCTGGTTTTTTGATATATGTTGGAATAGTCTTAGCTTTGTTCCCTGGGGATTTATCTCTTGCTGTGGTGTATTTGGCTAGGAGGGGTGTTATACAGCGCAACCATACCCTTGTGAAGATTGATGCAGGTGCACAAAGGCCTATGCATCCTTACTTTCCCCAACCCTAACCACCATCCCATCATCAATAATTTTGTTTTTCATTCTAGTTCTAATCCTGTTGTTTTTTAGTAATTCATGGCACAACAGACTTAACCACCCTTCACATGACAAACTTGTTCAAATAAATAAAAATTTTCCTATGCAACATTTATCTCGTACTTATATTCCTTGTGAAGTATGTCTGTATGCTAAACATGTGTGACTTCCTTTTCATGATAGTAAACTTTGTTCAACTTAATGTTTTAATTTAGCCCACATGGACATCTGGGGTCCCTTGTCTACCCCTTACATGCTTGGCTTCCTTCTTTTTTTACTGTTGATGACGACCATAATAGATATCACCAGAATTTTTTGATGAAATTTAAATCTGAGGTCTCTTCTATTGTTAAATCTTACACTAGTTATGTTAAGACTTAATAACAAATCAATATCTAGAGCATTCGGTCTGATAATGGCCCTGAGCTCACACTCAAAGATTTTTACATGTCTCTGGAAATCCTACGCCGAACTTCCTACACTGACACTTTCCAACAAAATGGTTTGATGGAAAGAAAACATCAACACCTCTTAGGTGGCACTCGTGCTCTTCTTTTCCAAGTCAATCTCATCATGTCATTTCCCATGCTGTCCACTTTTTTTGTGTAATCAAAATATTATATAAGGGAGAACTAAGGGTTCTCCGACTTGTTTACATAGAAAAAGGAAAATCGAACTTACGAACCAATTAAATTACGAAAGGAATAACAAAGGGTCTTTGCTAAACTTGCATAAATTACAATTGAAATTCGTAATTTCTTCACAAAAAGACCATCTTCAAACCAAAGATTTAATATACCAAATCGTATCGTTAATATTCCACCCGTCATTATGGAAACATAACTCATTCCTTTTCAAACAAAGACTCCACGTAGTGGCTAACCAAATCACACCCAACTTTCCCTCTTTTACCTTTTTAGCACGACAAAATAAGTATCAATCCATAAAATTCGACAAGCACTCATCCACCTCATCCTCCAGTTTGCCTATCCAAGATGCAATCTCCTTCCACACTTTCAAAATCACCGTACAATTGAAAAATGAGTGATCTCTAGTTTCTGTTTCTTATCCACAAAAAACACATTTTAAATTATCAATGTGAAAATTAATACCTATATACACCAAAAGATCCTTAGTAGAAAGTCTATTCACAAAAAGTCTCTGTTCTGGACTGGCCCTCGCTCTAGGCCCAACAGATTCCAGACCCAGTTGCCCTTGGAGAGCAGCTGGGAATGTCCACGCAGGGGCCACGTGGCCAATGCTCCTTGACTGCCACGTGCCCCCCGATATTCTCGGACCCTGTTTACTAGGTCCCCTTAACCGTCACGTCTCCCAGGAACTTCGCAACAAACCCAGATTTCCCGGGCGACAATCTAGGGAGGAGGTCACGTGCTGGCCTCCCTGCACACGCAAGCCCTAGCAATCCTCTAGTGGGCTTGGACTTCTGCCCACTAATCGGATCTTGGCCCAGCGCTGGGGGCTATAAATACCCTCTCACTTGAGAGGGTCAGGTATCTCATTCTTTACTCTTCTCTTACTTGCTTGCTCTCTCTATGCCTCTACTTACTTTGGCATCGGAGTATCTTGCAGGTACCCCCCCTCTTTCACTTTGGACCACCGTTGCAGATTGGGCCAAGACACCTCCTGGTCAGGTACGATCAGTGGCGCCGTCTGTGGGAATCTTGCTTCCCCGTCTCCTTCATTCAGTTGACCAAAGCAAACCAAAACTCTGTTTGTCATGGCCAACCCTGCAACCAACGTGCAAAGTCCCCCTCGCGACGATCTGGCCGAGCATAACGACACCGTAATTTCGAGCGGAGATCCTCGAGATGGACAACCTGCCTCCTCCTCGACTGGATCTTATCGAGGAGACGAGCACAGGGCTGAATCCAACCGTCGTCGGGTAACTGAACCCGCAGTCTTCCAAGAAGTGCAGCCACCTCCCGACGTCGACCCCATGGTCACAGCCCTCTTCGCGGCCATCAACAACACCAACCTCCTGCTCTTCACCCAGGGGGAACGCCTCCATGTCCTCGAAGCTTCCCGCCGATCACCACGAAGACGTCGACGACCAGATTCATGGTCACCATCACCTCGACGACATCGCTCTCGAACTCCCCCGCAGAGGAACAAGAGAGATGACTCTCGCAGCCCGACACGCCGCTCCCGAGGAAGGGGACCCGTGACCGAGCGACGAGACCAGGAACAACCCGAGGAACAACCTCAATCACCTTCTCGACGTGAGCGAGGAGCCAACGAATCGAGAAGGACCAAGAGCAGGCATACCCGCACCCGGACTCAACGCCGCTCTCACTCTCCCCATCGGAGCGATGAGGACGACCCCCGCGGTCCCCTATCTGCAAGCATCATGAATGCCCCAATTCCTCGGGGAATGGAGAAACCGCCTCAGCTCGCCAGTTATGATGGGGTCGACGACCCCATCGACCACATCGACGGTTTCGAAGCTATGCTCCAATACCTCAACGTTGGAGGGCCGATCAAATGTAGGCTGTTCCCCACCACCCTCAGGAAAACAGCAATGGATTGGTATAAGAGCTTACCCCCGGGATCCATACACTCCTGGAGGGAGCTCAAAGCCCAGTTCACGAGCACATTCACAGCCTCCCGCAGGCATCCGAAGACCGAGGCCTCCCTCGAGGCCATCATTCAGAAAAGCGACGAAACTCTCCGGGAGTACATCGACCGCTTTAACATGGAAGCCATACAAGTTCCCTGTGACGATCAAATGAAGCGGTACTTGCTGGAAAGAGGGCTCCTCCCCGGCACAGATTTTAGGAAAGCCGTTGGCATCGAACCCCCGGCCACCTTCGATGCCCTCCTCGACAAAGCTCGCGCCTATATCACCTACGAGGAAAAGGAGGCCGCCAATCGCGCCAGAGACTCGAGGAGTCGAGGCTCAGGGAATTCCACCAGACACCAGGATAACCGACGACCAGAGGCAGGTTCGTCTCGTCGGCCTGATGAGAAACGACGCGAGGATAAGTCCCGAGAATCCCGCGAGCAGCGAGGCCCAGCCGGACGTTTCACCGACTACACTCCACTAACCGCTTCCCGCGAGCGAATCCTAGCAGAGTGCTCAGCTACCGAGTTCAGGGACGGAGGGGTCAGACGCCCGAAACCCACTCCTGCGAAGCCAGGCGCCGACAGAACAAAATATTGCCAGTATCACCGAAGTCACGGCCACTTGACTGAAGATTGCGTCCACCTCAAGGACGCGATCGAGACACTAATCAAAGGCGGAAGACTCGGACAATACAAGAAGCCTGAAGGCTCAAGGAGTACCCGAGAAACCAAAGACGCCGAGGACGAGGGCCGGCCACAAGGGGACTCCGGCCCCTACCAGATAGCATACTCGGTGACTAGGCCCGAAGATTTTCAGAGCCCTATATTCACCCACAGCACGTGGGAAGAATTCCCCTCGGCCATGGTTATCTCCGGCGGTGGCGACGCCCAACTATCCATTAACTCGGCCAAGAGAAAGTTCGACGAGCTGATCGACAAGGCCCCAGTCAACGAGGTCTCGCTCGAACAGTTCCGCGGCAAGTCTGAACCGATCACTTTCTACTTGGAGGAACTTCCCGGAAGAGCACCAAACGCCCATATTCCCCTCCTTATCAAAGCAAGAATGGCCAACTTCGAAGTCCACAGAATTCTGGTCGACGAAGGCAGCTCGGTCGACGTCATGTACACTCACCTGTTTCGAACACTCCAGCTCGACGAGTCTCACCTATCACCATACGTGGGGTCCGACCTTCAGGGGTTTAACGGCTCCACATCCCGACCTTGGGGGTACATCGAGCTCCTCGTCACCTTCGGCGAGGACGTTGCTTCGCGACAGGTCAAAGTTCGCTTCCTGGTGATCGACTGCCACTCTCTATACAACGCCATTCTGGGCAGAACAACGCTGGCAGAACTCACAGCAGTTCCTTCGACCGTCCATCTAAAGCTCAAGTTCTACACCAAATGGGGACGCGTCGCTACCATCTGCGGCGACATCAAAGCTGCGAGGAGGTGCCACAACGCTGCGGCCAGAGGATAGACCTTGGTCGACCCAAAAGCGGCCACCACCAGCAAGAAGGAAGGGCCGGACAACGCCCAGGTCGAGCTCCCCAAAACCGCAGAAGCTCGGAGCCGCAACGTCAGCTCAGTGGACCTCGACACCAGATTCTCAAAGGACGAAGTCGACGGGCAAGCAGAGGACGCGGATCCACTCCGCCCAATTCCTGACGGCGAGTTCGAGCTCGTCCCCCTCGGAGAAGACCCCAGCAAATGCGTCAAAATCGGCGCGGACCTTCCCGACCTGGCGAAGAAGCAACTCAAAGCTTGCCTTCGGGAGAATGCAGATCTCTTCGCATGGAGCGCAGCGGAAATGCCCGGACTCGACCCTGAGGTCGCCTGCCATCAGCTCGCCATAGATCCGACCGCTAGGGCCATAGTACAACGTAGGCGTAAGCAGTCCCCCGAGAAGGCGGGGGCTGCCGAAAAAGCTGTAAAAGACCTCCTAGAGGCGAATTTTATTTCCGAAGCCAAGTATTCAACTTGGTTGTCAAACGTTGTACTCGTTAAAAAATCTAATGGAAAATGGCGTATGTGCGTTGACTACACTGATCTTAATCGGGCATGTCCCAAAGATGCTTTTCCCTTACCTAACATTGATAGACTGGTCGACAACTCGGCCGACTATAAATTGCTTTCTTTTTTGGATGCTTACTCAGGTTACAACCAGATCCCCATGGACATGGCCGACAGGACTTGCACGGCCTTCATGACGGAGTCGGGGAATTATTACTACAACGTAATGCCCTTCGGACTGAAGAACGCCGGAGCAACCTACCAACGAATGATGAACAAGGTTTTCCAAAACGAGATCGGTGACATGCTCGAGGTGTACATGGACGACATGATCGTGAAGTCCCAAGTCGAGGACGACCACGCATCACGCTTGAAGAAAGTCTTCGACCAGGCCCGGAAACACAAAATGTGTTTCAACCCGGAGAAGTGCACGTTCGGAGTCAAGGCCGACAAATTCCTCGGTTTCTATCTTACAGAACGACGGATTGAAGCCAACCCCGACAAATGCCGGGCATTCTCCGAACTGCCCACACCCAGGTCCAAGAAGTCCATTCAGGTCTTGAACGGCATGCCAACCTCGTTATCCCGGTTCGTAGCAAGGTCGGCGCAATATGCACTCCCATTTTTCAAACTATTGAGGAAAGGGTCGACCTTCGAGTGGAACGAAGAATGCGAGCAAGCCCTCCTGCACCTCAAACGGGCACTTTCTCAACCACCAGTTCTCTCACGACCACAGGTCGGGGAAACGCTATACTTGTACTTAGCCGTGTCCAACGAAGCAGTAAGCGCAGTACTCATACGTGAAACCGAAGACGGGCAAAAACCCGTCTACTTCAAGAGCAAGGCCCTTCAAGGACCAGAGACCAGATATTAGCAAATCGAAAAAGTCGCGCTCGCCCTCGTAATCGCCACGAGGAGATTGCGATACTATTTCCTCGCCCACGTCATCATCGTGCGCACAGAGCAGCCCATAAAGCAGCTCATCGCCCGTCCGGATATGGCCGGACGAATGTTGAGGTGGTCCCTCGAACTTTCTGAGTTCGACATCCAGTATGAGGGACGGAAAGCCTTGAAAGCACAAGCGCTCGCTGACTTCCTCGCCGAGATGACCGCTCACGAACAGGCACCCCAGGCGAGTAACAGATGGACCCTGCACGTCGATGGAGCCTCGAGTTCGATAGGAAGCGGCGCCGGCGTCCTCCTTGAAAACGAAGAGGGCATCGTGATCGAGCATTCTTTAACTCTGGTCTTCCCAACATCCAACAATCAGGCAGAATATGAAGCACTGCTCGCAGGGCTACGACTGACAGAGGACATAGGCGCTCAGGACATCCAAATATTCACCAATTCCCAACTCATCGCATCGCAAGTCCTCGGAGACTACCAGGCTAAAAACGACAGCCTCATCGAATACCTTCACCTTGTCAAGGAAAAACTAAAGGGTTTCGACCGAGTAGAGATAAAGCATGTCCCCCGGAAACAGAACACCCGGGCAGATGTCATGTCCAAGCTCGCGAGCACAAAGAAGAAATGAGGGAACTGATCCGTAATACAAGAAACACTCGCTCAACCGAGCATAGAAAGATCCCCGACGACACTCGACGTAAGCGCGATCGGCGACGCAGACTGCTGGATGATCCCCGTGTTCAACTATCTCACTCGCGGGGAATTGCCCACGGACAAGCTGGAGGCCGCCGCCACCAAACGCCGTGCATGCTCTTACGTCGTCCTCGAGCAGCGTTTGTATCGGCGAGGCTTCTCCATCCCCTTACTCAAGTGCGTCGAGGAATCCAGGGTGGCCGGCATCCTTCATGAAATTCACGAAGGAATCAATGCCCAACACTTGAGAGGGCAGTCTCTTGCCCGCAAAGCATTGTGTGCCGGCTACTATTGGCCCACCATGCAAAGAGACGCCAAAGAGCACGTCAAAAAATGCGACAAGTGCCAACGCCACGCCGACATGCACATCGCACCACCCCACGAGCTCACGACGCTCACTTCCCCGTGGCCCTTCAGCTGGTGGGGGATGGATATACTCGGCCCCTTCACACAGGGCTCTTACCAAAACAAGTACCTCATAGTGGCCGTAGACTACTTCACAAAATGGATAGAGGCCGAGGCACTTGCCAAAATCACCTCCTTCAACATCCTTCGTTTTTACAAACGAAACGTCCTTGCCCACTTCGGTATCCCACAGGCCCTCGTCACGGACAACGGAACACAGTTCACCGATCAAAACTTCCGCAACTTCGTGGCACGGTTGGGCACTAAGCACCACTTTACATCTGTCGAGCATCCCCAGACCAACGGCCAAGCAGAAGCCGCGAACAGGGTCTTGTTACGAGGACTCAGGAGGAGACTCAGGGAAGCCAAGAACAGGTGGGTAGAAGAACTGCACAGCGTGCTATGGGCTTACCGAACAACTCCCCATTCTACCACGGGAGAATCCCCGTTTCGGTTAACATACGGCACAGAGGCGGTCATACCCGTCGAAATCAGAGAGTCGTCAAGACGCACCGAATTCCCCCTGGAGGAGGAAACAAATGACGAGGCTCTACGCGAGGAGGAACTAGACTTAGTCGACGAGATACGCGAAGGCGCGGCATTACGAGAAGCACGTTTGAAACAACAGATCACGCTGCGCCACGACCAAAAGGTCATTAAGCGCGAGTTCGAAGTCGGGAGCCTGGTCCTCCGCAGGAATCCAAAGGAATCTCGGGAGGGAAAGCTGGCCGCCAACTGGGAAGGCCCATATCGTGTCCGGGCAAAGACGGGCACGAGAGCTTATTACCTCGAAAATCTAAACGGAGTACAACTCCCTCGACCTTGGAATGCTACAAAGCTCAAACAGTACTATAGCTGAGCTAGAACGGCCACGTGCTCAACGCCTAGTGGCTCTCGGACTCCTCCACGGAGAATTAGCTCAGCCTTGGGTCGCAGAATGGTGCTCGTATGCGCCCCAAGCCACTCACAAGCGGGGACTTATTCGAAGAAAAGACCCCGTTCGATGCGGACTCCTCGACCGAGATCCGCGGGTTTTCTCTATGCACCTCAGGCAGGATGTCCGGCTCGCGACGGATAGTCCACGCTCCGAGTATGTGGTCCTGTACCAGCGATCACACCCTCGCCCGGAGGCCTCAAGACTCCAAGCCTAGCATACGAGCTAGGAATAACAAGGTCGAGCATATTATACAAAAACGAACATAACCATAAACAAGGTATCAACATTTTGCAACTAAAGCATTTGTAAATAAATGGCCGACAACGGCCAAACAAAATAATCACGGGCACTGGACCCAAATTACAATTATCCAAAAAACGGGCACGAGCCCAGTGTACGAACATTAAAACAAGGGGCACGCAGGCCAGAAATAACGGGCTCGCAGGCCCAATCAGTTCCAAACAAGTAAAATCATTCATCGGGAGCCACGACCTCCCCATCGACCACGCGGTGAAAAGGTCCGATCCCGGAAGTCACCAGCTCCACCCCGGGGTTCACCACCTGCACCTGTTGGACAGCCCGCTCAAAGCCGAAGGTCAGCGCCTCCACGGTGTCCTCTTCGAGGATCCTCACCCGGGCAATCAAATCCGCCCGAGAGAGAAACGCCTGTTCTTCGACAGACTCATCCTCAGCATGAGTCGTTCGCTCCCTCAATAACTTGACCTCGGCCGCCAGCTGGTCCTTCTCTGCGACCAATGGCTCGTACTTCTCCTTCATCTCCCTCAACTCGGCCTCCAGATTCTCGTACCTGGTATCCAGACCCCGGAGCTTTTGCAATTCGTTCCATTGCGCCATGTTGTCCAGCTCAGGCGCGCCCGCTCAGGCTGGAGGCAGCGCGGGCATTCTCCATCTCGTCGCTGAGGGTCAACGAGGTCTCGAGAAGCCGGATGACCGCGGACACGTCAGCATTCAGGCCCTATCCCCTCACCTTCGGGTCGAGCCCCAAGATCATCTTCCTCTCCGCCGCCTGGACCACCGGGGGTTTCCCCTCAAAAAGTTGCCTCTGAGCGAAGCAAGGGGAAACACGAAGGCATCCCCGATTGATATCGAGGTCCCCGGCTCTCCCTGCTCGGTTCCCTCAGCTCTCCGCCTCTTGAGCGGTTGGTCGGGGGATGAAGCTGGAGAAGGGGTGTTGACAGCGGGCTGAGAATTCTCACGTGCCTGTCGTTGAAGGTCGACAACTCGATCCTTGGCAGTCACCCGAGGACCCTTGGGTCGCAGCTTGAGCATACGTTCCTCCATGGCCGCCATTTTATCTGCAAAACAAACGAAGAATAAAACGTTAGCACACGTCAATACGCGGGCAATTCCCTGTATGCATTTCCAAATAAGTACCTAAGAGCCCCAGCGCGTCTTCGTCGGACTCGCAGTCGAGGAGGGCCTTGGTATGGATATATCGCCGGGCTATCTCGATTTCCCCGCTGGAGTCGAGGAGCACGTTGCCCTCCCGGTCGACACATATGGCCGGCCTAAAGCTCTTCACAAAATTTTCCAACCTCTCGTACGAGAGTTGGTCGTCTCTGTCCATCTTCTCGGGCTTCACGGAATAGAAATCCGGCCCCCGCTCGTAATGCTTCTTATCCCGTTCAAGGGGAAACTTCGCCCATATCCTCTCCACCTCCTTTCCATCCTCGTTGGTCGCTGCAGTCCGCTCGAACAGAGTATTCTCAGCCTCTCTTGTGATGGGCTTTATCACATAGAATCGCTTCTTAAAATCCCGAACAGAGTCCAGGTACGGCTTAAAGAGCTTGCCCGACTGCATGAACGAGACCCAGGCGCATTTATCCCCCGACCATCTGTCGCTGCAGATGAAAGATGCGGAAGAAGAGGGGAAGAGTGGCCCCTATATCCAGGTAGCGGCACACGATCTCGAATGCCCGCATGAAGGCCAGGGCATTCAGATTGAGTTGTGAGGGGGCAAGATTCAGCCATGTGAAGACCCCGGTCTGGAAAGCAGTGAAGGGCAGGCGGAAGCCCGCCTCCCGGAAGGCGAACTCGTACATAGGGAATCTCGTCGAGGAGTACGACGAACAGATCCTCCTTCCGAGGCCAGGGATTTGCACGACCCAGGAAGGTTCGAGTCCCTCATCCAAATCTTCTATTTCATTGAACGCGTTGGTGGAGTCAGTGGAGAAGTCCGAGCGAAAGTCCCTTGGCTCGGGCGCGACCCAGGAGAGGTCCGGCGCCAGCCTTACTCGACGAGGTCCACTTGTCCCCCTCGTCGCCGCCGCATATCTGATCCCCGACACCTGAAAAGCAGCGAAAGAAAAGTGAATTCGAGGACATCAAATCCACCCCTCCACCACGACTCAAGTGACACGGCGAGGGGCCCGGACGTACGAGCAGCGACGAGCAGATATAACTCTCCCTCCCTCGGGAAACTCACTCAAACTTATCAACCAGTCATTAAGAAGCCCCAGTAATGCGCAACGATCTCCCCGCGAGATTCACGTTTTGGTCGTGGTATTCAAGTGTCTGCCCGTGCCACTCCAATTTCTACTCGTCCCATCCTAAGTTTTGCCCGTAATATTCAACTTTCTCCCCGCCAGATGCAAGAATCTCCCCGCGGTATTCAACTCTCTCCCCGCGATATTCACTCTCCTCCCCGCGAGATTCATACAAAATAAACCCTAAATTCATCCTAAATTCATCCTAAAACATGAATTGAAAGGAGATTATCAAAGAATTAAGGATGTTACATGCTTCTGGAGTCGAAGACATGTAGAGAGTTTAAGATAGAAAGCTGCGGAAGATTCTGCGTTCAAGAGCTTTTTGGCTGGAAAATCAGGGAGAATAAACAAATGAAACCCTAAAAAGTCCTTTTTATAGCCAAACTTCATGGGCATACGAAAGGTCACGCCTTTTAGGCGCCAAAAGTCTCATTTCAAGATGACAAGTGGCGTCAAGCTGGCACGACGCTTGACCCAGGAGCTGGTCCCCGGAGTCCGGGCAACATGGCAAAGCTAGTCTCACTCCCCGGCATTTCCACGCGGATCACCCCGAGTATAACAATCCGAAATATGCTCGCCAGGGGTTACAGCGCTTGCGGGCTTTTGCTCGTTGCCTACCCGGACGGATGCTCGTTGCCTGCCCAGTTCAAAGTCATTACTCTTAAAGAGCAAAGACTTGGGGGGCTCCTGTTCTGGACTGGCCCTCGCTCTAGGCCCAACAGATTCCAGGCCCAGTTGCCCTTGGAGAGCAGTTGGGAATGTCCACGCAGGGGCCACGTGGCCAATGCTCCTTGACTGCCACGTGCCCCCCGATATTCTCGGACCCTGTTTACTAGGTCCCCTTAACCGTCACGTCTCCCAGGAACTTCGCAACAAACCCAGATTTCCCGGGCGACAATCTAGGGAGGAGGTCACGTGCTGGCCTCCCTGCACACGCAAGCCCTAGCAATCCTCTAGTGGGCTTGGACTTCTGCCCACTAATCGGATCTTGGCCCAGCGCTGGGGGCTATAAATACCCTCTCACTTGAGAGGGTCAGGTATCTCATTCTTTACTCTTCTCTTACTTGCTTGCTCTCTCTCTGCCTCTACTTACTTTGGCATCAGAGTATCTTGCAGGTACCCCCCCTCTTTCACTTTGGACCACCGTTGCAGATTGGGCCAAGACACCTCCTGGTCAGGTACGATCAGTCTCCAACCAAAGACTTTAATTTTGTAAGGTACCTCCAACTTCCAAATAAGACCCAAAGCAATGTCATTCATATTAGAGGGACCGAAAGGAATATGCAAACTTTCAAAAAAATTGTAAGATGAAGCTATCGAAAAATCCACTTCCGAGTAATGAATCCAATCGACCAAATCTCGCCCTTCCATCATAACTCTGAATGCCTCCAAACACTCCTTTAAGTTCCTTAAACCAATATCGCCTCAAATCCACTGACCATCTTTCCATCCTCCCATGTCCGCCACCAAAACTGTCTTCAAACAAGAAACCTCAAATAAAGTCGGGAAAACCTCCTTCAAAGATTTATCCTCTAACCACATTATTAACAGACTGCCTACTAAATTACTCAAGAATATCTCCCCTTATTTTACTCTTTTTAATACTCACCCTGTTATGCTAGTAATCTTTTATCCCCACATTTAAATTAAATAGATTAAGAGAAGAATTTTAAATGCCATTTAAATTTTTTTAAATTTAAATTAGACAAAATATTAACTTGATTTTAATAACATCATTGATTCTTCATATTTTTTATTAAATTTTTTTTTTCACCAGAATTATTCCTACTAATTAAGGAAGGAAGAATTTCGTTTAATATAATTATAACTTTAATTCAACGTAATATTCATAGCATACTAATCTATTAAAATTGAAAAATTGAAGTTAAAGTAGTCTTAATTTATTGATTTGGTTAGTCTATTCAGACATAAAAGCAAATAAAAGAAAAAAAATCACGCCCAGTGGGACTCGAACCCACAATCGCTTGATTAGAAGTCAAGCGCCTTATCCATTAGGCCATGGGCGCTTCTGATATTAGCAATTGAACATAGTATTAAATCTATGATTGTATCTACATGAAACTTTATCAAAAAGAGGTAAGTAGGTCATGTCTCCTACACCATAACTTTAAGTAGAGTTAGCTTCATCATATCATCCTTGTGAGGATTGAACATGAACCATGCAACAATGTGTATATAAATAAACAAACTCACTGTTCTTACCTTATTCACATAAACTTTTGACATGGAAAACAAAAGTGGAGACAAAGTATGTGTCACAGGGGCTTCAGGATTTTTGGCTTCTTGGCTTATTAAGAGACTTCTTTTATCTGGATATCATGTCACTGGAACTGTTAGAGATTTAGGTAAGAAGAAGAAATTTGAACATCTATTGAAGTTGGAAGGAGCAACAGAAAGACTCAAACTAGTCCAAGCTGATTTAATGGAAGAAAACAGTTTTGACAATGCTATTATGGGATGCAAAGGTGTCTTCCATATTGCTTCTCCAGTACTCAATCATATTTCAGATGATCCCAAGGTATGACATTTATGGTTCTATACTTCTATGTACATGTAAATTGTGGTAATTATATTACTCCCTCTAGTCCCATTTATAAGAAAAAATCTACCTTTTAAATTGATTGAATAAATAATGTATCTGAACAATATATTGTCTAAATAAATTATTTATTCAATATATTTGAAAAGTGGAATTTTTCTTATAAATAAGACCGAAGATTGTATAATTTGATGAATATCTAATATGGTTACAATTTTTGTCAAAAAAATAAAATAATAACAGTCAGAAATCTTGGAGCCGGCTGTCCAAGGTACGCTAAATGTGTTGCGTTCTTGTCGGAAGAATCCAGCCCTTGTTCGCGTGGTTTTGGCTTCATCGTCTTCTGCTGTTAGAGTAAGAGATGATTTTGATCCAAACATACCACTTGACGAGTCTTTTTGGAGTTCTTTGAAATTATGCGAAAAACTCAAGGTAGATAGTCAGTGATGTATCTCATTTATATATAGACGAAATGTAGTATAAAGTTATTATTAAACTTATCGTGACATACATGTATTGAATTAAGGCATGGTACCCGATGTCGAAGATAATGGCAGAAAAAGCAGCTTGGGAATATTGCAAAGAGAATGAAATAGACTTGGTCACTATTTTACCATCATTCATCATTGGACCTAGTTTGCCACCAGATTTGTGTTCAACTGCTTCTGATGTTCTAGGCTTGTTCAAAGGTACATACATACACACAAACCTCTTAATGTGATTAGTATTTTTTTTTTTAATTATGATTAGTATTTTTTTTTTTAAATTATGATTAGTATTGCTAATTAATTAATAGGGGAAACGGAGAAATTTCAATGGCATGGAAGAATGGGATATGTTCATATTGATGATGTTGCACTTTGTCTCATCCTTCTTTATGAGAACAAAGCCTCTCATGGTAGATATCTTTGTAGTTCTAAAATAATGGAAAATGATGATTTGGTTTCCATGCTTGCAATTCGCTATCCCGGTTTCCCGATTCCTAAAAGGTTGGTTAGCGTTTTTCATATTCGCGGTGTAGTTTGAATCGGTTTTAATATATTACTATTAAGAAAATAATGTGAGTATCTTAGTATCATATTTTTTATTTTCAGGTTCAAGAAACTAGATAGGCCACATTATGAACTGAACACATCAAAGATTGAGAGTCTTGGATTCAAGTTTAAATCTGTTGAAGAAATGTTTGATGATTGCATTGCATCGTTTGTGGAGGAGGGTCATCTTACTCTTCCTCACATCACAAGTCGTATTGCAATATAATCAACTTATGCTTATGGCTTTAGTTGAGATTGTGTTTTACTCTAATTCTCAATGTTTCAAGCACCTTATGTAACAATAAATATAGTATAACAATTTAATCTTTTTGCTTTTTTTGGAAGAAGAAAAAAAGACAATCATGAATTGTTGTGTTTGATATTTTAACTTTGTGTTAACTTTAATTTTCTTCTAGTTAAGAAGGAAAATATTACTATCATCTCATTCAAGTTTCTTCTATTATTAATAATTTAAATACTCATAAGTTATTAAAGTTACTTGAATGCACACATTATGCATACATCAATCTATAATTTGTTTTCATAAAAAAATTGTTTTAGAAAACACATCACATATAATATCTTTTCAAAATACAAAACTTATTCTTAAAAATAAATAATACATATAAATCCATATAATTAAGATTTTGTTTTTCAGATTTAATTACGAGTTTATATACATTTACAATTTATAAAATTTACTATTCAACTAATTATTTTTTTATAGGCAATGGAGAAATTAAAATTGATTTTTGTTGGACGTGATTTATGATTGAGCTTGTTTTGTTTTAGAATATTTTGTACAATTTTTGTCTTTAGAATTTGTTTCATTTATATGTTGTCGTTGTAGGATAGTGGTAAATATGTATTTTGCTTGTATGTTTTACTTTTGAACTATACATTTGTTTTCAATTTTTAAAACATGTTGATTTATGATTCTTTGATTTTTGCTTTTTGTTTTTTAGGTTGTTTGACTTTGTTTGAGGACAAACAATGTTTTAAGTCGTGGAGAGTTTGATAAGTGCAAAATACTCGTTATATTTGTGTATATTTTAGTGAGACTTATCGACTCATTTTGTTGTAATCCTTTGAATAAATCTCAACTGGAGAGTGTATTTGTACATATTGAGTATAATCATATTTTTGTGAATATTGTATTGTTTGATAGTTTTCTATTCATTTTGTAGGTACGCTTCAAACCGTGCATAAATCGAAGTTACGGTTCTCAAGTTATGGCGAAAACAAGAAGCTGGTTTTTTTCACCACACCACAAAGCGCTAAGCGCCCACAGACCGGGATAAGCGAACCTTGCAACTTCAAAACTCGTTAAAAGGGGGAAAACACATTTTTTTTAGATTATAGTTGGGTATTTTTGGTCTCAATTCATCAAACCTTCAATTTTTGATCTAGCTGAGAGCTCAGAAAACAACTATGGAGCTTACATACGGATGATTCGGGGTAAATTGCTCATCGATCGGCGCTGACAAATCGATATATTTGTGGTTCATTTCTCTTTTTCTTTGTGTATACTCTATTGGTTGGGTTTGTATATGTATTTACTTTGAACTCATGTATATTTTTTCCCTTAGCGTTGTATAAAACTTGCTTTACAAATCTTTGTCGATTATTGTCATGGATTTTTACTTCGTGGTTAGGGTTTGGGTTGCTATAGAGATATTGTCGTACCCCAATTTTCCCCCCTAAGATTCTTCAATATCTCATACCATTACATTGCACAAAGATCACAAAGTGTCTCTCTCTCTCTCTCTCTCTCTCTTATCTTTGGGTTTGCCCTTGGGAGATCACCAAGCACCTTTGAATGTGTGTGATTATTGAAGCTTGGCTAATCATGATATGTGTATCCTTTGCTCTCTAAATGTTGTAGGTGATTGGTGCACAAGTTTCTTATCCAAGTCAATAGGTTCATGTGTTTACTTACATGTTTTCTCTCCCCAATTCTCAATGTTTTTGAAGTATTTGTTCTCATTTAAGACTTCTTTTTCCATCTACTATGGTCTCTCATCTTGAGTGTGTACTACTTATGTAAATAAGATCATCAAAATTGAAGAATTCTCCACACCATGGCTATCTATCTTGAAATTAGGGTTTTGGGCTTCTGAGTACCACATCTTGGTGTTTGTGTGAAGTTTATGGATGATTCCAAAGTCATTTGACTCTTAGAAAGACTTCTAATATGAATATTCTTTGATCCAAGGATTTTAGTTGATGAGAAGATTGTTTTTGAGGTCTATGATTGCAAACTCTCTAGATTGATACTTCATCTATCTTGTATGACTTCAAAGAATTATAACTTGGTCATCCCTTGCTTCCTTGAGCTCATTATTTTTTCACAATGAACCTAACGATGTCTAAGACAACTTAGTTCAATTGGTAGGAAGAGAAAATTCTTGGAAATTTGCCTAAGAAGTCAAAAGATTACAAGTCTTTGATGAATTTCTCAATTTTGATCAATCAACTTCAAGAGATCATATCTTGATCATCATTTATCACCTTTTGGTCATTATTTTTGCATAACAATATTGAGGATGTGAACTTTATCTCCATAAAAATTTTAAAGATTAAAAGTGTTTGGAAGTTGCTTGGAGAAGTCAAAAGATTATATAGGTCATTTCATGATTTTTCACTAACTTCACAAGGCCATAACTTTCTCAATTTTTGGAGTTTTTGGTTGATTCTTTTTTCAAAATATTCCTTGAGAGGTCTACTTCATATAATCTTTGAAATCCAAAGGAAAATTTTGAATGAAAATCCATGTTTGAATTGAAAAGATTATAGGTCATTTTTTGTGAAAGACTTAGAATTTTTTTCTAAGTGTAGAAAATCAGATGATTTCTCACGATTTCAAAGGAACAAAACTTCCATCTCAAGATGCCAAATGATACCTTTCCAAGCACGTTGAAAAGTATGCAAGCTCAGCTTTCCAAAGAGTCCAAGATGACATCATAAAGGTCCCTGAGTAGTGAGAACCATGGCTGAAAAGAAGGCATCGTGAAACTGAAATTTTGCTTGAAGTCAAATTTTCTTTTACATAATGTGGCTTCTAATGACCAAATTGGTGCGTGTTTTTGGTTTAAACATGATTAACAAAGTTGCAAAGCTTGATTAGGGGGTTGAAACACACGATTTGGCTGAAGTTTGATCATGTGCAAGTCACACATTTCACACTACACGTATTAACTTGGTTTGCACGATTTCCCCACAATTCCTTCTCATTTTCATCACCATTCACTCTTTTATAAATAGAGGATCATTACTCACTCATTTCCTCAAGCTTTGAGAGCCAGAAAATCGTTGTCAAACTCACTCCAAACCTCACATTTCTGCAACTTTGTTTTCACTCTTAAAACCATTCCAGTTTGAAATTAACCATTCATTCTTCTCCTTGAACTTCACTGAAGTTAACAGAACAAGAATCGTGCCTTGAAACTCCCTGAATCGTGTTATCCAAGACAAGTTTCAGAGCTCTGAAAGTGAACTTCGTTCAGGTAGGATTCGTGACCAAATCGTTTCAAATCAAGCTCTATTGCATTCTCCTCATCTCCCTGGTCCCTGTGATCTTCACCGTTTGCATTTTCATTAAGAATTGACTGAGAATTTATAAGAACAAGTGCTCATTATTTTTCCTGTTTTTTCCAAATTGTTCATGGAACAAGTGAAATAAATTTTTTCACGATGGTACCATTAGAATCATCTTGAAGAGACGTAGCAAATGGTACCGATCTGAAGAATTTATTTAACAGTTTGGAATCACAAATTGAGGATGGTTGGAGGTTGAAGACGACCTACGTGTTTGTCTTCAACCAATGAGAGTGTGTCGTGTAATTTTTTTGAATTGAACAATGAGTGTGTCGTGTAATTTTTTTGAAGACGACCTACGTGTCTGTGCTTTGGCTGTACCGTGCACACGTAATAAGGAGCCCTTGAATCCGAGTATTTTTGTGAGTCAGACTCGACCCAACGTGTGATATTATTTCTTGTTTTATTTTTTAATTTGTAATTCGGTGTGAAAAACAATGAGGTCTATATCAAGCACAACGCATATGGTTCACTGGATTAGCTTACTAATGCGTTTTGACTGTGATCTGATGATCCATATTTTTTTTGCTTTTATTTTATTTTCTGATTTTATATTTTAAATGTTTTAAACTTCAAAAAATCATTGAAAATATATTTTTGACTCAAAAATTATGAAAAAATTCATAAAATTATTTTGAAATATTATCTTTCTGATTTTTATTTTTTCATAATTTTATTTTCAGATTTGATATTTTTATGAATTTTCTCTTTTATTTAGTGTTTTTAATTGTTTTAAAATATTTTTTGACATTTTTTAAAATTCTGAAAAATTTATGGAAGGATCCAATGGTCATTTGACAAATATTGGTGACCTCATTTTATTTTTATTTCTTATTTTTCATTTTTTTTGTAATTTTTGATTTATTTCACCTTTTATTTTATTTTAAAAAAATAGTTTTTGACTTTAAAAAATTCTAAAAAAATTTGTCAACACATGTTGACCTTAGATAATTTTTATGGAATTTTATTTTGATGTATGAATACTATTTATGTATTTCGTCAATAAGATCCAATTAAATAATCTAATTTCAAATTTCATTTTTATTTGTTATTTTAATTGCATTATATCCTTTTTTTTACTTTGCTGATTTTGGGCTTATTTGAAGTCATAGGCTTCCTCAACATCAACGGTACTTGGGTGTTGATAGGCCACTTGACCAAATCCACCAAGATAGTTGGTTGATTTTGACGAAGTTAGACCAAATAAATTCATCTGATGCATTGTTGACTTTGAGCTTGTTTCTTCTTCTCCATCTTATTCTTTTTTTAATCTTTGTCCCGAATCGGAAAAATGATCTATTGGTGGCATGAGAATTAATGTTCAAATAAAAGCCCCAAAAGATGACTTAAGCTTTAATTTTGGTTCAACATCTGTGACGCTTGTCGTGTGGTCGCTATAATTTTTTAATCAAGCTTCTAGCGAGTTTTGACTAACCTTGTCCAATTGAATTCTCAATTTATCTTAGATCAAGTGGTGATTGTTCCAAAACCGGTGATATACTTGACAAAAAGCAATTGAAACTTGTCGTGTGGTCGCGTTGATTCTATCAAGCTTCTGGCAAGTTTTCATGTGTAAGCTTCAAGGTATAACGACTAACTACTAACAATTGACTTTACTTTACGATTTCTATTTTATGCTTTTTATTTTTCCGTCTTTATTTTTCCGCTCTTTACTTTATGCACTTTAATTTTAGCATTTACATTTCATGCCTTTTTTTTTCTTTGCTCACTTGAACATTTTATTTCTTTGTCATTTTGAATTTGCTCACTTGAGCTTTATTTTTCTTTTTCAAAATACCTAATAATTCAACCTAAACATAAAAAAAATAATTAATTGGACTTGGTTACTATCTCTATGCTCGGAGTTTGATCTTTGGACTAAGGATTAAGACCCCTACCTCAGCTTGGAGATTTTTGTGATCTTGGTGTTATTCTGTCTTGCTTGATTATTATCTTTGTATGCAGGCTATTCCATTTATACTCGATTAAGAGTGAATTTCCTCCAAATACAGTCGTTACTCTTCCTGTTTTTCTTGAGACATGAATTCATCTAAGGTACTGACTTATCTGAAGCTTAGTTTTTTTTTGTCTGGTTATTTGTTGCTTGTGTGGTAATTCAAAGGATGGAACATGGTATTGGTTTTTTGATGTCAAGTACTAGCTTTCTCACCCGGTTAGATCTTTGTTTACCCTTACCTTTTACTTTATGCACTTAGGTTAGCCTCTTCATCTCATCCCATATTCTTTAATTTTAAAAAATCTTCCATCTTTTTCAAAGGATTCTTGTTTTCAAAACTCGAACCGTTTTCATAAAAAACTTGGACCTAGGTCCAAGTATTTTCAAACATGTTTTCTTAATAAAATTTCAATCCATTTAATAATACTTTGACAACTTTTTGTTAAGACTAAAAAACACCTAACCTCATTCAAACTTTGTAAGCCCTTTGTGGCTTTTCTTAAAAAGTATTTTCTTAAAAACAACCAACAAACACTTTTAGCCTTTTTTACCCGAACTACATTGGATTTTGATTTCAACATTGCACATTGTTGGTATGTAGGCCTGAAACTCATTAGAAGATCCATCAAATCAAAAATTGTAAAAAATAATTCTTTTCTCCCTTCATCATCCATTTTGTACATATACTTTTTTTTAGCACACATATACAAATTTTTAAAAAGGTTCCTACGGAGTACCGCAGATGCTTTGGGTGTCTAACACCTTCCCTTTGCATAACTAACCCCTGGTCCCAGATCTCTGGTCTTTTTTTAAGGATTATATTCGCTCTTTTTCCTAGTCCTTTGGATAAAATAAAAGCGCGATAGCGACTCTGTTTATTGTTTTCGAGTTGAGTCAATTCAATGGCTTACCTTGTACTGTTTTTGCCGCTACACATATACTGCTTGAATTCTTATCTATGATGGTTGTCTAATAGTGTTTAGATTTTAGAGATAGATTTAGTGTTATTACTCACTTGGGTGTCTATGACTAATGCATATGTGTTGATTGTGTCGTTCTGAGAGATTGTCGACACGAGTAGCACGATTAATTTTTGTGTTGTTGAGGTTGGTTGGAAGATCGCCACCGAGGTGATACAGTGGGTGTTGTGTTTGATATGTGATGACATTGATGAGTATTGTAGGTTGAGTATAACTGGTCAATAGGTTTAAGTTTGTGATGAGTGAATTATATGTCTAACAGTGACTCGATAGTACTAATTTTGTGGATACGATACCAATTAACCTATATATCATCCGATAAAATAATATTTACTTTTTGCTTGTCGCTTTAACGCTTCAGCAAAAACATGCATTGTAAGTAATGGTGCAAATCAACAAACAAGTTTCGATTATGGAGACACATTCAATCATGTGGTTAAGCTGACTATTATTCACACGATACTAAATGTTGCGCTATCCAAGTCACTGTGTCTTCATCAATTAGATGTCAAAAATGAATTTTTGCATGGGAACCTTGACGAAATTATGGACTCGCATCTAGAGAGATTATCCCATAATCTTTCCCGATCACTCTTTATTTATATATTCATCATAACCGTGACATCGTCTATATTTTTCTGCATGTGGATGAAATTATTCTTGTTGTGTCATTTAACACTCTTCGAGAGATCGTGATAAAATCGAATATCGTGGCCTTGTTAGAGCATTACAATACTTGTATTTACTAAATCCAATGTTTTCTAAGACCTTCAATAGATGTGTTTATTTATGCATATGATCCAAAAACACAAAATATTTATCTTGAAACTGATTATTTGATATGCTCATGGTACCATTGACTTTGACCTCCATCTATATCCTTCATCCGTAGCTCACCTCATACACAGAGGTAGATTAGGTTGAATGTCCGGTATCAAAAAACTCTGCCTTATTTGATTGAAACAATATTAATGTTAAATATTATTTTATTAATTGTAACTTTATAAAAATATATAATACTACTATCTTTTTAATTCTTAAGAGTTTCATATTTTTGAAGTCAAAAGTGATTGATTGAATTAATCCTTAGATAGAACATGAAACTTCTATTTTTACTTAACGAAGGTTGACTATATGAAGGTTGACTATGTTAATAAAGAGTTGAGTTATATGCCAATAGGTTATCCTGATGAAATATTATTATTGTTCACATTGAGTAATTTCTAGATAAAAATTTAAAAAGAGTGAAGGTGGATAGTCCCTTTCAACTATTTTGTGTACGTGTACAAGATCTAGAAATTGAACCCTTGGACCACTTTATTAAGATTTCAAACCAATCTATGTTGGTACTAGGAAGTTTCTTAGCAACACTGACAACGATTATGTAGAAACAAATTGACTTTTGATAAAAATAGTAGCTTTGACGAATTTTCCATGAAGAAGTTAAGGTGACAATTTCATCCAAACACCAAAACACACGCTCAAAAGTCAATACCATGATCTTTGTCCATACTATAATTTCTCAAACATTTCCTAAAAACGACTTTAGTACTATAACTAACCTGCTTATACAACTGGTCACATAATCACATTCACAAAGCCCAATTATGGATCAAGAGTTTTTTGATGCAATTAAGAAAAATGACATGACAACATTTTCAAGCCTAGTGAATGAGAGAGAAGGAATCCTCAACCAGAGAACAGATGATACCTTAAGCACTCCATTACACCTTGCTTCCAAGTATGGTTGCATTGAAATAGTGTCTGAGATTGTTAGACTATGTCCTGACATGGTTTCTGCTGAGGATAAAAACATGGAGACTCCAATTCACGAGGCTTGCCGACAAGAGAATGTTAATGTTTTAATGTTGCTGTTGGAAGTCAATCCAATGGCTGCTTGCAAGGTTAATCCTTGTGGCAAAAGTGCTTTCTTTGTGGCTTGCTATCATGGTCATCTTGACTTGGTGAACCTCTTGGTGAATCTATCTGAGAATGTGGGGCTAGAAGTAGCAGGGTTTGATCAAGCTTGTTTTCATATTGCTGCATCAAGAGGGCACTCAGGTAGGCATAAAGAGTTTTCTATACTATGTTTCATATCTATTTGTCTTTCTGTCTATCTATATTTCTATCATCTGTCTATCTATATATCTATATATTTTTTTATCTGTATATCTATTTATCTATCTATCTGTCAATTTATCTGTATATGGTTGATGTAAGCTATCACCTAAACTATTGTTTGTGTATGTAGATGTTGTTAGAGAGTTGTTGAACAAGTGGCCTGATCTTACTCAACCGATCGACGAGAATGGGAATTCGGCGTTGCATCATGCTTGTAATAAAGGACACAGAGAGATTGTATGGATCCTACTAAAACGCGATTCGAATCTTTCTTTACAATACAACAACAATGGTTATACACCATTGCATCTTGCAGTGATGAATGGGAAAGTCTCAGTCCTCAACGATTTTGTGTCGGGAAATGCTGCCTCATTTCATTGTCTCACAAGAGAAGAAGAGACAGTGTTTCATTTAGCTGTGAGATACGGATGCTATGATGCTTTGGTTTTCTTGGTGCAAATTGCCAATGGCACAAATCTATTGCACTGTCAAGATAGATATGGCAACACTGTCTTACATCTTGCCGTTTCAGGCGGTCGCCATAAGGTGAGAAATTGACATGAGTTATGAATATATTAGCTAGTATTTTAACCTGCACAATGCACTGAACTTCATGAGAATTATTTATGATAATGGTTTTATGTTTATTGTAGATGACAGATTTCTTGATCAACAAGACAAAGCTGGATATTAACACTAGGAATAGTGAAGGGATCACAGCACTAGACATTCTTGATCAAGCTATGGGGAGTGCAGAAAATAGACAAATACAAACCACATTTGTCAGAGCTGGTGGTAGAAGAAGCATTCAATCTTCTTCTTTTTCACTTGAACTAGACAAGGCCTATTCTCCCTCACCGCCATCTAGGTTTTCTCCGTCTCGACGTTATATACCTACTGAAATGGAAATACTAAATGAAATGGTTTCTTATGATTGTCTAAGCCCTCCACCAGTTAGCAAAAGCACTGAATCTAGATCACCTCAGCTTCAAATAAACGAGACGTTAGAGAATGGAACCGATAAATATAATCCATATTACTTTTCACCAACAAATTTAGTGGAACACAAGCAAGGGAAAATGGAAAACATAAACCATACTAAGAGGAAAAGTTATCATGAGATGCACAAAGAGGCATTACTAAATGCAAGAAACACCATTGTATTAGTGGCTATTTTGATTGCAACTGTAACTTTTGCTGCTGGTATTACTCCACCTGGTGGTGTGTACCAAGAAGGACCAATGAAAGGGAAATCAATGGTAGGTAAAACAACAGCTTTTAAGGTATTTGCAATAAGCAATAACATAGCACTCTTCACCTCTTTATCTGTAGTCATTGTTCTTGTTAGTATCATTCCGTTTCGCAGAAAACCACAAACAATACTATTGATCATTGCTCATAAGGTTATGTGGGTGGCTGTGGCATTTATGGCAACTGGCTATATTGCAGCAACATGGGTGATTTTGCCACATAGTCATGGGATTCAATGGCTATCTGTTGTGCTATTAGCACTTGGTGGTGGCTCTTTAGGTACAATCTTCATCGGTCTTTCTGTGATGTTGGTTGAACACTGGCTGAGGAAATTTAAGTTGAGAAAAGGAAAAAAGGCAAGAGAAGAGGAAAATGCTGAGTCTGATAAGGAAAGTGAGAATTCTGATTTTCAAAGCTCTTATTTACAGGGCTATCATTCATATTGATTAATTTGTTAGCAAAATGTATATCATTAATTATAAATGTTTGAATGTTGAACTATGTAGTAGAAAACACAAAATATATAAACTAATGCAGTGCTTTAACACAGAAACAGAAATAAACAAAAGGGAAAGACAAGATTAGATCATGAATAGTTCAATACAATACAAGAACCCTAATGAAATCAAATTGATCCTAGAATACTAGAAACTGGAAAAAAGTTCAAATGCTAAAACCTAAACAACTCAAATTTCAGAAAACAGGTAACAACCATAAAGACACTTTAAAGCCCTAACATCATCACAACAACAAATGTGACCAAACTAGACATAAAACATGAAGTAACCACCACCATGGTGGAAGATGATGTAGCCTGATCCAAGGTATCAGACAAATAAGGTGCGTTCGAAGGAGGCATCATCGGTGACGAGGAGGAGCCTTCAGGCGGAACCGCAATGGTGGTGGGAGTGGGAGGAGTGGCTGGAATTGGATGCGGCGCCATAACTTCAACAAGCAGTTTTTGGCCATTGTTGCAATGATCATCAGTTCCACTGATAAAGTAGAAAGGTCCTGATCTGTCGAGATTAAGAGTGCTCTTTCCATTGGTGAAAGTAGTGATAGGTTCACTTGTGTCACAGTTGAAGTAAGCCTCTTTTTCAACACTAAGGACTGAGTCATTCTCGTACTCAAAAACTGCATAAACAATAACAACAAAAATATGAATGATAATAATAATAACTCATAACTTGCTTAGCAAGTAATAATGAAAGAAAAGGCATTATTCGTGGAATATACCGAGAGAATCTCCGATTTGGAATCGGTTAGTTTGAGCCCATTTGGTATAAAAATCAGCATTATTTTGATCAGGTTGACGCCAACCTAGATGATCACCAACATGAAACTGTCTTGCAGAATGAACAGAAGTAGCAGTAGCCAAGAAAATGATACAGAAAAAGCGTAGAAAGGAAGACATGTTTGTGGTATATGGTTCTTTCTAAGTATGTTTGTCTCTCAGAAGTTGGATGAATGATAATGGTTGTAACATGTAACCGAGAGAGAATGAATAGAATATATAGAGAGAAAGTGGGTGGTTATTAGTATTGTGGTGATAAGAACAACGTGGTTTGGGTAGTGATAGTGGCGGTTATTTGGTTTGAAGAGATTAAGGAAGTGATGTTGGAGTAGTTATTTTTGGTTTGAAGAGATTAAGGAAATGATGTTCGTGTGAGAGAACTCGTACTGCCGCCTCATTTTGCGTGCCACGTTAGTACAGGTTTAATTATTTAATTTAATTTAATCAATAATATAATAAAACATTAATATTTCACGGTAAAGTAAAATTTAACTTGATACTAAAACTTTTAGAGTATGTTTTGAAGTTGGTTTTAGGAGAATTTTAAAAAAGGGAATTTTGAAAGTATTTCCAAAATTCAACTCTTAACTAATCCCTTAAGATTTCCTAACATTTAGGGTATCTTTGATACAAATATTAGTTGAGGGATAATTTATCTTACAGTTTATATCTTATATAATTAATGACATGAGTGATAATTTATATTTTATAATTGATGATTGAAACGGGTGACAGTTAAATTAATTAAAATATTTGATAATATTAGTGATTCGATTAATTTATAAATATAAAATAACATAAAAGATATTTAATATGTAATTATTTTATTTTTAAATTAAAATAAATTATTGAGGATAAAAGTCGATTTTTATTAAAATAATAGGAATAAAAAAGGAAGAAAATAAGCTATTGATCCGCTGTCGCGCGCGAATCAAAACGAGTAATTTTTGAAAACGTAGTATAGCGACAATGACTCGAATCGTCTCACAAGGATTCTTGATTATTACTAACCGAAGGTAAGTCGAATTAGGGGGTTGGTTTGATGATCGATTAAGAAAAAGCAGAAAATAAGCGGTTAAAATAAGTGATTATAAAATAAGTCAATCTACCGATTCAGTTCCTACTATCATCGATTATTATAATTTTAATACCCGAAGCGGATTATCTATTCCTATTTGGATACAAACCCGGTGACAAGCGGTGAAGTTTGTGAGATGTACGATCCTATTGTCCGAATTAAGCAAACGGATAAATTTTCATGGATTAAGCAAACATGATTGATCGACACAACAACGAATTAAGCAAACGCGATGAGTCTAAGTTAGGATCATACAATCAACTAAATTGAATCAATATATTTCATGCAATTGAATTAAGCATACAATAACACAAAATATTATTGAAAGGAATTAAACGAAATTAACATTATAATAATCTCAAGTGTTGGAACCCGAATACAGATCAACTCTAGATGTTTAGTTCCTCATCATAATCGTCAAAAGCAAAATAGTATTTTTTATGAATAATGAAAGGTAATCTCCAATTCGTAGCGGCTGCTAGGTATAGCAAGGACAAGGATTGGTCATAACCCAACCGGGTCAAAACACAACTCAGCCCAAAACAAATGACCCAAAACTTAAATATAAAAATGCTGCAACTTCAACGACTTTTCAACCTTGCTACAGTCCGAATCAGCTTCTGGCCACAACTAGAGAGTTGTAGATCTTTCTCTTAGCTTTCCAACGCATGGTCAAACGTCTCAATCTGATTCCTGTAGCTCAAGTTATGATCGTTTCGTGCAGACTGCTAAAGCTGAAAATTAAATACGAAAATCAAATAACAATAAAAATAAATTAAAATATAAAACATTATAAAATACAAAAATAAGACAAGCAAACCATGGAAATGTATAAGTACAATCAGAGTAATGTGCATCAAAATGCACTGATCAAATTCCCACTTGAACTTTTGCACTCGAGCAAAATAAAAACAAAACAAAGAAAGCACAAATACATCAATGATTACTTATCCTAGGCTACAAATCTTCTTCGTAAGTTTGCATCAACAGTACTAATCTTGCACACTAAGGACATCGTAAGAACACTAAGATATGCAGACATAAGCCTCCTAAATACACAAACCAATTTCAAATCATATTATTATACCATAGCCTAACTTACTCATCTTTTGCTCTTTTCATTCAAGCAATCACATTAAGCCCGTTATCTCCACACACTTATAGCGGGGACGACGGTTAGTGACTCGATCCTTTGCACGGGTTCGGTACTTACGTGGCATAACCCTTTGTTTACTCAGATTTAGTTGCGGGATCGGACCGTAATCCTCCCTACCAAGTTCAAGACGAAACCGAACCAACTAACAAAGAGTTTTGAAAACCTTTTTTTTTGAAGATTACACAACCGTTGGGTTAAGTGACCGGGTGAGGGTCACCAAACTTAGAAGGTGTATTCTCTTTTTCTTCTCTCTCTTTTTTTTTCTTTTCGGAACATTCACTTATATTCATCGGTTTTCCTGCGTAAAGCGTGTGAGAGATGGTGCCGATCGAAATAAACTACTCAAGAGTCACAAAGAATGAGAAATTAAGGTTAAAACATAATAACAAATTCAAATCAATTTCCATATGTAGGAGACCTACGGTGTTAGAATGATACCGATCTTGTGAATTTTTCCCACGTCTCCGCAAACCCGACTCAAATCAGTCTATAGCCTAAAACTTTCAAGAAGATGCATTTATTATTTTTTTATTGGTTGAAATTAACAAACAAAAACAAATAAAACACACGATTTCCTCCCCCACACTTATAACAAGCATTGTCCTCAATGAAAAGACATAACTACTAAATAGGAGTGAGAGAGAGAGGAAAGAACACACCCGAGTAGTCAAGGAGGATAGGTAATCACATAAGCATCCTTTCTCAAAGAGAGATCTTCTACATTCTCTTCTTCCAAAGTGGGGCTTTCATGGAGTAGTTTCGGGTAATGTCCATTGAACTTGAGAATTTTATCACTGCCTTCGCCTTTTATTCCAGGATCAAAGAAGAATCTTCGATAAGTAAAAGTGTCGAATGGGCACGTGATCTTCTTTTCAACAACACCGAAGATCAAAAGATTAAAGGGCTTCCTCACTACTTTTGTTTCATCTTCCCCTTCAATTGAGAACATGTGCAAAATCTTGGATGGGCTAATATTGGGAATGCCGGCTAAAGTCCACCCAATCTCCTTCTTATGCTTCTTCAAAACCTGCAAAAGCTTATTTTCTTGATAAAAATTAAGGTTAGAAGAAATTATAACCGGTAGCTTTTCATTCATCTCTAAATAAACATATTTAAGATTTTCAGGAATTTGTTTCAGCTCTTGGGAAGGTGGTTGTTCGATGGATGGTTTGTTCCGGGCAGCCGGGGTGTCGAGAGTTTCATCTACATGAACAACTTCATTTGCAACCTCATCTGTAGTAAGAATATCAACTTGCAAGGCAGCCTCAATTTCAGCACAAACAGAGCAAATTTTAGTGTCAGTACAAACATCACAAGAAAAAACATCGTCAAATGCAGATAAAGATGGAAAATCTAATGAAAACAATTCAGAACAAGTTTCATCCACCAAATCAGAGATTAATTCAATATGAAAAACAAAATGCTCCTCCAATGGATGCTTCATGGCATCAAAAATGTTAAATTTTACGACAATGTCACCAAATTCCATGGACATGGTTCCATCGTCAACATCAATCTTTGTTTTTGCCGTTTTCATGAATGGTCTGCCTAAAATAATGGGAGCTTTGCTGGACTTTGTTTCTCCTTCCATGTCCAGGATGTAAAAATCTGCAGGAAAAATCAAATCATTAACTTGAACAAGGACATCTTCGACTACGCCGGCATTACTCCTGTTCGCCAACTGAATGATTATACCTGTATGCTGCAAAGGACCAAGACAAAGGTTATTATAAATAGAAGTGGGCATCACATTAATGCCCGCTCCTAAATCAAGCATACAATTATCAAATTGCTTATCCCCAATGGTACAAGGGATAACAAATGTTCCTGGATCCTTCGCTTTTGTGGCAACAACTGAGTAGTGAGGGCTAAAACATTTTGCTCGCCTACAACCTTTTCGGATAAAGGCTTGGGCTGAATAAATGCAGAAATATTTCGTCCCAAGTTTACTCGCTCACTTCCTTTCATCCGCCTCTTGTTTGTACACAAGTCTTTCAGAAACTTCGCATACTTTGGTACCGCTAATCACATCAAGAAGAGGAATATTCACAAAGAACCTTTCTAAATACATCTAAAATCTCGTTGTCCCCTCATCAACTTTTTATTTTTCAAAACTCTATGTGGGAAGGGACCGTGGAACATACTTTCTTTCTTTATTTTTCGTTTCATTCACAACAACGGAAGAAGGTAGAAGATGGAGAAGGAGAAAAAGAGAGAAGGTTCGGATGTTACCTCGAGGTTGGTCCAGAACCTTACCAGATCGCAAAGAAATTGCACTTACATTGGCATTTGGACCGCTCGGATTGACAACCGTTTTGGAAGTTGGTTCGAACCTTGGGCTTGCATGTTATTTATTTGAGTAGCAAGTCGTCCCATTTGCGTGTTCAAGATCGAATGCTAGAATCGGTTCTTTGTTGGGCAAGGTTGTTGACACCATTTGTTTAACAAGATCCTCTAGGGATGGTCCGGAAGGTGCAGGGCAGTGATTGAGGTGGGTTCATTGTTGGCGGTTTGTGGGTTTCAATATCGAAGGTTGGGATGATTCCTCCAATTCGGATGATATTTGTTGGTGGACAGATCAGGAATGTTGTTGTACCTGTTTTGGTTGTAAAGGTTGGCTGCATAAGCTTGGGGCAGCTCAGTGATAGATTTATCTCTCAGAATGGGACATGTATCACGGTGCTCGGCGTACAAATACCACACGAGTTGATGTTTTTTTGCTACTGCTAGTTGTTTGACTAATGTCGTGAGCTCATCAATTCTGGTCTCTAAAGCCTTGTTGGAAGAAGAAGCTTGAATTTGATTCACTCCTTTGCTTTGTGCATAATTGTCTCTAGTGGTAAATTGTTGAGAATTAAGAGACATATTCTCTATTAGAGCTTTGGCAGCAGCTGGAGTTTTATCAACAAGTGCTCCACCACTAGCAGCATCAAGAATGTTTCGGTCCATCGGTATCAACCCCTCATAAAAGTACTGGATGAGTAATTGCTCGGTGATCTGATGTTGAGGACATCTGGATACCAAGTGCTTGAACCTCTCCCAATACTCAGTGAGTGACTCATTACCTTGTCTGATACCGCAAATTTCCTTTCTTATTGAGGCAGCTCTAGAGGCAGGAAAATATCGCTCCAAAAACACCTTTTTCAGCGCATTCCAGCTTGCAATTGAATTTGGCTCAAGATAATATATCCAATCCTTTGCTGCACCCTGCAATGAAAAAGGAAAAGCTCGAAGTTTGATGTGATCTTCAGTGATCCCTTCTGGCTTTAATGGTGTAGAACACACCACCTGGAATTCTTTCAAATGTTTGTGTGGATCCTCACCTGCAAGACCACTAAACTTGGGCAACAAGTGTATTAAACCCGATTTTAATTCAAAAGGAGCAGCAACATCATCATAATCAATACACATGCCATTATAATTTACATCAGGGGCAGCCAGTTGCCTTAAGGTTCTTTGGTCAGCCATATCAGTAACAACTTCAGAATCAGAATCAAACAGATAGTGCAAGTAATCAGAATCAAACTCAGACTCAAAAGCAATGTTAACTTGGACTCTCCTACGTTGTGTGTGCAATGTTCTTTCTACCTCAGGATCAAAAGCAACAAGCTGATGACAACAGGACCTAGTACCCAGGACTAAAACGTAGCAATGGTAACAAAGTCCAAAATACCAACAATGTCCCTAAAAGCAAAAATAAACACAAAGAAGGAAAACGATTAAATTTTTTTCAAAAAAATAAACTGAACACGAAATTCTTATAATGGGCGAAAAATAGAATTTTGATAATTTTTTTGATTTTTTTTGACTCTATGAAAATAGTAAATAAATCATTAAAAATAAAAAAAAGAGGAATTTGGCAATTTGACGTCGGAGTACCTTACTCTTCTAGAGTAAGGGAGAATTGATCGCACGATTTTTTTGCTTCCAGTAGACAAAAATATTATACAATCGAACATAAATTTTCTAAAAAACCTGTTTTTTTTCCGACTCTAAACGCGAATTGGCCAAAACCGTGAGGAAACTAGGGCCTAAACACGAGAACACTAATCCTAAGACTCTAAAATTAGTTAATAACAACAAGAATCCCCAGCAACGGCGCCAATTTGATCCGCTGTCGCGCGCGAATCAAAACGAGTAATTTTTGAAAACGTAGTATAGCGACAATGACTCGAATCGTCTCACAAGGATTCTTGATTATTACTAACCGAAGGTAAATCGAATTAGGGGTTGGTTTGATGATCGATTAAGAAAAGCGAAAATAAGCGGTTAAAATAAGTGATTATAAAATAAGTCAATCTACCGATTCTTCCTACTATCATCGATTATTATAATTTTAATACCGAAGCGGATTATCTATTCCTATTTGGATACAAACCCGGTGACAAGCGGTGAAGTTTGTGAGATGTACGATCCTATTGTCCGAATTAAGCAAACGGATAAATTTTCATGGATTAAGCAAACATGATTGATCGACACAACAACGAATTAAGCAAACGCGATGAGTCTAAGTTAGGATCATACAATCAACCAAATTGAATCAATATATTTCATGCAATTGAATTAAGCATACAATAACACAAAATATTATTGAAAGGAATTAAACTGAAATTAACATTATAATAATCTCAAGTGTTGGAACCTGAATACAGCAGATCAACTCTAGATGTTTAGTTCCTCATCATAATCGTCAAAAGCAAAATAGTATTTTTTTTATGAATAATGAAAGGTAATCTCCAATTACTGTAGCGGCTGCTAGGTATAGCAAGGACAAGGATTCGGGTCATAACCCAACTGGGTCAAAAACACAACTCAGGCCCAAAACAAATGACCCAAAACTTAAATATAAAAAATGCTGCAACTTCAACGACTTTTTCAACCTTGCTACAGTCCGAATCAGCTTCTGGCCACAACTAGAGAGTTGTAGATCTTTCTCTTAGCTTTCCAACGCATGGTCAAACGTCTCAATCCGATTCCTGTAGCTCAAGTTATGATCGTTTCCGTGCAGACTGCTAAAGCTGAAAATTAAATACGAAAATCAAATAACAATAAAAATAAATTAAAATATAAAAACATTATAAAATACAAAAATAAGACAAGCAAACCATGGAAATGTATAAGTACAACCGTAGAGTAATGTGCATCAAAATGCACTGATCAGCTATAAACTATAAACTAAAATACTATTTGAAATACAATTTAAAAAATAAGTTACAAGCTAACAATAAATTATAAACTCGTGGTCAAAATATCATTATCAAACAGATTTAAAATGTCATATGAGCTTATAAATTAAATCATAAACTCAAAAATTTATCTTACCAAACATACTCTTAATAGGACTTTCAAAATTCAACATTTGGTATGACTTTTAAAAGTGTTTCAATTCTCACAATAGTGTCAAATCAAGAAACTAAAATTACTTAAAATCAAAGTCAGATAACAATAGGAATCATTTCAAGAAATTACAATAACCTAAAATCTAAATTGTATGCATGAATTCATTAAAAAAAAATGAAAATGTGTTTGTTACTAAACTAGAAGGATTCATACCTGAAAACTAACTCTAAGTCTAGATGATATTTTGACATTAATATTTGACATTTAAATTGTTACCTTGTATCTCTTCATTAGTGTTTACCTTCTTCTTCTTAACCATATTCATCCATTTATCAATAGCTTCTCCCTCAACAGTTAACTCTATTCCTTTGCAAATCCCAATATATAGCTGCAATATATCAATAAAATTGTTTGTCTCAAACTCACTTGAAAACCCTAAATAGAGATATTAGAAATGTCAAAATTATGGGTTAATGTCAAGTTACAAATTATTCATATGAAATGATGAACTTGAAACAAAATACTTCAAGCCAATTTGGAAAACAAAAAGAGAAAAGCCAATTTCTTCAAGTTTTTGTTGATTGTGTCATGAGATTTGCTTTGCTCGTTGCTTACCAAAAATAAGGCAAAAAAATTTTCCATGGTTCCAGCTTGTCGCGGCGGGAAATTTTGAGATTAAGCTATTGAATAACTTAACTCGAAAAAAAACAATAGTCGTCATCGAACTTTATTGTTTTCAAAGGAAAGAGAAAATATCGAAAAAAACTCAATGCGAAAATAAAACAAAAGAGAGATTTGGATATGGGGGTTGGTTATGCAAGGAGAAAGTATTAGCGCCTCTCACATTTAAGGTACTCCATAGGAACCTCCTGAAAATTTGTGTTATGGTAAAACTAGGTTGTTTGCAAAAAAATTGGGGTGATGAGAAAATAAGTATTTATTATTTTTGTGCTCGCCAAGACTTTGAGAGTCTTGTTCGTACGTATCCTCCATGTGCAATAAAGAAGTCATGGCCTCGTAGTTCGTGGTAAAAATATCCATAAAATTTTGTTGGTTGATTTTAAAATGAAAAGACATGTCATCGCATTCAAGTGAAAAACACAACTTACTATCACATAAGTATGAGAAAGTGGGAACTTGCATCATTTTCATATGAAGAAATTTTACTTGGACTTTTTCACAAGCATATCTCAACATTCAAGTGGAAATGTCAATTAACTCACAATATAATATAGAAGTATAGTAGTTTGCATCACTACTAGAATAAACTAATATTCAATCTTTCAAAAAAAGCTTTAAAAGAAAATTGCACAAAGGCACAAAAAGAAATTTGATAAGATTTGCCTTTTTTAGAAGTTCTGATGATTTTAACACAAAGTCCGCAAGATCTGATGATTTTTTAGGGTTTTATCCATTTTATAATGTTTTTGTTCTTTTTGAAACAATAAAGCAAGAGAAGTAAAAACAGCAAAAGGCATAAAGTAAAAGGAAAGGAATAAAAATGGCAAGAATGTAAATGAAATTAATGTAAATGAAATTAATGTAAATGAAATGAAATTAAATGACAATAAAAGTAAAGAAAATAAAAGTAAAAGTTATATGTTAGCATAATTAATATGCCAATGTTAGTGTTAATGGGAAATCAACCGAATCGGAACAATTTAGTGTTATGTTAAGCAATCGTAAGTGGACTTATGTAGAAGTCACACCTATGTGATGCCTATAAATAGAAATTTATGTGTCATACATTTTAGAGAAATGATACAAAATTATCATCTTAAAACAATGTAAGACAATGATCAAAACAAAGGCAAAAAGAAGAAGATGGAGAAGGAGAGATGATCAAACACATTTGAAATGTAACAAAGAATCTTTTATCATCAATTTCAATCATTCATGCTCACAATACAATGAGATAAACTTATCACTAATCCAAAGTGTAAAAAATGATCAAATGATCATTTAATCAATTAGTTTGTAATGGTGAAGGTTCATACAACCAAAACATCATTCAAAGACCAATTAAAATTGAGGAAATATTGATCAACCAAGTCATCATCCAAGTCAACAAAACTCAAACAAAAATGTATTAAAATATGATTAAAATTATTTAAAAATTGATTTAAAATAGACATTAAATGAAAACTTCCAAAGAGGCATCAAAATATCAAATAAATTGCCAAGAAAAATTGATAAAGTCAGAAAGATTACAAGTAATCAAATCTCAAAAGTTGGACAGAAAATAATTCAAAATGTATGAAAATTAATTGTTAAATGAAAATAAATAAAAAATAGAAAGAAAGTAGAAAAAAAAATGCTAAAAATGATTTTAAAATTCTAAAGAAAAAAAGTATGTGGTAGGAAATATTTTTAGTGATTTATGAAAATAATTGGAGTAAAAAGGTCATATGAGCTAGTTAAAATAAATCAGAAAATAAAAAGGAAATACAATGAATTAGAAAGAAAGTAGCAAAAAGTTCTAAAAATGATTTTAAAATTCTAAAGAAAAAAAGTATGTGGTAGAAAATATTTTTAGTGATTTATGAAAATAATTGGAGTAAAAAAGGTCAAATGAGCTATTTAAAATAAATCAGAAAAGAAAAAAGAAATAAAATGAATTAAAAAAAAATAAAAATAAAAAGGTTAACGGCTAGCTGCGTGGCATGCTCTCATTGGCTAGAATTCAAATTTTCCCACTAGAGTGCATGCTAAGCTTCATCGTCTTCAAAATTGAACTATTTTAGATCCATAAACTCTGAGTTTTAAGCTTAAACAACACATGTTTAAGCTTCTACTCATGTCATCGTTCATGTATCTTTAATTCAAAACCATTGATTGATTTTTAGCAAATTTGCTCAAGAACATGAAAAAACCTAGTTCTTCAAATTAAAATTAAGTGACAAATACAAAAGATGAATTCCAGATAAGTGGAGGCTTTCAATCAGTGAAAGAAGACGAAGAGTGTCGTAACTTGTTTGTTCAGAATTTAACTCCTAACTACCCTTTCACTTGAAGCTTTAAAGGTCAACAATGGTGAAATCAAGTTGAAGGTTGCAAGAGGTCTCAAGCTTAAAAAATGATCCAGTTAGCTTTAGATTGAGGAAAATAATCCAGTTAGCTTTAGAGGTTCAGTGGCTTTCTAAGCTTGCAAATGAAGGAAAATCGTCCTCTATTTATATGAAATGAAATGAGGTCACAGTACGTGCAAATTCAAATCTAGAACGTGTGAACCCAAGTTGGAAATTTTCATTTTGCACTCCACTCTACGCATTTTGCAAGGACAAATGATTTTGCACATGTGCTAGTGGTCCCGAGTGAATATTTGGTGATTTTAGGTTTCAGGTCATGTGTGAAATGTAGAGTCCATGGCACCATGTTTGAACTTAAGCCAAATGAGATTCCTCGGTGTGTTTTGAAATGTTCCTTGTGCCAAATGATCTCCTCATAATGAAGAATCAAATGGAAAAGGAATCACATCAAAAGGATGCTTGAGTTGAAAATGACATGGATTACAAGTGCGGGCTATGACCTGATTTCTAGGTCAGGCAATAGATTAATCCAGGTTTTGAACTAACTTTTATACACACATGGGTATCTGTCCAATTCCAAAATTAAGGTCCTTAGGGGAAAATTGATGTTTGACGCTTGAAACAAAGTTGTAGAGCAGTACAAATGTGAAATTTGGCTCGAAGTAGAGTCTAAAAATGTTAAGAGATGAGAGATTTATAGTGTTTAGACCAAGTGACAAGCCATACTTGATTTTAGGTCAACCAAACATGTATCAATTTGGGATTTTTGCTATTTTCTTGCATCCAAAGACCCAATGATGAACAATTGAATACCAAGTGAAGGAATCTTGATTGTCCCTTAAATAATCTTGATAATTTGATGGAGATGGCATGTGAAATTCTGGTATACATGTCACAAATGTCATAACACATGTTGAGACATTGATGTCTGCATAAAACACACATGGACAATATATAGCATACTGACATACAACCGTATCAGCACAAAGTCATAATAGATGTTCCAACATCTGTATACTACATGTTAACTATCTAAGAACAAAAATTGAACAATATGCAGAATGATAATAACACAAGATATGATGATCCAATTCAGTGAACAACAACACCTATTCTAGGGCCTACCCAGTCAGGAAGAAGATCACACTGTCAGTAGTATTAAATTTGTGACTTTATGTCAATATTTCTTTGTGGTCTGACCATTATTTTGCTTCAAATTTATGTTGATTGTGATCCTTGCACTTATATATAATATTTTGGTTTTTACATTTTCAAATTTCATTGAGAATTGAATAAGTTATGCTAATGTGAAGATTTCATGTCGAAGTTGGTTTAGGGTTTGAAAATTACCATTGTTGCATGTTGTTTCACATGTTTTGTATGTTGGAGGGGGAATACGGGTGTGTGTCGCGTTCTCATTGGCTTGGCATTTTTTTTGTCTTCTTATGACTTATTATGAAAGTGTTCTATTAATAAATGTGTTACATACTTTTTTGTCACACTAATAATTAATAATAATAAACAAAATAATAATGAATGAAATATAAAGAGGAAATTTGTACAATAACAGCTCGTGTGGTCCCTCCGCTACGTGTCGTTTATTTGTTGGCCATTGACGTGGTTTTTTATAGCGCTTTTTTTCTTGAGTGTTGGGGTAATTGTTTTGTTTACTTTATTTTTATATTTGATTTACTTTTCTTTTCCAATTTATTTTAATAATTTTAATTATTAAAAAATTCCAAACAAAATCATGTATGTTCTTCGACATCTTATTTAATTCTCTGTAATTTTTAATTTCATTTTTAATTTATTTTGACAATCAATTCATATTTTATGATTAAATGTGTTTAATTGACCTAGTCTTGTGGTTTTAGGTTTTGATTTTGATCTCTCCCTTCAATTGTTTATCCCAATTTCTTCCCACATGTATTAACATGTATATAGGCGATTCTGGCATAGTGTACTATGGAATGATTTCACGTTCCTCTAGGTATTTGGCAAAAGGTCTTGGATGTTGTTCACCTGAACCATCATATCTGCTATAATATTCACCGCCACTATTAGATTTGACTTTCTTAATTCTTTTATTGAGTTGGCTCTCAACTTCAGTCTTAAATTATTTGAACGTATCTGATGATTGAGACTTTTCATGGATGAGAAATATCTACTGTATAAATATGTATGACACTAATTAATGAGACCACCGTAAATTTATTCCAATCCAATGGTTAAATGGAATGGTACACCATTAGGGACTTACTTGATGCCCCATTCTATAAGCCACATATTTATACTATGTATTTTCATCTTCAAAGAAAACTTTGAAGAAAACATTTATATTCCATACAAATCATATTTACCATTTCATATTTAAGCTTCTTCTATATTTCATATCTCACTTCAACAATTCTATCGTCCAACCATGCAATACCATCATTTTCATGTTTAACTAATGTTATTCTTTCTACTTCTCTATTGACCGCTCTTTCATCGTAATTTATAATCACGGTGTCTTTTAATTTATTTTGTTAAAAATGAAATGTATGAATATTATGCTTTGGTGAAAATGAAGAAAATTAATGTAATGAAATTTTGTTGTTATAATAAGAGGTTTGTATAGATGTTATGCGGAAATAACTTCTTATGTCTTTAAAAGAAGTTGGAAATATTAATTTAAAATATTATTTTAGAAAAAATAAATGTTATTAAGATATATCTGTAATTATCTGCAAATATCCTAAAACCCGCAAATTACCTGTTTAATAGATATTTGCGCAGATATGAGATGAATATGGATATCGTATTTATCCGATATGATTGATATGAATATCATACTATCCGTCCCATAAGTATACATTTACATTGTTTTTCACTTTTATCTCTATCCACAGACCTGGTCAAAATTGAAATGTAATACAGTTTTCCACCAATCACACTCAAATTAAGAAGTAAAATAAAAAAACTTTGTAGTTTTGTCCGATTGTCATCATGGCTTATCTCCTTCCAATAAGCATATTATATGCACGCTTGTAGACAAACATAAATAGGTTACATTACTTGTAACACAAACAGACTCATCATTTAATCTAAATTGTTTCTTCTTTAACTATTTCATGAGAATATTCTTTTGCATATTTAGTCATACTATTTCTCCAAAGCGTCGTATTTGAACTCGTGTAACATGTCTTACAAAGAACAAAAATTATATCCTCTGTGTCTGTGAAACTCACACTATAATATGCAATCACATGATCTAAACTCTTACAATTTATAAGTGATTTTCGTAGAATACAAGCAAAGAGAGAAAACCACAATTGTTAAAAAATTTAATTGTTAATTAAACTCTTTTTAACATAAAATGTATAAGTTATGACTCTAACAAAAGAATATAATAAAGACGAATAGTTAATCCATCACATCTTTAAAAATTCGAAATTCCCTTAGAAAAAACTTCTTATAAAAAAACAACTTAGATAATAAGTAAATGGCTTAATACTTCTTTTAATCCTTTAATTTAATTTAAAGTTTCACTTTTACTTTGATCCCTCATTTAATAAACGTTACGTTTTAGTCCCTCAACAACTATTCTATTAATTAACATGGTCCATTCTGTTAACTTTTAATTTTAAATATATTAAAAGGAATCAATATTGTTGAGTGTTTACATATACTTCATTAATGTTTTTAATATTAACCATTTGATCATTTTAAGAAATTATACACCTTTAAATTTTGATGGTCTATTGATTCTAGTAGTATACTAAACGCCTAATACTTTTTACATATCTTCATCTTCTTCCCTTTCTTCTTCATCATCTTCATCACCATCTTCAATCATCTTTAATAAATTCCAATAAATTTCCAAAGAAAAAATAATTAACAAATAAATAATTTTCCCTTCTTCATCATCTTCATCACCATATTCAATCATCTTCTATAAAAATCCAATAAAATTCCACTTTCACTTTTGAATATTTTCTGTTAAAACAATAACAGTTAAGCAAACATATCCACAATCAAATAAAAGAAACACGATATGCTAACATCATTAATTCTTAAATCTCCATCAATCTAATAACAAGAAACCCAAACAAAAAATCTCATTTTCATTTATCGAAAGTAAGTTGAAGTTCTTATATAATATGTCAAGCTTTAAATTTGAATATGGAGTTATGGGTTTGATGATAAAACTTGAGTATAGGTTTGTGAATTTGGTGATGAAACTTTAATTTATGTTTGTGGGTTTGAAGGTTTCGTGATGAAGTTTTAAAATATACATGGTCACTTTACTCGCCTATTTAATATTATCTTCCACTTTTCCCTAGTTAGCAAATGCTGAAGACCGAAACAAACTCTACATACTCCATTAAAAGGTTTTGTAAAATAAGTAAAGAAAGTTGGATTAGTCGGTTGCAAGCCCAGATACTAAGATTTCCAAAAAAAAAAAATTATTATACAACAATAAGGTTACATCAAATAGAAAATTTCCAAAACTATGATATATATGTTTCCCTTCCCTTACTACTCATTTCTTGCAATTCTCTAAGTTTGGCTTCCCTTATGTCAAGTATATTAACAGGCACTGGTTTTGTAAGGCCATGCAACTGTACAAGATGAACAATGTCTTCTTTGGTTAAGCTTTTCTTCTCAACAAGTTCATTCACCATAGCATCCATGAGTGTTTTATTTCGCTGCATGATCTGATATGCAGAACAAAGTGTTCACTTTTTACTCAATAATAATCATTCATATGAAACAATGTTGTGAGACTGCAAATTCAATCAAGATTCATCATCGAGTTCTTTAATCCTTCAATGAATTATATAATATACATACCTCTTTTGCACGTTCATAGCATAAATTTAGAATCTTCATTGCTTCCAAATCAATTTCCTGACAATAAACACCATGCAATGAAAAATTTATATAACTTTCGTGATAGTTTTTTCAGTGGTTAATGCAGTTTAAATAGGTAGTTAGATTGCGTTTAGTAGATGATTAATTGATATAGCTGATGAGTTTGATTAACCACAAATTTGGACATGGTTAACCACAATTTTCAGGTGTTTAACAAGAAACAAATTGAGAACACAAAACTTGAGACAAAGCACGTACATCAATTCGATCTGTAACCCAGAAATTGGATACTCCGTGATATTTACCAGAAAGCCCACCAAGCAAATACATTCTTGCTGCACACCTAGCATTGTCTGTAGTTTCGGCCCATATCGTACTCAACTGATATATTGCAAATAAAGTTTAAAAAAATCTCAACACATCTATAAAACTATATTTATAATCAAAGATATGACAGCCAGAATACAAAAATAAGTATCGCGCACTAGTAACATGTGTGCACAATGATATTGAAATCAAAATTTTAATTTACCACAGAAAAAAAAATTGCCATGAAATCGTAATATAAAATTCAATGAACAACTTTGAAAAATCATTATGCTGTATTTTCATATTTCTTTTTCATACATGCAATTGAATCCACATCCCTACAAAACCGTGGGTTGCCCGATAGTAAGTGGGCCGCCAACGGATCTTAAACGAGGCTCTGATACCATCTTACAATTTTGGATTAACTCATCCTTACAAAACCAGCTTGTAGGGTGATGATTGTCCCCACTTATAAGCACATGCTCAGGCCATATATTGTCCGATGTGGAACTCTTAACAAAAGCTACTTAATACCTTAAAACATGTATAATGTTAAGATTGAGTTTTGTTCACTGCATTATGTCTATGTTCTGGAACAGTATTAACTCTGTCTTTACAATTACAAATAAAAACTAGATTCGGGAATTTATAGTTAGTTAGCTAGTAGAAATAATCTCTCACCTGATCTTTCCCAAACCATATTTCATCAGCTGCACGCGGTGCTAGTTGAACAGTAATATGATCAATGAGGGATTGTCGACTGCATGATATTAGAAGTTACAAGTTACAAGAAAATAATATGGGAGGAACTAAACATAACTTGTAATGCAATGTGATCAAGCAGTAATAATTTAAGTCAAGTGAATGTGAAGGCAACATAGAGCCTTGGAAAACATTATCATCGACTAATGCTAGAAATAAACAGACACAGTTCATTCAGAGGGCATTCACCAACAGCTAATATTTATTTAAACAATAAAAGGTGTCAAAATTTAATTAAAGAATCCATACGTAAGCATAGCGTCGTTAAATTTGAAGGAATCCAGCATCATTCGAACATAACCCAATTCCCTGCCAGCTCTAGGAGCAATTGTGATCTACAAAAAAAGCAATAAAAAGCTTAAATGCTTTAGTTCCTTGTCATTAGCAGTCAGATGATGAATATTAATAGGGACAAATAAACTCAATAACAATTTATTTCAAATGCATGCAGTGTCCCTACATATTCAATATCGTCAAAAATAGGCAAGTTCATAGCCGCAACAGCCATCGCAGATTCATTAATAGCTACTTGTTCCCATTTCTCTTTGCTTCTCTCTTTTCTATCTAGCATTCCTCTCTCTTCCATTTGAGCAGCTTGTAATAGGTCATCGGTGGTAATCTGCAACAGTAAAAATAAGAAATGAAGAACTGCCAGCTATCATTTACTGAAACTAGTAAAGCCTTTTCTTGTTACTTCCTCCTTTGACCTCTTTCCCTTTTTTCATATATGAATAATTCGTGCAAAGAAGGATTGGATGTGACATGCCATACAAGATATATCAGAGCAATTATCTGTTGCCTATAAGAAAATATAATGAACAATAACTATCTTGCAAGGAAAATTACTGTACATCATAGATTTATTACCTCAGTCCTTGACTCTCGCATCATATTGATAGCAGCAACCTCAACTATGTTGGCTAACTCTGCACCAACCATTCCATCAGTCATACTAGCAACAATTTCATAGTCTACATCTTCAGCTATTGGCTTTTTACGAGCGTGGACCTATCAGAGTCATCAGGGAAAAATGAATATATATACTACATTTGGAGCCATTTGTCACAAATCCACATCTCATAACAGTTTCTGGGTCACAAAACAAAACTGAATATTAAAGCTAACATTTAAGTTAAAAACGATAGGATGCTACCTTTAGAATTTCAATGCGCCCAATAAAACCAGGTTTTGGGATAAATATTTTCCGATCAAACCGACCAGGTCTTACAAGTGCTGGATCCAGAATGTCTGGTCGGTTTGTGGATGCAATAGTGATCACCTCTCCCCTTCCTTCAAATCCATCTAAGCACACCAGGAGCTGGAGCATTCAGCCAACAAGAAACATCAACCAAAATATACACAAAATTTTACTTATAGAAGAAAGCAATTGGAAAGTTCAGTAGTGCCATGCCTAACCTGATTAAGAGTAGCATCACGTTCCTGTCCACCTGAACCTTTAATCAAGCCACGCTTCCTTCCAACAGCATCCAGCTCATCAATGAAGACAACAGACGGAGCCTGAAAGTAAAATATAAATGTTTTTCAATTAGATGTAAACGCTGAAGCTAGAGCAAGAGAAGTAGGAAAGTTCCAACTTCCAAGTGATGGTAAGAAAATGTTGTAAGATAAAAAAGAATAGGTCACCGATCAGTTTGAAGCAAACAAAATGAGGAATAACAGAATGTGAAAGGTGTTTGTGCTATTTGACAAAAGAAAGTAATTAGTGGAAATAGGTTGCAAGAACCAAACTCGTATAATTTGACTTTGAAAGAAATAAGAAAAAACCTGAGTGCAATGGAAAAGCTAAAAATATACCCACATTTTCCCTGGCTTCTTGGTAAAGTGATCGAACACGAGAAGCCCCAACACCGACGTATATTTCTACAAACTGTGAAGCAGAAATAGAGAAGAAATTAACCCCTGCCTCACCAGCCACAGCTTTTGCCAGCAATGTTTTTCCCACTCCAGGAGGGCCACAAAGAAGTATCCCGCCTGATTAAGTGACCAATTTAACCTTCATTTAGTCAAGTTCAAAGCACTCTCTCAATATTGTGAGTATTTTGTTCTTATTTCCAATACATAAATGAAAAACTTGGTAGGTAACTACAAAAAAGAGATCAAATATTTCTGCGAGCATAAAATTGTCAAAATGCTAGCGATAGTAAACTAAAACTGTCCTATAAAGTTTGACAAAAATAAGTTTTCCCTGATGCTAAAGCAGTTCAAATTATCCTGTTAAATGGTTAACGAAGAGTTAAGGTAAATGAGACCTGGGATTTTCACTCCTCTCCTTCGGTACATCTCTGCATGAGTGAAGAACTTGACAATCTCCTCAAGTTCAAGCCGAATTTTACCAAGACCAGCAACATCAGTAAACTTCACATCCACACCTCTCTCAAGATACTGAGGAAGCCTTCTATTCTGCGCTCTTCGAACTCGTGCCCCCGATTTCATAAACTGCTTTGTCATTTTCAAATAAGGATTCTCCTCTACTTCCCCTGACTCACCTTCATCATCAGCACCAGCTTCAGTCCACCCCATTTCAGCTTCCATCTCCCTCACCCTCTTCCTCTCCTCCGCATCCGCTTTCTGAATCTTAACCCTATCCTCATAATCTTTCTTCTGTTTCTTATAACTATACACCACCGTCCTATAAAAAATCAAGAAAAAAACAACCCCAAGTCCATTAATCACAGACTTACTCTTGGCCATTCGATACCAAAGATTAGCACTTACAAACGAATTACTCTTAACTTCAATCATTCTTTGCCTATACTCTTTCTTCCTTTTCTGTCTCTTTTCCCTCTCCTTCTCCCTCTTCTCATTCCTCGCATTCCTCTCAATCATCTCCATCTCCTTCGCCTTCCTCGTCACCTCCGCTTTCCTCTGCCTCTGCAACTCCATCCTAGCTTCCCTCAACTCCAATTCCTTCTTCGACTTCCTCTTGGGCTTAAAAAACCCACTCACAAACGAAACCAACAGCTTATGAAAAGGAAGAGCCATCCAAATCCTAGACAACACAGCGACAGGCATCTCCGGAGTCTTGACAGGCGGCGAATACGCATTCACACATATAGAATCAACCTTCAAATCCTCCCAAAAACCCCAAAACTTCCCATCACTCTCAATTGATGGCAACACTGTCCTCATTACTCTAGAATCTTCCAAAACTACAAAAACTGCCACAGCATGTTCCCTCAATTCCGCAGCAGAAGGTTTCACTATATGTTTCAGCTTACCAGTGTTCATCAGCTCAGCAATTTCTGTATAAGGAATGCGTTCTGAAACAACTGGAAGTCCATCCATCCATAATTTGAGTTCCTCCGCAGTTAGAGTTCGTTTCTTTCCCTTTCCCTTTCCCTTTACTGCTACAGCGGAAGCGGCGGAGGAAGCGGCGGCGGAAGGTTGGGGGAATGAAGCGGAGATAACAGTGAGAGTTATGGCGAAGTTGAGGAGGTTAGGGGTTCTGTTTTTTTCATCGTTTTCGGATTCAGGAGGTTGAATTCGTGAAGAGATTGAATGTAATTTGTAGGGTTTTGGAAATGTTTTGAATTTGGGGTTTAGGAATTGTGATGATTGTGAAGATGAAGGAGGAAAATGAATGAGGCAATGGGAAGACATGGAAATGGAATGTTGAATGTTTTGAATTACAGAGTCATGTTATGAATGAGATAAGGCATTGCCATTGATAATGATGAATTTGAGGAAGAAGAAGATGAAGAACGAAACAAGTTCAGAGTTGAAGAAAGAGTGCAATTTCTGTGGATAACATGTCTTCTTACTATTTTACTTTGTGGTTAAAAAAACTTGTTACTTGCAAAAAAAACAAGGATGGTTGACACAACTCTATTATGCAAATATTAGGAAATGATATCCTTGTAACTTAATATATGTGGATAATATTATTTTTTATTCTGCTAATGTCTCCATGTTTGAGGAATTTTCTAAGTCTATGTAGGAAGAGTTTGAATGAGTCTGATGGACAAGCTAATGTTCTTTTTGGGAATTCAGATCAATCAAAATCTAGAAGAAACTACATTCATAAAAGCAAATACATGAAGGAGCAGTTATCAAAATGTAAAACTAATAAGACTCATATGCATCCAACGTGCATTCTTGAGAAGGATTGCGCAGTTAGCAAAGTCGAACATAAGTTATACAGGGGTATCATTGGTTCTCTTATGTATCTGACTGCTTCTAGGCCTGATATTCTATATAGTGTATGCTTATGTGCTAGATTTCAATCATATCCTAAAGAATCTCATTTAACTGTTGTTAAAAGAATCTGTAGATATCTGAAAGGTATTACTAACATTGGTTTGATATATATAAAATCAAAAGAGTACAAGTTAGTAGGTTATTGTAATGATGATTATGCTGGAGACCGTATTGAAAGAAAAAGTACTAGTGGAAAAATGGTCTATTGTCGAACATTGCAGGTTCAACAATAACTTCTATAAATCTCAAATCTTCGACATCTACGACAATTTTGACATGCTCAACTATTTAGCGACTCTTTACCCGGAGGCTAGAGTTTGGTATCAAATTATGATGGTCAACCTACGTCCCAGAGAGCAATGAATGGAATTCCTGAACTACGAGGACAAATATTTCATGTACTTCTTGTTGTACAATATTTACATTGATCTTCTCTCTATTATCTTTAACTATCGTAAGGAGACAATCATTGCCTCCATAAGAAAGATGTATTTCCTCATATATATGAAAGAGTTCTCTTGGAGCTTTTCATAAGGGCGGAGATAGTTAATCAAGTAAAAAAGGGATAGGGATGTTGATGTCCTAGCAAAGGAGGAATGTGGAAAGTTTGAGTTCCTTGGATAACTTGATTATTGAAAATTTGTTGTTGGTTGTTGCCATTTCAGTTCTTCATATTCTGTACTTTTGTTTGTTGTATTCATCCTTTTCCAGATGATCAATAAAAAATCTTTATCTTTCTAGTTCTTTGGTTATCCTTTTCAAATATTCCACTTAATATCTATTCTTTTTTATTGATGACAAAGTGGGAGAAAAAGAGTAATTATATCGATTTCCCTAATAGAGTCCAAACATATGGCATATTTTGTGGGAACTCTGATATCTGAGCTAATATGAATCTGATTATTATATTCATACATGTTTTGATAAGATTTGACTGTGTGCAAAAACTCTAATATATATTTATTGGCACAAACATTGATCAAAGGCATTATTATTCAGATTAAGATTGTATTGTAACTCTGAGTATCGGCTTTTTAAAAAGCATTCTATAAACACAACACTTTATAAGTTAATGAGGTTGGTTAAAATTCTTTGAGGGGACTAAAGATTTAGTCAGGATCCTTGAGAAGACTTAGATGGTTTGTCTTTATGGTTGTAATCAAAGGGTATTTAATTAGTGGAATAAGTTCTTGTTGATAAAGAAAAAATCATCCGAGTAGGATAGACTGGAGATAGTCTAGTTAACAGTGAATCAGGATAAAATCTAGTGATCTTTATCCTTTCTTCTATTTTTCAGTTTGTGTTTTGGAATTAAAAAAACTTTAAATCTCGAAACTCAGTTTAACTCTTATCTCTATGTCTCTCTTATGTTTCATTTAACCTTTATCCTCTACCCTTAGCCAGAAATGAACCTAGAAATGAGTAACTCTTATCTCTATGTCTCTCTTATGTTTCATTTAACCTTTATCCTCTACCCTTAGTCATAAATGAACCTAGAAATCAACCTCAGTCTCTTATGTTTCATTTAACTTTTATCATTTACCCTTAGTCAGAAATGAACCTCAATCTCTTATGTTTCATTTAACTTTTATCTTCTACCCTTAGTCAGAAATGAACCTCAATGACGTGAAGCGTAGTTCAAAATATGATAACATTTAGCCTTCCCCAACTTTAGTTATTTGTTTTAGTTTTATTAATGTTTTATTTTAATTATTTGGATGATGCATGTGTGTTTTTGGAATTATTGTTATTTAATTATTTAATTATTTATTAATAATTTAAAATAATTGGAAAATACATATGGTGAATAAGAACGAGAGGGTGTGGTGAGAATTAATAAAATAATAAAATTATTTAAATAATTGAGCTTATTTAAATAATTATTTAATTAGAATATTATTTGAGTTATAATAGAATAATTAGAACATTATTTCATATTTAATTTTTGCAAAAGCTAACACCTTTTTAATATGATCGATGGAAGGAATGATGATAAAAAGACCTCCATGTTTGCGCTTTTTTGTTGTTGAGCAGCGAGTATAATTCTTTCAATTGATTATCACACATTATGAATTTTTTTTTTTGGAATAACCAATTTTTTTTTAAAAAAATACAAAAATAACCAACTTTTGAAAAAATTTACGCAAATAACCAAGTTTCAGGACAAAAATACAAGCAGGAGCCATCTCGGATGGCTCCTGCACTGAAAATCAGGTGCAAGAGCCAAGGGAGATGGCGCCTCCCTTCTAAAATTGCCCTAAAAGTCATCTCAGATGGCGCCTTAGTGTAAAACACAAGGCAAAAGCCATCTGAGATGGCGCCTTAGTGTTATTTTTAAAATAAAATAAAAAAATTCAAGTTTTTTTTATAAATACACACCCATCCCTCATTCATTTCTCACATTTGTTCAACTTCTCATCTCATATTCTCTCTTATATTCTCTCTTATTCTCTGTTACTCTCTCTTTTTTTCTACCATGACATCTCCATACATCCATATCAGAGATGGATGCGTTGTTTTCTCAGCCACAAAACCTCCAATAAAAATGAAATTTTGGCACATATTTACCATGGCCAAACTGAAAAAAGAGTTGATGCGTTGGTTAGAGGGAGAAATTGAAGATGGTGATGAAATTAGAAGGATTCAGAGGAAGCGAACAACCATGAACTTGTCAACCTCGAATTTGGTTGGAGGAAGTCAAAGCAGACGTCGACGTTATTGCGATGATGTATGGTTCCGATGAGATTGTTTTGACGGTTGTAGTGTCTTAAATAAATTTATGTGTTGTTGATGCGTCATAGTTCATGTTGTTGTTTCTTTTAATCGTGTAGTTTTTAATTTTGTTGTCTCCGTATTGTTGTTTCTTTTAATCGTGTAGTTTTAAATTTTGTTGTCTCCGTATTGTTGTTTCTTTTAATCGTGTAGTTTTTAATTTTGTTGTCTCTGTATTGGTGTTTGTAATAAATGCGAATTAATGGAAAGAAGAAGATTTGTTACAATATTAAAAGTGCAGATAAATGAAATACAAATTTTAGGATGTTGAGGTTGTAGCACGCTGGGGACAATTTTTTCGATTGTGTCCGGATTGACGACATAGACCACACTTTCTTTCTAGTTTATCAACGTCGTCCATTTCGGTTGTTATCGTTTGCTCTTGGGACGACCCTTTTATTTCTCCGCATTTGATTATGCCAAACTACTTCCCTTCGACGCAGCCAATAATGCTTTTGCTTGGTTCAAGGCATTGTTGTATCGTTGAGCAAGGTCGAGACTTGTAAATTGGAGAGAAGTAGTAGTGCATCTGATGAACATGTGCACACGCCAATGACATAAGAGCAGGCATTCGAAGGCTGATATTTTCCACAGTCGCACCACCGAGATGGTAGTTTAACCTTGTACTCTTGTCTAGGCAAACCCTCATTGTGGTCGATTATCTCTTTGACAAAGAAGTTATGGTTATGTCGGTCGAATCTTGTAACAAGATGAGTGCTAGCTTTGGCACTCTCGGCCTTAATAAATTTCAGGCAGCTTTCACTCCACACTTGTCCGGATTGTACCACCGCGTTCCACTTTTCACCTCTCTGTGCAAACAAGGAGGTCATTCTAAAATATGTTGTACTAACCAATGCAGTTATTAGGAGTGCTTTTATGCCTTTGAAGACGTCGTTCATTGATTCGACTAGATTTGTTGTCATGTGGCCCCAACGCACTCCATTGTCGTATGAGCGTGTCCAATTTTCCACCTGCAGATTATCAACCCACGCACCTGCATCTGGGTTTTCCAATCTGATCTAACTGCGATAATATGCAAAACCTGGTTGTGTTAGCGCGTATGCTGCATTCATAACAGTTTTCCGAAGACGGTTATCTTTGATCTCGCGCATGAAGTTTTGAACGATGTGTCTTGCGCAATAAACATGTGTAGACGGTGGGTCGTGCCAACCGTTGGCGGGATTGTTGTACGCACTCTCAATTGAGGCATGTCTGTCAGAAATTAGACAAAGATCACGTTGTGGTGCTACATGTGTTCGAAGATGCTTTAGGAAGAAACTCCAAGCTGCCCCAGTCTCTGTCTCTACAAGAGCATAGGCGATTGGGAACACGTTATTGTTGTCATCCCGTGCCACGGCCATCAGTAGGGTGCCCTTGTATTTCCCGTACAACCATGTTCCATCTATCTGTATGATAGGTTTGCAATGTGCAAACCCAGTGATGCAAGGTCGAAAAGCCCAGAAAAGTCTACTGAATATACCATGTCCGCTGACACAGGTACCGTCTTGGGAAAACGCCGGCGTCGTCTCCAGAGCATAAACTGTTCCAGGAGCATACGTTCGCAGTGCATTCATGTAGCGAGGTAACTCTTTGTACGAACCCTCCCAATTTCCGTAGATTTGCTTGATAGCCTTGTTTTTTGCCAACAAGGCCTTTCTATACGAGGGGGTATAGTTGTATGTTGTAGTGATGTGGGATATTATTGTTCTCACCTTCAATGAAGGATCGCAGCTAACAAGAGGTAAGATTTCTTGACAAATGAGATCATGACTCAATTTCCGGTGATCCTGTGATTGTGTGGAATTAACACAAGTGTGTTCCGTCATAGAACCTATCACCCAGGAATCACTACGCAATCTATACGATGCAGTTAGATGGAAGTTACACTCAGGGTGAGTACAGATGATTCTGTATCTCTCTACTGTTGTTCGATCCACATGAAAGTCATAGTTGTTTATCATGTGGAACTTTTTTATTGCTCGGACGCAATCTTCTTTTGAACGAAATTTGTCTTTGACTTTCAAATTTGCATCTGACTGCACTTCAGGGTTGTAGAATATATCAGATGAATAGTCATCTGTGGACATGTTCAGGGTGGTCATGTACGGAGGTGGTGTGAAGATCTGATGTGGAGGAAGTTGTCTTTCTTCCTCGGCCTCTAATTCTTCATTTACCATGATGTTGAACTGCGTCTCCTCTGCTTCCTCTTCTTCGTCAAATTTAAAGGGGAGGAGCCATCCCACTTGGCTCCTCCTTGACAAGTGTCATCCATGCATGCAAGGCCCCAACCACCTTATTTATTCCTCTCTTCTTGAATCACCTATAAATATGGCTTCTCATTTGTGTTTTTTCCATCACCACCACTCTTCACTCCTCCTCTATCTCTAATACAATTCTCTCTTTCTCAAATAAGTTGTAGAAATTTCAATCATGAGTCTCTTGACTTTGGGAGAATCGCACCGAGGAACAAGGGCGAACATTGCAAGCTATGTAAGTATCCTTTCTTTTTTTTTTTTCATTCTTTTTCTTGAATTTTTTTTTGTTGTATTCTTTTTTTATTACATTTTAAATATTATTTACACCTTACACAATTTATTTCCACATTATCTATAGGACACGAAAAAATTTAGATGTCGCTCACATCACTATGTTGTTCCCGATCCGTTCATCGTTCCATACCTTGAACATGCCGGTTTTGGAGAGGTTATTAAAATCTCCAACTACACGATCGACTCAAAGTTCATTCTAGCATTGTGTGAAAGGTGGAGACCCGAGACACATACATTTCATCTACCTATAGGTGAGTGTACCGTCACACTAGAGGACGTGTACATGTTGATGGGTCTTCCTATCGATGGCAAGGCGGTGAATGGTCCGGTACAACAACCTAACAATATTTGCGAGGAATTGTTGGGTAGAGATATGGTCGAAGGTCCTACCGCAAGAGGCCAAGGTATATTTCTTTCAACTCTTAGAGAGTATTATCATTCTCTTGTTTTGGATGAAAATTCCACCGAAGAACAAAAAATAATAAAAACTAGAAACTACATTATGTTAATGTTTGGTAGTTTTTTATTCCCCGAAAGTACCGGGAATAATGTCAATTTTATGTATTTGAATTTACTTAGAGATGTCAATAAGATAGGAAGATATAGTTGGGGTTCCGCTGTTCTTGCCCAGCTATACTCCTCGTTGTGTAAAAATTGTATGAAAGACACATCAACTTTCAATGGATGTGCTTTCTTACTTCAAACATGGGGTTGGTGGAGAATGCAATCACTCAATCCCGTCAACGACCTACCGTTCACTTTTCCCTACGCAACAAAGTAAGTACATTGTTTATTTATTAAATTTTATTTATATCTTTCACATATATAAAATCCTAATATATTAAATGTTAATTCATTTAGGTTTAGCGTAGTGGGCATGGATTACGGAAAGAATCCGAGACACAATGTTCTCCTATACCGTAATCTAATAGACCACCTTGGACCAATCGATGTACGTCATTTCTATTAACTCCAAATTATTTTAAATTTAACGTATATTATTTTTATCATTATTATTAATCTCTATTATTTTTTCAACATTTACATGGAGACCGATTGGTTTGGACCATGTACCAAATGATGAAGATGCAGAGGTTTGGACATGAAGACGCAATTATACGGTTCAACATTGTGGAGATGCACCACAGCGACCGTGTCAAGATGCAGTTTGGTATGTTCCAAGACATACCCCGCGATCCGATATGCTTGGATCCTTGGCATCTAAAAAGGGTCGATGCCCAATGGGGACTCAACAATTGGAGGAATTTTGCCAGGGAGTATTGTAGGATATGGAAAACCGAGGCATATCTTACAATTTCCGTTTATGAAGATGACGAGATTATGCAACACTCGTCAAGACATTCTTGGGTACCAGATACCATCCAGATATGCATGTTTCCCAACCTCGCTATTTGGTCGACCCTCGCACCCAGTGGGGGCAACCTTAAGAGTCACAACAACAACGAAGACAACGCTACTGCCAACAACAACCTGAACAACAATCCCAACAACAACCCCAACACTACCAACACTACCAACAACCACCCCAACACTACCAACAACCATCCCAACAACACTACCAACAACCATCCCAACAACACTACCAACAACCATCAACTTCCCGCCAATCAACCCGACGACGTAGAACCACCACCACTCAATCCCAACCCCAACCCCAACAACAACCTCATCACCCACCCACCCAATACTCACATATGCCACACACCCAAGTTCAATACACCGAACAAAGGGCATATGTCCAACCCCCTTATATGGGTCCATCTACATCTCACCTCACCCCGCCACGGCTTCGAAGAATATTCCCAACCAACCCAACATTCCACCAACCATCGTCGTACAAACCCTCCGCCATTCATATGGGTACGAGACTCCTAACACCCAATTTCCTTTTTACCCCACACATTCACAGTCCACATATACAGATGAGGACTGCTATAGTCCTCAAATGGACCCTAACCCCCAACCGCGACGACCAAGCTTGAGAACATGGGGACACGTTTATCTGGCCGGTGCAACAAGCAATGTAAATCTTGAGGCATTCATGGATCCCGATCTCATTCACTACGGCAACCATCAACCCATGATCGGTCCCATCGACCCAACAACAACCGGATCCGAACCTCGCATCGACGAGTTAGAGAGGACGCATGTGGAACCGGTGGTCATCTACGAGTCCCGGGTCGCCATGAATGAACTTATATAATCGCTTTTTGCTGTAATCAAAATTTATAATACAATATTTATTTCACAAAATTGTCGTGCACTTTAATTTAAATTGAAAAGAAAAAAAAATTTTAAAAAAAATGCACTAAGGCGCCATCTTAGATGGCTTTTCCCTTGTGTTTTACACATAGGAGCCATCTGAGATGGCTTTTAAGGCAAAAAATGAAGGGAGGCGCCATCTCCCTTGGCTCCTGCACCTGATTTTCAGTGCAGGAGCCATCCCAGATGGCTCCTGCTTGTATTTTTGTCCTGAAACTTGGTTATTTGGGTAAATTTTTTCAAAAGTTGGTTATTTTTGTATTTTTTTTTTTAAAAGTTGGTTATTCCAAAAAAAAATTCACACATTATCTCACACTTGAATTAAATATTTTCCAATATACCTTAAAACAGTTTTTCAGTAATATATTAATTATTATTTTGACAAAACCATACCTTATAACATAATAACTATTTCCTTCATCTCAAGTGCATAGGCAAAAACATAAATGAGCTAAACAATCAAACAAATCAACATTACATCCAATTCTGTCCAAAATCTGAAGTGTCTGCACAATGATCAGACTTAAACATTGATCAATCTGTATCAATAAACTATGAACCCATTTCTCAAAACGTTTGGGGACTAAGTAGCCATTCACAATATCACAATGGATGCCATAAAATCCAATTAAATGAGCCAACTCAAATCCAACAAACATAACACGCCGAACCTCTTTAGAGGGTATGAATAACAGTAAAATATTGCTTAACAAAACAGGATGATAAAGTTTGATTAACCAGAACAGCTGAGCTAGACTCCAAACATCAAGTCCATGATCTTGGACGCCAATGATTTTGTTGGGGAAGCAAGGGTACCTCCAGTCTGCCTAGTAGTTGTGTTGCCATTCTTCAGATAATATGGCCGAGAAAGAGCATTTGATGTGCTTGCTTCTGAGTTTCTAGTAGAGGGTAGAGGTAAAGGCGTAAATCCTTGATTGTTCAATCTTTCATTTAAAGCTTGTCGTTGCATGGGGTCTAAGGGTTTCACGCCAATAATTAGGACGCCGTTAATTTGTATTCCATTCTTGTTGAGAGCTTTTTGAGCGCCGGATCGATTCTGCATCACCGAGAAATGTAATTAGTAGTGCATAGGTATGAAAGAAAAAAACATGTTCAAAATATTAAGAAAATCAGAAGATAAATATATTTTAAAAAGAAAAAGTATTGGGAATATTGACAAAAAGACTGACAACAATGTCTAAATAACTGTATGGATGGTCTTGGATTGGCATACAACATACAGCCGTGGTTTTATAAAGAAAAGTTTAATCATAGTGTTCATGTGAAAGGAAGACTGCAAACCTGATACAAAATGTGCATCCAGTTAGCCTCTCTAGGACCAGAAACATGTTTCAAAATTTCACCACATTTTTCAAACTCCCTTAAAACCAAATTAGTATCATATGGAGAAAATCTGCACAGAAAGAGAATTTTAGAAGCATATACACTGTAATCATATATACTCTTCAGATGGACAAATAATTTACTGGATTGGTGAGGAATCTCAGCATGGTCAATTATCTATAAGTAATGTATACAGTCTTTTATATTTGACACTACATGAATAGGGCAAAAAATTATGAGAGCTAACCCAATAAAACAGAATATATTCACCACTGAATAGAGTCAATACTTTTAGCTCATTGATTTCATATCTCAAATGTAGCTGCAAAAAGTTCAATAGGCTAACTATTTATTTTATTTTATCAATATACTTGCAAAATATAAATATATTGATATGAACCGTTTTTCCTATTGCACGAAACCATACAAAAACAGAAATATAGGTGTTAACTTCCTCCCTGCCAAAAGCCCCTGATTACTCTTCCCTGCCACAAGGGAACTACTATAGAAAATCTCCTTTTAGCCACCACATTTTTCACATTACGGTATGGAAGCTGTGACCTTCCCTCCTAACTTTTCCAATAACTCACTAATTATCACTCAATTCTTAATTTATCAGTGAGAATTCTCAAAACTTCAACAATAACCACGAAGCCTCTACTCAAATCAAGTGTTTTGATTCAACAGTGATAGTGGTAAGAATTAAATCAAAAGGAAAGGGTCCAGAACAGTTTTTCTCTACCAGGATGCGCAGTTTTGTATGACATATCATTCTTACTCAGACATAGCTTGTTCTCTCTTCCTCGCAATTTTTTATTAGTCTTTTCAAATTGGAATGTTTTTTCAGTCTGCTATAGGAAATATGGGCCTGATCCCATTTATTTAGGGGTTAGGAAGATGAATTTATGGCATTTTAATCACACTATATGTTTTTCTGTTACTGTAGTAAAATGTACCATATTTCTAGGACAAATGCTTATAAATAGTTCTAAAGTGGAATGCATTACTATCATTCCTCAGCAATAAACCAAATAAAAGCAGAGTTTAGACATTACCCATATACTGTCACCCATTCTTCCTCATTCAGATTCCCTGCAGGCAAGGAATTTCTCTGAACCTCGGGCCTTGCTACTTCAAGTGGTGGAGGAAGAGTAATCAAAGCACCAGGCTGAACCACCCCCTCCACTGGAGAACTCCTTCCTCTCTCGTCTTGATCACCACCACTCTTTCCAGTTGCAGGCGACCACCAATTCAATCCTGGCGAGCCTTGTTGGTTTTGCTGCACTCCTCTTAAAGCATAAGATGTGCTGGCCTCGGATTTGCCTTTAGCTGGAGTCGAAAACTCCCTATTTAAATTCTGCACGGGAGTTTTGCTCTCCGACTTAGTCTCGGGAGACACTTGGTAATCCAGTATGCCTGATTCAGGAGAAAGGTCCAATCTGTCTTCCAAGGTGAAAACAGGAGGCGGAGGAAGGTCTGAATTACCAAAGTTTTCGCGCCATAGAGAAGAAGATGCGCCCGACTGGCCAGGACTAGAAAACTTTCCGCGACGACCAGAAATAGGGGAGGCTAAATCCTGGTAAAACAATGACTGTCTGCCAGACCTTGGAGTTCTTTGCACTGTGGTGCTCATGTTCTTATATTATATATTTCAGGGAGTTGAGTTAATATCTGCAAACCAAACCAAAAGCAATAAACAAATACATCAAAACCAAATTCACCTATTTTCCACCATGAGAGATTGGTAACATAGATAAATCACGGCCATTTCGGTCTCCGGAAGTGTCCATAAAACCTATGAAGCACAGACACCCCGAACACGACCTCAACACTGTGAAACCAATAATAATTGGAAGAAAATGAATAAATCAGTGCAGGTAACCGACACAGACACGGATTCAGCAAATTATTCAACTAATTTGAAGAAAAGTTAAAATCTGAATCAGGAAATCCACAAAATTAGATCTATAGGTGAACAAACGGTTTTGAATTCTTACGAACGAGTTTCGGTGATATTCAAACGATGCAAGCTAGAGAGAAGAAGAAGAACCTGGTTGTGGTGGAATTCTGAACTTGTTGGAGATTTTCCCTCCCGAATCAAAACCCTAATTCTCCTTTTAACCTTTCGTTTTTCAGTTCCGGTCACAACTTTGTGACAACTTCTCTCACTATAAACCCTGACATTGTTTTGCGGAAAACAAAATATTCAACGAAAACCAACATGGAGTAAAAAAAGTATTCTAAGAAAATAATTTAATGAATCTATTATAAATATAATAAACTACTGTACACTTAATTAATCAAGTAATTATCCTAATTAATCAAGATTATTACCCCTCAAAGTAATTTTATCCTAAGGTAAACATAATTAATTCAAATTTTGTATTTTTTCCAAGCAAAAAAAGTAATTTCCACGCACACATTATTTGAATACAAACATTGGAACCCTGAACAAAAACTCTTGTGTTTTCCTCTGCCATCATTACGCCGTCTTTGATTTTGTTGTTGTTAAATAACGATGCTCAACATGATCATGTTACCAACCAATATCTTTCATCTTCCTCTCCATCCATATAAGAACCTCATCTTCCATCAACCTCAGTTCAAACCTAAGTATGTTCGATACAGACGTGAATTTTTCGCTTTGTATGTTATTCATTTGAAGTAATTGATTTTCTACTCTCTGCAGATTCAAATAATGAGTCGAAAAATCGATTGTATTAAGGACATCGACGACAGCAAGGAAACATGAAGATTGGTTGTTCGAATAGGTGATGCATGGATCGTTGTTAATAGTAAGGGGATAGAGCATCTGGAGGTGGTTATAATTGATGCATTGGTATATTTTCTTACATTAATTTGTTATCGTTTTCGTTTCATTAGAATTTACATATTAATAAAGCTTATTCATCTGCAATGTTTTTCAGGGTGACAGGATTCAAGTTCTCATTTGTGTCGACCATACACCTAAATGGAAAAATAGAATCCATGAGGACATGATCTGCATAATTAACAATGGCAGTGTTTATGACAATGATTTTCAATGGAAGCTTTGTGATCATTTCAATAACTTTGTTTTTCTTGGTGGTACCACGTTAAAAGTTGTTGATGTTGAAAACACTCCTCCCAAAAAGTTTTATTTCAAAGATTTTGGTGATGTTCTTGCAGGGAAATGTGTACTTAATAGATTTGAAGGTATGATTTATTGACATGGTAAATTTATTTGGTTTAATGTTTTTAATACCACATACTGCTAAAGACTATTTTCTTAATGATGTAGACATTATTGGTGTTGTTCATGAGATCAACAATTTCCCAACTAACACACCAAGGAAAAAGAGTTTTGTCTCTCTGAATCTCAAAGACTTCAGGTAATATGTAACCCCTTTACATGTTTTGTTATATTTTTGCTAAAGTATGTTGCAATATGTTACTCAAAATATATATTTTTTACTATTGATAACAGTGGTAATTTTCTTAACTGCACACTATGGGAAAGCTATGCAACTAAGTTTTTGGATTACTACAATGATGAAAAGAACATTGGTGCTATAGTAATAATTCTCACTCATGCAATGATCAAAGATTCACAAGGTTTGTGTTCCTTACTTTTAGTTAAGTAAACTTTATAAATTGTAAAGTATCATTGTTGATTTGATTTTGTTTTGTTGTCATTTTCAGTTTCGAATGGGTGATCAGGTTCTAAGTGTCTAATTAATGAGGACATTCCAGAAATTGTAGAATATTTGTCTAAGTAATATGCTAAAATCATTGTGACACTCTGCATTATTTTTCCTCGTTTCTTATTTAAGTTTTCTTAAGTTAATACATCAATATTTTTGTAGGTTACCTGATAATGAGCAGAATGAAAAACCAGCTCAATCTTCAAAGTCTATGTCTCTTTGGTCTGGATCATCACAGTTCACTACAGCTGATAAGTGTATTAGTAAGGCCAAGTGTATGCTTTTAAGTGAGTGTTATAACTCCTATTTTTCAAGTCAATACACATCTTCATACTCAAGAGTTCCTCGAGGGTTGACCAGATGGACCCTCTCCTAAACAATCAACCCACAACTAGGGTTTTGATTCTGTAACACCCCATATTTTCAATTATTACTAAATTAGAATTTTAATTATTTAATTAATTAAAATTTAATTTTTTGGAAATTATTGGAATATCAGAATTATTGAAAAATAAATTAAAAAAAAAAGAAAAAGAATTGAGCTTATGTGGTGATTAGTAGAGGAGAGGGGTGTATGGAGTAAAAGCCTCTAATTATTTTGTTATTATTATTATTATAGAATAATAAGAAAGAAAAAGGAATTGGAAACCAATATTTGGAGTAAAGAGAATCTACGTGAGAAGAGAAGAAGAGCAAAGGAGAAAGAGGAACCTAAAGCTCAAGAAGGATTCAAGCAATTGACTAAGGTAAGGGGTGATTGCTCTAGTTATAATGTATTATGAGTTTTGAGAATGGTAGAATAGAGTAAGAGATTAGGAATCCCCATTTAGAATTTTTAGGTTTATGAGTTTTGACCCTAAATGCATGATTTTTGACATTCTTGATGCAATTGATGTTATAGAGTTGTTGTATGATATTGTGGTGTGTTGTTATAGCATTGGAATCATGTATTGGGATGTGTTTTGGTGTTATTTGTGTGTGGGTTCGTAATTGAAACTATTGGATGGATTAGGAATGAAGAATGCTGTCAAAATAGTGATTTTCTGCTACAGGGATCGTGGAACCCGGTTACCCTGTGGGGGGAACCGGTTACCACTGTATTAACATTTGAAAAATCTGATTTTTGAACGGGAAACCGGTTCCCCTATAGGAGAACCCGACTTCCCCATACATTTTCCAGCAACGTGTTTTCACATGATTCTGGGAACTGGTTACTCCCCTGGAGGAACCAGTTACCACTGATACTTTTTGAAAAATACTAAACTTTCAAAATTCATAACTTTCAAACCGTAAGTCCGTTTTAGTCGTCGTTTTGGACATGTTTCTTAAATTAAATACTCTATTTAATAAAATGAAAAAAATAACAGTAACTTGATTTTATTTTGAAAATCATTGATTTTCCGATTATGTGGTTTATTCTTGTGTGCATATTTGATGCATATGCAATGGTATGTTGATGTTGTGATGATGTATGAGTGCATATTGATGGTTATATTCATATATTGGTGATAGCATTACGAATTGATGTGTAATTGCTTGTGCATGTTTATGTTGTTTGATGATGTTCATGATAAATGATGGTTATCGTGTTTTAGTGATGATGTTGTAGTAATTGCATGTGCATGTTTATGATGTTTGATGACGTTCATGATAAATGATGGTTATCATATTTTGGTGATGATGTTACATGCTTTTATGATGTGCATGCATATACATATTGGTGGTATCTAATTCCCATTGTGTGGAATTAGTGAGTTGGCCAATAACCGTTGCCGAGTTGGAATAGGCAGTGAGGTGGTATCCGGGTCCGAGTTGGAATGGGACAAATGTTGATATTGGGTCCGAGTTGGAATGGGATGGATGTTGATACTGGGTCCGAGTTGGAATGGAACAATATGGTGAATTTAATTCACGTTTTGGTACCATATGCATAGAGTCTTGCATTGCATTTGTATGAATTATAACATGATATGATGGTTTTCGGTGTTATAATTTGGTTGATGTGTTTTGATGCATGTTCATGACTTGTGCTTTGTGTGGGATGAATGATTGAATCTATCTATGCTAAATAGGGTGAAGTAATAGCTTATGAAGTTCTATTTATTTTATGAATTTATAATGCATGTTAATTATGATGTAATCTCACCCTTACTTTGATGATTTCAGATTGAAGCTTTAGCGACTTAGGCATTGGTGAGGATGGCTCGTATAGCTATGCTATTTATGTAGTCACGTGTTGGTGTCATGCTCTGGTCTTGTAACACTGGGGAACGTTTGTCTTTAGATCTACTATTAAACTCTTAAATTGTTTAATTGTTTTAGTTGGATAATTATTTTGATGGATTAAGGTGTTGACCTTTTGGTTTTGGTATTTATTTGGTTTTGAATTATCTAAGTTTGAATGAAAATTTCTGCTGTGTTAAACATGTGTTGATTAATTATTGATTGAATTTATGTTCCTCAGCTAAGCATGGCATATGTATTGGAATTTTATATTTTTAAATCAATTGTGATGCCCTTGTATGCATGTTAACTCTGAATTAATTGTATTATTCGCGGGGTATTTAGAAGGGTGTTACAGATTCTCTCAAGTCAAAAATTGATTTCTAATGCCTCAAGTGATCATCATGTCTCCTAATATGTCTCAAGGTGTCATCATGTCAAGTTACAAGCCTCACAACTCAACTTTGCTCAATCAATTGCTTGGATGGTTGAAAATCAATTGTATTAGATAAAAAGTCAACTGTGGTCAACATACAGTCAAACTTCATCATTTTTTGTCAACATAAATACTTTGAAGTTACACTCATCATTTGATCAAGGGTTGATCATGATTCATCAAGAAAGTCAAAATTTTGATCAAAAGTCAAAGTTTCTAAATTAGGGTTTCTTAAGGGGAAAGTCAACAAAACTTTGACCAGGCATAAATTTCACATACTTCATTAGAAATTATTCTACCAAATCTCATTTTGAAGGGAACTCAATTCTATACAACTTTGTGTCTCACAAGCTTTGGCCAAAAATGCTTCATTTGAGAGTTATGGATCAAGACATTATAGGTCCTTCTAAAAGTTAATAAAAAGTCATTTTTTTCAAAAGAAGTGTACATGAAGATGGAAGCTTAAATGAAAATGAAACCAAAATGAGTGTTTAGAGGACATATTGAGCTTTCTAAAAAGTCCAAGAATACTTTAAAATGATAAAAATTGAGCAAGATACAACTTGTGCAAGTTTGGCATTTTTGAAGAAGTGCATGAAGGGAAATACTAAGTAAATTCAATTTTTTTCCAAATGGGACAAAGTTTTTATAGTTTGGACTTATTTCTAAGATAGTCCATGACTTCTAAGCCCACTTGCACACCTCTCTTTAATTTATTTTATTTATTTTGGAATTTATTCATTTAAATCCAATTTTAATTAAAATAAAACACCAAAAAATCAAATTGATGAATGCAAGTTGTAAAATCAAGTTCCTTGAAGCCCAAGACACTCAATATAAGCTGAAAATTTCGAAATATCCTTGATTGGCAAGAGATTGAACATGATTGAATCCAAAAAAGGCAATATTTGGTGCAAATTCTCAATCAAATATCTTTGCATTCAAAGCTTTATTCTTGACCAGAATTGTTGACCTAAATCCATCTACTATATATGCACATTGAACCCTAATGATCAGAGGACGAATTCTTGCCTCCAGGAACCCTATACAAACTCAAAAAATTTGTGACTTGCAAGCAATTGGCAGACCAAGAATTGCTTCGATTCAAGTTGTTCCAAGGCCATCATTAGCTTCATCGGTGTCCTCTGATTCATTTCAGATCCTTACAAGCAATCAAAAGCTTCTAAAATGTAAAAACACGATCACAATTTACCTCATATTTTTCAATTTCGATTTCACATATTCATGCATTGTTAATTGAATTTGATTATATATTTATGTTTATATTGATGTTTCGATGCTTTCTGGATAGTTTGATTGGAGTTTAAGTGCAGGAATTGTGAGTTGCCATTATTAGGGTTCATAGCTTCGATTTGGGGTTTTCCGAAATAGCCAAAATTGGACGAATCCAAGGGCATATTCGTGTTCAGAGGATCAAATCCAGTTGATTCATGGTCCCATAGTGAATTTATATGTTGATTTGTGAAGTTTTTGATTTGCAGGTGATGTAGCTACAGACAAAATTCGTAGGTAAAAGCTTTACCTACGAACTGGCTGTCGGTAAAAATCTAAGAAAAATTCAAACGAGGAAGACGATCCTCTTGGCGCACATTTTTAAAAATAAATTTTTCTATTTTTCATATTTAATTAATTCGGTCCATTATACTAACACCATGTGCAGGTGGCTCAGATGCTAAGGTTTTGTGTCATTGACTTCAAGGGTGTGGGTTCAAGCCCTGCTAGGGCCAAAACTAGTTTTTACTACCTATTTCCTTTTACTTTTTAAATTTTATTTTAATTCTTTTCAAAATTATTTTTAAATACAATAAAAAACCTAAAAAATATTTTTATTTTAGATTTAGGTTAATAAAATGTTTAATTAATTTTAGACAGAAAAATATTTTATTTTTCTTTTCATTTAAAATTATTTTCTTAATTAAATGCTAATTAATTAGAAATAGGATTTTTCCAATTAAAATCAATTCCAAAAAATACCAAAAATATATTTTTTCCTTTTAGTTAGGGTTTATTACACTTATGTCTTCATTCAAATATTTTTCTCTTATTTATTCATGCTTTAGTCTCGTTTAAATTCTAGAAATCAATGTATAGGTTACAAAGACATTTTTGTAATAGCGTAGATTTAATTTCTCGCATTTTACTTTCCGCGCCTCTATTATGTAACTACCCCAAAGTCCTGTAATAGCTTAAGATTTATCTTCCGCACTTTTACTTTTTGCACCTTTATTTTCTGTACATATATTAACTACTTAGATGTATGGCTAATAGGATTGCATGCTAAGACTAAAATCAATCGTTAGATCCCTTTAATAATCAAGACAAAATACCTGAATCAAACACACTACTTTCACACTTGCACCTTCTTAGGGTATCCTCTCTTGTTGTCTTCAGAATAAAATGACCACGTCCCTCGAACGTAGGGGTACCATTAGCAAAAGTCCCTCGATTCAAAAATCATCACAAATATCATAGTCCCTCGATGATCCTCGATGTTGCCTACGAATATATGATCTCACCCCTCAGTTGTTGCCTACAAAAAGTGATGATTGTCCCTATGAATTGCTAAGGTATCTTTACATGTTGCCTTCTATGACCATACATACGATGACCCTACGTCTGTCCCTTCACATCCAATGGATAAGGTTACCTACCAACTAATGGTATAAATAGCGTTGTCCTAAAGGAGAAGGAAAATAATAAGAAATGGTCATTCTGAGTAGGTAATAAAGACTTTTAATTGCTTGCTCCACTCTAATTAAAAAAAATACTTTTCACACCTCACACTTCTTTTCAAAAATACTTTCAAAAACACTTTGTATACATTCATACGAGAATCATTACAAAGTTAAACTTTCGAAATATTTTTAAACACTTTGTATACATTCTTGAGGACTGATACAAGAATCATTACAAAGTAAAAGAAAAATATTTTTTCAAACAAATCACACACACACAAAAAGCAAATTTTAAAAGTGAGCTAAGCAATTAAGAACTCGTAGATAACTACGAATGAGAAAGGTGCTAATACCTTCCCTTTTCATAATTGCCTCCCGTACTCAGAATCTATAAAAGGTTTTTCCTGTTCTTTTCACCCTTTTTTTATTGGATAAAAGAAAAGTCGGTGGCGACACTTGCTATCTGCATATTTGTGATAAAACGCAAAACAAACAAGGCAGTTCTCCCACCGTGTTACAGTGAGCTACGCAAACTCAAAAAGGTATAAGCACAAATGACTTTCATAAATCAATAGTTGCTAGAAAAAATATAATAACATCTCTTATATATTTTAATTTCTGTATTTAGGAACTACTATGTGTCACAATAGCAACTACACTGAAGTTTTCTATATCAAAAGCATGATTGATTCTATTATGAATGTACAAAATGTACTTTGAAGGCATCTGATATAAACAATGCATATCATTGTTCATATGGAGAAAATGTTCAAAAAGCAATACCAAGGTTGATTATGATATTCTTAATCTTGATTATTAAGCCATCTAAAATATTTTTAGACGAGTTCTTTATTGTATTCTGATGTGTGCTTTTTACTTTTATTTATTCTTTTATTTTTTGGAAAAGGTATAAAGTTGATATATATGTAAATGATGGTGATTCCAAATATAGTTTTGTCTTTTGGGATGCTGATTGTGCTGAGATTATTGAGAAGTTTGCTGAAAACACATATAACAAAATGTTGTAGGTACTGAGAATTACTTTCCCATTTTCATTCGTTCTCAATGAATAATCATTGTTGTATAATTTTAATTTTCCATTATTAGGAGGGTAAAGATGATCCCATGGTATATCCTAGTGAGCTTGACTTGTTGTTGGGTAAGAAGATGGCTTTCAAAGTAAAGGTTCAGCCAACATTTGGACAAGGTTATGTGTGGAAGCTTTCTTATGATGAAGATTTTGTCAACCAGATTGAAAATGATTTCATTCCTGATGAGGTATAAATGTGTGCATCATATATACATTATGTTTAACATATTAGCTCATGTAAATATAAACTTTACGCCAAATGTATTATGTTCTGTATATGTTTTCCAAATAGTTTGTTAATGTTAAATTTCAATATGTAGGTTGACAGTCTACCTTTAACGCAAAATGCAGTACAGAATACTGTCAAAACATTTGTGGTTAGTTGATTCTTATTTACATATTCAGTAAATAGATCATATAACATCACAAAATAGACTAATTATGTTTTGTTGTCTTTGAAGCAATCATTATCCGCGTTTAGGGAAAATGATCCTGATACAAACTGTGGACATACCCCAGCTAAAAAAGTTTGTTAGTAATAGTGTTAATGTTGATTGTGAAATTTATGGAGAAACACTATTTTCGGGTACCAACCCGTCAAAGAAAGTGAAGATTGAACCAAATTCTTCAGTTGGCTATTATAGAATTAGTAGTTTTTTATTTTGTTGTTGTTGTTTTCTTAATTTCGTTTATGTATCGAACATGTCTGTTTGCTTATTAAAAGAAGATTGAAATGTAGCTACATCTTTATGTTGGATAATTTTTTAGCAGTTTGCTATTAATTAGAATTTTATTTTGTTATCACTACATAATAAGTTTACCATTGTCTTATTTCTTTCACTGTCTTAAAAGGTTTCCATATTTTCCAATGTTATGTTAACTACTTAATTTTATAACGCACAAATAACTAATATATATCATCAATTATACCATCAGAAACAGGGATAGTTATAAAAAATTCCAACAATTATACTAGTAATTATAACCGTATTTACAGTTCATATGCTTTTTTTTTACAGTTTTCTAACCAATGAACTTTAAATGCAGTTAATCAAATACACTTTAATCTATGTATCTGGTGCGTTAAAGAACCGTTGGGTGATGGATTTCATGCATGCTGTGGACATTAATTTCTTTTACTGATACGATAAACAATGATTACTTCTACATTATTATTGGCATTAATAATACCACAATTTTCCACAAGAATATCAAATAACAAACATGTAATTATTATTACCATTGATAACTTCAAAAGTTAAATGCCAATAATACCTTTAATGCAAGTATACATCATTTATAAGATTGTTGTAAAAAAAATTGGAGGGGATTTTCTAATGTTATATAGCATGTTGCCTCCAAATGACACATTCATGTCATGTAAACAAATATTTTTGTGTAGCCAATGGATAACAATAAGTCTACTGAAAATGAATTTTTTTCATAAACAACTTATAAAGAAGAGAGCAACAAATGCCAGAAACCATAGAAAGGTTATACTTGAGTAGAAAAGAGCAAAGAGATTGAGGTTAATGCATAAAGAGAATTATCATCATCCACATGCAAATACTAAAGAATATGGTCCACAAATCTGAATTCCATTGTCCATAATTTCTCCAAATATCTCAACTTCCATATGAGCTGCAGTAAATTCCACTCAGAAAACTCAGCCTAAGTCAATGTTGAGTACTTTCAAAATAAAACCAGTGTCAAAAGCTAATATTATCAATTTGGGAGTGAATATGTCAAGAAGATTTGATAGTGTTTTTTGTGAAGGAGCGTCTACATCTTCGAACCCACAATCACATCAAGATTTCCAAGAGAACCAGCTTTTTCAAGATGATAGTGAGGACGATGCTACGAATTCAGATTATGAAGGTATGATATTATGGTCAAGGCTTTTGATATTGTGCTTATATTCTTCAATATTCTATTTTGTTAGTTTATAATAACTCTATTAATAGGTTATAGTTCGGATACTCCATCTGTTATGCAAGAGGATGACGAATATTCTAAATATGAAGATGTCCATATAGATGCTCATTCTTCGGGTACATGTTATATTCATATAACAGTCTCTAAAATCATTATCATTAATACTTATGTCTTATTATTTTCTGATTCAATTTAGGAGAGTATTATGATATATGAGATCCAATAATTGAGTGTCAATATTGGGGTGCAAATATGTGGTATCAAGAAAGGAAGATTAAGTCACAACATAGTGTCAATCCAAATTTTCCTATGTGTTGTGGAGAAGGGAAGGTTCAAATTCCTTTGTTAAAAACACCGCCACCTACATTGCAAAATTTGTTGTTTGATCAAGATTCAAGTGAATCAAAACATTTTCAACAACAAATACGTCTTTACAACATGATGTTCGCATTTACGTCTCCAAGAGCTAAAATGGACAATAGATTTAACAATGGCAGAGGACCGTCGATTTATCGAATACCGGGTCAATCGTGTCATCGTATTGGAGGCACGATTCCATTGCCAGGTCAAAACCCCCATTTTGCACAACTATATATATTTGATACAGAACAGGACATTCAAAACAAAGTTGATGGTATCAGGTTTGTTGCTTATAGTAGAATATAATAATACTTATCTCAATTTTACAACATTAATATAAGTTCTATATTAAATAATTTTACATTGTAGGACAAAGAACGGAGTTAATGTTAGTACGACTACAAAACTGTCTAACGTGTTATATCAACATAATGTTCATGCTCAGTCTTTTAGAATGGCAAGGGATATACTTTCAAAAGGAATGTTACATACTTGAAAGTGCATTTAATTTCTGAGCGAAATACGGATGGAAGAATATATAACCAACCAACTATTTCTAAATTTGCCACTCTCATTGTTGGAGATGTTGATACTGCAAAGAAGAGAGATGTTATAATGCAGAAACAATGTGGAGAACTTCAAAAAATAGATGAGTATCATACATCATATTTGATATTTCAATATCCACTTCTTTTCCCTTATGGTGAGGATGGCTACAAGCCTAACGTAAGGCATTAGAACAAAGATTCTAAATGTGTTGCAAACTTTAACCCAACAGATTCATATGTTGTCCCTGAAGATGTTCCATGAGAGCAAACAACTAAACGAAATAGACTCACCATTAAAGAGTCGTTCGCCTTTAGGATTCAATCAAGAAAAAATGAAGCACAGACAATTCTCATATCACGTAAGCTATTTCAATAGTTTTTAGTTGATGGTTACACCGTGATGGAGTCAGAAAGACTTCAATGGCTCAAAAAGAATCAATCAAAACTCAGAGTTGGCAAATATCATTATCTCACTGATGCTAGAACAAATGGTCACACTCAAGGTTCAAATACAGGGAAGACGGTTGTGCTACCTTAGTCATATGTTGGTAGTCGCATATACATGGATCAACTCTATTTTGATGGAATGGCTATTTGCAGCTATGTTGGTTTTCCTGGTTTGTTCATCATGTTTACATGTAACCCAAACTGGCCTGAATTATAACGTGTACTTGGTTCTGTGAATCTAAAACCAGTCGATCGTCCATACCTTATTTCAAGAATATTTAAACTGAAATTTGATGAAATGTTATCAGATTTAACAAAAAATAGTTTGATGGAGAAAGTTCTTGCATGTAAGTAATTTATCATAAAACTATAACAAATGTAATATTATACTTTTTTAATTGATTCTTACTATCAAATTATTGTTAACTAATTATTATTCAAATACTAGAAATGTTTTTAGATATGTATACCATTGAGTTTCAGAAGAAAGGACTACCACATGCTCACATATTAATTTTCTTGCATCCATCCAACAAATATCCAACTCCAAATGACATTAACCAGATCACATCAGGTGATATACCAAACAAAGACACTGATGAAGAGTTACATAACTTGGTTAAAACTCACATGATTCATGGTCCATGTGGAAGTCGAAATCGATCTTCACCGTGTATAAAGGAAGGTAAATGCACTAAATACTTCCCCTAAAGACTTCCAGAATGAGACTATAGTTGACCAAGATGGATATCATGTTTATAGAAGAAGGGATAACAGTCACACAATCGGTAGGAATGCAATGGACATTGATAATGGATTTGTTGTTCCATATAACTCAAAGTTGTTACTGAATTATAGAGCTCATATTAACATGGAATGGTCCAATCAAAGTTCATCAATTAAATATTTGTTCAAGTACATCAATAAAGGATATGATCGAATAACTACTGCCATTGTCAAGAATCAAGATGAAACCTCTATTGAACAACAAAATATTGATGAGATCAAGCAGTACATTAATCGCAGTTATGTTTCGCCGTGTGAAGCAGCATGGAGAATTTATGCTTTCCCAATTCATGGAAAGAAACCAGCAGTAGAAAGACTTCATTTTCATCGTGAAGGTAAAAATTATGTTTTCTACACTGACATTGATCATATTACCTCAGTTCTTGATAAACCGAGTGTAACTGAGTCAATGTTTACGTCATGGTTTGAAGTTAATAAGAAATATGAAGAAGCATAGCAACTAACATACAGTTCATTTGTTTCAAAGTTTGTTTATGTTAAAAAGAAAAGAGAGTGGAAACCGCGCCAAAAGGTTTATACTATTGGCAGGCTAATATGGGTTCCTCCGACTACGGGCGAATTGTATTACCTTAGAATGATGTTAACACATGTTAAAGTTCCACGTAGTTATGACGAAATAAAGATTGTCAACAACTTCAAATATGATACATTTAGGGATGCATGTTTTGCTATGGGGTTTATCGGTGATGATCGAGAATTCATATGTGCTATTGAGAAGGCTTATCATTGGGGCTCTGGACATTATTTGAGATTACTTTTTGTTCATATGTTATTATCAAGTAGCATAAATAGGCCAAGTCATGTTTGAAGTAAGACACGCCATCTTTTGTCCAATGTGATTCTTTATTCTAAGCAGATTATTGCAAACAACAGAGGTAATAATTATATCATAAGATGTTTTTCTCAATTCTTATAATTATAATTCCCATATGTTATTTAATATGTTTATAAGTTAGTAATAATTATTTTTAAACAGGTTTACGTTTATCAGATAAAGAAATAATGAATCTAACGTTGATTGAAATTGAAAAACTCCTTCAACGAAATCGGAAAAGTTTAAGTGACATTCCTGGAATGCCTAAACCACAAGGTTATGGTGTTGGGGCTCTGGGAAATAAGCTTATATACGAAGAGCAGAACTACAATCAAGCCGAGCAACTTCTTGAATACAATAAGCTCTATCAAAATTTGTCAGGTTTGCAATATTATTAAAATGTTATAATAATTTTATCATTTGCCTATAATTGTTGTAACCTATGCAGTATTAGTTATACAAGTTTCATTAAACATTCTCTGATAAGTTTATATATACATTGATGTCATATACAAAATATATGAGAAAATAGATGTGTTCAAACAAATCATGAAAGTTGTTAACCAGAAAGGAGTTTTTTTTGTATGGATATGGCGGCACATGCAAGACATATATGCGGAGAACATTAGCTTCTTACATTAGATTGCGTAAACAAATATGCTTTACTGTTGCTTCATCTGGTATTGCGTCACTTCTACTTCCTGGTGGTCGAAAGGCACATTCAAAATTCAAAATTCCAATTCCTGCACTAGAGTCTTCCACCTGTGATATATGCAAAGGAAGTGATCACGGTGACCTATTAAAATTATCAAAATTGATAATTTGGGATGAGGCTTCAATGGCCAACAAATTTTGTTTTGAAGCATTGGATAAAACCCTCAAAGATATCATGGACGGAACCAAATCATCTAACAAAATATTTGGAGGTAAGGTAATTTTTTTTGGTGGTGATTTTCGGCAGATTCTACCAGTCATATCGAGAGGAAGCCGTTCATATATAAATCATGCCACAATCAATTCATCCTACATTTGGGATAATTGTGTCGTTTTGAAGCTTACAAAGAATATGAGACTTCAACAGTCTACCAATAATGCAAATCCTTCTGAGTTGGAACAATTTTCTAAGTGGATTTTGAAACTCGGGGATGGAAAGTTAGCAGAACCTAATGATGGTTATGCAGAGATTGATATTCCTCTTGAATTGTTGATTTTACATTTTACTTATCCAATTGATGCAATATTTCAAGACACATATCCAAGTTTTGTTGCGAATTACAACAATGAAACATTCTTGCAATCAAGAGCTATATTGGCTGCAACCATTGAGACTATTGATTTGATAAACCAATATGTATTAGAGTTTATTCCAGGTAAGTACCATACAGTTCATATAATTTTTTTCTACTGTTTGTCATTATTTATTATTTGACTTATAAATTGATTGTCAACATATTGCAGGTGAACAAAAGGAATATTTATCATCTGACTCTGCTGATACTCTCGATGGTGACGACAACGAATCTTTCAATGTTTTAACTCCTAAATTTTTGAATACACATAGAATATCTGGTCTTCCCAATCAAAAAATTACTTTGAAGATTGGTACTCCAATAATGCTTCTTAGAAACATTGACCAATCCAAAGATTTATGAAATGGAACACGACTCATTGTTACAAGATTGACAGATCACATTATCGAAGCAAAAATTATTTCAGGCATAAACATCGGAAGTGTCGTGTATATCGCAAGAATGGATATTACTTCTACTCAGTCCCCATGGCCATTCAAAATGACCAGAAGGCAATTCCCTATAATTGTGTGTTATTTTATGACCATTAACAAGTCACAAGGCCACTCATTGGATTAAGTTGGTATATATTTATCAAGAAACATATTCAGCCATAGTCAATTGTATGTTGCAGTCTCACGAGTAAAAACATAAACATATCCTTGATATATCTATTGGAATATACTACAATGTGTTACACATCAAATGCATATAAGAAATTGAAACATAGAGTAGTTAAAACTTACATGAAATACATACAATGAATTGTTATACCAAAGCGTTTTGTCCGTGCATGTTTGATTTAGTTACAGTCGATCTCCATGATACCTCGCCGCTATCATTATCAATTATGTCTGTCTCAGTAAGATTCCCTTCTCTTATGAATTTGTCGTACATCTGCTTTTGTTCTTCATAAAACTCCTTTTAGAACGCACACGCCCATTCAATTGCGTCTCTTTCAGGATCACTGGAACATTAGTAAGAACATACGAATGAATGATAAATTGAATACAAAATTTACATGCCTAAAATTTACTATATTGCAAATGTTACAAGTTATTTCACCATATCTAAAAAATACATAACATGTTTGAATAATGGAGAGTTTTTCAATTGCATGCAGCACACCTGCTGGATGGACAAGGAACAAAGGGTACCCCAAACTTCACCATTTCCACAGTTCCCTTGAAAATAAATGTCTCTTTAAAGAGTTAATACTAAACCTATATACAAAAATGTTTGGGTATTAATATTGGGCCTATATCAGTATTTTTGGGCCTATAACTGACATGATGCTACATCTCAATGGTAGTAATTACTAACTTTAAACAGACTGAGTATTAAAAGTGTTTGTCATTTGCTTACAGTTTCAGTTGAAAAAGTAAATATAAAACAACATTTTTATAGGCCCATTAAGAACAATTTTAATAGTTTAGTTCAACAAAATAATGCAAATACATGCATTATATGCAATTAATTACGCAACAATGTTGTTATTGGTGTATTCAAACAATGTTGTATGCAGAAATAATTTATTATTGGCTATTAAGGTTGTTATAAACATAGATATTGTTAAAAGTATGATTGTAAACCACCTTATAGTCAGACAAATTAAAACAATATCACAAGAAACTAATGCATTTCCATAACTCATTCTGGAACTAACGAATGAGATGGATATTATGCAATGCTGAAAGTTAATTAAATATCTAAACACAACCTTTTCAAACATAACCATAATATAGATTACAAAATGTAGATAATCGTAAGTCGTTGTTCAAGTTACATAATTTCAAGTACTAAATCCCAAAACACTTACATGGAAACAAGTAACATAATCAGTTCCATATTAAAACCTTTCACAATTGCAAGAAAGATCAAATACTAAACTGCAACTAATTATGGTAACATAATACTTCAAAGGGTTAAGTATGTTTTTGGTCCCTCTAAATATCTCAAACTTCGTTTTAAGTCCCTCTAAATATTTCCTTCAAAGAATGGTCCTTGTAACACCCCTTCTAATTACCCGCGTTTTATAAATATTAATCAGAGTTTTTAATCACAAATCACAAATCAAGAGGCGTCACAATTTAAATATTTCAAACTAACCAGAACAATTGTCATGCTTTCACTGAAGAAGAATCATAAAATAAAACATGTACTTAAGGTTATGTTTAACAGCGGAAATGAAACATAACAAATCCTGAATACATCATTCATAATTATTCCAGGATAATAAATCGAAACATTAACCAAAACTATTATTTAATATCCATAAGGATCTCAATTCAAACGTTTCCCCAGTGTTACATCTACCAGAGCACGACACTGACACGCGGTTTAACTAAAAGACTCAACTCTAAACGCTATCCTCACCAATTCCAAGCAGCTAATCACTTCGGATCTGAAATCATTAAAGTAAGGGTGAGATCTCTATCCAATATAAAATGCATTATACGTTTTTAAATACAACGAAATAATTCGATGCGTTAGTCCATTATCAAATCACATACATAGTTCAGTTCACAAGAGCATTATACACAATTCATTATGCAATTAAACAATCAATGGAAATTGCAACATTGAAAACCATCCTAGCATGTTACAATCCCATATGTAATGCAGACTCTATGCATGTGGTACCAAATGTGAACCGAGTTCACCCTCTGTTCCATCACACTTGGAAACAGCGGAAATCCATGATTCGCCCAGAACACTGAGTCAAGAGTCTAGCCTCACTACCTCAAATCCTGGTAAGTTTATTGGCTCTGCAAGTTCACTTCCGCACAATGGGAATGAACCAATTAACAATGCTTATGCATGCACCATAAAAGCATGCAACATCAATTCAACGGAATATGATCACAACATAATTCCACACAATGCCAACATCAACGAGTATCACATGATAACAACATAATCATGAAATAAATTATCACAAAGCATAACTATGCCAAACGTTTACCCTTCAATTAGTAAAACTATCACCAATATATACAACAATAACAACTAAGATCAACAATCATCATGAATATACAACATCGACAACAACACATGATATCAATACAATTATGAATAAACAACAAGGAAAACAACACATAAGCGTCAATCTTCATTCAACTTGTCAAACAATCTAACCAATATATCACATGATCACATCTTAATCATAATGGATAGCAGACACAACGCGTGAGTATCAGTCCTCATTCATTAAATCAAACAATTCATAACCCATTCTCCTTTGTCCTTAACCATCAACGTTTCAAAAATCGGGAACTCGACACTTTTAAAATGATTTTCACCAAAAATAATATTTTCTTCTTTTTATAAGATAGTATTCTTAATTTAAGAAATAATACCGAAAACGGCACTCGAATCGGAATTACGGTTTGGAAAATATGAATTTTTGAAGTTTAAGTATTTTTGAACTCAATACAGTGGAACCCGGTTCCTACCCTGGTACAACCCGGTTCCCACTTTTTGAAAAAGTCACGCCCCTGGAATTTTGTATGGGAACCCGGTTCCTACCCTACTGGGAACCGGTTCCCACGTACAAAAATGCCCACTTTTTGAAAATTCACACTGGGAACCCGGTTCCTCCCCACAGGGAACCGGTTCCCACGACCTCCATTATCATTTTCTGCTATTTTGACAGCATTTATGCATTCCTTATCACTTCCAATTGTTTCCATATAACTTATGACATTAGAAACACCAGTTTGCGACCATTATACGCCAATACAACATCATATATCATTGTTTAATCATTCCTATCAATCGTTCGACACACTATTGATCTTAAATTCTATAATCCGACACAAAATAGGGTTTAATCCTACAAACCTATATTCATCAAAAATCAAACTTCCTAACATACCCAATCATCCGGTTGATTCCCAAAACCCATAAGGCATTAAAATCGAATGAAATCACCCCTTACCTCGCGATGATCTTCAACTTCCTCGGCGTTGGCTTTTTCCTCTCTTCTCTTCTCTTCTCCAATTCTACGTGAAATAACTTTTTCCAAAAAGACCTTCTTTCCTTCTTTTCCTTTTTATAATCCTTTTAATACTCCTTTTATTTATTCCAATAAAATAAATAATTAGTAACTAGTAAAGTAGAGTACTTTACTCCTCACACCTCTACTTATTCCTCACACCACCAACCATTCTTTTTAATTAAATAATCCAATTAAATCCAAAAATATAATTACCTCGGTCTTTAATTATATAAATAATTAAATTCCTTATTATTTATTTATTCGAATTAAATCGGGGTGTCACAGTCCTCCTAAAAATTTGAATTTTAACTTTTGGTCCCTTATGACAAAATTGTAGCTAAAATGGTCTCTAACGTCGTCGCTAAATAAAAAACTGTCGCTAAAACCGTCGTTAAGTTGTAAAAACCGTCACTAAAACATTCGCTAAGTTGTAAGAACTGTCACTAAAATCGTCGCTAAGTTGTAAGAACCGTTGCTAAATTGCAGGAGGGACCAAAAGTCAAAATTTAAATTATTTGGATAATAATAAAGGCTTACACACATATGGTCACTAATCCACATTATTTGGACCCACTCCTAATAAGAGGGATAGCCCAACAAACTCCAAACAAAGAGGAATAAAGTTTTGGTGTGAAAAACAACAAGTGAAAAATAGAGAGAAGTGTGAACTACTGTAACCCTATTTCAACACCTAGCAGTTCCACTAAATCGGAGCTCGCTCAAAATCCAACAGTCAGATCGTCCTGAATTTTTGACACAACGTTCATGACTCATAGATGCACATTCTGAGCGATTTTCATTGGATTCAGAGCTTTCTAAGTCCGTCTGTCGAATCCATCTTCGAGGTCATAATTTTTTGGTGTTTTTGGAAATCTTGATGATATTTATATATGCCTCTAATTTGTGTAAGAGAGAACTTGCTTGTACCTATTGTTGATTATAGTGGAGGATTTAGGTGGCCTACGAATCCCATAATTTTTTACTCCTAGTTAACTGAAGATTTTCCACGATAAAACGACGTGGTGTTATTTAGTGTGTTTTTGTTAATTGTCTATAAATTGCATTTGATATTTAGGAGTGATTGTGTTATTGAATTATTCTGTTACGTTTGAATTTCCTCCCAATACAGATATCATTTTGATTAATCTTGAATTGAAATCACCTACAATTTTAATTAAGATAACACACATGATCGATCTACATGCGATAGATCATTCTACACTTTAAATCGCAATTATTCGACCTTCCGACCAATTCAGAACACTATCTTAATTTTTCTATTTGTCTATATCTTCTAAATAAACATACACACCAAATTTACTATCAAGATTTAGATGCCAAAACCTCATTTCTCAATAATAAGTTTGTAGTACAGTAACAAAAATGATACAAGTCCAAAATTGTAGAAAAAGCACACACGAACAGTACGATATATAGAACTATACTGAAGTAAAGGAGCCGACCGACATCTCCAACGAAACCGTATTTGCCTGCCATCCCATCCCATCCAATGTCATACGTCTCGTCAGTCAAACTCATACATCAATACCATATCCATATAATAATAACATCTATCTCAAACCATGTCATGTCATATACACACAAAAGTACACTATATACTCCTATATATACATATACCATGTGAATTATGACTCTGCCATCATCATTACTGTTAATAAATAAAATATAATAATTATATTTTTTTTCTTTCCGTAAAAGTAGTACTAGTACAGTAGTAGTAATAGTAATGGTTAAAGATTTAAATTTAAATAAATAAAATTATGGCAAAATATTAAAAAAAAACAAAGACGCATGCAAAAAGGTCATCATGGTGTGTCCTGTATGACCCACTCCAACCCAAACCTCTTCCTCCTCCTCCCATGCTTTTGTGTATTTTAAGACTCTAATTCATCAAACAAATTTCCCATTCTACCCTTCCCATTCTCATTTATATTTACTTTTGTCACCATAAAGTAATTATGAGGAGGGGTAATAATGACATTACAGAAGTAATGATACAGAACGGCGGGACCCGTACGTAATGTCAGAAAGAGCAGCCATGCCGCGGGAAGAGGTTAGTTTGGTCTTTTTCAACACGTATTCCACTGAAATTTGAAAGACAAAGAACCAATCACAATGAGAACAAAACAAAAACAAAAACTCACACTTTTTGAACTGAGAAAAAAAAACATGAAGAACAAACAACAACAACAAACATGAAGAACAAACAACAACAACAACATAAGCAACAATAACACCACAACCTTAACTTCATCTTTCTCTTTCAACTATGGTTTCCTTTCTTTTTCTTTCTTTAATTATTTAATATTTAATTTCTTATTTTCTTAATTTCCAAACCAAAAAAAAAAAGTTACTATTATCATCAAGATGAAGATCAGTGAAACGGTGTCGTTTCAGTGAAAATCGAACTAGATCGTTGTTCTTATCAAGATGAAGATGTTCCCAGGGCTCTGATCTCGGAGTTTGTCTTGTGTTCTTCGCTGTCTTTTGTGGAGGAAACACGTTTGTTAAACTGTTACGTTTGTTTTTGTGCGAGTTATTATTATTTTTTTACTTCAAATGCATGGTTTCGCGTTGGAAAAGTGCTTAAATTTGGAATCTGGATAGAAAAAAGTGATTTTGGTGGTTTAAGGTTTAGGAAAAGCAATGTCTTGCAAGGATAAAGGTGGGTTAGATAATGGGAAATACGTTCGGTATACGCCTGAACAAGTTGAAGCTCTTGAGAGGCTTTATCATGATTGTCCTAAACCTAGTAGCATTCGTCGGCAACAGCTTATTCGGGAGTGTCCTATTCTCTCTCACATTGAACCTAAACAGATCAAAGTTTGGTTTCAAAATAGAAGGTATATAGTTTTTTAAGGTTTATGTGGAAGTTATTGTTTTTTATGGTTTTTGTTTTGTTGTTGGTGATGGTTATGATTGATGATGTTAATGTGGATTTTGTTTTTTTGTTGTTGGTTTAGATGTAGGGAGAAGCAGAGAAAAGAGGCTTCACGTTTGCAAGCTGTTAATAGGAAGTTGAGTGCTATGAATAAGCTGCTTATGGAAGAGAATGATAGGTTGCAGAAACAAGTGTCTCATTTGGTGTATGAAAATGGCTACTTTCGCCAACATACCCAAAATGTAAGCTTTTTGCTTGCTTATAATTAGAATTATAGAGTTTTTTAGCCATTAATTCTAACTTCATTTTCCAATCATTACTAAGTTACTAGTTTAGAATTGGTTATAGTTTGTTTCTTCTTACTAGTTTAAAATTGAGTTTGAATGGTGCTTTCTGTGCAGACTACACTTGCAACCAAAGATACAAGCTGTGAATCTGCGGTGACTAGTGGTCAACGCAGTTTGACAGCCCAGCATCCTCCAAGGGATGCAAGTCCTGCAGGGTTAGTGGGAATACGATGATTGTTATTGCCATTGGGCCCTTTTTTGTTTTTTCCTTGTCTGTGGATATTTGGAGGTGTCTGTTTGGACTTATGAAATCATGTGGCATTTTTCTCTCTTTAGGCTTTTGTCCATTGCAGAGGAAACTTTAGCAGAGTTTCTTTCAAAGGCTACTGGAACTGCTGTTGAGTGGGTCCAAATGCCTGGAATGAAGGTAATCTAATTGCTCTTGATATGTTTTTTTTTTTTAATAAAAATTAGTCATTTGATTGTTAAGTCGTTTTTTTCTTCGGAATGTGGTAGGCCTAATTTACATCTTTGAACAAACATTTTAATTATTAATTTTTGCTTTTTTGTGCAGCCTGGTCCGGAATCTATTGGAATCGTTGCCATTTCTCATGGTTGCCCTGGTGTGGCAGCTAGAGCATGTGGCCTAGTGGGTCTAGAACCTACAAGGGTTAGTGCTCTCTTTGAATTTATGTTTCTTTATGATAATTGTTTTACTGATGTTCATTGACGGGATTAACCAACCATACTCTTTACAGGTTGCAGAAATCCTTAAAGATCGGCCCTCGTGGTATCGTGATTGCCGAGCTGTGGATATTCTGAATGTGCTCCCCACAGCAAATGGTGGAACCATTGAGCTGCTTTACATGCAGGTAAAGCAACTCAATTTAAGTGTATGAATGGTGACTTTGTAACATAACAGACTGAATATCTTATTTACATTTTTGTTTATGTTCAGCTATATGCGCCGACCACATTGGCCCCTGCGCGGGACTTATGGTTGTTGCGCTACACATCTGTTTTAGAAGATGGAAGCCTAGTGGTAAGTCAATGTAAAGAGCCCTTAATATTTCTATTTGATTTGATGGTGTAGTTATAAACATACATCTCTTATGTGCAATGCCTAGCTCTCTATTACTTTTATAAAACTGTCCTCCTAATTCAGTAGTACATGATCATATTAAATCAATTCTTTAATGCTTTCTATTTTTCAGATATGTGAGAAGTCTCTTAAAAACACACAGAATGGTCCTAGTATGCCTCCCGTGCAGCATTTTGTTAGAGCTGAGATGCTGCCTAGTGGATACCTGATAAGACCTTGTGAAGGAGGTGGTTCCATCATCCATATTGTTGATCATATGGATTTGGAGGTACAAGAATTCAACTTTGTTGTATTGGTATTTTCATCCAACGTAAAATAACTTCATAACTTCAGTGTGTTTGTGTTATTGTTAGCCATGGAGTGTTCCCGAGGTACTTCGTCCACTGTATGAATCATCAACAATGCTGGCTCAGAAGACAACAATGGTGGTATGGTTTTTTGTACCTCATTATTGATGTGATTTTGTTTTTATTTAAATTTTAATTTCAACTCTATACAATTGGAAAATACTTATCACGTTAAAGAGTGGGACAGACATAGAATTAGTGCTCCACCGAAGGCTCTGTTTTCCTCACAAGTTTCTCCTTTCCATTTAGGCCCTACGTCACTTAAGGCAGATTTCACATGAAGTTTCTCAGTCTAATGTCACTGGGTGGGGCAGACGGCCGGCAGCACTCCGAGCACTTGGCCAAAGACTGAGCCGGTTGGTTAATAATATATTCAACTAACACATTTTCTTTTTGTGTAGAAATTCATTTTATCTAAACTTAAATTCTCACTTATATTTACTGACAGGGGTTTCAATGAGGCACTCAATGGGTTTACAGATGAGGGGTGGTCAATGATTGGCAATGATGGTGTTGATGATGTTACAATTCTTGTGAATTCATCACCTGACAAATTAATGGGTCTGAATCTTTCATTTGCCAATGGATTTCCATCTGTCAGTAATGCAGTCTTATGTGCTAAAGCTTCAATGCTTTTACAAGTAAGCTTGGTTTTCAAATTTCACAGAATTCACATTAAGATAATGAATAAAGTATCAAACAAAAAATCGTGCTTTGTTGCGATATGATTTTAGTCAGATAAACGTCAAACAAGTATTATTTCGTAAACATATATTTGAGTGTCCGCTGCATATTTTTGGTTTTTGCATGATTTGTTAGGCTCATGTTCAATTGAAAAGGCAATATTAATTGCTACCAATTGTCTATTTAATGAACTGCTCATATCCAATGGGATTATGTTACTGGACATATAAGAACTTCTTTGATCATTGATTGATATTCTAATATGCAGTTACTGAAGATGCCTTGTTTGTTTTATGAATAATTATTATGGTTATTTCTGTCTTCCTCCAGTGCTGCAAATTTTTAGTTTTGACTATATATTTGTTATTGTCATGTGTTATTTTGGTGCTCAGAATGTGCCCCCTGCCATTCTACTGAGGTTTTTACGGGAACATAGATCAGAATGGGCAGACAACAACATGGATGCTTACTCAGCTGCTGCCATCAAAGTTGGTCCTTGTAGTTTCTCAGGATCTCGAGTTGGAAATTATGGGGGCCAAGTAATTCTTCCACTAGCCCACACTATTGAGCACGAGGAGGTAAAGTTTCTTCAAACACTAAACAATCGCCAATTTAGTAATATGTAGGTTAACTTTTTGCTTACGATTTGTAGTTTCTGGAAGTTATTAAATTGGAAGGAATGGCTCATTCTCCCGAAGACACAATAATGCCTAGAGAAGTGTTTCTTTTACAAGTAAGTTTTTTTCCTTTACGTTACTTGCTTTATGTTTCTCAAATCATGACTACGCTATTGACATGTGAGTAGTTATTTGCGTAACTTTTTTAAGGTAAGCTCTTGATTGAACTGTTAGAGATAGATGAACTCACAAGTAATCAATTTTATGGATTGGTTTATAGTTTCTGTGCTTGACCTTGCAACATCATTATGTTTTTACTTTAATAGGAGATAAGGTTTCCCTGATGAATATATACAATTCCAAACCCATACGCGATCTCATTTGTAGGAGAATCTGTTCAATTAGCTTATGAATATCCCACGACAAGAGCACGACCTCTTGCTTCATAGATAGGACTTTTTGTGAAGCTGCTTTAATGTTCTTCAAGATGCGAATTATGGGATCCTAATGTTTTTAAATTCTTCAATTATGTAATTGGCTGATCACCCCTAACAACAGAGGATAATTTTTGGGTGGTAGCTAGATAACTTAGTTTGCTTTCTTTCTAGTCTTTTTGTATTTCTCAAGATTGGAAGTGGCTTCCCTTGTTTTGCAAGAAGCCTGGCATTAGGATCTATAAGAGCTTCAGCATCCTTGAGTTGTTCCATCTACAACATGTATCCTCTAGAATGTCCATTGTATACTTGATAAAGTTAAAGTACTATCCTTGAGTTTTTCCATCTCAAAACTCTATCCCTATAAAAGTATTGAAGCTTGTCAATGACACTGTGTGTCAATACCAAACTATGATAAATTTACGAAATTAACACCCAGGAGACTGTTCGAGGCCATGTAAAGATTTGTGATAATGATATAGTAGCTCTGAAGACTTGTGGCAGCGTGTCTCCATGTGCGACAAACAAAGTGGTTGTATGCAAGAAAGAAGAAAATACTTGTGGGTAAGTTTGAGCTCGGACTCAGCTGAAACTTCGAGGATGAGCTGGTCTTAGGTTTGTGACCTAAATCTAGTGGTTGCTGGTCAGAAATTATGACAATTGGCAAAATGATTTTCTAGATGAAGGGAAAATTACTGGAGATAGAGATCATCAGGAAGAGAAACATCGGAAAGGAAGGAGGTGGAGATTAGATCACCCATGGATAGTTAGCCCATTTTAAAAATCTTAAAGATTGGTACATACTCTATAATAAGTAAATTGTATGTTAAATTGAAGTTATTTAATTGAACATCAGATAGTTTTCAAATTTTTTCAAAAGTTAGTAATTTTTATCTACTTTTGAAGTACGTTTAATTCAACAGTGGATTGAATCAATTTAGTTTAAGCAGATTCTCAAGCTATATATTACATGTTGCTATACAACAATACCTATCTATTTATGTTATTTTAAACACTCTCTTATAGTTCATTTGATCTGTTTTGATAGCTCTGCAGTGGAATGGATGAGAATGCCGTCGGTACCTGTGCTGAACTTATATTTGCTCCAATTGATGCATCTTTTGCGGATGATGCCCCACTTCTGCCATCTGGATTTCGCATCATTCCTCTTGATTCTGGAAAGGTCAGCCTTGATCATTATTGAAGCTGTATATTTTGTTTGATTTAGTAACCGCCTTTCTATAAGTTTTTTTTTTTTATTTTTTTTAATTTTATAATTATTGCAATGTAAACTTTTGCAGGAGGTTGCCAACCCAAATCGCACCCTTGACCTGGCATCTGCCCTTGACATTGGCCCTGCTGGAAACAAAGCTTCAAATGATTATTCTGGAAATTCTGGCTGTATGAGATCAGTGATGACGATAGCATTTGAATTTGCTTTTGAAAGTCATATGCAAGAGCATGTAGCATCTATGGCACGACAATATGTTCGCAGCATTATATCATCTGTCCAAAGGGTAGCATTAGCACTTTCACCTTCTCATTTGAGTTCACAAGCTGGGCTCAGGACACCACTGGGTACTCCTGAAGCTCAAACACTTGCTCGTTGGATCTCCAACAGTTATAGGTGTGTGAGCTCCTTTTACTTTTCTTGCCAAAAAGACTACGATACTTCCATTTAGTGAAATTCCTGGCTTGATATTTTAGGTAGATCTTGGTATTTTAAACACAGCTGTTTTTTTACTGTATTATACAGGTGCTTCTTGGGCGCTGAGCTACTTAAATCTAATGAGGGGAGTGAATCTTTGCTCAAGTCCTTGTGGCATCATTCTGATGCAATACTGTGCTGCACTCTAAAGGTAATACTCAAATTTGATGTTCATTGTTATCTGCGCTGTAGTGAATTGTCTAGATTTTATTTTATATTGCTGCCTACAGTTTAAGTCCATTCCTACTTGGTACCTTATTTATATTGTCTGGATTACAAGTCAATTAGTTTTACTTCTGATAATTAAGCTTTTCTATACTTGTTTGAAAACACCTTCATGGCACTGTTTGTGCAGGCGTTGCCCGTGTTTACTTTTGCAAACCAGGCCGGGCTTGACATGCTGGAGACTACCTTAGTTGCTCTACAGGATATAACATTGGAGAAAATATTTGATGACCATGGCCGAAAAATTCTGTGCTCGGAGTTTCCTCAAATTATTCAACAGGTCTGTCAATTTTATTTGAGCCGATCCATCACATATTCCTTAAGAGTATGCTGAAAAAAAATAGAACTAGCAATGTTTTCAAGTTTTATTACTTTCTAGTGATTTCTCTTCATTCTTTTTTGGCAGGGTTTTGGATGCCTTCAAGGTGGTCTTTGTCTCTCAAGCATGGGAAGACCTATTTCATATGAAAGAGTAGTTGCATGGAAGGTGCTGAATGAAGAAGAGAATGCTCATTGTATTTCCTTTATGTTTGTGAACTGGTCTTTTGTTTGACATTGTTATTAGCCAATAGGATTCCAAGTGTTAAAAGAGGAAGCACTCTTGTTAAGACATATTCTGTTGCTTGGTGTTTTGCTATATATGCTGCAAAAACTTGGATTGCATGTAAAAACTACTACTTATATATTAGCCTATGTTACTTTTTGTCTTATATTTCTGCGCCATGTTAAATTTGGGTCATTCTTACCAAGTTTTGTATCTCGTAATGTTGAAAGAATTCTTGATGCCGTGGAGCTAATCAATCTCCACAGTAATTCGCAAACTGAGTTCTTAAAACTAATGCAGTAACTTCTTCTACAAGTTTCATGTTATTTTACAAGGAAAAATATTGTTTTGAACAAAATGGTTGAGAGTTTTGTTTCTGTGGGTGATATTTGCCCTACTGTCAGTGTCACATTTCATCCAAGAATGTGGCAAAGGAGGAATTCATTGCCAACAATATATGCTTAAGTATCATGTTTGCATTTTTAATGGTGCAAATCAAAACAACATTAATAATGTTGGTTTAATCTGTAATTTTTAAATGACATTTATTATGTTGTTCTCATCAAAATTTTGAGGATGTTTCAGTATGATATAGTGTAAGCCACGTTCGCACTTCTGTTGTAACACTTTCTCACCTAGCAATTTTCTTGGTTGCATTTGAAAGAGTAAGAAGAGATGAGGGTAAGTGGATACCTAGTTTTCTTTCTTTATCACGTGCATTAATTAGACTCAACTACTATCATTCACATATTTATTGATTGATAAGAGGTTAATTTTTATACAATGTCAATTTAAAAACAACTTATATGTTTGACTTTAGAAACAATTATATTATAATTAAAATCAAATATTTCAATGGTTTAGTTATTGTAATTGATTGACAATATACAATCTTTACATTAGTGATCTATACAAATTAAATTATTTAAATAAATTAAAATTAAAATATAATTAAAAGTTATGAAATAATAAGACCCCTTAAAACTTCTTTTGTAGTGATTATGTATTTCAGAATTCAAGAGGAAATACACCAATGGCTTGTATCTCCATCTAGATATTGTTAATATCTTTATTGAGGTCTTCATAAGTTGAGAAATTTATATTACACCGTATGAAAAATCACAAAATTTTGTTTGAGTTTTATTGGAAATTTTAAATTTTTTTCGGTAAATTCCCAGGTAAATTCTGAGATATATCTCCAAACGCACCAAATACTATTTTTTGTCTAAATTTAGTTCGAAGATGAATATCCGAATTCAATTAAGGGTAAATTCACAGATTCATCTCCACAGTCGCATTTCATACTTATTAAATCAAACAAACACCGAATTATGTGTGGAGTAAATTCTAACTATGTGTGGAGTAAATTTGAATATGCATCTTTGAATTATTCCCTGAGTTTTTTTTCTAGAACCAATTTACTAAGTTTGTGGTGTTTTCAATCCAAACTAGTTTTAATTGGATTAACATTGTCATTATTTGTTTCAAAGATTAATAAAAACATATATTATAAAACCGAATAGTGTGTTAATAAAACATAATATTATAGAAATGAATATCAGAAAGATTATAATAGTACAACAATTCTTCTACAAGTCGATGAAAAATAAACAAAATACAATAAAATCATAGTCTACTGAGTATGCTTGATCCTAACAACTCCGACTCTTTCTCTACATACGGTAACCCAAGGTATTCTGTGCCTCGGTAAAAATGGAGCTTGCTAGGGAAATCGTTTCATTTCCACCTCTCTCAAATAACCAAACTCGATTCCCTCTCTTGTCATCCACATAATGTTCTGAAAACACAAAAACACATCAACGACATGGTAATCTATAGCTTGCTCATTCTCAATGATCTTTACATGAGTAGATCTAGGTGAACGTCCAAGAGCGTCTTGTGTCATGTAAGGGTGAGCACATTATAGAACCAAGTAATGTAACCCTCAACATAACTCCACTGAAATGTGGATTCATGACTCCCATACTCCACCGGTACCAGATGCTCTCAAAATCATCCAGAATGTCATCTAATGTCTGCAGACAATACTGATAGAAGTAGCCTTAAAGGAGGACCTCGAAATGATATACACGTATCTAAACTGCCGCATGCACCGCTCTGGAAGATACATGCACATAATGTTAGTCCCACATTCCAACCTTTCAGAGCATAAGGAAATGTGGTTGAATGAAATTCTTTCTAGTGAGTAACGTATGGCATGCAGACGGTGTGGTAACAACGTGATAACATCATTTCCTATGTTAGGGATAAACCGACAAGCAAATGGATAATCCTCAGTATATAACGAGTCACGTTTATACCCATGAATGCAGTGATAGTTGCAAGGATCCATCCTTGAAAACGAATAAGAAAAAAATATTAGTAAAAAGTGTCAAACAAAGTTGTTTGTAACTTAATAATGTGATTTAGAAATTACCGTAAGCAGGGTGCATGAGCATGTGATTTGTACCTCAGGCACACTCTCTGTGGTAGCAATCCAAAGATCATTTGTGTCCAGTTGTTTGGATATATCCAATTTGTCTCCATACAAATCCTTTAACCAAGCAAACTTGACACGTCCACCCCTGGTGCTTCTTCATTTCTCAAAGGCTTTCGTAGGTCCATCATATTAATTACCTCAACCCTGATGATCTTTGAATGATTAAATAACCGTTCTCGTGGTTATAAGAGTTGTGCCACTTGCAATACCTTTCGCATTTGATTTCCTTGACTTGATGAATCTTGTGACCGTTTAATAGTCAAATTTCCTTACCATTAAAGACATAATCAAGTATATGGCCAACTTTAGAGGTATCAATGACACATTCTATCTTATTCTCTTCTGGATAGTTTATTTTTAGTTGAGAATCTTGTTGTTAATTACGACAAAATTCAATATCAATTTGTGAGACAAAGAATAATAGCAATCAAAATATATGGTCTTCAGCAATAATAATTCATACACAAATAATATAACAGAATAAGGCAAGCAAAAGACGAAGGATTGTTACCCAGTTCGATCAAACGATCTACTTTGATGGAGAGAGGAACTCTCCAATTCACTATACTCAGAAAGTTGTTATAAGAGATTACTGATGAGTTACAAGAAAATAGCCTTTGCCTTTAGGTTCCCAAGAACAACCCTGAAGGTGCCCAAAAATTGCCCTATTTTCTACCAAAGTGTTTCCCAACCTCTTCAAACTTCAATATATGAAAAACTCAAACCCAATGTGTAAACAAGTGTTACCCAATTCCAATAACCTTACATAAACCCAAAGGTTTCTAAAACCTTTGCATTTCTAAGGTTTCCCTTGAGAATAGCTAAAACCCTATGCTATGCCTTTAAACCCTTGCTCTCCCTTTTTGGTGTAAGCTCTAAGATTGTCACACCTGCAAGCATATAACAGATACATATTTATAATAGCAAATACCCAACAAATAAAGCCCAAATTCATAATCCAATTATACATGGATCCATGGACCGAACCGTAAAGCACGAAAACTTAAAATCACTATTCACCATACCGACAACACTATTCACAGACCGATTTTTTTTCCCGAATTCTATTTTTTGACTTTTCGTCAAACTTTCTAAATTTTTTGATTTTTGCGGTAAATTTGATCTCCAAAATATATATATTTTCTCTCTTTAGCAACAAAGGTTTTAAGATACATTTACAACATTTTCCATTAGCAAGTTGAAAGACATGACATAAATAACTTTTATTTTTCAAGATTTTAGCAGCTAATATACCTATCATAACACCAATATAAGTGGATAGTTTGCTCTTGGTTGTTGGATCAAATATTATGAATTTGGTCTTTGGGTTCTTTCTACTCGGCCCAAGACATGTTCTCTAATGCATGACATGTTATTTGCATGTATAATGTTTCCATAAAGTGATACCAACATCATTTCAATTTGTCCATACCCTTTAGGCAATATCTTTGTACATGTATAAATAGAATATTATCTTGATTGTATGTATTTTTCTCTATAGGGTACCCTGTATAGTTAGATGACACAAAATTATTAAGTTGAAAATTACAAGGAGTAAAAAGTTATTGTACCATAAGAATAAATTGGACATAGGAAGACATACCTTCATGTCGATCAACTGAATATCACTAGCAATACCTTCCTAACCCTAATTCCTCTAAACTCTTGCATAGTAGAAACAACACAACTATAACTTGAATTGACTCATTTGTTCTCCAACTCCTTAACTTGTTGTATCTTATTATGAGCCACATGCCTTAAAATATCTGAAATTTATTGACATACACGACATATAATATCATGTATTTATATGTCATTCTCTTATCTAATGAAATATGTTGTCATTACCACCAACTTCTTAGATGGATCAACATAAAGAGCTCCAAAATTAGTGAAAAATATGCATAATGATTGGCATTTCCACTAATTTTGGAGGTTCATTAGTCATTGTTGGCACAATCTTCTTGTAGTTGATGGCGATGGTTGATCTATCCTCGCGAAGCTCTTTCCAGACCGTTGGAGCATACACCTAGTGTGGTCTTGATCAATGAACAAAAAATTTCATTAGTATTGACCACATTGTTCCACCGTGTGTGCCAATCTTGTTTTTGAACTATGAAAACTAGTCAATGATAGATTTATAGCTCTCAACTTTTATTCCATTGTCTTCAAGAAATTACGTTGAAGAAATAAATATGTCTTTCACCTGTAAGTTAGTTAACTACTCCAAAAAATGTTAAGTATGATGTGTGGGGATGTTGAATTAATAACTTAAGAAATACATAAAAATAAAGACAAATTGCGTAATAACATGATTGATTGATTTGTTGTCTCATATAATTTATATGTTGTAATATTTATAGATACAACTATCCTATTGGCCGAATAGTCTTGTTCTACATAAATGTTGTCACAATATGATCTTTATCTTGATAATGCATGAGTATTGCCTCTATTTTGGGATACATGAAGCCCCATGTTCAACTTAATGTCTTACATTTCTCATCATTTCTGTTGACCCTACATGAGTGTGCACGTTTTTTAGATTGTAGTTGCGTAATATGCAACATCTTTGATTAATGATACAATCAACACAAAACATGATCATAAGGTCTAATTATCCTGTCCTATTGTGTTTTACCTGAATGAAAGTCTTAACAAACATGATGAACTCTACTAAACTTGAGAAAAATCCTATTGAATAATGCTCAACCGTGTCCGTACTTGTCTAACTTGCTAATGTCTAAGAAATGTTTAACTAACTCTAAACTTAAGGGTGACAAACGAGCATGCTAGCCACGCAAAAGCCTGCAAAAAAATGGGACATGGAGGTCATAGTTGAGGTTGAGAGCCTAAACATATGCCCGCCTCAAAAAAAGTGAATGCAGGGCGAGAAAAACCCGCGGACACTATACTTTTTAAACCTAAAAATGCAAAGTTTTATATTAATACTCTTGCCCGCAAAAGTCCGCGAAAAATACGAGATGAGACGAAACGATCATATTAGAGGACGAGAGCCTAAATTTTTGGTCAAGTCCACACTAAAATACGGACAAAACAAAAATATCCAACGGTCTAAATCCATTTTATCACTCTTATCTAAAATTATATCTACATCGATTTCAAGTGGAGTAACACTTTTAATTACTTTTAAATGTATAAATTTTTATAATTAATTAATTGATGTTACAATACATTCATGTACAAACTCACGATACATTCATGTACTAACTTTTATGTTTCAGCTTTGAGCACCCTACCCTAGCCCAATTCATAGTACTAGTATCTTTTATCTTTTACAGAGATACTTCAACTTTATTTAGCTCCATTGAAAGTCTGCTTTTTGAACTCCTCGTGAAATGAAAAGTTAAGGCTCGTGTGAGAGTGTTTTCTTTTTTCTTCTTCTTTCCTTCTTCATGTAATCAAGTTAACCCAAAAGCAGAAAGTTATGGCAAAATATATTTGGTTTTACCATGCCATCACGTGAATACCACCCCACACACAGTTTCTATTGTATTTGACAACAACCAATCAATTTGCTTAAAGATTCAACTTTATATTAATGCTACCCAACTTTCTTATTGCAATAGATAGTATTTATTGTTGTTTTAACCATTATTCTTTTAAAGTAATTCCTATCTCAAAATAAAAATTGTTTAAAATTTTTATACAAAGATTAAAAAAGATAATGATTGATTCAATAAAAATAATATTTTTATAAAATTATCTTTAATTGTTATTAGTTGTTATATATTATCATATTTTAAAAAAAATATAGATAAGAGATAAAATTAATAAAAGTTGCATTAGAAAAATAAAAAAATTATTATTTTAAAATAAATTATTATAGATAAAAAAATATTTATTTTGAAACAGAGAATAAAGTTTTTTTCTTGGTTTCTATTTATAAAAAACATAGTACTAAATAAAGCTAGTTTTGGAAGGGTATATAGTTTTTACTTTTTTTGCATGCACATCTTTAAAGCTTTAGCAGAGATTAAAATAATATAGAAGATCAATGAAATCCTTGTTCAATTTAAATTTCTTTTTTTAATCAATTCAAAAAAAAAGTGACATAGTTAATTTAGAGAATTTTTTAACCCACCCGATAAGGATGAGACGCACCACGTGAAAATCCTAAAATATCCTTTTGGTAGCACTATTTTCTAAATTTTTTGAGTGAAATTAGAAATTTATTTACGGTGTACTACCGGAAATAAACTTCCGATTCTGTGCATGACAGTTAGAAAGAAAACCTAATTATAAGCAATAAATTTAGATTTTACATTTGTGATTTAAATTAAAATCATGCAGTATTTAAATCGAATTTGCACCCAAAAATGTTATCCAAAATAAATTTTATAATAATAGTATTCATAATACATATCCGATACAATACAAAATAAAAAAACAAAGTCAAAATACAACAAAAACAAACTACTGCGTATGGCAGAGCCGACCTGTCACACTCGAGGCGTTTCTCCGCTGCCTCCTCTAGACCAGGACATCCTGAGCCTCCGCCATGATAGCCTCCAAAATTCCTCTAAACATCGAATCCGTCAGGAAACAGACCTCTGTCGATGCCATCCCTAGCAAGCTCCATGATACGACGACACCTAGGCAGCACGTCCTGGGCATGATCCCTCGTCGTCTGCTCCTCCTCCAGGATCTCCTGATGAGCCGGGTGGGTGGGTCCCTTGGAGCCTCCCGTATCTGGTATGGATGAGAAATCATGAAGTACCACAACATGTAACCAAACGCGTAACTCCAGTCGTCTGGAGCCACGATACTCGTGGGCTCCCTAGGAACGAGATGACTCTCAAGATCATCAAAAATCTCATCCATCTCCCTCCTCTCCACTATCGGAGGAGAAGATAAAGCAGGATGCCGAGGAATCGTCTGAGTATACCCAAACTGATGCATCACTCACTCGGGCATATAGCCAACAGTCTTCCGAGTACCGCAGGCCAACCAACATGTAAACAGAGAAACCTCATCAAAAGCAATCGTCTTGCGGTGGTCGACGTAGGCACTGAAGTAGATATCCTTATGCACAATTCGGTCCAGGTAAACCTGATACACTAGTGTCACCTGGTTGCTTCTGAGCGGCTCATATGGACATGCACGAGGCACCTGCTCGGTATAACCATCAGCAAATATCCATCCTGAAATCTGTGGGAAATGCTATAGGATCCATCCCTGAAATATCAAAATTATATCAGTTAGTTTCAAAATCAAAAAAATTAAAAAACGAAGTTAAGAAAAATAATTTATACCGTCAAAAGAGTCCGACTGTTGATGATTTGCCTCGTCTTTCACCTAGCCGCCTCCGTCAACTTGGTATACAAGTAAGCCAAGCAAGCATCCCCTACTTCCACCCAATGACCTGCTCCAAATCAGCAAAGAATCTGAGGTACATGACGTCAGTGTAAGTGGCACTGGTGTCCACAAATATCTGGATCCCAACAATATACAAGAGGTATGCTCTCATGGCATTCCCCATGTGAAGTGTAACTGCTCGGGATCACCATCACCATCAGCAGCAGTAGCACACGCAACCTCCTGATAAAAAATAGTCTTCAGCCAGCTATACCTCACGTGGCTTCCACGTGTCTTATCAACCTTTTCCAGGGCCTCCTCCACGGTAACCCCATTCTCTCAACCAACATCTCAATCACCTCGTTTTTCTCCACCTTCTCATGATTCAAAAACCGCCCTCTGATCGGTCGGTGAAGCAGACAAGCGACATCATCGAGTGTGATCGTAATCTCTTTGTGTGGTAGATGAAACAAAGACGTCTCCTTGTGCCACCTCTCTACAAAAGCTTTGGTCATCCCCCAGTTGACCATGCTATATCCATAGAGGGTCAAGTCTCTCAACCCTGTAGTTAGCATAAGATCATCAAACCATGGCTCGAGAGGGGGAGTTAACTTGCTGATCTTCCTCCCATGGTTGATGATCTTTAGTGTATCGCGATTATGCAAGAAAAAACAGTGTTAGAATTCATAATATTATTCATAATATAACATAATCAATAAATGAAACATAAATGAAAATTCTGTACCTCTCCATCCCATAAATGTCTAGCGACATGGGTGGGATAATGCGCGAGCACAGATAAGTCAGAAGACCCTCCTCCAAAGACCTGAGGGACCTCTGATACCTCCTCTTCCGCCTCTGCCGCCGGTTTCTCTGGTCCCACCGGAACTTCGGGTGGTCCTGGTCCTGGTACTTGATGTACTGGGGGTGTAGGATGTGTAGGATCAACTCTCACCTCAGACGGCCCCACCTGTGTAGCAGATGTGGATCCCATCTAAAAAATCCTAGGTGGTGAGGATGGTGACGATTTGCGCCTACGGTATGACGAAGGCGGGGAGGGATGGACTGGAGACTCCCGTCTGCTACGGGAGAAAGAAGTAGAAGGTGTAGAATCGGAAGGAGCAGAATGGGCCTCTTACATAGCCTGTCCGGATGTCGACGAAGCCTGTGTGGCCTGAGTCCTCGGAGGCCGTGTGGCATGACTCCTCTCTCGCTGCAAAGAAGCACGTTGTGTAACTCGATCATGCCTCAAACGTGACTCTCGCTCAGACATATCTCACGTAGAAGCCAAAATGAAACGTTAACATATGACTCGGAGAGGAAAAAAAGAAAAAAAATTATGCATACAAATACCGAAAATAAATTTTCGGTTTTGTTCATCACATGAAACCAAAAATAAACTTCCGGTTTCCTCTGCGAAATAGAACAGCGGAAGCCTCCACCCCAAATTCCAAAATGCCTCAAAATAAACGTATTGATCGTCCAAAACAGTTTGCAAATAATATTATAATGATCCCTAATGATGTAAACTACAAAAAATAACACATCTCAAGCCCTATTTCACTAGTTTCAATCAATTTTACATAAACTCTAAAAATGAGTAAATCACTTACTTGATTGATTGAGAGTTGGTTGTTGCTTGATTGATTGAGATTTGGTTGTTGCTTGATGATTTGTGTTGATTGCTTGAGAAAAAAAGTGATATTGGTGAGAAGGGTTTTGAGAGAGTTTTTGAAATTTTGCTATTATGGTGAGGGGAAAGGTTCTGACGCGATATAAGTTCATCAATGTATCGAAAATTTATTTCCGGTATCATGCCGTAAGTAAATCTTCGACTTATACCCAACCTGAATTTCATTGAATAGGGTGCTTACCAAAAGTCTATTTCCGATTTCTTAAAGACAAAAATAAAATTTCACAAAAGTGGCTAAAAAAGACATGAAGTGAGTTAAAAAATTCACTTAATTTTTTTATAATCGATATTGTAGAGTATACTTTATATTAGAATCGACATGCCAAGCTGGAAAAAGAGAATGCTTAGTTGATTTTAGGCCAAAAAATTGCCAAGTTGGATAAGTTATGGACATTTAGAATTGTGGCTCTGAGTCAATCAGATGCACAATTCATTCACGATTTATTTTGGCAATCCAGTCCAATTACATTGAGTGGACTAAATTAGTGGCTTAAAATGAGAGATTGTGAAAAAAATTGTAGAAACTAAAAGTAATTTATGGAAATTTAATTTGAAGGCAGGGTCGACCTAACGTGTTTTTGAGGTATAATGCAAAATATTATTTAAATTATTTTAAAATTATATTTATTTAAAATTAAACCAATTTTTTTTATAAATATTTTATATAATTATAGTTTTTATTAATGTTAAACAATTATAAAATTTGTTTTGATACAAAAAAACTGTAGAACTGGACTGATTCCTTTAATATAAAATAAAAGCTATACATAATTATTATGATTTATTTAAAATAACTAATATTATAGAGTTCAAATATTTTAAAATTAGCAACGCAACTAAAAATAATTTAAAAATAAAAAATATCCACAAGCATGAATTGGACCAACATACACTATGGTATGAAGTATCACCGTTTGACTATTTGGTATGGTTGTCAAAATTTTATTAATTGGTAAATTACATTGACCTTTTCTCCAAGGTCGTCAAAATGACACAAACATATCTTATAATTTTAAAATATGCATTAATCTTCTCTACATTTAGATATATCACAGTTTACATTAGGAAATATTGAATATACCGTAAGATTAAACACTTTTTTTAATAAATACATTGTGACATCTCAAATAATTCAATCGTTAAATAATTAGAATTTTAATTATTAATTTAATTAAAAGTTTAATTATTAATATCTTTGGATTATTAGATTTAATTAATTAATTAAATAAAAGAAAGTGTTGGGGGTGTGAGATTGAATTGGAGGGTGTGTGGAGTAAAAGACTCTACTTATTCTAATTAATTTATTTCTATTATTTGGAATAATAAAAAGGAATAAATAAAGAAAAAAGAGAAGAAAATTAGAGTTTTCATTCTACGTGCTTTTGAGAAGAGAAGAAAAAGAGGAAAAAGCCAAGGCGTCGGAAATTCGAAGAATCATCGCGAAGTAATGGGTGATTTGGTCTGATTAATATGCCTTATAGGTTTTGATAATCAATAGGATGAATTGATGCGTTAGGAATCTCGAATTAGAAATTTTAGGTTGTGCCCTAATGCTATGATCCGACGTAAAAACCTCAATTGGAATTAATAAGAATGGTGAATATGTGTAGGATGATCCTGGATTAATTAGGAAGTGTGAGTTCTGTGGTTAATTTGATGCGATAATACATGAATTCTGCTGTTTTTGTTGTATATGGATGTTGGTGATGAATGAGATCAATTGGAATTGAGAACAGTGAAAACAGAACTGGTTTTTAGTGAAAAAAATGCAGCATGGATCGACACATGCTGTTATGCATCGATGCAAGTAGTTAAACGTGTGAAAAACAGAAGTTGTAATAAGGCTTGCATCGATACAAAACCCTATGCATCAATTCATGTGGTGAATTTTGGAGTTATGCATCGACACATAAGTGTTATGCATCGATGCATACTGAAGGAAAATGAAAAAATAAATTTTAAAAATGTATGCATCGACGCATACGATGCTTGTGTCGACGCAAGCTAGTTATGCATTGATGCATGAGTTATGCATCGACCCAAACTGGACAGAATCAGACACATACCTTTGAAAACTGTTTTGGTCTTATCTTTGCGACCGTAACTCCGATTTAGGCGTACATGGTACCGTTGGAAAGCTGGGAACATGTACTTTCTTATAAGAACATTCTTAACACCTAATAATTGAATCTTGATGGATTGATATGACTTTCCGTATGAGGAATTCGTGTAATTCGTGATTGTGCGTCATTGACGTTGTGTATGTTTGATAGATGTTAATACCATGTGTTGTGATTATCGTTGTATATGCATGATTATGCGGAGTTGTTTGATGGTGTTAACCGTGTATGGAATGATGTTATATTATAATATTCCTTATTTGAATGTTTCATGCTTTTGATGTGCACGCATATACATTCCGGTGGAGTTAATTCCCATTGTGTGGAATTTGGCTCGTATTGCCAATAACCGTTCCCGAGTGATTATGGATGGTGAGGCTGGATTCGTGTCTAGGTGATTATGGACGAATCGATGTTGGTGACTTAGTTCACGTTTTGGTACCACATGCATTGAGTCTGCATTGCATATGGAATTATAACATGTTAGGATGACTTCCAGTGTTATAATTTCATTGATTGTTGTTATATGCATATTGATCTGTGTGATTTGTATTTGTGAACTGAATTCTGAATATACTAATGAGGGTGGAATAATGTATTGATTGTTTTATTATTTTAAAGAAACGTATAATGCATTTTAATTGTTGATGAAATCTCACCCTTACTTTGATGATTTCAGATTGAAGTGTTAGCCGCTTAAGAGCTGGTGAGGATAGCCTTGAGCTGTGCTATTTATATTGTCTACATGTTAGTGTCATGCTCTGGTAGTTGTAACACTGGGGAACGATTGTTTTTGGAATCATCGAATTGACTTGTTTTCTTTTGGTTTATGTTGGAATACTTATGATTTGAAATTATTCCGAATTTTTATGTTATTTCTGCTGTGTAGAACATGATTTATTGGTTTGGACTATTTTAATCAAGTTCTTCAGTAAAAGCATGACTACTGTTATGAGATTTTCTGTTTCTAAATAATTGTGACGCCTTTTCGTTTTATGTTAACTCTGATTTAAATATTAATTCGCGGGGTATTTTTAGAAGGGGTGTTACGCACACCACTTACTCATTTAAAACCACATTTGAAGAGAAATGTAAGAATAATAATGTAAGTGTGAGTAAGTGGAGAAATAGTCGCACAATAGATAAGAATGTGGTGACTTGAACATATATAAGTGGGAGAATCCACTCACTTATCACCTTAAGGTTTTGAGTTAATAAATGGTCTATCTCTAACAAAGGTGCATAGTCCTCAACTTTGTATCAATATTTCTAGTGAACCCTCTAACAAATGGTATCACGAGCTTTTGGTTCGAGAAAGGGGCCGACTGTATCGAAATGTCCAAGAAGCGATATTATGTCTCGTTGCATGGTATCAACGACGATACAAGTGGGAGAATATTCTGGACTCACGATACAAATGAGACAACATTTTGGACTCACACTTGAGGGGGAGTTTAAGAATAATAATGCAAGTGTGAGTAAGTGAAGAAATAGTCCCATATTGAATAAGAATGTGGAGACTTGAACATATATAAGTGGGAGAACCGACTCACCTATCATCTCAAGGTTTTAGGTGAATAAGTGGTGTGTCTATCACAAAGGTCCCTAGTCTTACACTATATATCGATGTTTCCTAATGTAAACTCCCCCCAACAATACCAACAAAATATTTTAGTGACATATACAAAATTGTAGATAAATTTCATCAATACATAGGGTTTTTGACTGTCACTAAAACTAAGAAAGAGGGGGGGGGGGTTGTTTGTGTTACTTTAATAAATCTCAGGGGATGTTAGTGTATAATTTAAAACTAGAGGGACGTGAGTACTATTTTAATAAACCTCAGGGAAGATGAGTATAATTTTTTATTTATTAATTATATATATTTTGAGGCCACATTTTCAGCATTTCAGGCCTATTTTAGTTGCCCAAATATTTAAGGCCTAAGGTGATAACCTTACTCTCATTGGACCTAGGCCAACCCTGTTTAAAGGTGTTTTGGTCGATCTCAAGTCCACGCCACTGTGACTACAAGAATTTGCCTATTTTGGGTGTGAGAACCCTCGTGACTTTGTCCTTTACAAAATGTGCATCATTGAATTAAGGTATATGAATGTTTTATAAAAACTATCTCCAATCTCAAATGCCCAAACAATGTGCAACTATTTTAGCTACCATGGAACAATTGCCTCCTCCAGTTGAGGCTAAGGGGTACAATGCAAACTCCGAGTTCCCACAAACAATATTAATGTTCTGTCCAACCTTTCGTCACTGCCACTACGACCACTACAAGAAAAATTCATTTTAGCTTCAATTTTTTAGCGTCCGCTACGACTCCGATGCAATGAATGTCGGTGTTACGTCACCAATAGATGACCCTAACAATAATGTCCATTTAATATATTTTTTTAATGTCATTAGTTATAGCGTCAACCAAAGCCGAAACTTGTTTTTTCCCATAAATTTATTACTGCGAAAACATTTCGTTTCCCCCACTAATTTTGGTTCCTTCCCTATTATTTTGGACCGACACGAGGCCGACGCTACCCTACTAACTTCCAGCTTTGGAGAGTTAGTCTTGACATCGACACCGACACTTAGTTGACGCTAAATCCCATTAGCACCGGTTTTGGCCTGTTAGTGGGGGTTTATGGTCGACACTAAATCAGTGTTTTCTTGTAGTGGATTATGAGATATTGTCTGCTTTGGGTGTGAGAATCCTCACAAATTATTCTTTTAGAAAAGATGCATCGTAGGTTAACATGTATAAGTGTTGTATATAATCTACTTTTAGTCTCGATTCTCAAGCAATATGAGACAATTTTTGTCTGACCATAACAAAAGGTTTTCAAGATTTCCATAGTTTCTTAATTTTATTTTAAGATATTTTATCAGACTTTTTTCTTCAATAAATGATATTCATGTAAGACTATTGAAAATAAAAAAATATTTAAAGGAGAAATAATATTTTAGATTTATTTATAATGTCAATCAATCATAATTATTATATTATTTGTATTGTGTTGTTCGCCAGGAAAAAAAAGAAAAGCCCAACAACAAACACCACACTAAAAGACACGAGAAACAAATGAGACCTCTCCTAAACCGAAGATGTAACACCCTTCTAAAATCTCACTAATAAATCAAAATAAATTAACTAATAAATAAAATAAAGCACCAACAAGGATGTCGCATGCTTCATTAAAACATCACTAATGAGCATCTTGCTCCGTAACACAGACTTCTTCAACATTTATAATTCATTTCCTTTCCGAAAATCATCTCAAATATCATTTACTACGCAATGGAGTATTAGTCTCAACATAATTTCATTCAAAAATCCTTTTAAAGGAACATCATCATATTCATCATTCATGAATCACAACTCAAAACAACTTAACAATGTTAAAACTACTTATAGGTCATGTCAACGAAAAGAACATAAAGTTCAAATTAAATATTCCCAACCCTGATGTTACATATTAGAGCAAAACCCTATTTATTCAACATAAAATAACTAAATAACGCACTCCGAAGTTGTTCTCTAAGTTTCGACGAACTACTAATGGTCACCTGCACGTTACCCACGTGGAGGCAACATTCAAATAGAAAGGGTGAGTAATCACATTCATTACAAGAGATGTACATAATAGACATAATAGTTAAACACATCATCATACGATCCTTAAATATCATCATAAATAACATTTTGTACTCACATCTTCATGTCACCATAACACATGTCAACCTTTATCATAGCTCATCTAAACATCAAGTAAGGTCACAAATCATCATCATAAGCGCCACTCAAGTCATAACTTCATCATAACATCATTTATTCAACAATCATGCAATATCACATAGGATGCAATGTATCAACATAGACTCACGCATATGGTACCAATTCTTTGATGAGCATTAGGTCATCACCCTCCAAATTAGATCCCCACCATAGGAGTTACGTACACACAAAGGGATTGAGGCCAACACTGGACCAACATCCTAACAACACTAGAGTTACGTCCTTTCAACATGACGATCCAACATCCTAACGCTATGAATGCATGATGCACAATAACAACATAAGATATACAACCACAACTAGTTAAACCGCACCATCATTCATGAAATCATCAACAATATTCACATGACATGTATACACATTAAACATGCTAACACCAGCCTCATTCAACACATTATTTGTACAACATATTATTATCATAGCACAATAAATCGTCATAGTATCAAGAGTTCGTCATAGTATCAACCACCCATCATACAACATATATCATTATAATCTACCGCATACAAATCTAAGTTAATCTTAGCATAGATACTGGAATATACACTATTTTACTCATTTTAAAATTGGAAAAATGCCACCACCTATATCCATCACATAAAAGTCTAAGTTCTATGGATCATATTAAAATTGAAAAAATGCCACCACCTATATTAGAATTAGCTGCGATAAAAAACTCGAACTTATCAACTAATGATCTCAAAGATCACCCTAGTAGATACCAACTAAAAGCATCATATTAGAGTCCACCCACTCTATAAAGAAAAGATTTACCCCAAATATGATCACACAATCAATTCACCTAGTTTCCATTTACATACATTTTTCCTTACTTTGACATCATACTATCATCGTAGACGCATTCCTATTGAAAAACTCAAGTCTCATTGATTTCCAATAGATATTAGAACGAGTTTGTATATAATAACACTCTTCATTTTACAAACCAATTTTATAGGGATGAGTTTGACAAAACTCTAATTCTAATAACCCCTCACTCAGAGAAAGATCATACTATAAGTAGGCAAGAGACAAAAGTATGTTTGGGTTTACTTTTGAGAGACAAAAGTGATTCTAGAAGAATAACATTAATCTTGATGTGTTTGGTTTTTCTAAAGTAGAATTGATTTTACATTTTAAATTAATTTTTCGTGAAGTTAGAATTTATATCTTTTGAGTCTAAATATGATTTTAACACTTAAATTTACTGTTTAACTCGCTAGCATAAATTTATCTAAACATAAATCTCTTTTTCTTCGACTCACTTTTGTATAAATATATTGAAACATAAATCACTTTTTCTTCGAGTCACGAGAATCATTTATGCTTCATCGCCGGGTAACCAAATTACTTGCACTATTTTCATTCAAAATCTGTTTATGCCTTGGCCCATATGTCTATCTAACGTGAAACTTTCAATACACATGTATGTGGTTGCATTTCAACTAAATTATCAGCCATATAAAGAAATAAATCATGCATTAGTCACCTTATTCTTGCAGCCACAACTACCAAGCGTGGTAGTTAATTCACTTGCATAGTAAAAAAAACATGGATGAGAAAAAAGCACACCTATATATCACACACTATATCACTTTAAATTTTCAAAAAGCTAGTATATATCGCATTCACTTCATTAACTCTTCTTGAAAAATCTAGCAATTAAGTTCACGATCATTGAAAACTGACTTTTGCATTTCTAACATCCACACATTCTCACATTCTTACAAACACATTATAACTATTATAAATAACATTGTTCTCATACCCTAATTTGTCATCAATAATATTTCACCCTATAAACTCAACTCAAGTTTTTCAGAAATATACTCATGGCACCTCATGGAGAATCATTACCTAGCTCATTCTCTAGAACCAACAACATTGTATGCTCCAAACCACCAAAACCTAACTCATCCGATCACAACAACAATAACAACATTCAAAGAACAATCTCAGACATATCGTTCGCGTTATCGAAAGAAGACTTTGATTTATCACTTCCACCGATAACCGAAGTTGAAGATGCAAAGTGTGAGTGCTGTGGCATGTCGGAAGAGTGTACACCTGAATACATAAAACGCATACGCGACAAAAACTTAGGAAAATGGGTTTGTGGTCTGTGTTCTGAGGCAGTGAAAGAAGAGTTGGAGAAAAATGGAGGGAACAAAGATGAAGCTTTGAGTGAACACATGAATGCTTGTGTTAGGTTTAACAAATTTGGAAGGACTTTTCCTGTTTTGTTTCAAGCTGAAGCTATGAAAGAGATGCTGAAAAAGAGTAAAATGGAGGGTAGAAGGGCTAAGTCATTCAACCCTAGAGAAAAAGGTGGTGGTGGTGAAAAGAAAGGTGGACTTGCTAGAAGTTCAAGCTGCATTCCTGCCATCACAAGAGATATCAAAGATTTCAAAATTTCAAGTTAAACTTAACTTACAATACAAGTTATTATAACATCTTATTTTACATGCAGATAACTTAATTTATGCTCATGTATAGATTGAGGGTGAATTTGACGGAATTTTGATCAATTCACAGTGATTTTCAGTAAAAATCATCTATAGATTGGAATTTTGTCAAACTCACCGTTATCTAAAAATATGGTAAGTCTTTTAATTATGTGTCTATATTTAATGTTGTTCATTTTTTTTTTCCCACTGACTATGGCTACAACATCAGAATCATTGGAGGGTTTCAAGATAACATAACCCTAAAGTTGTTACCTTTTCATGATCTGAAGTTTTTTTAGGTCTCTCTCATTATGACTATCATAGTTAATTGAAAGGAAGTTGATCCCTGTGAGATCTTCTTCGTCTTTCTTTTTGATGGAGAGGGTAATTCTTTGTATTTAGTCAGTGGCTTTTTCAATGTATTTTAGGTTGTTCCAATCTTGTAACAGAAATAAAATTTGCTTCTTGCATTGATATATAACTGCTTTAATTGGATGCCTTTGTCTCAATTCATGGTTACCAATCTTAGTTGTGACATTTTTCTAGAGCTTTCATGTAACTTCTTGTGCCTTTGTGTTTTTTTTTTTTTTCTCTTCTACATATGTAAGATTCTTTTTATTCTCTATTCATATAATGCTAGGTAATTCATCACGCCTCATGTAGGCATCCCATTTCTCTATACTGCAAGACATGAGATATTGAGGTTTTAAGAAAAGCACCCTTTAGAAGAGTAGAAATGTTAATAGAACTTACAATATGATAAACATGTTCAATTCCCCAAACAACTTTTTAAGCTTATAAGATAATGCACAGGATTATAAGTATGTCATCAAGACATGATGCTAATGCAAGAGTTTAAATAAGTCAGTTACAAAAGCATAAACTTTTTTTGAGAATATTGGCTTTACCTTCCCCAATAAATTCCTCTCAAGATATTAGATAGGATTAAAATTAAAATTAAATGAAGTGAGAGCTGAATGGGCTAATTGCATAAACTCATTAGGTATGAAACTTGATGTATGAGCCATTTGCAGCAAGAACTAACACAGAATTGTAATGCACAAAATGTGTAGTAAATGAGAAAGTAAGTCAAACACACCTTTGTTAACATCCTCTTTGCAAGTATATGATAGTGTTGTTGCCATATCCGTTGGCCTACCATAGTTTCCACCAATACACTGTAAAATATCCTAATTACTATAAAAAGTCCCAGAACAACCAAAGCCATGACTCCACTTCCCCAGCACCTCCCAAACAACCACTATATCCGGTTGCCATGGTTCCACAACTCTCAAAGCATGCAATGCAACCAATAGTCGACACAAACTCTGCAACAACAGCATACACAAATAAGCAAACCCGTCATTAATCAGATTTGCAACCAACAATAAGATACTTCAGATATAAGTGAGCATGAAAAAATTAATAGCTTAATTTTATACTAAGCAAAAGAGATAAATGTTATGCATATTCCACCTTGCAAAAAAAGGAGTTCAAAATCAAGACCAAAATATATATATCAAATACTAACATAGAACTTGTTTGGCACGATCCTACTTGAACCATATTGCAACTACTCAGTTGTGGAGTTCCCTAATGATTAGACATATAATAATAGTTTTCTCTTTTCCGATGTAGGTTTGAAATCATAAATCTGTCTAATTGTCAATATAGAACACATGAACTTGCTTTAAGGGATTTACGACCACCAAAACAGGCCCTGCTTTTGTCTGAATTGCAGACAAAATCTGTCTATACCAAAATAAATACCTCTACCTCAATCACTTAAATTAGAACACAAATATACCAAAAGCTATTCATGATCTACAAAAGAGGATAAAAACAATATCAAGCGCAAATTATGTACCTCCTAGTCACTTTCATCAACACCAAGTTCATTTTTGATGTGCCGTCAACATTCTCAAGAACCTTAGCCACACAACCAACAGCTTGTTGGGCATCAGCTATATTCTTAATTCTCAAGCCCTTTCAATTGCATGTGCAGACCAAAAGTGTTTTGCTTGTGTAACAACCAATTAGTTGTCATAAATTTTGGCAGTGAGATAATATTTACCTGATAAAACCATACAAATTGTGGTACTCATTTCTTTGAATATTACAGAAGAGATGCTCTTGCTCATATTTTAGTTTGATAAGGTCAAAATAATGCATGTTTGAACCACCATCAGCATGCCTGTCAAATTTTACATAGTTAATATGGTAAGAAATTATGAGACCATAAAAACTCAAATTTGCAAGTATCATATGCACATCAACCAATAACTGATATCTGACTATAGTAATTACAAATAAAAAATGTAAAACAGTTACCTGCATCACAATGTGAGGATACAAAGGTTGTCTCTTCCGAATCGGGGGATCAAGACTAATAATGACAAAGATATGCGGCTGATTATACTTTGAATACATACATACATACAGCCATAAAACATGAGAATATATATAATAGATATATGTGTAGGAAATAACTTTTTTTATTATTATTATTATTATTATTATTATTATTATTATTATTATTATTATTATTATTATTATTATTATTATTATTATTATTATTATTATTATTATTATTATTATTATTATTATTATTATTATTATTATTATTATTATTATTATTATTATTATTATTATTATTATTATTATTATTATTATTATTATTATTATTATTATTATTATTATTATTATTATTATTATTATTATTATTATTATTATTATTATTATTATTATTATTATTATTATTATTATTATTATTATTATTATTATTATTATTATTATTATTATTATTATTATTATTATTATTATTTATTATTATTATTATTATTATTATTATTATTATTATTATTATTATTATTATTATTATTATTATTATTATTATTTATTATTTATTTATTATTATTATTATTATTATTATTATTATTATTATTATTATTATTATTATTATTATTATTATTATTATTATTATTATTATTATTATTATTATTATTATTATTATTATTATTATTATTATTATTATTATTATTATTATTATTATTATTATTATTATTATTATTATTATTATTATTATTATTATTATTATTATTATTATTATTATTATTATTATTTATTATTATTATTATTATTATTATTATTATTATTATTATTATTATTATTATTATTTATTATTATTATTATTATTATTATTATTATTATTATTATTATTATTATTATTATTATTATTATTATTATTATTATTATTATTATTATTATTATTATTATTATTATTATTATTATTATTATTATTATTATTATTATTATTATTATTATTATTATTATTATTATTATTATTATTATTATTATTATTATTATTATTATTATTATTATTATTATTATTATTATTATTATTATTATTATTATTATTATTATTATTATTATTATTATTATTATTATTATTATTATTATTATTATTATTATTATTATTATTATTATTATTATTATTATTATTATTATTATTATTATTATTATTATTATTATTATTATTATTATTATTATTATTATTATTATTATTATTATTATTATTATTATTATTATTATTATTATTATTATTATTATTATTATTATTATTATTATTATTATTATTATTATTATTATTATTATTATTATTATTATTATTATTATTATTATTATAACACTAACGGTCATTTTACAAACGTCCCCGGGAGGATTTGAATTTCGTCTCAGTAACTTCCAACTGCTTTTTTGAGCAAAAGTAGTTTCTTTACGGCTGCAACAATGACGTATTGTCACTGGAAGCGGCTGCTCTTCTACACACTGTCGCGATTGCCCCACTGATAAACAAAATTTCCATAGTTATTTAATTTGAAGAGAAAACACTGCCAAATTTTTATAAAGAAAGTACAAATTGATTATACTGTTAGATTTTATTATGGTACAATAGAAAACAAAACCAACACCTCTATTTACCAATGATAGATACGGTATAGTTTATACTAGAAAGGGCAGAAATAGAGGGAAAGAAGCATAAGACCAGGGCAATGTCACTAATTCATCTAATTAAATGCAATAGAGGGAAAGAAGCATAAGACCAGGGCAATGTCACTAATTCATCTAATTAAATGCAGTAGATATATGACTGATTCATTTTATTTAATGCAGCAAATATGATTGATTCATCTAATTGAATGCAACAAATACGGCTGAGTCATCTAATTGAATGCAGTAGATATGACTGCCACATGGCAGTGAGAGAATGAGGCTCTAGATCTTATTTATAGGTAACTAATCATGGGAATAAGGAGGAGTTTATTCAGATTGCAGTGAGTGCATGAAAGGAGCATCCGTATATCGTTGTTGACAATATAATCTTTGTATATTCCACGAGGAAGACGAGTGGAGCGACCAAAGCACCGACTCACCAGGATCACAACGACGCCCAACACGTAACAATGGTGGTCACGATTTGGGTTTGGGAGGAAGTAGGAGACGATTAGAGATTTCGATTTTCAAAGAGGAGGATGCGTATGGGTGGTTAGTACGAATGAATCATTATTTCAAGTTGAATGAAACACGTGTGCAGGACAAGGTAAATATGATTGTTTTGGCGCTAGAAGAGAAGCCTTTGAACTAGTTTCAATGGTGGGAGGAGCAAAGACCATTGAGAACGTGGGATGGGTTCAAAATAGCAGTCCTTAGAAGATTCCAACCTGGGTTACTGCATAACCCATTGGGACCACTGTTGAGTTTGAGGCAAAAGGGTACTGTGATGGAGTACAGAGACAAATTTGAAGCACTTGTAACACCTCTTCGTAGGGAGGAAATGGTGATGTTGGAGTCAATTTTTTTAAATGGCTTGACGGAGAAAATTCAAGCAGAATTAAAATTATATGAGAGCCATGACTTAGCTGAACTAATGGACAAGGCTTTACTCATTGAAGAAAAAAATGAAGTGGTTTGGAAGAGAGGAAGTGTTTGGAGGGATAAGGGAGGAACCACGAGGTTCAAGGACCCTGGTGAGTACAGTGGGGTTAAGAAGGATAATGAGAAGAGTGGTTCAGTGACTACTGATAAGCCAAAAGGAAGAATACTTAACCCTGCCGAATTGGAGGAAAGGAGTAAGAAGGGACTATGTTTCAAGTGTGGGGATAAATGGAATAGGGAACATATGTGCAAGTTTAAGCACATGCAACTGAAATTATATGAAGCAAGTAGTGAAGAGGAGGAAGGAGAAGACTGGGGGACAGAGCAGAAGGAGGTGGGTGAAATAGTAGAGGAGTTAAAGACTTTACAACTGTCCTTGTAGAGTAAAGAGGGATTCACTTCCAACAAGTCTTTTAAGGTGTGGGATGACATAGGAGGCAAAAGGGTGTTGACATTGATAGACTCAGGAGCTACAAGCAATTTCATAGCTTCTAAATTGGTATCTGAGCTCAATTTAGCAGTAACTGAGACACATACTTATGTCATTGAGGTGGGAAATGGAGAGAAGGTGAAGAATCAGGGGGTATGTGAAGAGTTGGAATTCAACATCCAAGGTGTTAAGTTCCAACAACATTTTTTTATCATGGAACTTAGTGGTTCAGAGACGGTGTTAGGCATGGACTGGTTAGCAAGTCTAGGCAACATAGACGCAAATTTTGGCAACTTATGCTTGAAGTGGTAAGTGCAAGGGAACAAGAAGATTATTCAAGGAGATCCATCCATGTGTAGTAGCCAAGTAAATTGGAGAACCATGTTAAAGGCTATTTCTAAGGAAGGGATGGGATTCTATGTGCAAGAAGTAGAAGGAGAGTTGAAGAACAAGATAAATCATGAAATTACTTCTGACTGGGAAGAAGTAGCGGCAAGATTTGAAGATGTGTTCAAAATGCCTATGGGGTTGCCACCACATAGGGAACATGATCATGCTATAGTATTACAACCAGATGCAGTTATCCCTAACCTAAGGGCATACAGATATCCATTTTACCAGAAGAATGAAATAGAGAAAATGGTAAAAGAAATTATGCAGGCTGGAATTATTAGGCATAGCACAAGGCCTTTCTTAAGTCCTATTCTGTTAATAAAGAAGAAAGATGGAGGTTGGAGGTTCTGCACCGGCTATAGAGCTTTAAACAAGGTGACTGTGGCTAATAAATTTCCTATACCCGTGATTGAAGAATTACTAGATAAATTAGGTGGTGCTACCATATTTTCTAAATTGGATTTAAAATCTGGTTATCACCAGATTAGAATGAAAGAATTCTATATAGCCAAAACTGCTTTTAGGACCCGTGAGGGCCACTATGAATACTTAGTCATGCCTTTTGACTTGACCAATTCTCCCTCTACATTCCAAGCATTAATGAATGAGGTGTTAAGGCCGTATTTGAGAAAATTTGTATTAGTCTTTTTTGATGATATTCTCATTTACAACACCAACAAGGCTGAACGTGTATTACATTTAACAAAAATTCTGCAAACTCTACAAAGTCACAAACTGTTTGCAAATAGAAAAAATGTTCATTTGGCAAGGCAAAGATTGAGTACTTGGGCCATATTATTTCTGATGGGGGAGTATCTGCTGATCCTAAAAAAATAGAAGATATGTTAAAGTGGCCTATTCCTAAGGATTTAAAAGGACTGAGGGGACTTTTGGGCTTTACTGGCTACTATAGGAGATTTGTCAAGAACTTAGCAAAATAGCTTGGCCATTAACACAGTTACTTAAGAAAGATAATTTTAAATGGGGTGAAGAACCCCAACAAGCCTTTGAAATCTTAAAGAGAGCAATGACCACTATACCAGTCCTAGCTATGCCAAATTTTAAGAAGGATTTTGTATTAGAAATTGATGCTTCTGGCCATGGGATAGGTGCAGTGTTGATGCAGGAAGGAAAACCAATAGCATACATGAGCCAAACCTTATCTGTTAGGGCCCAGAGCAAGTTTGTGTATGAGAGGGAACTTATGGCCATAGTAATAGCTGTACAAAAATGGAGACTCTATCTTCTGGGAAGAAAATTTCAAGTTAACACAGATCAAAAGAGCCTAAAACACATCACTGAACATAAATTGATGGGTGAAGATCAACAAAAATGGATAACAAAGCTGATTGGTTTTGACTTTGAGGTGAAGTACAAACCAGGGAGGGAAAATAATGCTGCTGATGCCCTCTCAAGACAGATGCAATATGCCACTATTGCTATGGTACAATGTGAAGCTTGGGAAGGATTAGAAGAAGAGATACAGAGAGATGAAAAGTTGAAAAATCTTATTCAAGATGTAGTGAGTAACTCAACGAGCCATCCTGGCTATCAATTGAGAGGTGGTAAACTATTTTATCAAGGAAGGATAGTGATTCCAAAACAATCACCCAGGATTGCTTGGATCCTACATGAATTTCATGATACATCTACGAGAGGACATTCGGGCTATCTAAGGATTTACAAGAAAATTACAGGTTTGGTATATTGGGAAGGAATGAGGAAATGCATCAAGTCCTATGTTGAATCTTGTGAAGTTTTCCAAAGGAATAAATACCAAACTTTGAGTCCTGGTGGTTTTCTACAACCATTACCTATTCCCACGCAATTGTGGAGTGATATATCCATGGATTTCATCGGTGGATTACCCAAAGTTCAAGGAATAAATACTATTATGGTCGTGTTTGACAGGTTGACTAAATATGCTCATTTCCTACCAGTGAAGCATCCTTACACAGCCAAAGATATAGCAGAACTATTTATCAAAGAAATAGTCAAACTACATGGATTTCCTAGTTCAATAGTTTTCGACAGGGACAAAGTTTTTCTGAGTTCATTTTGGACAGAGTTGTTCAAATAGGATGGTACAAAGTTGAAGTACAATAGTTCATATCATCCCCAGATTGATGGACAAACCGAGGTCGTAAATAGATGCGTGGAAACATACTTAAGGTGCTTGACAAGAAGACAACCTAAATTGTGGCCTAAATGGTTATCTTGGGCAGAATTTTGGTATAATACCAATTACCATGCCTCTATTAAATCCACTCCTTTTGAAGCCTTATATGGGAGAAGGCCACCATTGTTAGTTAGAAGAGATATGCATCTTTCTACAGTAGAAGAAGTCAACAAACTAATTGTGGAAAAGAATGAAATGATTAGGGAAATGAAAGAGCAAGTGCTGAAAGCACAAGACCAAATGATGTTACTAGCCAACAAGCATAGAAGAGAGGTGGGTTATCAGGTAGAAGATAAGGTTTATTTAAAAATCCAACCTTATAAGTTTCAAAAGTTGGCCAAGAGGTTCAATCAAAAGCTAAGCCCTAGATATTATGGACCTTATGAGATAATATAAAGATTAGGGGTTATGGCTTACAAACTCAAATTACTAGAAAATAGTAGAGTACATCCAGTATTCCATGCATCCCTGTTAAAAAAAGCAGTCTCAGCAAATATAGAGACTCAACCCTTACCTACTTGCATGAATGAGAGTTGGCAATTGGAACCAGGCCCTAAGGAAGCAAGAGACACTAGAGCAAATGAGAAGGGGGAGTTAGAAGTATTAGTGAAGTGGAAAGGACTACCAGAATTTGAAAATTCATGGGAATTGGTGGAGAAGATGAGACAAGAGTTCCCCGATTTTCTCTTTGAGGTCAAAGAGAGTCTTGAAGGAGGGGGTATTGATAGATACAATATAATTTATACCAGAAAGGGCAAAAATAGAGGGAGAGAAGCACGAGATCAGGGCGATGTCACTAATTCATCTAATTAAATGCAACAGATATGACTGATTCATCTTATTTAATGCAGCAAATATGATTGATTCATCTAATTGAATGCAACAAATACGGCTGAGTCATCTAATTGAATGTAGCAGATATGACTTCCACATGGCAGTGAGAGAATGAGGCTCTAGATCTTATTTATAGGTAACTTGTAACACCCAAAATCTATCCAACATATATTATTTAAATCAGAGTGCGAAAAAGATAATCATACAAGGGATGTCACAATTTCTTCGCAAAACAACATGCATTTAGTCACAACTATACATATACATAACACTTAGATCATGGATGAACTTATAACAACACTTTTCAATTAATTCGGTTAATCAATCTAAACCACAGAGTCATAGTTCTTCAATAGTAACAACCATACATCTTTTATTCAACCTCAAAACATTTCACAATATTATTAATATTATTTAACTTCACTTAGCATAATTATTCAACTAAATCAACTTCAAGAATCAACATGATCAAGTATTCACATTATTCATAAACTTCAACAATTTAAACAACTACAACAAATTAAGCAACGTTCACCCCCCTGAGTATTACGTATCAGAGCAATGACACCAATTCGAACTAACAGCAACTAACGACTTCATAATGCTACTTCAAACTTCCACAGATATCCTTGAGTACCTGCCCATTTCCCATGGTAGGGGAAATATCAGCAGAAGGGGTGAGATATCCAACAATATAAACAAGTGTATGATAAATAATATGTTAGGACTAAATCATACAAAATTATCACACCGCAATTAACACATCACAACAACTTCCCAATTAACAACAACATGAAATCACTTCGCCGTTAGCAACCACATAGTTCACCTCCTAATTAACAACATAATGCACTTCATAGTTAACAACAACACAATTCACTTCACAGTTAACAACAACATAATTCACTTCACAGTTAATAACAACATAATTCACTTCACAATTAAGAACAACATAATTCAAATGAGACACAACAATGCATATGCATGTGTTACCAACAGAGCTTCAGCTCCCTTCACTATTGCCAATTAATAGAGGCACAAGGAATAAGCCTTCTTCACAATTCCGCCAATACAGACCTTCACAAATGCAAATGAAATGTGATGCTAACAACATACAACAACAACGTAAATTCACTTCACGAGGCATACACCTATATCACTGTTATTACCAATAAATAGAGGTAAACATCGTCACTGAATCATCCTGCAACTTTGCATAAAACAACAACATATGGTAACATACACATCGCTAATAATTCACAAAGAAAATCACCATACAACGTACTCAACATAATTTCACAAAACAAACCAATCACAATTACCTACTAACAAACACGAACTACCACGACAATTTTTAGTTAATTCCGAGCAACTAATTTTACCGCTTAATTTATTAGCTCGATTAATTCGGTATCATTTCTATTCGCTGTTATCACTGCCCATTATTAACTAGCTTCTACTAATTTTATTATGCTAATTTAATTAATTCCCTGCAACAAACTTCCACTTCATACTGCTATTTTAACCGCTACACTAACTATTATATCAACCCTGCTATTTCTTTCCAGCTGTTAAATTATCAAACCTGTCATTTAATTATTTCTGTAGTTTAATTGCTAACCTTCTTAATATATTCTACTGGTACCAAATTACTTCCATCACTGTTATAAAAAATACTAATTTTCGTGCTAGTTTATTTACATTGTTATTTCTTCTACACTGCAATTAAATTATCTGCATTTATAATTTATGCTATAATTAACTGCTACTTAGATTAACTGCTACTGTCCTTTAAATTATTCCTCTAATATAAGTGCTACTAACTGTACTATTATATTTTTTTTATTGCACTGCAACTTAAAAACACAGAGGACCTACAAACAAAAGAAACAACATCCAAACAAACATGAAACACATTGGGAGGCGCCCGCCCCACCCCACTAGGGCGTCCGCCCTTGTGCCTTCTCATTACTACGAGGTGTCCGCCTTACCTCTCCTTTCCATGGAGGCGTCCGTCTCCCTCTTTGTAGCACAAGGGGAGCTCGTCCCCTCCCCTGTAGCCACCGTCTCCAATTCCTCTTCTTCCATACCAAAATTCCTCTTCTTCGCTTCACCTATTCCAATTTAATTTATTTTCTCATCGATTCATCAATTTAATTCCCAGCTAACCTCAACCATTACAACCAATAAAATTATTCACATATAATGAAATTTCCATGGACAATCAAATTCAATAGAACCGATGCACAATCACAAACAATTATTCTACACACAATCTGCACCAACAGAGATAATTCTATATAATTCCATCCCCACATACCATTCATCATAAACCCGTTTTGAGAGTTAGAACCCCACCCTTACCTTGGATTTACGGTCTCTCTATAATTTCCGGTCGAATTCCGATTTGGCTTTCCGGCCTACAATTCCTATTCCGGTGGCAGTTTCCTCCAAACCCTTGTTCCTCTTTTCTTTCTCCCACGTACAAATTTTTCCCAAAAATATTCACTAAACCCTTATAATTCTCCTTTTATATCTCTTATAATTAAATCCAACTTATAATAGTAATAATAATAATAATAATAATAATAATAATATATTGGATCTATTATTCACACCTCCACTAAATTCAATTTAATTAAATAATGATCTCATATAATAATATTATTTATAATATTATTTCCAATAATATTCTATAATAAAATTAATTCATCATTAATTAATCCCAACTTCCGATAATTCACTTAATCACCCTAAATCAACTTATCAATTTATTAATGCTTCTTATAATTCTACTGATAAATCCAACTTCGACTAAATTCTAATAAATAATTCTTTATATAATTTAATTAAATACTTAATTAAATTCTGGGTGTTACATAACTAATCATGGGAATAAGGAGGATTTTATTCAGATTGCAATGAGTGCATAGGAGTGTTAAGCAGCTCGAAATGCTCACCCTATTTTAATTTACAATATTTCTTTATCTCTTTCATAGTATATTGTATACATGGTTAGATCCCGTTTGATCTCTAATCTTATTACCTAAATAATTCAATATACTTCTCTTTCTTTTGAATTCTGTGTTGTGATTTCTATTCCTAGACCAATTGGATCTTATCAACCAACATTGTTGAACTATGTGAAGCAATAACAGGTAATATTGCTTATGTTTTTGGATCTGATATTAAGTTTAAGTTGGATTTACAAAGACTAACTAAAGACATACCCAGATGGTGGATGTTGAACAGAGTTCCCAACTGGATACGCTGAAGTCATGTTCCTAGTCTGTTCCTGAGAGGCAAGAAATAAATTACTCACTGGACACATAAACATATCTTTCATCAAAATAAATTTCAAGTTTTCCCGAGTTATTTACCTGCATAAGTTTTTGCGGCTCTCCCTAAGCACCCATGGGCATTACTCCAGATATTGGGAATCGAGTAGGTGGCCAATTTTGGATAGAATTATTGGAACTTGGTTGTTGTATGACAATAGGATACTTGAGATCGACACCGTAAGATTTAGATGCAGCAGCCATTTGAAGAGACTGCTGTTATGCTAGCATGGAAAGCTGTGTTTGATGCATTGCAAATGGAGATAAGATGTTGCTCTACAGATATCCAATAATAATAATAATAGAAAAACGTTATTTAATAAATAAGACTAAGAAAACAAAGATTCAAATAGAAATCAATTCCATGATCTTACTCAAACTTACAGAAGCATTGATTCATACATACCTTCTTAAAGAGGCTCATGATATCATTTTTGCACATCTTTTTGTGGTTTTGGTGGATCTAAACGTGTTATCATCGGGTTCCAGGTTTAAATAGACGATAATAATCTTAAAATTTCAAGTAGAAAAAGGGAAGAAATTTCTCTGTACCGGTATAACCTTAGATGCCGTCTACAAACAAATATCAACAACACAACAACAGTTCCAAATAAATTATATAACAACTAAAATATGAAATTTTACATTCTGCAATTTGTCTCTCCTTACCTACCATCCACACATGCAATGGAGGAAATAAATTGAATAGTTAAATAATAATAATAATAATGGAGCCTCCAAAATAAAGCTCAACAACTCATCTTTCACATCTCAAGAAACTCTTTCATTAATTCTTTCTTTCATAATTATTTATATTTACTTTCTATTCTCTCAAAAATTCTAGTTACCTCTACCAAAACACAACAAAAGAATATTACTATCAATTGCTTAGGATTTAATATGTTTTATAAGAAAGTTGTGTGTCGATGGCAGACAAAATCATCAATTTAAAATCAAAGACAACTCATAATAACAACAATAACATTGTCTTAATCGCCTGAATCTCGATTCCATACTTTCAGAAAAAACAACAATAACAACATGAGATTCATTGTCGATGATGCACATCAATGCCTTTCATACACTCATATATTTAGTGAATCTTTACATTTCCAGGTACTAAAGTGTATGGCATAATGTTCATGGCAGATGCAGAAGAATAAAACGATCTATAAGAACAAAATAAAATCTAACCTGTACTCAAAAGCTCCGGTCTCAGGATTGCATCAGGTATTGAAAATCGTTTCCGCCATCTCTGACTATATCATCACCACCGCGTCTCCTCACTCTCTCTGGTCATACATTTGCTCAGACATCTCCATCAAAGCCGCTGTTAATATAAAAATGAAATATAAAAAAACAGAACAAAGGAATCCATCTATTGTTTCAAAAGCTTGGAACATCAAAAGGAATTACAGATTTAAAACCGCAAAATAAAGGAGGGTGAATTTTAAAATTTAGGTTTGAAACCCACAGATCTACCATCATGATACTGCACTTCATCGTAAAATTGTCGAAACCATCATAGCCAATACCGTCTTCCGCATTACGATTGATACAATTTTCTCTTTCTTGATTTCAGTTTGAACCATTCTTTTGATTTATGTTTGCAAGAAGGCAGTACAGAGTGTTTGAAGAATAATAATGAAGGAAGAGAGAGAAAGGATAAAAAGTTTATGGGGGGAGAAAGAGAAAATATTTTGAAATGCAACAAAGTGACATAATTGGTTGAAAAAAGTAATTTTTAGACTCAATTTCCCCCCAAATTGTGATTTGTCACAATTTCAAGGAGGCGCAAAAATGAGTTTTCCACAATATTTTCCTTTCTTATATTGTAGAGTTATTTACCTGCATAAGTTTTGGAGGCTCTCCCTAAGCACCCATGGGAATTACTCCAGAGATTGGGAATCTAGTAGGTGGCCAATTTTGGACAGAATTATGGAACTTGGTTTTTATATGACAATAAGATACTTGAGATCGACACCGTAAGATTTAGAAGCAGCAACCATTTGAAGAGACTGCTGTTATGCTAGCATGGAAAGCCGTGTTTGATGCATTGCAAATGGAGATAAGATGTTGCTCTACAAATATCCAATAATAATAATAGAAGAATGTTATTTAATAAATAAGACTAAGAAAACCAAGATTCAAATAGAAAGCAATTCCATGATCTTACTCAAACTTATTGAAGCATTGATTCATACATACCTTCTCAAAGAGGGTCATGATATCATTTTATCTTTTTATGGTTTTGGTGGATCTAAACTTGCTGTCACTGGATTCCAGGTTTATATAGACGATAATAATCTAAATATTTCAAGTAGAAAAAGGGAATACATTTCTTTGTACCGGTGAAACCTTAGATGCCGTCTACAAACAAATATCAACAGCAGTCCTAAATAATGTATATAACAACTCCAAAATTTCAAATTCTACATTCTGCAATTTGTCTCTCCTTACCTACCATCCGCACATGCAATGCAAGAAAGAAATTGAATAATTAAATAATAATAATAATAATAATAATAATTGTGAGATATTGGATCGAACTCTATTGGGTCGAAGGTAGTATCTTGGTTCGACGGTTCGACATAGTTTAGCATGCAGTCGAAGTCTGCTCACATGCTGTTGTCGAAGTGTTACAAGTTGTAGTTGAAGTGTGTTCTTGCTTGTAGTGTCAATGGATGCTAGGATTGTTGGCATCGAATTGGGCCTGTTTGTTATGTCCAATTGGTTAAGTTAGCTTGTACCCTAAGTTAGCTTGTAATGGGTATTTGTGATAAAAGTCCATTAGTTTAGTATGTTAGGTTTATTATAAATAACATACTAGTCTCTCGTCATTGCATACTGAAAATCCTAATTTAGGGTGAGAGGGTTATTTGTTATTCTTGTATACTTGTAATCTTATTTAAAGAGTAAGGAAAGAATATTAGTTAATAACCAATCCATGTGTTCATCGTGTTCTTCATTCTTTTTCTACCCTAATTGTTTCTTGATCATTAAGAAACAAGTTTATATTTTGTTACAAGGCATCCGATTCACAACAAATTGGTGCAATGAGCATGGAGAAGATGCCTTCGACAAAGTATGAGATTGAAAAGTTCACCAGAGTGAACAATTTTGGTCCGTGGCGCTTGAAGATGAAAGCCCTACTAGTTTAGAAGGGTTGTTTGGAAGCGTTGAAGGGAGAATCAGCCATGAACAAAGAATTAATGGCAGTTGAGAAGACAACAGTGATTGAGAAGGCCCATAATACAATTTTGTTGAGCCTTGGTTGATAAGGTTCTTCGACAGGTATCAAAGGAGACGACGACGGCAGGGTTATGGGTGAAACTTGAAAGTTTGTACATGAGAAAATCATTGGTGAATCGACTCTACCTGAAGCATGCTTTGAATTCATTCAAGATGATTGAAGACAAAGTGTTGGCTGAGCAGTTGGATATGTTCAACAAGCTGATTCTCGATCTTGAAAATATTGATGTGAAGATCGATGATGAAGATCAAGTGCTTTTGCTGTTGTGCGCGTTACCCAGATCACATGATCACTTCAAAAAACTCTCTTCTATAGAAGGGAGTCCCTGACCTTTGAAGAAGTTCAATCAGCCTTGTATTCGAAGGACTTGAACGAACGAAAGGAGCATAAACATTCGACGGTTGGTGAAGGTTTGGCCGTTAAAGGAAAATTCTTGCAAAAGGATAATAAGTTCGCAAGAAGAAAGGTAAAAGTCAGTAGAAGTTTTATAGTGGCGAAGCATCTGGTATTCGATGCTATCATTGTAAGAAGGAGGGTGACACAAGAAAAGTGTGCCCTAAATGCCTAAAAGATCATGGAGGAAAGGATAATTGAAATGCAGCTATTGTTTAAGATGATTTCGACTCATCTGATGTTCTTGTGGTTTCGAGCAGCAACCCGTCGAAGGAGTGGATTATGGATTCTTGGTGCACTTGGCATATGACTCCAAACAAAGACTTGTTTGAGGAATTATGTGATCAAGATGGTGGATCTGTATTGCTGGGAAACAACAAAGCTTGCAAGATTGCAGGTGTTGGATCTATGAGATTCAAAATCCATGACGAGTCAATAAGGTTATTGACTGAAGTCGGGTATGTACCTGATTTGAAGAGAAATATGATTTCTCTTGGTGAATTCGACAAGAAAGGATATGTTTTTCAAGGAGAGAAAAGTATCCTAAGAGTTATGAAGGGGTCGAAGGAAGTCTTGAGAGGCGTGAAGAAACAAGGCTTGTATACCCTTGAGGATGAAGTTGTAAGTGGTTCTACAAATGTTGCATCCACAAAACCTTTGTCGAAGACAAAAATTTGGCACATGAGATTAGGCCATGTTAGTGAAAGGGGTCTGGTCGAATTGGGGAAAAAAATTTGCTTGGTGGAGACAAATTCGAAAAGCTAATGTTTTGTGAACCCTGTGTACTTGGAAAATCTTGCAGAGTGAAGTTCAACAAAGGCAAACAAAGAACACATGGATCCCTTGATTACATCCATGTTAATCTTTGGGGGCCTGCAAGGTGTCCATCACATTCAGGAGCAAGGTATTTTCTATCCATAGTAGATGACTATTCCAAAAAGTTATGGGTATTCATTCAGAAGACTAAGGATGAAACTTTTGAGAATTTCAAGGTTTGAAGACTCTGGTCAAAAATCAAATTGGCAGAAAGGTCAAGAGGTTGAGAACAGAAATTGGTCTTCAATTTTGCAATGAGGCATTCGACAACGTTTGTGCTGCCTCTGGTATTGCAAGGCACATAACTACTACATGAACTCCACAACAAAATGGTTTGGCTGAAAGGTTTAATTGAACCATCTTGGAAAGAGTTATATGCATGTTGACTAGTGCTGGGTTAAAGAAGGTGTTTTGGTCTGAGGCAGTTTCGACAACAACATATCTAATAAACAGATGTCCTTCGAATGCGTTAGATATGAAGACACCTGAAGAAGTTTGGTCGGGACATCCACCAAATCTCGAAAAATTGAGAGTATCTGGCTGCGAAGCCTATGCTCACATTAGGAAAGACAAGGTCGAACCTAGAGCTCTTAAATGCATGTTCATGGGATACCCTGAAGGTGTCAAAGCTTATAGGCAATGGTGCCTAGAGTCAAGTCATAGAAGGATTATCACCAGTTGAGATGTTGTTTTCAATGAAGCTGAAATGGTTTTCAAGAAAACAGATGATGTTGGTCGAAGTGTAGAAGTATATGACGAAGAGATGGAACAGGTAGAGATTCCTGTTGAGGTGGATCATGTTGATGCTGAATTGCATATCCCAGATAAAGTCGAAGAAGCAGAGGATGCTGATAAAGTTGAGGAAACTGCCGATGACTATCTATTGGCAAAAGATAGGACACGAAGAGTCATCAAAACACCTCAAAGATTTGGGTATGTAGATCTTATAATTTATGTCTTAATCTCTGCAAGTGAGGTTCTAGACGAAGAACCAAGAGACCATAAGGAAGTTAAGAGGATTCGAAATAAGACTGAATGGCTGAAGGCCATGAATGATGAGTTGAAGTCTCTTCATGATAACAACACTTGGGAATTGATCAAGAAACCTGCTGGAACCAGGTTAGTCAGCTGTAAATGGATTTTCAAAGTTAAGGAGGGAATTCAAGGAGTGGAGTCGAAAAGATACAAGGCAACGTTGGTTGTAAGGGGTTTCACTCAGAAAGAAGGTGTAGACTTCAATGATGTGTTTTCTCCTTTTGTGAAGCATAGGTCCATTCGAATGTTGCTTGCCATGGTGGCATAGTTCGATCTTAAACTGGAACAGATGGATGTGAAGACTGCATTCTTGTATGGTGATCTAGATGAAACAATCCTGATGAGGCAACCTGAAGGGTATGTGGAAAAGGGAAAGGAAGATTATGTGTGCAAGTTGAATAGATATTTATATGGGTTGAAAAAATATCCTCGACAGTGGAATAGGAGATTCGATAAATTCGTGGCACGCATAAGTTTCGTTAGAAGTCAGTTCGACCATTGTGTTTACTTTAGATTTCGTCCTGGTAATTCATTTGTTATTTTGTTACTTTATGTTAATGATATTCTCATAGCAAGTAAAAATTTCGAAGACGTATTAAGGGTGAAGGATGAACTCAATAAGGAGTTCGAAATGAAGGATCTAGGAGCATCTTTCAGGATTCTTGGGATTGACATTTGAAGAGATAGAAAGCAGTCGGAATTATGCTTATCTCAAGAGGCATATTTATGGAAGATTCTCGAAAAGTTTGGTATGTCAAATTCGAAGCCTGTTGTGACTCCAACAAACCCTCAATTCAAGTTGAGTATTGATCAATGTCCCAGTACTGAGGTCGAAAGAGCTTATATGAATAGCATCCCATATGCTAATGTAGTAGGTTCTTTGATGTATGCTATGGTTTGTTTTAGACCCGACATACCATATGCAGTAAGTCTTGTAAAGACGTACATGGAGAATCTTGGAAAGGCTCACTGGCAAGCATTGAAATGGATTCTAAGGTACATAAATGGGTCTCTGAACAGAGTCTTAATTTAAGGTGGAGCCTTGGGTGAAGATAGTAAAGTAGTAATCAAAGGATATGTCGACTCTAATTATGCAGGATGTATGAAGTCCAAAAAATCTATTTCTGGATATGTTTTCACTTTGTTTGGTACAACAATTAGTTGGAAAACAACACTTCAGAAGGTTGTTGCATTATCAACCACTAAAGCAGAATATATTGCGTTACCTGAAGCTGTGAAAGAAGGATTATGGCTTGAAGGTTTTGCTAAGGAGCTGAAAATTTGAGGTGAAGTTATCACTATTAAATGTGATAGTCAAAGTGCAATACACCTGTCAAAGAATTCAAGCTATCATGAGCGAACCAAGCACATTGATGTGAGGCTGCATTTCGTCGGAGGGGTAATCGAGCGTGGAGAAGTCTAAGTGCTGAGGGTTTCGATAGACCATAATGCTGCTGATATGATCACCAAGATATTGCCTAGTTGCAAGTTTTTCCACTGTATGCAGTTGATAAAGCTGCATGAAGAAAACTAGTTCGTTAGTTGATAATAGAGTTTGTTCCAAGGTGGAGATTTGTGAGATAGTGGATCGAACTCTATTGGTTCGAAGGTAGTATCTTGGTTCGACGGTTCGACATAGTTTAGCACGCAGTCAAAGTCTGCTCATATGCTGTTGTCGAAGTGTTACATGTTACAGTCGAAGTGTGTTCTATCTTGTAGTGTCGAAGGATGCTAGGATTGTTGGCATCGAATTGGGCCTGTTTGTTATGTCCAATTGGTTAAGTTAGCTTGTACCCTAACTTAGTCTGCAATAGGTATTTATGATAAAAGTCCATTAGTTTAGTATGTTAGGTTTATTATAAATAGCATACTAGTCTCTCATCATTGCATACTGGAAATCCTAATTTAGGGTGAGAGGGTTATTTTTTATTCTTGTAATCTTATTTAAAGAGTAAGGAAAGAATAGCAGTTAATAACCAATCTTTATGTTCATCGTGTTCTTCATTCTTTTTCTACCCTAATTGTTTCTTCATCATTAAGAAACAAGTTTATATTTTGTTACAAGGCATCCGATTCACAACAAATTGATAATGGCGCCTCTAAAATAAACCTCTGTATAAATCTCAACAACTAATCTTTCACATCTCAAGAAACTCTTTCATTAATTCTTTCTTTCATAATTATTTATATTTACTTTCTATTCTCTCAAACATTCTAGTTACCTTTACCAAAACACAATAAAAGAATATTACTATCAATTGCTTACGATCTAATATGTTTTATAAGAAAGTGGTGTGTCGATGGCAGACAAAATCATTAATTTAAAATCAAAGACAACTCATAATAACAACAATAACATTGGCTTACCCACCTGAATCTCGATTCCACACTTTCAAAAAAACAACTATAACAACATGAGATTCATTGTCGGTGATGCACATCAATGCCTTTCATACACTCATATATTTAGTGAATCTTTACATTTCCAGGTACTAAAGTGTATGACATAATTTACATGGAAGATGTAGAAGAAGAAAACGATCTATAAGAACAAAATAAAATCTAACTTGTACTCAAAAGCTCTGGTCTCAGGATTGCATCAGGTATCGAAAATCATTTCCTCCATCTCCAACTATATCATCACCACCGTGTCTCTTCACTCTCTCCGGTAATACATTTACTCAGACATCGCCATCGAAGCCGCTGTTAATATAAACAAGAAATATAAAAAAACAGAACAAAGGGATCCATCTATTGTTTCAAAAGCTTGGAACATCAAAAGGAATTACAGATTTAAAACCCCAAAATAAAGGAGGATGAATTTTAAGATTTAGGTTTGAAACCCACAAATATACCATCATGATACTACACTTGATCGTAAAATTGTCAAAACCATCATATCCAATACCGTCTTCCCCATTCCGATTGATACATTTTTCTCTTTCTTGATTTCAGTTTGAACCATTCTTTTGATTTATGTTTGCAAGAAGGCAGTACAAAGTGTTTGAAGAATAAGAATGAAGGAAGAGAGAAAGGAGAAAAAGTTTATGGAGGGATAAAGAGAAAAGATTTTGAAATTCAAAAGTGATATGATGAGTTAGGTAAATGTGAAAAAGAAAAGTATGTTTCTATTGATTGGTTTGGAACTAAAGAGTGCTTAGTGACATCAGCATTTTGTTAAATCCTATAAATCAAAGGAAAAGTTCAATAACTATGTAGTTGTAATGGAACAAAGTGATATCATTGGTTGAAAAAAGTAATTTTTAGACTTAATTTTCCCCCCAAATTGTGATTTGTCACAATTTCAAGGAGGGGCAAAAATGAGTTTTCCACAATGTTTTCCTTTCTTATATTATAGGGTTACTTACTTGCATAAGTTTTTGCGGCTCTCCCTAAGCACCCATGGGTATTACTCAAGATATTGGGAATCTAGTAGGTGGCCAATTTTGGACAAATTTTTTGGAACTTGGTTGTTGTATGACAATAGGATACTTGAGAATGACACCGTAAGATTTAGATGCAGCAACCATTTGAAGAGACTGCTGTTATGCTAGCATGGAAAGCTGTGTTTGATGCATTGCAAATGGAGATAAGATGTTTCTCTACAGATATCCAATAATAATAATAATAATAATAATAATAATAATAGAAGAATGTTATTTAATAAATAAGACTAAGAAAACCAAGATTCAAATAGAAAGCAATTCCACGATCTTACTCAAACTTATTGAAGCATTGATTCATACATACCTTCTCAAAGAGGCTTATGATATCATTTTTGCACATCTTTTTGTGGTTTTGGTGGATCTAAACTTGTTGTCACCGGATTCCAAGTTTAAATAGACGATAATAATCTTAAAATTTCAAGTAGAAAAAGGGAATAAATTTCTTTGTACCGGTTTAACCTTAAATGCCGTCTACAAACAAATATCAACAACACAACAACAGTCCTAAATAAATTATATAACAACTCTAAAATCTGAAATTTTACATTCTGCAATTTGTCTCTCCTTACATACCATCCATACATGCAATGCAAGAAAGAAATTGAATAGTTAAATAATATTAATAATAATGGAGCCTCCAAAATAAAGCTCAACAACTCATCTTTCACATCTCAAGAAACTCTTTCATTAATTCTTTCTTTCATAATTATTTATATTTACTTTCTATTCTCTCAAAGGTTCTAGTTACCTCTACCAAAACACAACAAAAGAATATTACTATCAATTGCTTACGATCTAATATGTTTTATAAGAAAGTGGTGTGTCGATGGCAGACAAAATCATCAATTTAAAATCAAAGACAACTCATAATAACCACAATAACATTGGCTTACCCGCCTGAATCTCGATTCCATACTTTCAGAAAAAACAACAATAACAGCATGAGATTCATTGTCGGCGATGCACATCAATGCCTTTCATACAATTATATATTTAGTGAATCTTTAAATTTCCAGGTACTAAAGTGTATGACATAATGTTCATGGCAGATGCAGAAGAATAAAATGATCTATAAGAACAAAATAAAATCTAACTTGTACTCAAAAGCCCCGGTCTCAGGATTGCATCAGGTATTGAAAATCGTTTCCGCCATCTCTGACTATATCATCACCACCGCGTCTCCTCACTCTCTCTGGTCATACATTTGCTCAGACATCTCCATCGAAGCCGCCGTTAATATAAAAATGAAATATAAAAAAATAGAACAAAGGAATCCATCTATTGTTTCAAAAGCTTGGAACATCAAAAGGAATTACAAATTTAAAACCCCAAAATAAAGGAGGATGAATTTTAAGATTTAGGTTTGAAACCCACAGATCTACCATCATGATACTGCACTTCATCGTAAAATTGTCGAAACCATCATAGCCAATACCGTCTTCCCCATTACGATTGATACAATTTTCTCTTTCTTGATTTCAGTTTGAACCATTCTTTTGATTTATGTTTGCAAGAAAGTAGTACAGAGTGTTTGAAGAATAAGAATGAAGGAAGAGAGAGAAAGGAGAAAAAGTTTATGGAGGGAGAAAGAGAAAATATTTTGAAATTCAAAAGTGATATGATGAGTTAGGTAAATGTGAAAAAGAAAAGTATGTTTTTATTGATTGGTTTGGAACTAAAGAGTGCTTAGTGACATCAACATTTTGTTAAATCCTTGCAATCAAATGCAAAATTCAATAATAATGTAGTTGTAATGGAACAAAGTGACATAATTGGTTGAAAAAAGTAATTTTTAGACTCAATTTTGTCCCAAATTGTGATTTGTCACAATTTCAAGGAGGGGCAAAAATGAGTTTTTCACAATGTTTTCCTTTCTTTTATTATACAGTTATTTACCTGCATAAGTTTTGGCGGCTCTCCCTAAGCACCCATGGGCATTACTCCTGAGATTGGGAATCTAGTAGGTGGCCAATTTTGGACAGAATTATGGAACTTGGTTTTTATATGACAATAGGATACTTGAGATCGACACCGTGAGATTTAGATGCAACAACCATTTGAAGAGACTGCTGTTATGCTAGCATGGAAAGCCGTGTTTAATGCATTGCAAATGGAGATAAGATGCTGCTCTACAAATATCCAATAATAATAATAGAAGAATGTTATTTAATAAATAAGACTAAGAAAACCAAGATTCAAATAGAAAGCAATTACACAATCTTACTCAAACTTATTGATGCATTGATTCATACATACCTTCTCAAAGAGGGTCATGATATCATTTCCCCCCATCTTTTTATGGTTTTGGTGGATCTAAACTCGCTGTCACTGGATTCTAGGTTTAAATAGACGATAACAATTTTAAATTTTCAAGTAGAAAAAGGGAATAAATTTCTCTCTACCGGTGTAACCTTAGATGCCGTCTACAAACAAATATCAACATCAGTCCTAAATAATGTATATAACAACTCCAACATCTGAAATTTTACATTCTGCAATTTGTAGTCGAAGTGTGTTCTAGCTTGTAGTGTCAATGGATGCTAGGATTGTTGGCATCGAATTGGGCCTGTTTGTTATGTCCAATTGGTTAAGTTAGCTTGTACCCTAAGTTAACTTGTAATGGGTATTTTTGATAAAAGTCCATTAGTTTAGTATGTTAGGTTTATTATAAATAACATACTAGTCTCTCGTCATTGCATACTGCAAATCCTAATTTAGGGTGAGAGGGTTATTTGTTATTCTTGTATACTCGTAATCTTATTTAAAGAGTAAGGAAAGAATAGCAGTTAATAACCAATCCTTGTGTTCATCGTGTTCTTCATTCTTTTTCTACCCTAATTGTTTCTTGATCATTAAGAAACAAGTTTATATTTTGTTACAAGGCATCCGATTCACAACAAATTGGTGCGGTGAGCATGGAGAAGATGCCTTCGACAAAGTATGAGATTGAAAAATTCACCAGAGTGAACAATTTCGGTCCGTGGCGCTTGAAGATGAAAGCCCTACTAGTTCAGAAGGGTTGTTTGGAAGCGTTGAAGGGAGAATCAGCCATGAACGCGTTGTTGATAACGACAATGATAAAGAAGACGAGTTTGACAAGGTTATGGGTGAAACTTGAAAGTTTGTACATGACCAAATTGTTAGTGAATCGACTCTACCTGAAGCAAGCTTTGTATTCATTCAAGCTGATCGAAGACAAAGTGTTGGCTGAGCAGTTGGATATGTTCAACAAGTTATTTCTTGATCTTGAAAATATTGATGTGAAGATCGATGATGAAGATCAAGTGCTTTTGCTGTTGTGCGCGTTACCCAGATCACATGCTCACTTCAAAGAAACTCTCTTGTATATAAGGGAGTCCCTGACCTTTGAAGAAGTTCAATCAACCTTGTATTCGAAGGACTTGAACGAACGAAAGAAGCATAAACCTTCGACGGTTGGTGAAGGTTTGTCCGTTAAAGGAAAATTCTTGCAAAAGGATAATAAGTTCGACAAGAAGAAAGGTAAAAGTCAGTAGAAGTTTTACAGTGGTGAAGCATCTGGTATTCGATGCTATCATTGTAAGAAGGAGGGTCACACAAGAAAAGTGTTCCCTAAACGCCTGAAAGATCATGGAGGAAAGGATAATGGAAATGCAGCTATTGTTCAAGATGATTTCCACTCATCTGATGTTCATGTGGTTTCGAGCAGGAACCTGTCGAAGGAGTGGATTATGGGTGCACTTGGCATATGACTCCTAACAAAGACTTGTTCAAGGAATTATGTGATCAAGATGGTGGATCTGTATTGCTGGGAAACAACAAAGCTTGCAAGATTGCAGGTGTTGGATCTATGAGATTCAAACTCCATGACGAGTCAATAAGGTTATTGATCGAAGTCGGGTATGTACCTGATTTGAAGAGAAATATGATTTCTCTTGGTGAATTCGACAAGAAAGGATATGTTTTTCAAGGAGAGAAAAGTATCCTAAGAGTCATGAAGGGGTCGAAGGAAGTCTTGAGAGGCGTGAAGAAACAAGGCTTGTATACCCTTGAGGATGAAGTTGTAAGTGGTTCGACAAATGTTGCATCCACGAAACCTTTGTCGAAGACAAAAATTTGGCACATGAGATTAGGCCATGTTAGTGAAATGGGTCTGGTCGAATTGGGGAAACAAAATTTGCTTGGTGGAGACAAAGTCGAAAAGCTAAAGTTTTTTGAAGCCTGTGTACTTGGAAAATCTTGCAGAGTGAAGTTCAACAAAGGCAAACAAAGAACACATGGATCCCTTGATTACATCCATGCTAATCTTTGGGGGCCCTGTAAGGTGTCCATCACATTCAAGAGCAAGGTATTTTCTATCCATAGTAGATGACTATTCCAAAAAGTTATAGGTATTCATTCAGAAGACTAAGGATGAAACTTTTGAGAATTTCATGGTTTGAAGACTCTGGTCGAAAATCAAACTGGCAGAAAGGTCAAGAGGTTGAGAACAGAAATTGGTCTTGAATTTTGCAATGAGGCATTCAACAACGTTTGTGCTGCCTCTGGTATTGCAAGGCACATAACTACTACATGAACTCCACAACAAAATGGTTTGGCTGAAAGGTTTAATTGAACCATCTTGCCGAGAGTTAGATGCATGTTGACTAGTGTTGGGTTAAAGAAGGTGTTTTGGTCTGAGGCAGTTTCGACAACAACATATCTGATAAACAGATGTCCTTCGAATGCGTTAGATATGAAGACATCTGAAGAAGTTTGGTTGGGACATCCACCAAATCTCGACAAATTGAGAGTATTTGGCTGCGTATCCTATGCTCACATTAGGCAAGACAAGGTCGAACCTAGAGCTCTTAAATGCATGTTCATGGGATACCCTGAAGGTGTCAAAGCTTATAGGCTATGGTGCCTAGAGTCAGGTCATAGAAGGATTATCACCAGTCGAGATGTTGTTTTAAATGAAGCTAATATGTCTTTCATGAAAATAGATGATGTTGGTCGAAGTGCAGAAGTATATAACGAAGAGCTGGAACAGGTAGAGATTCCTGTTGAGGTGGAGCATGTTGATGCTGAATTGCAAATCCCAGATAAAGTCAAAGAAGCAGAGGATGCTGATGAAGTTGAGGAAACTGCCGATGACTATCTATTGAAAAAAGATAGGACTCAAAGATTCATCAAAACACCTCAAAGATTTGGGTATGCAGATCTTATAACTTATGTCTTAATCTCTGCAAGTGAGGTTCTGGACGAAGAACCAAGAGACCATAAGAAATTTATGAGGAGTCGAAATAAGACTGAATGGCTGAAGGCCATGGATAATGAGATGAAGTCTCTTCATGATAACAACACTTGGGAATTGATCAAGAAACCTGCTAGAACCAGGTTAGTCAGCTGTAAATGGATTTTCAAAGTTAAGGAATGAATCGAAGGAGTGAAGTTGAAAAGATACAAGGCAACGTTGGTTGCAAGGGGTTTCACTCAGAAAGAAGGTGTAGACTTCAATGATGTGTTTTTTCCTGTTGTGAAGCATAGGTCCATTCGAATGTTGCTTTCCATGGTGGCATAGTTCGATCTTAAACTGGAACAGATTGATGTGAAGACTACGTTCTTGTATGGTGATCTAGATGAAACAATCCTGATGAGGCAACCTGAAGGGTATGTGGAAAAGGGAAAGGAATATTATGTGTGCAAGTTGAATAGATCTTTATATGGGTTGAAAAAATCTCCTCGACAGCGGAATAGGAGATTCGACAAATTCGTGGCACGCATAAGTTTCGTTAGAAGTCAGTTCAACCATTGTGTTTACTTCAGATTTCGTCCTGGTAATTCGTTTGTTATTTTGTTACTTTATGTTGATGATATTCTCATAGCAAGTAAAATTTTTGAAGACGTATTGAGGGTGAAGGATGTACTCAATAAGGAGTTCAAAATGAAGGATCTAGAAGCATCTTCCAGGATTCTTGGGATTGACATTCGAAGAGATAGAAAGCAGTCGGAATTATGCTTATCTCAAGAGGCATATTTACGGAAGATTCTCGAAAAGTTTGGTATGTCAAATTCGAAGTCTGTTGTGACTCCAACAAACCCTCAATTCAAGTTGAGTATTGATCAATGTCCTAGTACTGAGGTCGAAAGAGCTTATATGAATAACATCCCATATGCTAATGTAGTAGGTTCTTTGATGTATGATATGGTTTGTACTAGACCCGACATAACATATGCAGTAAGTCTTGTAAAGAGGTACATGGAGAATCTTGGAAAGGCTCACTGGCAAGCATTGAAGTGGATTCTAAGGTACATAAATGGGTCTTTGAACAAAGTCTTAATTTAAGGTGGAGCCTTGGGTGAAGATAGTAAAGTAGTAATCGAAGGATATGTCGACTCTAATTATGCAGGATGTATGGATTCCAGAAAATTTATTTCTAGATATGTTTTCACTTTGTTTGGTACAACAATTAGTTGGAAAACAACACTTCAGAAGGTTGTTGCATTATCAACCACTAAAGCGGAATATATTGCGTTACATGAAGCTGTGAAAGAAGGATTATGGCTTGAAGGTTTTGCTAAGGAGCTGAAAATTTGAGGTGAAGTTATCACTGTTAAATGTGATAGTCAAAGTGCAATACACCCTATCATGAGCGAACCAAGCACATTGATGTGAGGCTGTATTTTGTCGGAGAGGTAATCGAGCGTGGAGAAGTCCAAGTGATGAAGGTTTCGATAGATCATAATGCTGCTGATATGATCACCAAGACATTGCCTAGTTGCAAGTTTTTCCACTGTATGCAGTTGATAAAGCTGCATGAAGAAAACTAGTTCGTTAGTTGATAATAGAGTTTGTTCCAAGGTGGAGATTTGTGAGATAGTGGATCGAACTCTATTGGTTCGAAGGTAGTATCTTGGTTCGACGGTTCAACATAGTTTAGCATGCAGTCGAAGTCTGCTCACATGCTGTTGTCGAAGTGTTACAAGTTGCAGTTGAAGTGTGTTCTTGTTGCACCCCAAAATTTGCCCTCCTATATCGATTTTACTTGGTTTAGGCTTTGCATTCATTTGCATACGTTTCCATCGGGCCACTGGCTTTAGACACTCATTCGCTCATCACATCTGCATCATTAGTTGCATCTAGGGTGATCGAAATTCAAACTCGCATCATTTTGTGTTTGGAAAGTACCCGCCATTGTGCATTCATGCATTAATGTCATTGATTCTAGGGTATTAGGCTCGGTTTGGCTTGACATATTTATTTTACGAGATATGAAAGGTGTTTGTGCTTTTAATCAATCCAAGAGAGTTGAGAATGACAAAGTTAGCAGTGAATCCCTTTTTCTCTTATCCATCGGATCTTGAGTGTGGTTTCCTGTTTCGGAGATCACATTGAGTTTTATCTCCTTCCACAAGTTAATTGCTCGTGAAGAGGTTCAAAAGGTAAAGTCGAAGAATTTTGCTCACACAGGTTACTTTTTTTCTTTGATGACTTCCTTGAAGGATTGAGTTTTAATTCGAGATGGCATCTATCATTCAAACGGGATCATTCTAATTATAAGTTAGTTTGGATTTTTGAGATTTTAGATTACAGGTTCAAAGCTATTATAATGTATATTCGATGCATTATTGAGTTTGAAGGAGGATTTAAAAATTGAATATGTTCAAAAGGTCATTATTTTCAGATATTCAAATTTCACTCGTAGTTCTCTCAAGACCTCAATTCTTTTAGAACACGAATCAAGAACATACATGAAAATTTTGTATAGCAACCATGTTAATGCTCGTTTGGTTCAAGGTCGTGGATTGGAATTATGGATTGGTTTGAAATTGGAATTGAATACGTATTCTAGTTCACGGTAAATTTGGTTTCCAACTTACGTTTACAAGTATTATGGCGAAGAAGATTGCATTGGTAATATGTCAAGATTCAAAATCAAGAACTCAAATTGGTTATTTTGTTCAAACTCATCTATTCACGTGATACAAATTATCATTCAATTCACTTCAAAGAAGCTTTCAAGTTTCAAACTTTTTTTTTTCTTTCAAAATTACAAACATTGTTACATATGCCATGGCCCAATGATATTTCATGTCACAATTCGAGTAATTCATCTCCTAAATTCTAAACTTGTTTGCCATTCTTTCAACTCAACAAGTTTTTACAAATACCACAAGAGTCGTTGAAATTTACATGATTAATTTGAATATATGGTATTACAAAGTTCAAACTTTTGATACAAGACTTTCAAGAATACATCCATTACAAAAATGAGGAGTTTATCCTAAGGTACAATAATTTGCAAATAATCCATAATGGTTTCTCCAAGAAAACTCTAATTGGATTCAAGATTGTCATCTCTAATTGGCCATGCCTTGATCACGGTTTCTCCAAGAAAAATCTTCAAGACTTCATCATCTTTCCAAGCTCATATTAACACCAACATTCATGAAACAAGAAAGAAAAATGATTAGCAAATAACGGGCAGCATTGAATATACAAGGCATTACACATTTTTCTCAATCTCATCATTAGGATCTATTGTTCGGAATCAGGTTGCAAGAGTTTTCAATCGTAACCAACAAGGCCTCAGAATTATAAAGTTCCTTCATCAGCCACAACCTCAGTTGCAAATCACAAAAATCAAATTTTGGTTCACAAAAAGGCAAAAGCAGCAAGTATAACTAAGCATAACATCATAGTACAGAAAAATCATCCCAAGGCAGCAAAGACAAGTACAGTTTTGGCCAGAATATTACCACAAACAGCAGGTTACAGCCTATCAAGTCAGAATTACATTGAATCAACCCAACACATCAGGATTTAGAATTACAACATAATCAGAAATCATTTAAGCCCAATACCAAAAATAATTCGAAGCCTATCAAGCAAAATTCGTGAGGCCTTGCTCTTGGAAAAATCAGAACAACAGAAAAGTCCAGCAACCCTAAACACCCTAGTTCTGACACTATAAAGGCATTGAAGGCACAAGAACCAAGGAGGCAACCAACTGTTCACACAAAAACCCTAAAACGACTGAAAACCCTAATCTTTCTAGAAAAAGCCTAAAAAATAGCAAGAACCTAAGAACCCTATCATCATTTTCCGAAGAAAAATCCTTCAGAAAGGCAAGAAATCGAGGCAACAGAAGCAGAACCTAAGGTAAATAGAAGGGTCTCACCCGGGTTGCGGTTGTAAGCCGCCGCCCGCCGCCGTTTAGACCTCAGAATCATCAACATAGCCTTTTTTCTTTTCGTATGTTGCATTTCCATCGTTCGGTCTCCCTCTGAGCATCACCGATTTCGTTCTTTATGGATTAGGGTTCCTTTTTTCCCCTTTTAGTTTTCGGCTACCTGTAAGAATCGAAAAAGATAATATGAAATCGAGGCAACAGAAGCCAATAGATCAAGAAAAACATGAGAAAACTATAATCTGAGATGAGCCGCCGCCATCACCTCCACGTGGGCGATTTCTGGCGCGGCCATCTTCATCCTTTCAGGCCAAGTGAACCGTGAGAGAGATGAGAGAACACAGAGAGGGTCGCGCGAGAGAGAGATGAGTTTCTGGGTGAGAATCGCGAGAGAGAGAGATGAGTTTCTAGGTAGGTATCGTGAGAGAGAGATGAGTTTTCTGGGTAAGTATCGTGAGAAAGAGAGATGAGGTTTGCTTAGAATATGAATCGCGAGAATGAGAGACAGATTTTTTTTGTTGTTTAGCTTTTGTTTTTAAGTTAATAATTATTATTAAGATATAAGTTTAGTATTATATTAAATATAATTAAGTTTAATATTATTTTTAGTTAATTAGTAAGATACAAGGTTAATATATAGTTTAGAGATTAATTAGATTAAGTTGTGTTGGTTAGTCCAGGCGGTGACACGTGTCACCGTCTGTATGGTCTATGTGTGAATTGCTGCAGGTACATCCATGATAAGCAACTTTGCACCTTTCCTCATAACCATCAGATCTGTTCAAGTTCAAATCTGACGTTCCAGAATGATGGTATATCTTACATTGCCATGGAGCTGTCCATACAAGATCCAACAAGTGTTATTGGGCTTGGACTCAACTTGCTCTTCACACCTCCCAGATTTGACGACAACTACATGCCCATTTCTAAATTCTTTCTTTAAATTATTTATTATGCGAGTATTTTTTTTAATTTGATGTATTAAATAATAATTAGTATATGATAGTTTTTATTTGCTAAATTATCGATTAAATTATTAGTTGATTTTTTATCAAATAAAAAAAATCCGTCCTAATAATTATTTAAATTTCATTTGTATTGTGTGTTAATTTTTATCCGTTTTTCTTTTATCCGCTTGTATGTTTTATTACACAATCGGGCACTCCACTCACAAATTAATATAAAAAAAACGACGTCTCGGATCTCTCATTTTGGTTCCCACACCAAATTCTCTAAGGGTCTCATAGTTGGGGATGGGCATGGCCATCCTCACAAGGTTAATCAAAGCCCTCGTTGTTTTGATTAATCATAACCCGAATAAACATTGGTCCACATACCAATTATCCATGCGCCAGGGTCTCATGGTTGGGGATAGGAGCACCTATCCTCACGAGGTTAATCAAGTCCACATACTTGATTAATCATAACCCGAAACATTACTTCTCTTCTGTAATACGGTGGGAGAACTGACTTTGAGATTTGTTTTGCTTTTTATCGCAAATGTTGCGGATAGCAAGAGTCGCTACCGACTTTTCTTTTATCCAATTAAGGGAAGGTGAAAAGAACAGAAAAGACCTTCGTTAGATTCTGAGTAAGGGAGAAGGTTATGAAAAGGGAAGGTATTAACACCCCTTTCCATCCGTAGTTATCTACGGGCTCTTAGTTGCTTCTAGCTCATTTTTAAAAGTGCTTTCTGTGTGTTTGACAAAAATGTTTTGAAAATGCATTTCACTTTGACTTTGTAATGATTCATATAGGAATGTATACAAAGTGTTCGGAAATGTTTCGTTTTGAAAAAGAGTTTGAACTTTGACAAAAGTGTGAGGTGTGAAGAGTATTTTGATAGAGCAAGCAACTAAAAGTCTTATTACCTACTAAGAATGGTCGTTTTTGTGTTGTTTTACGTTCCTTTAGAATAGTGCTATCAGTACCATTAGTTGGTAGGTAACCCTATTCGTTGGATGTAGAAGGGACATTCGAAGGGACATCGGATGGTCGTCGAAGGCAATTTGTAGGAGTATCCTAGCACATTCGAAGAGGGACGATCATCACTTTTCGTAGGCAACAATCGAGGGACGAGATCATGTTTTCGTAGGCCACGTCGAGGGACTCATGATCTTTGATTCGAAGGGACTATGATGATATATTTCGTAGGCAACGGTGCTAGGATACCTCTACGTTCGAGGGACTTGACCATTTATTTCGAAAGGCAATGAGAGAGAATTACCCTAAGGGGTGCATGTGTGAAAGAGTGTGTTAAATTCAGATATATTATCTTGAAATTAGAGGTGTTCTACGTTTGTTTTTATCTTGCCATACACGCCTAATTACTAGCAGTTTATAGGGTGCAGAAAGTAAATTGCGGAAAGTAAATGTCTTACGCTATTACAAGGCTTTGGGGCAGTTACATAATAGGAATGCGGAAAGTAAAACCTAATTTAAACTATTACATCCCATGAGCAGTTACATAATATTGGAAAAGAATGCGAGAAAATAAATCCTAACTATTACAACCTGTAAGCAGATACATAATAATCGGGAAAGATAAGAAATTCACATAAGAGAAAAATATGTTAGTAAAAGAAAGTTTTGAATGAAGAAAAATGTTTTTGAGTTAGTAATGATAATTAGATGATAGACTAATTTTTTGGGAATTTTCTGGATCGTTTTTGATAAGGAAAAGCAATTAAAAGTCAATTTAATGATTAATTAACAATTAATTAAAATATGCATGCAAAAATATTAATTTTAATGTCAAAAATTAAATAAGTATTTTTCTGATTAAAATGCAAAAGGAAAATATTTTTGGTGATTTTTAAATGCATGGGAAAATTATTTAAAGAGAAAATAAATAAAATAGAAAAAATATGAAAAGAAAATATAAGAGTTAGTTTTGAGAAGTGGTAAAAATATATTGCAAAGCCAGGGATCGAATCCCTGACCTTCCTTTCACACGCGCACGCTGTTACCACTAGGCCATCCTGCATATTGTGTTAGTTAAATGAAACGAAAATGTTTTAAACGAAATTGATTTCTGGAAACCCAAAACACGCGCGAAGATCTTCATCTTCTTCGTTTGAATTTTTGAACGGATAACGTCGGCCTGACTCGACGCTAAAGCCCCTGCAAAATTCCAAAATCACACACAAGCAATATAAATTCGTTATGAGTACATGGTTCGATGGGAAACATCGTTCTAAACACGATGGTGGTCTTAGTTTTGTCCAATTTTGTCTAGAATGCAAAGCCCTAAAACGGAGCTACGAACCCTAACCATGGCATCTCGTGATTCCTGTACTCAAAACACAATTAAACGATGCAGATAGCTTCGAAACTCCATTCTAAACACAAACCAAACATCAAAACATGTTAAATATGCATGGAAATCAAAAATCGAAATTGAGTTAGAATGAACAAACCGAAATCTAGAATTCGTGATTCTGGATGTTTGGGTGGCTTGTGAGTATCTGGATCGATTCAAGGGACCTCCAGGAATGTATTGGAATGCTTAGAATTGACTGAATCGATCTGAAACTAGGGCTGCAAGTTACTTGAAATACAAGTTTTTTTTGAAGTTGGTAAGGGTTCTTAGAGGCAGAATTTTCGTCCTTGTGTCATGTGAATGCATTGTGTATATATAGTGGATGGATTTAGGTCAAGAATCATGAAGAAATAATGTACCAATCAATGAGAAAATATTTGATTTGGTATAAAACCAAATATTGCCTTTTTGATCAAATTTCAATCAATTCTCTTGCCAATCAATGCCAATTTCGAATTTGCCAGCTTGTGTGGGTTGCTTGGACCTCAAGAATGAGAGAAAAATCCAATTTGCATTTACTTTTGATTTTCTACCTTTTATTTTAATTTAATTGGCTTTTAAATGATTAAAATCCAAAATAAATAGAAAATAAAAGATAAAATTCGTGGCCTTGGGCTTGGAGGTTCCAAATTAGCTGAGGAACAAGTTTGAACCAAGAAAAGTTAGGCCCATTTGCAAAATTTTGGATGTTGACAAGTATTTCTCTTTGTGCACCTCTTCAAAAATGCTCAACTTGTGCAAGGTGTATCTTGCTCAATTTTTAACATTTTTGTGTGTTCTTGGACTTTTTAGAAATATCTAGATGTCTTCTAAACAACCTCTTTAGTTTCATCTCATTTGGAGTTTCCATGCTCAATAACACTTCTTTACAAAAAGTTGACTTTTTGTTGACTTTGAAAAGGACCTGTAATGTTTTGATCCATATCTTCCAAATGAAGCATTTTCTGACCAAGCTTGTGAGACATGAAGTTGTAGGGAGTTGAATTCTCTTCAAAATGAGAGGTGGTTAAAAAATTTCTGATAAAGTATGAGAAAGTTATGCCTGGTCAAAGTTCTGTTGACTTTTGTCTAAGAAAGCCCAATTTAGAAACTTTGACTTTTGATCAATTCTTGATTTTTCTTGATGAATCATGATCAACCCTTGATCAAATGATGAAGTTACTTCAAAATATGGATGTTGACAAAAAATTATGAAGTTTGACTGTATGTTGACCACAATTGACTTTTTGTCCAATACAACTGATTTTCAACCATCTGAGCAATTGTTTGAGGAAACTTGACTTGTAAGGCTTGAAGCTTGACATGGAGATTCTTTGAAGCATATGATGAGGCATGACGACCACTGGAAATGTTGGAGGCTCATCTGATCTTGAGGATATCCAAACCCTAGTTTGGGCTGATTGCTTAGGAGAGGGTTTGCCTGGTCAACCCTTGTGAAATCCTTGATCATGGATATGAGAAATGTCTTGAGAAGTAAGAGGGAAAATTTTGGGGTATGACAGATGCCCCTGTTCAATCTTCTTGTACTGGAAGGGTTAGATTGGCATGTTTGCCTTTTGTGACCTGGAGGTAGAAGATGATTGAACACTCGAGTACACCTGAAAATTTGCACTCGCCGTTGATTGATGATGCATGGAATGGGCTTACAGATGCCATTTGGAGAAGTTGGAGACTTCACTGGGGAATGAGTCGTACTTTAGACTCAAGAACGTCGCCTGAATAGAAGAATCGTTGGAGATGGGCTTAAGATGCCATCCGGAGAGACTGATGCTGAGGAATGAGCCGTATGTTAGGCTATGCAGATATTCCTGAAAGCAGAAGGGAGCACGGAGATGGGCTTAAGATGCCATCCGGAGAGAGTCGTACGTTAGACTTTGCGCTCACCTTTGAATGGAGTTATTGGTTTCTATTGGTTTTTAACCAAATATGCAGCATTCTAAAAGTGGAGAGATGTCGATAAATAGTCGGAGATGGGCTTAAGATGCCATCCAGGGCAACTGAGTCATACACCAGACTCTGTAGTTGCTGTTGATAATAAGAGAGTCAAAATGAACCTTCGTCCTGGTTACTCTGGGGGATAATAGTTGGCAGAATGTGGATAGCTTCCCTGTCGTGTTTCGGGTGTCGATCCAATGCTTGTTGTCGGAGGAAAACTTGGATGGTCGTTCGGATAAGGTTTCCCGTCTGGCTTCGGGTATTAATCTTGGACCTGTCGTCGGAGGACAACTTTGGTGGTCGTTCGGATAAGGTTTCCCGTCTGGCTTCGGGTATTAATCCTGGACCTGTCATTTGGAGAAGATTCGTACGACCTTTCAGATAGGGTTTCCCGTCTTGTTTCGGGTATTAATCCTTGACCTGTCATTTAGAAGCGATTTTTCACCTGTTTGGGAAAAACAAAAGAAACTTTGATAGGATATAGTTAGCTTCATGCATGACAATGTGTATGAATGATATATGCACATGTTATGGCTTTTATGAATAATGTATGAATGATAGATGTTGTGGTATTTCAAAACATATCCATCTTGAAGAAGATGTGAATGTCCTGCTGGAGATTTCGAACTTATGCTTGGGGATGAAAACCCTGTTTTGGAGGAGAAGGAAAATGTCTTTGATTCCTCTGATGCACTATCTGACCAAGCTTCGAGCCTAGATATCAATGCTGCTGGGAATAGTAGAAACTGAGAGATACTCCACTGGGGATCTTGTGCGTAGACCCTGTTGAAGATAATAGAAACTGGGAGATATTCCGCTGGGGATCTCGTGCGTAGATCTAGCTGGGGAGTGTCTGATCATTGCTGGGAGACGGGGCTTGAAGGATCTGGAGCCTGCCGAAGCCTCCGGCTGGGGAATAAGAGTTGTAGGTTTCCTCCGATGCATTATCTGACCAAGTCTCGAGTCTGGATATTGCTGCTGCCGGGGGAATGATAATCGTTGAGAGATATTCTGCTGGGGATAAAGTATCTCTGCTGGAGATGAACCGTTAATGCTTGGAGACTGACGTAACAAGATTAAGCTGGTTAGAATCACTGCTCAGGGACTAACATGATGAATCTTGGAATATTGGAACACTAGTGGAAGGAAATTTGTACTTCGCCGGAGAAAGTTTGCAGTGAGCGATGCCTCTGTGGGGATTATACTCTGCAGGGGAACGTTTTGGTGACTTTCGTCGTCATCTCAATTCCTAGAGCCTGTAGTAATTATTCTTGTTCGTTCGCTTTTCGCATGTTTGTGATCAGATATTTATTGTCAAATGCATATAATCATTCAAAGCAATCGTTGGAATTTATGCAAAAACAAACAATAGCGAACATTGTAAAAAGAAAGAACTTGTATTAATTTGAAAGGTGGCGTATGGCCAAGCAGTTTGTATACAAGGAAAGTAAAAAGCTATGGAAACAATCTTGTTGAGTTTCAACTATGCTAGTACTCATATATTTCGACTATCTCATCTCCTTGCTGTCAGTAGAAAGTGAGTGAATTGATTTTCGCCATTTGAATCTTGAATGCTGACAGTAGTAGTCTGTAGGTAGGTGATCTGGACGAGACATAGTCATACGCTTAAATCCCTAACTTTTTCCTAGACCACCCTTTCGGTTTTCACCCACCGATACTCCTTTACCCAAGCCCTTTGCGTGTTTTCGACTTGTCATGTACATGTTTGGCAGCAGATACTTAATGTCACAGAATGTTATGACACAAGATCTCGACATCGCTTGACAATTCACACAAGAATATAGAAAGCAGAATAACATAATAAGTTGTTCACCCAGCCGGTTCTAACAAACCCACGTCTGAGGCTACCAAGCCGTGGAGGAAATTCACTATTAGTAGTATCAATTCGTAGTTAAACTCACCCGCTTACAACTCCTCACTTAATCACTACCCAATGACACTTCAACCTAAGTCCTACTTAGATCCGAGTTCCTACTCACTCCCCTCAATCACCGCAGGATATCAACCTATTGACTAATTGAATTGTGAAGACACACTTCAATAAAATATCTTGATCTTGCTTCAAAGCTTTAATCAAGAGACAAACACTCGTGCTTTAAAGCTTTGAGTGATAAACTACCCTTACAACAAATCCTAGTCCAATGCACTTATCAATTGATAGTTGCTTGGCTCACAAGAGAAACTAGAATTACACAATACCAACACACTAACCTTAACAAGACACAAACAAAAGCCTTCAATGTCTTCAATGGAATCCAGAGGCGTGGCGTAGAGTAAGGGGAATTCTTTATATAGAAGCATTCCGAATCTTCGCTTTGGGTTTATAAAGATAGCTAGGGTTTACTTAATTCTTCCTAAAACATGGTTTGTTCAACAACCAATTTAGGTTTAATTAAGATTAACCTAGCAGCCACGTGAGCATGCTTTCTAATAACAAAACATAAATAAATGCTCAACAAACTTCCTAAAAATCTCAGAAAAACCGATTCTAATGTATCACATCAATGTCATAACATATGTTATGACATCGAATGTAATTTCAAAGACGCCTTTAGCTTCCCTGCTCGTACTTTTACCATCCTTGTCCAAGAGGATTTATCTTCAATCGAATGTCATGACATCTATCAAGACATTTCTAAAGCCTAGTTTTACCAAAATTGATGCCAACTTAAAACACTAACAAACTCCCCTTTGGCACATTTTTGGCTAAAACTACTAGACCTATCGTAGTACAAAATGCAGAAGATTAACAACCTAGTTCCAAGTTTTCCTAAGCTTTCCTAAGCTTCAAGTAACTAGAACTAAGAGAAGATAAATTCTACCCATACACGATCCCATATTTGCCCACAGCTGTTCCACATACAATTGCCCACAAAATTTTAAACCGCCATACACTTCCATACAGCTTCCCAAACATTAATACTTCCCACAAGATTTTCTCCCTTTAGCCATAAAGGCCAAAGGAAACCATACAATTGCCTCAAGCATGCAAGCATAAAATTAAAGAAAGTACCAAATTGTTAGGGGTACATCTCACAAGGCCTTACAAATTTGTCAACAAAAAAAAATATCCAAACAAAATTGAAAAAACAATGTGAAAAAGTTGACAGAGAACAAAACAATCGTGGAACATAAAGGGCCAAGCAGCCTGTGTCTCTTCTCCCGAGGAGGCACCGTGAAAGGACACATCTTCGTAGCCTTCTTTGAGCCTACTTGATCGGCCTCAAGATCTTCTTCCATATTGTCCAGGGTGTCACCATTAAGCCTTTCTTCCTCAACTTCGAGTCTTTTTCTTTTCAAGGGTGGAGATCTGCTTCAAGGGTCCGCTTCCTTGCTTCAAGTTCTCTACAGTCTCCTTTAGCACACTATGACATCTGCCTTCCGAGAATTGGCTTTGACATTAGATGTCTCACCGATGTCATGACAATGTCGTGAACATGCTTCCTTGAAATAGCTTGTAGTGGAAGAGAGAGCTTTTACATATCGAATCTCTATCAACCAAGATATCGTGGTATTGATCGCTTATAATACCACACAAGAGGGAGGGAAATGCTATTGGTCCTTTTATAGCATAACCACAAGATGTTTAAGAATCGATAAAAATGTAGCTTCCATAGTCAAACTTTGCTTTTGTTCCAAAAGAAAGATGAACCTCCCTGCACCAATGGAGATGGTTGACTTGTGATTCGTGGGAACCCAAATGCACCAATCTTGTGAAGAATAGCAAATTTGACACTTAATTTGCTAGCGTAAAGCTTTCCTTCAATGGCCAATGTTTTACCTGCTAAGTGATTGACCGACATACTTGATTGTCGGCTTTTCAAGCTCGTGTCGAGCCTCATCCGATCTCCCTAAGTACTTGTTGATTATACTTGAGGAGAACTTCACTTTTCTTCCTCCGACAAACACAGTTTAAAATCACGATCTTCCATCAAGACAACCATGTGACAGTTCACAATAAACTCCTTCACTGCACCTTCATAACTTTGAGAACTTCACCACGCTCTCATCAACCCGCCTTCCTTGATCAGTCAATCACCTCTTTGCATTCAAGGGCATCTTTGTGCGCTCCTTTCAAGTGCTATTCTTTTCAAGCTCACATATTTCCACCTATTAGCATTTTCGTGGTGGTGAAAGGAAATGTTGTCAATTGGTACTTCAGAACTATGGAATTTTCCCAAGAGACAACCTTCTTTTTCGGATGTCACACATTCTCTGTAACATCAAAGTCGAGTCATCCCGATCCGAGGGCTCTGTGTTCTTTTCCTCACAATTGAGGTGCTCTTTGCTTTAGGAGAATAACCAAGATTCCTTACTTTACCCTTCCCTTTGGAAGTTCCACCTTGTTGCTTTGTCCGCATTTTTCCACACCTTCCTCTCACCCTAGGCCTTGCAACCAACTTCACTTTCTTCTCATGAATGAGCTTGAGCAAGACTTTTCTTCCCTTTCCTGCTCATTACCCTTCTAGCAATGCTTGGATTAACCTTGGCTATGAGGTCATTATCGAAAACTCCTCATCTAGACCGATATGAGAAACCATATTATGATTGGTGTTCCTCTCGTGAGTATCTTCAAGAATGCTATCGACGCAGAGACAATGTAAGAGTTATCGTGGGTACAATGATCCGAGATTTTTCAAGAATCTCATCGTGATCTCATTCACATTATCGCCAGGAGATTCCATTTCATTATCATCTTGACACCTTTCGTGAACCGAGGCGTAGGATTAACATCAACTTTGACAGAGAGTCCACATCATCACCGATGTCTTGACATTCTCATTGACATTCGATCAACCGCCAAGCTAGGGTGACTTATGATTTAGGGAACCGAGATCCTGTGCATGATTTATTCCTGCTTAGGATATCGACACTATCCTAGCTATGGCCACATGCACCGACCTAGTCCTGTGAGAGGAGGATGATGGAATAGAAGTCTTACCGTAAGGGGATGCCTGTGCCCTTCTTGCATTTCTTGTGCGAGCTTCTGACTTTTTTCGGGTCATGCCATGGTGCGAAGGAGTAATCACAATGCTTCAGCATGGCTTCAGCTTTGACCTATCTTCATTCATGGAAGGAGATGAAGATCCCGATTGTTGAGATGATGAGGAGGATGAAGACATTTTTCACGATGGTTGTTGTGGGAATGAGATTGGCAAGGGTTTTAGAGTTTCTTTTAGATGAAGTAAGAGTGATGCAACCTTCAAATGGAGAAACTCTTATATAAGGATGTCTCTTCCTATTCTTGTACTTTTTAAAATGAGGATGAAAGTACCTAAATGCCCCACTTATGGATAATTGAAATATCAAGTCCAATTCATCCCTTGTTGTAGGCTCAGTTAATTGCTACAACTTCTTATGTAGATAAATACCCAATTTGTCCCTTAAAGACTTAAACCGACTATCCTCAAGTACTTTTGTAGTGTCGAGGACAATGTCATGACATTCTCGTGACATTGTACTTAGTCAAGATCCGCTTCATCCGCACTACCCTAGAACAATTGTTATCGCTATTGTGAGTTCACCAACATTGTATAGACCACGCTTTGCTTTTCACGATCCAAGGAATGAGATTACTCTCAAGAGTGAACATCCATCACAGGACATTTATACAAGCTTTGATCAATACTTTTTCCAATTGATCTCTTGGACAACTTCCAGGGTGGAGGGGCAATAGTCCTGGCGATGCTGCCATTCATCATTCCAAGCTTCTTGACACATTTCTTTGCACCCTTGTTCTGTGAAAGAAGTGTTGAGTCATCCATCAATCTATCTCGAGACTTCTTCGCATTCCAAGTGATTACCATAGATGAAGCCACCATAATATTTCCTCCTCGCCAAAGAGGATATTATCCAAGACTTTTCTCCTGTAACATTTGACAGTAAGACACTTGGTCAACCTCTCATGCCAGAACCTAGTACTTTGCTTCAGTACTTCAGGAGTGATCAAATGTTTGGACATTGAGTGAGACATTCTGATTTCCTGTCCACCCTTACAATTACCATAGATCTTCCCTTTTCCCATATGGATTCTTGGTAATCTTCGACCTCTAGGAAACCGAATTTTCATTCCTCCGAGGTGTCGATCCGATTTGTTGCCCCAACTTCACTTTCTCATCATCTTTGTCTGTAGAGCACATAGATGGCAGAGTGAAGTTCTTAGACTCCCATAAGTAGCAGTTGTCCTTTGATCTGATACCTCTCATAATCACTACTTGATCATCATTGGTCACAAGACATTCGCCTTAGTGAAGTTGATCGTGAATCCCATATCACATAGTCGACTTATGCTAATGAGATTTGCAACAAACCTTTTACCAAAAAGATCTTCTGTGTTTGAACTCCATACCGCTTGAGTTTCCAACACCTTTGATTTCTCCTTTAGCTCCATCTCCAAAGGTAACAAAGTGGTAGAATGAGGCTTAACATCATTGAGAAGATTGCCTCCAATATATGCTTGAGCACCCAACGTCAAAATACCAATCTTCCTTGGGAGATACTCTAAGAAAAGTCCGCTATCGAGTCAGTAGTCTCTTCTTCTTCCACCGTGAGTGTATGATGCCTTGTTGGACTTAGGCTTCACATAAGGAACTTGATTAGGATACCCATGTAGCCTATAGTGTGGACTTTATGTGACCAATCCTTCCACAATAATAACATCTCCATCTTTGAAACTTTTGGTTGGGCTTTTCTATGATTTTGATGTTGACCCCAATGTTGTGACATCCGCTGACATTGGTTCATTAGGTCTGTTTTTCTTTTTGTGATAAACAAATTTCTTAGCCTCCACATACCCTGAGCCAGACCTATTTCCTGTTCTGTGGTATGACATCCTCTTTGCCTTTGACTTCCTAGGCTTGTTCCTCTCCTGGTTATTGGCAAATCTCTTTGTAGCCACATATCCTGTCCCAGACACATTTCCTGGTTTATGTCAGGACAACTGCTTTGACATTGTTCTCCCATGTCTCTTCTTCTTAGTGTCACCAACAGGTTTCTTTTCAGCCACATACCCTAGACCATGCTTATTTCCTGCATTTTGTCCAAGCTGAAGAATTTCATCCAATTTTTCAGTACTAGATGTCAGCATTTTGACAGACTTATACATCTGATCAAGTTTGGAGTTCAACATGACCATATCACTGTTGAGGAGAGTTATAGTGGGTGTTTTCCTTTTCTCACCTCCAACTTCACATTCTCGCCCAACTTCTCAATCGCCTTTTCTCGATCCTCATTCTCCACACACTTCACCACTTTTCACACACGCTCGTAGGTCTCAAAGAAGCTCTTCAAATGTCGCCTCATCACTAGAATCCATATCGAATTGTACACCCAAAGGAGAGCAAAGGACAAGTTTGGCACCTTCTTCCTCTCGATTCACTTCAATCACCATCGCACTAAGTGACAACCATTCCTTTTTTTGTTTCTTAAGAAAGGTGGGACATTCACTCTAATATGTCCATATCCTTCACATTCATGACATTGACCTCCGGTTTGACTTCCTTTTTCTTCCGACTTGGATCTTCCGCTGGAGTCATAAGATCCGTTGATGTCGATGGAATGTCCTTGACATTTGACCTTGACTTTGGATCAATCCTCTGATGAGTTTGTTGAACTGCCTTCCAAGCATAGCTATAGCTTATATCTTCCTCATCTTCCACCTTGCATCCTTCTTCAAGATTGGATACAAGTGCTATGCTTTTGTTCTTCCCACAGCCACCGATTCCCATCTCAAAAGTCATAAGAGATCCAATAAGCTCTTCAACTTTCGGTGTCGATGTCCCCGCCTCCTCTATTGCGCTACTTTCATTGCAAATCTTTTAGGCAAGGATCCGAGAATTTTCCTCACTAGCTTCTCCTCCGACATCTTTTCACCAAGAGCTCCCGAGGCATTGGCAATCTCCAAAACATTCATGTGAAACTCATGAATAGTCTCATCTTCCTTCATCTTCAAATTCTCAAATTTGTAGTGAGCATCCAAGTCTTGACATCTTCACCTGGATGTTCCTCATGAGTGGTTTTGAGGGTGTCCCAAACATCCTTGGCCGCTCACATTGATGAACCAATCAAGATGTTTCGCAATACCATTAAATAAAGCATTCTGCTTTAGAATTCTGTGGCAAGCCTCTTCCTCTTTGCTCCATTCTTCCTCGTGTTTCAAGACAAGTAGTCCCATCTTTCTCAACCTTGGTTGATGTTTCCATCCTTTATCGCCAGCCTCCAAGCCTTGATATCCACCGATCTTAAGAAGGCAACCATACGAGGCTTCCAAGACTATAATTAGACCCATCCGTAATATGTGGTCTACCTCCAAACTCGCTTCCTTATCCATTGCCGTAAACTATAATCCCTAGATCTCACCAAATAACAAGTGGTGCCCGCTCGATGCCAATTGAAATTCCGGCAGCAGATACTTAATGTCACGAGAATGTTATGACACAAGATTCGACATCGCTTTGACAATTTACACAAGAATATAGAAAGCAAGAATAACACAATAAGTTATTCACCCCGGTTCTAACAAACTCACGCCCGAGGCTACCAAGCCGTGGAGGAAATTCACTATTAGTAGTATCAATTCGTAGTTAAACTCACCCGCTTACAACTCCTCACTTAATCACTACCCAATGACACTTCAACCTAAGTCCTACTTAGATATGAGTTCCTACCACTCCCCTCAATCACCGCAGTGATATCAACCTATTGACTAATTGAATTGTGAAGACACACTTCAATAAAATATCTTGATCTTGCTTCAAAGCTTTAATCAAGAGACAAACACTCGTGCTTTAAAGCTTTGAGTGATAAACTACCTTACAACAAATCCTAGTCCAATGCACTTATCAATTGATAGTTGCTTGGCTCACAAGAGAAACTAGAATTACACAATACCAATCACACTAACCTTAATAAGACACAAACAAAAGCCTTCAATGTCTTCAATGGAATCCAGAGGCGTAGAGTAAGTGGTTGAATTCTTTATATAGAAGCACCGAATCTTCGCTTTGGCTTCCATAAAGATAGCTAGGGTTTACTTAATTTTCCTAAAACATGGTTTGTTCAACAACCAATTTAGGTTTAATTAAGATTAACCTAGCAGCCACGTGATCATGCTTTCTAACAAAAAACATAAATAAATGCTCAACAAACTTCCCGAAAATCTCAGAAAATCGATTCGCAGTAATGAATGTCACACCGTATGTCATAACATCTATTATGACATCGACTGCTTTCAGTAATTTCAAAGACGCCTTTAGCTTCCCTGCTCGAATGTGACTTTTACCATCCTTGTCCAAGAGGATTTATCTTCAATCTCTGAATGTCATGACATCTATCAAGACATTTCTAAAGCCTAGTTTTACCAAAATTGATGCCAACTTAAAACACTAACACATGTTTCGTATATATCCTTAACTTTTGCCCGAACCTCTTTGGTTCGCCAGGATGCCCTTATTTTTGCCTAGGTCAGTCGACCTAGTGGGTCTTGTTTATGCGTAGTATTTTTTGACCATGTCTGCGTTCACAGGGTGTGGGAAGTCTTCGCCATCCATGGTGCTAAGTATCATAGCTCCGCCGGAAAATACTGTTTTGACTACAAACGGTCCCTCATATGTGGGAGTCCATTTGCCCCTGGGATCACCTTGTGGAAGGATGATGCGCTTGACTACTAGATCACTGACTTGATATACTCGGTGCTTGACTTTCTTGTTAAATGCTCTGATCATTCGCTTCTGATATATCTGTCCATGGCAGATGGCTGCAAGCCATTTTTCGTCGACCAAGTTAATCTGGTCGAGGCGAGTTTGGACCCATTCGTCCTCGTCTAACTTTGCGTCCTGGAGGACTCTGGTTGAGGGTATCCGAACTTTGATGGGCAGGACCGCTTCCATACCGTATACGAGAGAGAAAGGGGTTGCCCCTGTAGATGTTCGTACTGTAGTGCGATAACCATGGAGAGCAAATGGCAACATCTCATGCCAATCCTTGTAGGTCACTGTCATCTTCTATATGATCTTCTTGATATGTTTGTTGGCGGCTTCCACTGCGCCATTCATTTTAGGCCGATACGGAGAAGAATTGTGATGTTTGATCTTAAACTGCGTGCAGAGTTCAGTGATCATTTTGTTGTTGAGATTAGAGCCGTTATCTGTGATAATCCTTTCGGGAGTGCCATACCGACAGATAAGATTATGCTTGATGAATCGAGCCACAACATTCTTGGTAACATATGCGAACGAGGATGCTTCTATCCACTTGGTAAAGTAATCAATTGCTACAAGGATGAAACGGTGTCTGTTGCAAGCGGTGGGCTTGATTTCTCCGATCATATCAATGCCCCACATTGCGAAAGGCCAAGGAGCGGTCAGAACATTCAACGGTACCGGAGGTACGTGCACTTTGTCTGCGTATATTTGACATTTGTGACAAGATCAAGCATATCGGTGACAATCAGCTTCCATGGTGGACCAATAGTAACCTGTTCTCAGAATATTCTTAGCCATTGTATGCCCACTTGTATGTCCACTGGAGTGGGTACCAAATGCACCTTCGTGTAACTCTTCCATGATACGTTCTGCAATTTTCTGGTCTACACAGCGGAGTAAGCACAAATCGTGATTGCGCTTGTATAAGATGCCGTTGCTAAGGAAGAATTTGGATTCAAATCTTCTCAAGAGCTTCTTGTCATTGACAGATGCCCCTGCGGGATATTCCTGAGTATCAAGATACCTCTTCACTTCGTAGAACCAAGGTTTCTCTCAGATCAAGCTCACAAGATACGGTTCACAAACTTTTCGATAATGATTTGGGGAGCCTCGTTGTCCCATCTGACCTTGAACATAGATGACATAGTAGCTAATGCGTCTGCCAACTGATTCTCTTCTCGTGGAATGTGATCAAAATTGATCTCTTCGAAGTAGGGGATCAAACTCAGAACATGTTCTCGATATGGAATGAGATTCGGATGCTTTGTACCCCATTCGCCCTTAATCTGACTGATCACTAAAGCTGAGTCTCCATACACTTGCAAGAATTTGATTCTTAGGTGAATAGCAGCTTTAATACCCATGATGCACGCTTTGTATTCGGCCATGTTGTTAGTGCAATCAAACATAACTGGCCGTGAAAGGCGGTGTCCGTAGAGATGTAATGATGGCGCCAATGCCATTGCCAGTGCATTTGAGGCCCCATCGAAGACCATGGTCCATCGATCCTTGTTCGTGTCCTTCGTCTCGTCCCGGTTCTTCACAATCAAGAATTAGTAAAACATCTTTGTCCGAAATTGAATCGATAGATCGATAGTCATCTACGGCTTGATGAGCCAAATGATCTACACACTTCCTTTGATCGCTTTCGAGAAGTATACTGGATGTCGTATTCGGTCAAGATTATTTGCCATCTTGCTATTCTTCTAGAGAGAGCTGGTTTCTCGAATATGTATTTTATCGGATCCATCTTGGAGATTAATAAGGTAGTGTGAGTCAACATGTATTGTCTTAGTAGGCGAGCAGCCCAAGCCAAAGCGCTGCAAGTTTTCTCGAGCTGTGAGTATCTTGTTTCACAGTCGGTAAACATTTTGCTAAGGTAGTATATTGCATACTCTTTTCGACCAGACTCGTCATGTTGCCCCAACACACACCCCATTGAGTTCTCTAATACTGTCAAGTACATGATAAGAGGTCTTCCTTTGGCAGACGGCATCAGGATTGGAGGAATTTGTAGGTACTCCTTGATTTTGTCAAACGCGATCTGGCAATCGTCGTTCCATTCCACTACTTGATCTTTCTTCAGTAACTTGAAGATTGGCTCACAAGTAGCAGTTAGATGTGTAATGAATCTGGCGATGTAGTTCAATCGTCCTAAGAAACCTCTGACTTCTTTCTCGGTTCGGGGAGCTGAAATTTCTTGGATAGCTTTAACCTTGGCGGGGTCAACCTCAATACCTTTACCGCTAACAACAAACCCTAGGAGTTTACCGGATCTGACTCCAAAAGTGCACTTGTTGGGATTGAGTCTCAGTCTGTACTTCTTCAACCTATCAAACAGTTTCCGCAAATGATCGAGATGCTCTTCCTCAGTCTGTGATCGAGCTATCATGTCGTCAACGTAGACCTCTATCTCGTGATGAATCATTTCATGAAATAAAGCCACCATGGCACGCTGATAAGTGGCGCCAGAGTTCTTCAGTCCGAACGACATGACCTTGTAACAGAAAGTGTCCCACTGTGTAACGAAAATAGTCTTCTCCATGTCTTCAGGGGCCATTTTGATCTGATTGTAACTGGAGAAACCATCCATGAAGGAGAAGACCTTATACTGAGCGGTGTTGTCAACTAGAACATCAATATGAGGTAGTGGGAAATCGTCTTTCGGACTCGCTCTGTTCAAATCCCTGTAATGCACACACATTCGTACTTTGCCATCCTTCTTAGGTACGGGTACCACATTTGCAACCCACTGTGGATAAGAAGTAACAGCTAGGAAACCGACATTGCATCGCTTCATAACTCTCGGATTTGATTTTTCCGACATCTCGTGACGATACGACGGACCTTCGCTTCATGTGGAGAAAACCTTCTTTGTTGGCAATCGGTACCACAATGTCAATGTCTAGACCCGCATGTCTTCGTATGACCAAGCAAAACCTCGATATAGTCTCAACATCCGAACCAATCTCTTTGACACCGCTTTCAAGACCCGCTTCCTAGCTTGATCTTTTCGCCTTCGCCGCCTAAATTCACAACCTCAATCGTTCTTCATGTGGTCAGATAACTCGCTCTTCTTTCAGTAGGGCCTCGACAAGTTCTCCTGGCACTTCACAATCTACCTCAACTTCGTCTTCGGCTTGGTATATCGGATTATCGAAGTCATATTTAGCAATGGTATAGTTGTTATCAACGAGATTCAGAGTGAATCAGTATCACGTGGGTAAGAACACATAGCTTTTGAAGGGTGATAAAGTAAAAGAAAGAAAATAACATTTAAATGCAAAAGTCCAACGATTTTATTGAATGAAAATATGCAAATGACAGATAATAACCCTCACAAACGAGCCATGATGCCCCGAGCAAGGCATTAGGCTTTAAAGTTTATTGTTCAAAGTATAGAAAACGAAAAGCAAAACAGAAAACAAAAGCAATTACTCCTGCCTAAAGGAGATTGGTATGACGCCGCCTTCCAATTGCCGAGTCCGCTGTCGAGTCGGGGAGAGTGGGAGATCCATCGGCTGATGTCAAGTCGCCGCCGCCTTCATAGCATGAACTCCATCTTGACGCGAAAGGAAGTTGGCAAGACGTCACGCGATCGTAATACTTGAACTGACTTTGAGAATTTGTTTTGCTTTTTATTGCAAATGTGCGATAGCAAGAGTCGCCACCGACTTTTCTTTTTATCCAATTAAGGGAAGGTGAAAAGAATGAAAAGACCTCCGTTAGATTCTCGAGTAAGGGAGAAGGTTATGAAAGGAAGGTATTAGCACTTTTCATCCGTAGTTATCTACGGCTCTTAGTTGCTCTTAGATCATTTTAAAAAGGTGCTTCGTGTGTTTGACAAAATGTTTTGAAAAGGCATTTCACTTTGACTTTGTAATGATTCATGTAGGAATGTATACAAAGTGTTCTAAATGTTTCGCTTTTGAAAAGAGTTTGAACTTTGACAAAAGTGTGTGGTGTGAAAAGTATTTTGTTGAGCAAGCAACTAAAAGTCTTATTACCTACTCGTAATGGTCATTTTCGTGTTAGTTTACGCTCCTTTAGAATAGTGATATCCATACCATTAATTGGTAGGTAACCCTATTCGCTGGATGTAAAGGACATTCAAGGGACATCGGATGGTCATAGAAGGCAACTAGGAAGTATCCTAGCTCATTCAAGGGACGATCATCACTTTGAGGCAACAATCGAGGGACTAGATCATGTTTTCAGAGGCCACGCCGAGGACTCATGATCTTTATTCAAGGGACTATGGTGATGTATTTGTAGGCAACGGTGCTAGGATACCTCTACGCTCGAGGACTTGACCATTTAATCGAAAGGCAACGAGAGAGAATTACCCTAAGGGGTGCATGTGTGAAAAGGGTGTATTGAATTCATATATGTTATCTTGCAATTAGAAGTGATCTATGTCCGTTTTTATCTTGCCATACACGCCTAGTTACTAGCGCTTTATAGGTGCGTAAACTAAATCATGGAAAGTAAAATGCGGAAAATAAAGTCCTACGCTATTACATGGCTTTGGGGCAGTTACATAATAGAAGTGCGGAAAGTAAAAATCCTAATTAAACTATTACATCCCATAGGCAGTTACATAATATTGAAAAGAAAAGCGAAAAAGATGGTCCGAAACGTTACAACCTGTGAACAAATACATAATCGGAAAATATAAGAAAGTTCGCATAAGAGAAAAATGTTAGTAAAAATATGATTTTTGCATGAGGAAAAATATTTTAGATTAGTAATGACAATAAGATGATAAGATAATTTTTTGGTAATTTTCTGAATCGATTTCGATAATTAAAAGCAATTAAAAGTCAATTTAATGGTTAATTAGCAATTAATTAAAATATGCATGCAAAAATATTAATTTTAATGTCAAAAATTAAATAAACATTTTTCTGATTAAAATGCAAAAGGAAAATATTTTTGGTGATTTTTAAATGCATGAGAAAATTGTTTGAAGATTAATTAAATTGGATGGAAAATATTAAGAAAAATAAGAAATAGAAAAAGTGTTAGAAAAAGTGTTAAAAAAAAGAATTGCCAGGTCCAAGGATCGAACTCACGCCCTTTGCAGAAATCCACCAACACGTTGCCAACTGAGCTAGGCTGCCTTGGTGTTTTGAAATTGCAATCAATGTGTTATAAGCGTAAACGTGTCACGTTTCTGGAATTCAAACACAGTCAACACGCATCGGGCCCAGGTTGTATGTATGGACGAATCTGAACGCTTGGAAAAGCGACGCAAGCCTCACCGGTCTCCGATCCAGTCAACGACGCCGGAGCCCTAGCTTCGGTCGTCTTCTCCGATCAACCAAAAACTCAACCTGCAAAAATACGCAAAATAAAAGACAAAGAGGGACCCTACCCCCTAAATCGAGGGTTGCGAACACGATGGTGGTGTCCGCTGTCTGAAAATCCTCAGACGCCATCAATCAAACAGCCCAAATGCCCTAACAATGGTGGTTTGTGTTTTCTACGTCTAAGCTCACATGAGATGCATCATTCATGGTCTAATGAATGTCATGAATGCATACAAACAAAAGAAAACAGTTAATAACGCATGGATTATAGAAATCAAAATCAAGAGAAATACCAAATCGGAGCTTGGTGTATATCGTGTTCTGGGCAGCCTTGGCTTTGTGTAAAGGCTGGGAACGGTTGCTGGGATGTCCAGGAACACGAATGAGTGCTTGAAACAACTTGAAACTTGTTGAAAATCCAAAATTGAAATTGCCAACTTTGTGATTTTTTTTTTGGAATTTTAGGGTTGCTTCAAGAGGCTAGAGTTTCATCCTTTGGTCTTGTGAATATGTCACGTATTTATAGAGTGAAAGATTGAAGCAAAAAGAATAAAAAAAGATATCCTCTTCAATGCAAAAATATTTTCTCCTTTAATTCAAATCAAATCTTTTCAAAATTTGATTTTTCCTTCCTTGCATGAGCTAGCACGAATTTGGCAAGTTGTGTGGACTTCCTTGGTCCTCAAGCTTGATAAAAAACCAACCCAACTTAAATTATACCTTGTTTTCATATTTAATTTAATTTAAATTTGAATTAAATGCTTTTAAATTTAAAAATAAATAAAACAAATAGAAGGTGGTCGTGGCAAGGCATCAAGAGGTCAAAAATGCCCAACTTGTGCAAGGTTTATTTTGCTTAATTCTTAATATTTTTGAGTGTTCTTGGACTTTTTAGAAAGCTGTAGATGTCCTCTAAACAACCTCTTTGGTTTCATCTCAATTGGAGTTTCCATGCTCAATAACACTTTTTTACAAAAAGTTGACTTTTTGTTGACTTTGAAAAGGACCTGTAATATTTTGATCCATATCTTCAAAATGAAGCATTTTTTTGACCATGCTTGTGTGAGACATGAAGTTGTAGAGAATTGAATTCTCTTCAAAATGAGAGGTGGTGGCAAAATTTATAATAAAGTTTGAGAAAGTTATGCTCAGTCAAAGTTCAGTTGTATTATGAACACGAGTGGCTAAACCCCCCAATGCCAGGGGGTGTCCCTGATTTGCTTTGTAATGACTGATTGAGTTTCGTAATATGAGTTTTATGTTTAAACCTTATTCTTTATCGTGTGCAACGTTCTTAATGCTTAATCTGCTTGGAAGAAATGATTATTGATCGTAGTTAGGGTTAGCCTGATCAGCAATCCTAATCCTGTTGCATCACTATTATCATAGTAGATATTCCTAAGGAATTAGAATACCCTATGAATACCTGTTTTTATGTCAGAACTATTGCTTGATATTCTTTCTTGGCATCTGAGGAATTAGGGCCAAGAGAGAATACCAAAGGTTTTTAGGAATTTTGGAAAAATAACTCTAGGCATGGGGAAAGAAAAGTTGAAACATATCTCTTTAAAACAACGAAACAATTTGGTCATTGTATTGCAATTCATACACCGCCAGGGCATTATTCTCATCTTCATATATCTTTTTCTCGCTATTTAAGTTTCAGACATTGTAGCTCAAACAAACATTTAACCATTGCTTTTGTTCAATTGATATTCATTCGAAAGAACTTAATTCACTGCGCAGTCCACAAGAGATCGACTTTGGGTTTTTTCCCACTATTACTACATCGATAAAATAGTACACTTGCTATTTTACCGATCGTGTTTTTTGGCTACGGACCGCCAAATAATTAAGTTTAGTTGAACTATTTCAATTGAAATTTTGTTGCTCACACCAAAATTTTATTCTTCTCGCTATTTTATTTTATCGCAACCTTGTTATCTGCTCTAACTTTGTCTCGATCTGCTTATGCGAGGTCGACTCGCCTAAATTTTCCTTTGATACGTAACTGTAAAGAGTATTGCACGAGAGACGCCATCAATTAAGAGTTGAAAGACTGACAGCATCAAGTGCAGGACCCAGTATTATAAATCAAGAAACGGAAGACGAAGTGTTTGTGCATTCTGAGCACAGCGACTCGGATTCTGACAGAGAGATGGCTCAGAACCATGGTGACATAGCAGGAGTTCAACCCCCAGCAGAGAGATTGCTAGGGGACTATGGAGGGGCAAATTCTCAACCAAACCGGATGACCATTGTTAATCAACCAGTGAATGTAGCACACTTCCAGCTACATCCATCTACCATCCGCTAGTTAGAGAGCATGCCTTTCTCCGGAAGAATCAACGAGGATGCAAATAAGCATCTTCAGAGATTTCTTACTACCACCACTTCGTTGAAAATCGAGGGTCATTCCGAGGAGGCAAAGAGACTTGTTATGTTTCCGTTTACACTTACTAATGATGCAAAAGAGTGGTTCTACTCACTCCCAGCTGGGAGTATCACAACATGGCAAGAGATGGAAATAGCATTCCTCAATGAGTATTTCCCTGCTTCAGTGTTCATCCGAAAAAGATACGACATTGTCAATTTCAAACAAAAAGAAGGGGAATCACTTGGGGATGCGTACAAGAGGTTCAAAAGATGTCTAAATGCTTGTCCTACTCACAACATGGACGCCACCGAGCAGATGCAAAACTTCGTGAATGGCTTACGATTAAAGACAAAACAGCTTATAAGACATTGCTGCTGGTGGATCTACAAATTTCTCAACAGCCACTGGTATCAGAAGAATCATAGAGGCTATAGCCGCCAACGAGCATCTTGATTTGTATGATCGTACTGTGAGCCAACCGGATGGCAAGATAGATTTGAAGCTAACAGAGCAGGTTGTGAAAATGGAGGATCAAATCACTGCCGAGGTAGAGAGAAGGTTGAAAAAGATGAATATTGGAACTCAGACAGTGGCACAGGTGGAACCAGTTCAAGCGGTCCTTTGTGAAATATGTGGTGGACCGCACTTTGCTATGCATTGTGTAGCAACTCAAGAGCAGGTTGAGCAGATTCATATGCTGAGGCAGAACAATCCGTATGCCAACACATATAATCCGGGTTGGAAAAATCACCCAAACTTCTCATGGAAGGACCAAAAGGGAAACGTTCAAAAACCGGTCCAAGGCCAGCAGCCGTATCAACAGCCTCAACAGTACCAACCCCAACAATAACAATATCGTCCACAACAACAACCTTACCAGCAGTCTCAACAGCAATACCAACCACAGGGTCCAAGAAAGGCTGATTGGGAAATTGCCATTGAGAAGATGGCCGCTCAAAGTTCTCAATTCCAAGAGGAGACAAGAAGCAATTTCAGGAATGCCGGAGCCTCAATAAAGAATCTTGAAGTGCAAATGAGTCAAATCGTCCAACATCTTGCAATTCCTCAAACACCGGGAGCCCTCCCAAGCGCAACTATGCCTAATCCCAAGGACAATCATAAAGTTAATGCTGTCACTACACGGAGAGGGAAACCAAGTGAAGAAGTGGAAAAGACGTCGATGAGTGAAGATGAACTGCTTGAAGTGGAGCTGGACATAAAAGAGAATGAGAGAGTTGAGGAAGAAGTGGCAATACCAGCCCCAGTTACTAAAGAAAAAGTGGGAGAACCGAAACCGGTGATCAAACTTCCTTACCCCCAAAGAAATAAGAAAAAGGGGCAGCAAGAGAAGAATTTTGAGAAGTTTCTTGAGTTGTTCAAAAAGCTGGAGCTGAATATCCCGTTATTGGAGGCACTTGAGCAGATGCCTACATATGCTAAATTCATGAAGGATATCATTGCCAAGAAGCGAACCATTGCAGATGAACCTATTATTCTAACCGAAACTTGTAGTGCTATTTTGCAGGGCCTAAAGATTCCAGTGAAGAAGAAAGACAGAGGAGCAGTTACCATACCTTGCACTATTGGTGATATATCTTTCAAGAGAGCTTTAATCGATCTGGGTGCTAGTATTAGTCTCATGCCTCTATCCATCTACAAAAAGTTAGGTATTGGTGCAGTCCAAGACACTCGGATGACTCTCTAATTTGCGGATCATTCGGTTAAGCGGCCTTATGGGGTTGTCCAAGACGTTCTTGTGAAAGTGGATAAGTTTGTGTTTCCGGTAGATTTCGTGATCCTTGAAATTCCGGAAGATGAAGAGATTCCGCTAATTTTGGGCCGACCATTCTTGGAAACCGGGAGAGTCATGATCGATATGGAAGGGGGTACACTTACTTTGAAGGTTTATGATGAGGAGTTGAAAATCGATGTTCGTAATACCATGAGGCATAAAGAGGACTTCGTCACAAGTAGCAACATACAAGTGTTTGAATAAGTGGGAGAAAGGGATCATGTGGAGAGTGTATCCAAATTGCCTCTCGAAAGAGTTTTGAGTATGTCAATTTTTAAGGAAAATGAAGAAGTTGATAGTAGTGAAATGGAAGTGGTGGAAATGTTGAATATTCAACCTGTTCTAAAAGGATCCCGAACACATAGGTGGGAAGACCTAAGGCAACCTATAGAGTTGAACGGTAATGAAGACAAGCCAAAACGTTCAGAGTTGAAACAGCTACCTGAGAATCTAAAATATGTTTTCCTCAACACTGATGAAAAATGTCCCGCTATCATTAGCTCTAATTTGCAAAGTGTGCAAGAAGACAAGTTAATTGAAGTTCTTAAAAAGTTCAAAGGTGCTATTGGTTGGAAAATCGAAGACCTCAAAGGTATAAGTCCTACGGTTTGCATGCATAAAATTCTCATGGAAGAAGATCACAAACCAGTGGTACATCCCCAGAGGAGATTGAACCCGGTTATGAAGGAGGTGGTGAGAAAAGAAGTTGTAAAGTCATAGATGCATGACTTATTTACCCTATCTCGCATAGCTCATGGGTGAGTCCTGCTCATGTGGTGCCCAAGAAAGGAGGTACCACCGTAATCGTGAATGAAAAGAATGAGTTGATCCCTACTAGAACGGTCACCGTCGGGTGTGCATTGACTACCGTGAGGTCAATTTAGCCACAAGAAAAGATCATTTTCCGCACCATTCATCGACCGATGTTAGAAAGATTAATGGGCATGACTACTATTGTTTTCGATGGATACCGGTACAACCAAATTGCGGTTGCACCAGGATCAAGAGAAGACGACCTTCACTTGCCCTTACGGTGTCTTTGCTTATCAAGGATGCCATTCGGCCGCAACGCCCCAACAAAATTTTAACGATGCATGACTTTATTTTTGCCGATATGCTTGAGAAGCATATGGAAGTCTTGATGGACGATTCTCTTTTGGATCCTCATTTGATAACCGCTCAGCTAACCTTTCACTTGTTTTACAAATGATGTCAAGAAAGCAACTGATCCTAAACCGGAAAATGCCATTTTATGGTACGAGAAGGCATTGTTCTTGGTCACAAGATTTCACAAGGATCAAGTCGATCAAGCCAAAGTGGGGTTATCTCAAAATTACCACCACCGTGGAATGAGAAAGGTATTCGAGTTTCTTAGGCCATGCGGGTTCTACCGTAGGTTCATAAGAGAATTTTCAAAAAGCCAAGCCATTGACTACCTTGTTGGTTAAAGACAAGACTTTGTATTCGACAAAGATTGTGCCGATGCATTTGAGACACTAAAAATAAACCAGTGTCGGCACCCATCAGGATTGCGCCTGATTGGTCTTTCCCTTTGAGATCAAGCGCGATGCGAGCGACATTGGTAGGGGCTGTTCTGGACAGCGGAGAGAAAAGTCGCTTCATGTTATTTATTACGCTTAGTCACGTGTTGAACCCTCGCACCGATGAATTATGCAACTACCGAGAAGGAGTGTTAGTCGTTGTATATGCCTTTGATAAATTCAGAAATATCGCTGGTTCAAAAGTGATTGTTTACACCGACCATGCCGCTTTGAAGTATCTTTTGCTAAGGTGAATCAAGTCGAGACCCGAGGTGGATTTTACTTCTCCAAGAGTTCGATGTAGAGATTCGTGACAAGAAAGGGTGTGAGAACACCGTAGCTGATCACCTCTCTCAAATGTCACCTATTGAGGAGACTGAAGATCGACATCCAATAAAGGATGAGTTTGCTGATGAACACATCCTAGCTGTTATTGGAGTGCCTTGTTCAGGATTATGCAACTACCTTGTCACGGTATTATACCGGATGATTTTGATTCTAACCGTAAGAAAAAGTTTGTTCATGATTGCAGGTTCTATCTATGGGACGACCCTTACCTATACAAGAGAGGAGTAGATGGATTGATACGACGATGTGTGCCTGAGGAAGAACAAAGGGATGTGTTGAGAGCATGTCATGATTCCGAATACGGTGGACATTTTAGCAATGACCGCGACTGCATCTAAAGTTTAACAATCAGATCAGACCGGCCATTGTTCAAGGATGCCTGTGAGATGGTGATGGAGTGTGATAAGTGTCACGGATCGAACATATAAAAAGAAATCAAATGCCCTGTAATTTCATGTTAGAGGTCGAGTTATTCGATGTTGGGGGATTGACTTCATGGGTCCGCTTCCACCGCTATTCGGAAGAACTACATCCTTGTTGCGGGATTATGTATCAAATGGTGGAAGCGTAGCCTTACCCACCAATGATGCTAAGGTAGTAGTCAAGTTCTTGCGAGAAAACATCTTTTCAAGGTTCGGAGTACCGAGAGCGTTGATAAGTGATGAAGGAACTCACTTCCTAAATCACCTCATGGAGAAGCTCCTTCGTATACAATGTAAGCATCGAATAGCCACCCTTACCACCCTCAAACTAGTGGTCAGGTAGAAGTGTCTAATAGACAGCTCAAGCAGATTCTGGAGAAGACAGTGAGTTCGTCGTGAAAGGATTGGGCGACGAAGTTAGATGATGCATTATGGGCTTACCGAACTACTTTTAAAACACCCATCGGGATGTCACCATACCAACCCGTCTATGGCAAAGCCCGTCATCTGCCTCTAGAGCTTGAACACAAGGTCTTTTGGGCAACCAAATTCTTGAACATGGACGTATCCCTAGAAGGAAATTCTAGAATTCTGCAACTGCATGAATTAGAAGATTTTCGGAATTATGCGTATGAGAATGCCAAAGTTTACAAGGAACAGACCAAGAAGTGGCACGATAGGCGGATCCAGAAAAAAGAGTTTTGGGAAGGACAACTGGTCCTTCTGTACAATTCCCGCTTGAAGCTATTCCTGGGAAAATTGAGGTCCAAATGGTCAGGACCCTTTGTGGTTCATAAGGTGTTTCCGTACGGAGCGGTTGAAATTAAGAATCAAGCAAATGGAGACATCTTCAAGGTTAATGGGCAGAGACTTAAGCCTTATTTCCAAGGTCAACCAGTTGGACAGGTTGAGGTCATTCGTCTCACTCAGTAGGACGACGGACCATCGAGCCATGCGACGATAAACGCAGCGCTTCGTGGGAGGCAACCCACAATGTTACCTAATTTTTGTTTGTTCATTTTGTAGGTATTTAATTGATGTGTCTCACAGATCAAGCTGGGAAAAAGAGGTGTCGAACATACGGGTTAGAAAAAGCAGCAAAAATCATGAATTGAAGTAATTTCAGAGCCATGACACGGCTACCCGTGTAGCCTGACACGGCCCGTGTCAGGGAATGGTTGTGGAGGATTGTTTCGTGGCAAAAACAGAGGTTCAACACGGGTGCCCGTGTCCTGTGACACGGCCCGTGTTGTGGTTACTGAACAACATTGGCATTTTAAAAGCATTTCAAACTGATACCAGGGGTTTGACACGGGTGCCCGTGTCGCGCAACACAGCCCGTGTCAGAAGGCACAGTATATATTTTCCCTTGTTGAATTTTTATTTCCCCACCACCATCCACCTTTATGACATGGGACCCACGATTTTTATTTCATTAACCACTCTTAACACTCTCATTTACCACATATCATTCTATTTTTCCCTTAAACCCTTCTTCTCCTACCACTCTCTCACTCTTCAAGCCCTAACCTCCATTGTTACTCTGACAAAACCTTCACTTCTTACACTACCCACTTACTAAAACACCTTACCCCTGTTGAGAAAGTTGCTCGGTTCATCTCCATTTTCACTCCTACGGTAACCTTTTTTTCTAATCTCTCTGTCGAATTTTGTTGTTGTGTTTTACTGCAGGTTATCACCATGCCTCCACGAAGAGATACCGGAAAGGCTGTCGCTGAATCCTCCCGCCCAAAGAAACGAGCTCACCGCATGGCGAATGCTCATGGAATTTTATTTGAGGATCCTTACCATCAAAGCAAGTATGCACGATTGGTAAAGCGTAAGTTGATTCCTGCCAGGTACATTTGTAATGAAACTTTAGATAACTTAGGGTTGCGAATGGAGGTGCATAGGATGTTTCATACTCTTGGCATGCTTGAATTTATGCAATTTGAAGCGCCGACATTTAAGCGCATAACTTTCGAATTTTTGAGTTCTTTGGATTTCCAGCTTCGCCATAGGTGGACGGGCTCTGATGAAGGGTACATTGGCACTATGAAGTTTCGTTTGTTTGACAATGACCATTCTTTATCTGTTGCAGAATTGGGGCGAGTTCTGAAGCTCCCGAGCTTTGGACCTGGGGCACCTCCAACCACTTTTGTTGCAAGTGAGTTTTGGAAGGCGATTACGGGAAACTCTAATTATGTCGCTAAGGCGGCCAAGGCTTCCTGCATTCATAACCCTTGTTTTAGATATGCCCAAAAGGGATTGGCATACACCCTTTTCTGCAGAGGGGATAGTACAGGGGTGGCCACACAAAGAGAGCTATACTTGCTCTATGGCATGGCTAACAAAGAACTCATCAATATAGCCGCCTTTGCAGCCGATCACCTGAAGCGGGTAGCCAATGCCTCTTCCGGTGACATTTCCGTTGGAGGAATGATCACTCAGATAGATGACCACCTCGACTACGGTCCACAGTTGATGGAAGAACCCACAGTGGGAGGTAAGACTAAGATTGACTTAGCTACACTGACCACTCAAGGTATGATCAAAGTCTTCAATGATTATTACTCTCTGGTTACCCGTAATCACCATTTGTTAGCTTTACCTGCTCTTGATTTTATTACTATTGACAAACAAGCTAACTGGTTGTATGCAAGTCCTATGCAAGACGACGAAGAAAATTTTGATGCTTGTGCAGGTTCGGAAGGTGAAGCGGATAATCAAGCTGGTGAGGTCCCTATCCCTGAAGAGATTCCTGTCCCGAATCCTGGTGACTCATCGACCGGTTCGTGGAGCATGACCAAAACGAATGGGACTGGATGCACGATCAAATGTGCTATCTCCGTAGTGAGCGTAAAAGGTGGAACGAAAGAAAGAGACAGAGGAGCGAAAAAAAGAAAAAGAGGAGCAGCTCCGCCAAGGGAAGCTCATTGGGGAAATGCATGAGTGGATGCAGCAGATGATGTGACACCCCAAAATAATGCAATAATTAAATACTTATGATTTTTAATTATTAATTTAATTGAGAACATAATTTATTTAGTATATTGGATTATTAAGTTTAATGATGGAATTAATTGGAGAAGAAAATAATATTTATTTTACTTATGATTAAAAGGAATAGAAAGAGGAATAAAATAAGGAAAAAAGGAAAAATAGAATCATTTTTGGAGAAAACAAGACTACGTAAAAGTGAGAAGAGGAGAAAGAAGAAGGAAAACCTAGAAGTGTCGAATCTCAAGAACCCACAAGGGTAAGGGTGATTTCGTTGATTATTGCTTATTATAGGTTTCGATGTTGATAATATAGGTTATAGCATGTTAGGAAATGGTATTTGTGAATTTCTAGGTTCCATGAATGTGTCCCTATAGGTGTCGATTGGTCACTTGATAGGTCTAAATTGATTAGGTGTCGATACCAATTATAACCGATAGGAAGATGATAATGGATGTGATAAATGATGCAAATTGATGTATTTTGGTGTTTCCAATGATGGGATTCAGGTATGTGTGGATTGAGTTGTAATGGAAGCAATGTCACAAACCGAAATTTTGGTATGAACGTCAGGAAATCGGTTCCCCTGGGAGAACCCGGTTCCAACTTTTAAATGGAGAAAATGGCATTTTGAACCGAGGAACCGGTTCCTGTGGGAGGAACCGGTTCCCATTGATTTTTCCAGGGATGAAATTTTACTGGGAACCGGTTCTACCCGAGGAACCGAGTTCCCATACATTTTCCAGGGCGCTGATTTTTGAAATTGGGAACCTACATTCCTGTGGAGGAACCGGTTCCACTGCTCATTTTTGAAAATTTTAAAACTTCAAAATTCATAACTTTCAAACCGTAAGTCCGCTTTGAGCTCTTGGACGTTATTTCCTAAATTTTATGCTCTACCTTATGAAATGAAAATATTTTAGAAAACTTGAAATTATTTTGGAAAGGGGTTGGATTTCAAATAAATGATTTTTAACCGATACATAAGAATGTATGTGTAGTAGAGGAACCTGGTGATGAGGACACTAGTAATGTGTAGATGTAATGGCATGTTTATGCTGATGTTAGATGCATGCATGATTGGTTGATATATCCCTGATTGGTTTGCATGTTTATGCCGATGTTGATTGTAGGCATGATTGGTCGAGATATCATGTTAGATGGTTGTTTCGCTTATGTTGAATCGATGTATTACATAGACCGATTAATGTTGTATGCTATTGATGTGTGCATACGCATTGTTTTGGTGAAGTTAATTCCCATTGTGCGGAATTTGACTTGGATTGCCAATAACCGATACCCGAGTGAGGATGGTGGTTAGCCGGATTCGTGTCCGAGTGGTTATGGACGAATCGATGGTACTATATCCGCTGATGATGGATCGTTGTGACTTGGTCACGAGTCGGCACCGCATGCATCGAGTCTGATTATATTTGTGTGAAGTGGTAACATGGTAGGATGTCTTCCAAAGGTTACTCTTCTTGGATTGTTATGATTATGCATTGATGAATATGGTTGTGTGTGTGTGAATCTGAATTTATGTTAAGTGGGTGAAATAATATGCTTGTGATATATTATTGATTGAAAGACTTATAATATGCTTTAATTTTTAGAAGTCTCACCCTTACTTTACCATTTCAGATTAAATTAGCAGCTGAGGAGTCGGTGAGGATGGCTCTCGAGCTTATCTTTTTAGTCCGTGTGTCAGTGTCATGCTCTGATTAGATTGTAACACTGGGGAACGCTTAGTTAAGAGAATCATTATTGTTTAATAGTCTTGGATTTGAATTCCTTGAGAACTATTTTGAATTCCTCAGTGTAGCATGGCTACTGTTTGAATGAAGTTTGTTTTAATTATTAATTGTGACATCCCTTATTATACCGTGTTAACTCTGATTAAAGATGATTTATACATTAATTTAATAAATATATTCGGGGTATTTAGATGGGGTGTTACAATAGTGGTATCAGAGCATAGTCGGTCTTGTCCTGTGTCTTTATCCCTTTAGTATGCGACTAGTGTGAAGTGACACCGCCGATACTGTGTGCCGATGTAGATTGTTTTGTTATGTTACGTAACAATGGCCGAAGAGGTGAAGGAATGATGATGCCATTGCCGAGGCTTTGGGAATGTTGGTCGGAGTGCTCTGAGGAACCAGCAGGAGTCCGGATTGGTGCCGATGCATAATTGGGGAATTTTTAGAGGAATAATCCTCCATTGTTCAAGGGCACGCATGATCTCAAGGTGCTCTGGGGTTGAAAGAGATCGAGAGGATCTTCGTGAGTGATTGATCGTGCAGAGGGGTCAAGGTGAGATATGGAACTCACATGTTGGCCGAGGAAGTCGATGACCGTGGGTTGCTACCGTAATCGAACTAGAAGAAGATGGTGTCAATCGATTGGCCGTGTTCGTAAGAGTTTTTCCGAGGAGGTATTTTCCGAGGATGTTAGAGGTAAGAAAGAGATTGAGTTTCGAGCTCAAGCAGGTAACAAGACCGCATGAGTATGCTTCAAATTTTCCGAAGTTAGCTAAGTATTATGCTCATTAGCCCAACGATGCGATGGAGAATTTTCCAAATGTATCAAGTTTGAAAATGGTCTTCGTGATGAGATTAAGGTATTCGATCGTCAGATCCGAAGATTTTCCGATCCGTTGATCGAGAGGATTCTAGAGGAGGATCTGCTAACACTAAGTCAAATGCTCGAGGGTATGTTGACAAAAAGGTAAACAAATGATGGATCGTGGTGTCGATGATAGAGTAATCGAGATCCAAGGTTGAAAGAAATCGTGGAGGAGATTCTAGCTCTTCCGCTATGCTATAGGTGTGGTGAGACAGACATCGATGGTGGACCGTAAGAGCAATGATAAGAAGTGTTTCAAGTGTGGAAAGTTCGCCATGTGGCCAATGACCGCAGGGTGAAAGTGGTGACTTGCTACAACTGTGGTGAAGAGGGTCATACTCCTCAATGCACAAAACCCAAGAAAGAGCAAGTCGGTGGTAAAGTGTTTGCATTGTCCGGATCGTAAACTAAACCAGATGATCGACTGATTAAAGGTACATGTTTTATTAATGACATACCTTTGATTGCGATTATTGATACTGGAGCTACACATTCTTTTATTGCGTTAGATTGTGCTAAGCGATTGAATTTGGAAATTTCTAATATGGATGGAAGTATGGTCATTGATACTCCCGCTGGTTCAAGGACTACTTCGTATGTTTGTAGGAATTGTCCTGTTGTGATTTTTGATAGGGTTTCGTATGGATTTAGTGTGCCTACCGCTAGAACAACCGGATATCATCCTTGAATGAATCGTTGAATTCAACCAGTTCATATTAACTGCTTTGAGAAGACGGTCATTTTCCCAAGAGGTTAAGATTGAAAATGAGATTATGTCGCTGCGATGAACCTAGTGGAAAGATGGTGCCGTGGTGTTTATGTTGTATTCGCAATGAAGCGAGGAAAATCAAAAGGTGATGGATTGCCATGGTGAATGAATTTCCGCAGGTGTTTCCAAGACGTTAGTGAATTTCCACCGAGAGAGGTAGAATTTACTATAGATCCGATTCCCGGAACTAGTCCTGTCGATGGCGCTTATCGCATGTCGGCATCTGAATTAGCCGAATCAAGAAGCGCTAGAGGAATTGCCGGAGAAGAAGTTTATTCGTCCGAGTGTTTCGCCGTGGGTGCTCCTGTTATTGGTTAGGAGAAGGAAGGTTCAATGAGGTTATGTGTTGACTACCGGCGCTGAATAAAGTTACAATCAAGAATCGTATCCTTTGCCGAGGATCGATGATTTGATGGATCACCGCTGAGCGTGTGTTTAGTAAGATTGATCGGAGATCCGGATATCATCAGATTTGTGTAAAGTCAGAGGATATTCAGAAAACTGCATTCAGAACGAGGTATGGACATTATGAATATTCTGTTATGCCGTTTGGAGTTACTAATGCACCTGGTGTTTTCATGGAGTATATGAATAGGATATTTCATCCATATCTTGACAAGTTCGTAGTAGTGTTCATTGATGATATTATGATTTACTCGAAAAGCGATGAGGAGCATGCAGAACATCTCAGAGTTGTGTTAGAGTTGTTGAAAGAAAAGAAGCTCTATGCGAAGTTGTCCAAGTGTGAATTCTGGTTAGAGGAGGTGAGTTTTCTTGGTCATGTAATTTCTAAGAATGGAATTGCTGTGGATCCTACGAAGGTAAGGTCTCGGGAAGCGCCAAGAATGCTTCGAGATCCGTAGTTTTCGGGTCTCGTGTTATTACCTAAGTTTATTGAAGGTTTTTCCAAATCGGCGCTATATTGACTAAGTTGACCAGAAGGGTCGTATTTGTTTGGGACGCTGAATGTGAGAAAGGATTTCAAGAGTCAAGAGAAGGTCGACTGCTCCAATCTTGATTTTGCCGATCCGACTAAATCTTTGTGGTGTATTGTGACGCATCATTAATGGGATTAGGTGGTGTTGATGCAAGATAAGGTGTCAGGCTTATGCTTCGCGACAATTGAAAGTGCATGAAAGGAATTATCCGACTCATGATTTGGAGTTGGCAACCGTTGTGTTTGTTTTGAAGTCAGGAGACATTATTTATATGGTTCTCGCTTGAGGTATTCAAAGGATCATAAGAGTCTCAAGTATCTCTTTGATCGAAAGAGTCGAACATGAGATGAGAAGATGGTTAAAATTCCTAAAGGATTATGATTTCGCTTGAATTACCATCCCGTAAAGCAAACGTGGTTGCAGATGCTTTAAGTAGAGAGTCCTTGCATATGTCGATGTTGATGGTCCGTGAGTTAGATTTGGTCGAGCGCCTGTAGATCCGAGTTCGTGTGTGAAACTACCCAATAGTGTGAAATTGGGTATGTGAAGTCGACTAGTGGTATTCGAAGAGATTAGAAATGGATGTAATCTGATGTTGGTCTAGTTGATAAACCGACATTGATCAACCAAGGTCAAGGAGGAGAGTTCCGAGACGACGAATGGCGCATGAGATTTGGTGATCGGGTGTGTCTTGATGTTGCCGAGATTAGAAAGAGTATCTTGGAAGAAGGACATCGAAGGGTCGAGTATTCATCCCTGCTACTAAAATGTATCATGACTTGAAAAAGTTGTTTTGGTGGCCGGAATGAAAAGGAAATTGCCGAGTTTGTGTATGCTTGTTTAGTTTGTCAAAAGTCAAAAATCGAGCATCGGCCGCCGTGATCGATGGAGCCGTTGTTCGCTCCAATGGAAGTGGATGGAATCTCAATGGATTTTGTGTCCGGTTTGCCGAGGACAGCTAAGAATTGTGATTCTATCCGGTGATTGTGGATAGTTGACAAAATCGCCACTTCATTCCGATAAGAATGGATTATCCGATGGAGAGATTAGCGTAATCAGTATGTCGAAAAGATTGTGAGTTTGCATGGTATTCCGCCTAGCATTGTGTCGGATCGATCCAAGGTTTACATCTAAGTTCGACAGGTTGCAAGAAGCTTTGGGTACCAAGTGCGCTTGAGTTCTCTTATCATCCGCAGTGATGGTCGACGGAAAGAACGATTCACGCTGGAAGATTTGGCCGAGAGCTTGGTGTAGAGAAGGTGGAGCTGGGATAGCTATCTACCATTGATTGAGTTTACCTACAACAATAGCTTTCACCGAGTATTGGTATGGCCCGCTTGAGGCATTGTATGGTAGGAGGTGTAGGACATCGCTGTGTTGGTATGAAACCGATAGAGTGCGGATTGGACCGAAATTGTTCAAGAAACTTCGAAAAGATTAAGATGATTCAGAGAAGATGAGGACTTCTCGTAGTCAAAAGAGTTATCATGATAAGAGGAGGAAAGACCTTGAGTTTAGTGAAGGAGAACATGTGTTTATGCGAGTTACTCCGATGACGGTATTGGTCGAGCCTTGAAGTCAAAGAAGTTGACTCCACGGTTTATTGGTCCTTTCGATTACCAAGAGAGTTGGAAGGTTGCATATCGATTGCTTTGCCGCCACTTGCGAATCTGCATGATGTTTTCATGTGTCTCACCGAGGAAGTACATCCGATCCGCCTCATGAGATTCGAGTAGATGATATATGTGCGAGAGAATTTGACCGTGGAAGCAGACCGTGAGAATTGAGGATCTAAGTTGAAACAATAATAGGCAAAGATATTGCATTGGTAAGAGTGGCTTGGGAGGACCAAATGATGGAAATGTCACTGGGAGCGGAGAGTCGATGAAGGACTCGATCCCGAACTATTCGTTCGAGGTATGTTTTCGAGGACTAAAACTCTTTCAAGTCAGAGAGTCAGGACTTCAAAATAATGCAATAATTAAATACTTATGATTTTTAATTATTAATTTAATTGAGAACATAATTTATTTAGTATATTGGATTATTAAGTTTAATGATGGAATTAATTGGAGAAGAAAATAATATTTATTTTACTTATGATTAAAAGGAATAGAAAGAGGAATAAAATAAGGAAAAAGGAAAATAGAATCATTTTTGAGAAAACAAGACTACGTAAAAGTGAGAAGAGGAGAAAGAAGAAGGAAAACCTAGAAGTGTCGAATCTCAAGAACCCACAAGGTGGGGTGATTTCGATTGATTATTGCTTATTATAGGTTTCATGTTGATAATATAGGTTATAGCATGTTAGGAAATGGTATTTGTGAATTTCTAGGGTTCCATGAATGTGTCCCTATAGGTGTCGATCAGGTCATTGATAGGTCTAAATTGATTAGGTGTCGATACCAATTATAACCGATAGGAAGATGATAATGGATGTGATAAATGATGCAAATTGATGTATTTTGGTGTTTCCAATGATGGGATTCGTATGGGTATGTGTGGATTGAGTTGTAATGGAAGCAATGTCACAAACCGAAATTTTGGGTATGAACGTGGGAACCGTTCCCTGGAGAACCCGGTTCCAACTTTTAAATGGAGAAAATGGCATTTTTGAACCGAGGAACCGGTTCCTGGGAGGAACCGGTTCCCATTGATTTTTCCGTAGGATGAAATTTTACTCGGGAACCGTTCCTACCTGAGGAACCGGTTCCCCATACATTTTTCCAGGGCGCTGATTTTTGAAATTGGGAACCTACTCCTGTGGAGGAACCGGTTCCACTGCTCATTTTTGAAAATTTTTAAACTTCAAAATTCATAACTTTCAAACCGTAAGTCCGCTTTGAGCCTGCTTTGGACGTTATTTCCTAAATTTTATGCTCTACCTTATGAAATGAAAATATTTTAGAAAACTTGAAATTATTTTGAAAGGGGTTGATTTCAAATAAATGATTTTTAACCCACACATAAGAATGTACGTGTAGTAGAGGAACCTTGGTGATGAGGACACTAGTAATGCGAGATGTAATGGCATGTTTATGCTGATGTTAGATGCATGCATGATTGGTTGATATATCCTGTTGATTGGTTTGCATGTTTATGCTGATGTTGATTGTAGGCATGATTGGTTGAGATATCATGTTAGATGGTTGTTTCAGTTATGTTGAATTGATGTATTACATAGACTGATTAATGTTGTATGCTATTGATGTGTGTGCATACGCATTGTTTTGGTGAAGTTAATTCCCATTGTGCGGAATTTGACTTGGATTGCCAATAACCGATACCCGAGTGAGGATGGGTGGTTAGGCTGGATTCGTGTCCGAGTGGTTATGGACGAATCGATGGTACCGTATCCGCCGATGATGGATCGCTGGGTGACTTGGTCACGAGTCGGCACCGCATGCATTGAGTCTCGATTATATTTGTGTGAAGTGGTAACATGGTAGGATGTCTTCCAGTGTTACTCTTCTTGGATTGTTATGATTATGCATTGATGAATATGGTTGTGTGTGTGAATCAATTTATGTTAATGGGTGAAATAATATGATTGTGATATATTATTGATTGAAAGACTTATAATATGCTTTAATTTTTAGAAGTCTCACCCTTACTTTACCATTTCGCATTAAATTAGCAAATGAGGAGTCGGTGAGGATGGCTCGAGCTTATCTTTTAGTCCGTGTCATGCTCTGATTAGATTGTAACACTGGGGAACGCTTAGTTAAGAGAATCATTATTGTTTAATAGTCTTGGATTTGAATTCCTTGAGAACTATGATGTTTTATTAAATTTTGATTTTGGTATTTCCGCTGTGTAAGACATGGTCTTATGATGATTGAATTGTTGGATGATGACCCTCAGTGTAGCATGGCTACTGTTTGAATGAAGTTTGTTTTAATTATTAATTGTGACATCCCTTATTATACCGTGTTAACTCTGATTAAAGATGATTTAGATATTAATTTAATAAATATATTCGGGGTATTTAGATGGGGTGTTACAGATGAGGCTGCACGGCCAACAACCATCTCAGTGATCTCAGTGAGTCCCTCCTCAAGATTAGTTCTTCAACAAAGGAGGACACCGCTGAGTTCGTGTGTGTGTGTGTGTGTGGGGGGGGTATTTATATGTTTATTTATGTGTGTTTTGCTTTGTTATTCTTGTTTTCTTTCATCTGTGTCAGTTTTATTTTGAGTCGGTAGTTGTTTTAAGTTGCTTGTTGGAAATATGTTGAAGTCCGCAGAAAACACCCCGAGTCGAATCGAGAAAATTAATTAGTGCCGAGGATGTTTGGTTTCGCGAGTGAAGTGAGGTGAAAGTATATAGAGTCGAGTGAAAAGAGACCGTGGGGAAATTAGAAAATCTTGACGCTGAGGTATAACACAAACACACCGAGTCTTCCGAGTAAGGAACAAGTCTAACGTAGATTTGTGCCATGGTACTTTGATCTGAGAAGTATGCCCCAAGTAGTTTCTACCGACGCTTAATCTATACTAATTGTGTGCAAGGTTGATCGAGAAAATTGATGAATGAAAAAACACCGAAAAAGAAGGTGAATAAAGACAATTAGACAATCGATCCTTCTAAGTGGGTAACCTCACCCGGTTATTCAGCCTAACGGCGGTTGAATCTAAAGGTCGTCCCTAAGGGACAAGAAAAAAGGTGTAAAGAAAAATAAATTTGATCAATCTTGTGCATACAACGAAATATCATAAAAGCCTTAAAAGTGATTGTCCGAATGAAAAGGGTAGAAAATCGAAAAATAAGACCTAAGCCCAAAGCATAGAGGGTTGCCAAAAGGAGATTGAGGTCCGTGGTGTACCGCGTTTAGTGTTCGTATGATACCTTGATTGAGAGACAAGTACCGTAGTACCCATCCTATGATTTAGACCGAAAACTCACGACGAGTATCATCGCTTCATCCCGCAAGTTTTAAGCTATTGATTGGTTTATTAAGGTGTTATGTAAGCTTATTGCTTGAGGTCAAGCAAAAGTTCAAGTTCGGGGAGTTTGATCGCTGATCTTTAGTTGTACATTCCAAGTGTTTTAGTGTCGCTTCTTATGTTTTCATGTGTTTTCTTTAGTCTTCTAATTATGTTTCATCAAGATTTTCGATTACGATAAGCAAGTCATGTGTCCGTGTTTTTATCATTTTTACCGTTGGTGCGTGTGATTTGGTTGTTGTTTCAATGTGTTTCAGGTTCCTACCTAGTTGGCTATCCGACACCAGTGTGAAGATGATCCAAGTACAGAGAAATGCATGAAAATGAAGATATCAGAAGTGTGACACGGCCACCCGTGTCACACAACACGGACCGTGTCATGTCCACTGAGGTGAAGAAGCTACGTGCCAAACCAGCAACACAACACAGCCACCCGTGTTGTACAACACGGACCGTGTCGTGCCCACTGAAGGTGAAGAAGATTTGTGGCAAACCAGCAACCTGACACGGTCACCCGTGTCACATAACACGGTGAAACACCCAGCCAAAAATCAATGGATATAACTATATATCAATGAAGTCGCCATCGAACGTTTTTTATTCCTCAAAGAGGGAAAGGTAACAATCGAGTAAACCTGAAACGAAGAAATCACGGTCTTGCGACTGAGAGATTGGGTAAGGAAGTCTGTTACGCGAGGGGAAGGGATTAGCACCCCACGCGCCCGTAGTACTCTACGGTATCTGCTTTTACTTTCTATCTAATGGGTGTAAAGGTCTAACTATATCTGTACACGGTATAAGGTATACATATGTAAAAAGAAAAGAAAAGAAGAAAAAGAAAACACGGGGAAAAGAAGGAAATATTTACAAAGGTTGCTCAATCTAGCCCCGCGACAGGATGCCTACGTATTCCCTCGTGCAATGAGAAAGTCAGAGCGCTGTAGTTCGGCTCACTTGCATGTGCTTGAGCACATTAGGGGCTTAAATGAATCAATCGTACTAGAGTCAAGGCCCTAAAGATTCTATGAGGATGTAGCAAGGGAGTGAGAAGTAAATCCTTAAAGAATTGCATGAATGCATTCCTCACCTTACAATCTATGCACAAGAATGCAACAAATGGTATGAAAATCAAACTTCTAAACAAAGATCAAGGTGATCCTTTGGGGTCAAGTTTCTCTTGAGTCTTAAAAGACTACCCTTGAGGTTATCATTTCCCCCTAAAAATCACTTGAAAACACAAGCTATGCAAGAGAGAGGTTTAAGAGCCAATGCATCAATAAACTAGGGTTTTAAGAACCATGGAAATTTTGTGCTCAATGTAAAGATTTAGTGACTTAACATGGGATTTTCAATGAATGGGGTCACATCATATAACACTAGGGCACTCAAAATGATCATTACACACCCAAGGGTTAGCCTTAAATCATGTCCACAAGCTTCACAATTGAAGTTGGATTCCAATTACACTAGGCAAAGGTATGTTCACTTTTGAAATTCCATGAAAATAAGAAAATGATGGATAAAATTCAAACAAAAATGAAAGGAGGGGCTCAAATCCTTCACAAGTTAGAGACATATCCTTGCCCAAGTTGAAAGTTCATGGAATGGTCAAAAAAATCCTAAAAGTCAATACTATGGATATGCACGCCATGTGACCCAAATAATAAAAAAGGATAAAACCAAAATCATAACTAAAAATCTATAGAAAATGGAGACAGTGACTCAACACTCTAAACATGATAAAAATATTTTTGGTACTTTTAGTTTTAGGAAATGATAAAACAAATAAAATGCAAAATGAATGATGCAAACCATGTATTTAATGCTAAAATTGATTTAATTATGCAAAATGACAAAATAATGAAACAAAAATAAAAATGCATGAAGTATGATTTAAATGAGCTAGAAAAGTTTTTATTCATTTTTAAATGCATGGAAATATTTTTAAATGATTTAAATATGCATGAAATGCATTAAAATGCATAAAATGGTAAAACAAATAGAAACAATGCAAGAATTATGCCATAAAATTCAGAAATGCATGAGATATGATCTAAATGGACCATGATATTTTTTGTTCATTTTTAAAATGCATGGAAGTATTTAAAATGATTTAAATGTGTATGAGATGCATTAAAATGCATAAAATGATTAACAAATAGAAAAATGCAAAAATTCTGAAATAAAATTCATAAATGCATGAGATATGATCTAAATGGACCATGATATTTTTGTTCATTTTAAATGCATGGAAGTATTTAAAATGATTTAAATAGTATGAGATGCATTAAAATGCATAAACTGATTAAAAAATAGATAAAATGAAAAAATTCTGAAATAAAATTCATAAATGCATTAGATATAATCTAAATGGACTATGATATTTTTTGTTCATTTTTAAAATGCATGGAAGTATTTAAAAATGATTTAAATATGCATGAAATGTAATATAATGCATGAATTTATTTAATTATGAAAAAATTAAAAAATAATCAAATAAAAGCCATGATCTCATCATAAAACAATCAAAGATCTCAGAAAAAATTTTGTGGAATTTTTTATCATGGAAAAATATTTTTTCAAGAATTTACAAGAAAATTAGACAAAAGTTAATCAAATCAAAATTAGTTAATCTCCGAATTTATTTGACCAATCAAAACATTTTTAAAAATTCCAGAAATATTCCACAAAATATTAGATACTTAAAAGGACCTATGATATTGTTTTCATAATTTTGGAAAATAGTTTGGACCTAAAATAAGATCAGATGAAAGAAATAAATAAAAATGCATGAAAATTCAAATGGACAAATTAGAAGTGACACCTCACTTCATCCCTAACCTCCAAAGAACCCCTAAACACCAATTTCGTGCAGCCCAGCCCCCAACTTCTAGACCTCATATCTCTCTCAATTTTCAACCAAAATTCATGGTTCAAAGCTCATTTTAAAGATCTCATGGCAAGGAACATCATGCAAGTCGAAACATCAAATGATTCATCACAAACTGAGAAATCTGAGCACGAAAATCACAAAATCATCCTAAATACGGATTTTAATTTCTTGCTATGCAATATGCTTCACAAACAGTTGATTTTATACATCAAACCTAATGTTTGGCCAGCTAACCACGCATACAAATAATCTATTTCATCAAATACAAGCTAGAATTCCGATTTGAGATTTGAAACATACCTCTTGATTTGGAAAATAAATCCAAATATACCTCGATTTGCAAAGGAAACACTTGAATCTTGCTCTCGATCTTCAATGGAGTGATAATGATCAAGAAAACCAACTTCAAATGTAGTTTGTAGCAACTTCAAAGTTTGTGAAAATTGAAAATGTAAAGTAATTTTGATCCGAAACGAGAGAGAGTCTGAATGCACTTGGGGATGCTTCCAATTTATATTGTGTGCAAAATCATGAGGGTAGCTTGGTCTTTGCTTCCAAAAATCCTTTATGGAAAAAATCTCATAAAAATGGTATCTTTCATGTAGCTTGCATTTTGCTCTTGTTTATGCTTGCTTTCTTGCGCTTTGATGAGTCGAAAATGAGTGGAAGCTTGGCTCACGTGATAGAATCCTCAAGCTTGCTAAAAATGAGAAAAAATAAAGTGTGCATGAAATGTGTCTGAGCCAAATGTGCTCAAGTATGCTGGACTTTTTATGGCAAGGAATGTGTTGGCAAGGCTTGCTTCGAATCTTGACCATGCTAGCTCAAAACAAATTGCAAAACAACTCTCAAAAATACACAAAATCAAACCACTCCAAAAATCAACTTTATGTCACTTTTTCTCCTTCAAATTTCTCACAAATGGCTCATGCTCTTTAGCCTCTTGATACATATCAAAAGTTCATAGCATGAGGATCAAAACAAGCTTTGGTTCACTCAAAATGGATCAAAATGAGTGAGATATGACCAAGACAAGTTTAGAAAAACAATCCATGGACTGAAAATTGGGCACACATGGGCCTGCATGGCGGCATGGTAAACAACTTCATGACCTCAACTTGTGAGCCTTGTAACTTGCTCAATTTTGAACCAAATGATGTGATTCAAAGTTCCATTTAAAGCTCTCGTGGCATACTTGAAAATGCATGAAGTGGTTTTCAAAAATTCCATCTAAATCAAAAGATATAAGCCTCAACATTATGCCCACCACCTGTTTGTGAAAATTACTCAAAGAAAATGCCCAGAAAATGCTTGCTTGCCCAAATTTGGTCAAATCTCGTGCACAAAACTTCTAACTCAAATATCTCCCAAATGGTGCATTTTTGAGAAATTTTACACATTCACAATCTTGTAGGATTTTTTCCGAGCTTTCCAGAAATGTATGGTATGCAACCATTGGATAAAAATTGAGAAAGTTATGATGTGTCAAAGTTCCATAGGGTGGACACTTAGAAAATTTTTCAAAATTCCAATTTCTTCAAAAACAAGTTAACTCCAATTTCTTCAATTTCTTGGATTCAATGGTGAATTTGGTCATGAAGAAATGAAAATATGATCTTTGAATTGATGGTTGACCAAAAGTCCACTTGGTCAACTCCTGACTTTGACTGACTTTGACCAAAATGACCATTTTGCCCCTTGTGATCAATTGACTTGCTTCCACTCCAAATTGAGCCTCAATATTTCAACCATAAATGTCCATCAACATATAGAAACTAGTGAAATAGAGTTTTAATGAAGAACCTGGAGAAATCCTAATTTTACTCAAAACCCTAATTTTGCTCCATGTGTTAGGAGGTGACCAATCAAGCTTCAAAACCTCAAATCTTGTGAATGTAATGGGCAATTCTCTGAACCAAGATAACTTCAATGATAATAAGAAGATAATACTCCAAGAAAATGACTCATTCAAGCTTCAAACTCCACAGAGGACCAAAACCCTAATTTCATCAGATGAGTGCCACAGATGAATTTCTCACCAATTCTCTTCAAAACTTCAATTCCTATGGGATCAATGAGACAAATGGAATGTCTTGAGACAAAATACATCATGGTGACTTGAAAGATCCACAGATATGGAAACTTGAGATTCTCTCGTAGCATGCTAACACAATCAACCTCATTTGTTGTGGAGACTTGAGAACCCAAAGAGCTTGGATCCTATCATGAGATATGAATGCAATGCAATATGATGTTTTATGATGAAACATAAGCCTAAATCAAGAGGGTAAATTTTGGGGTGCAACAGCTGCCCCTATTCAATCTTGTTAAACTTGATAAGCGAGAACTAGTGGAAACTTTCGAGCGTTCAAAGTGGAAGAGGATTGAATACAAAAGAACCCGAAAATTTACACTCTTGAGAAGAAGAGTGAAACTTTCCAAAAAAAGAGCCAGAGAGTGCTGGACTTAGAGAATACCAAATGAAATTGGTTTCATGTAAGAGCCCCAAATAACATTGTGCCTTAACAAGCGGGAAAGTCTAATGAACATTAGCTTTCCTCAAAATATGCGCCAAGACGAAGTTGTAACGCAGACTATAAAGATGAGATAAAACTCAAACCAAGACCGCATAAAACTAGACTCGAAAACGCACGCACAGACCTATGAAAAGGGTCCTATAAGCAAGGTGACTAGAGTGCGTCATTCTAGGGACACCTGCTGGTCTCAACCGAGGGTGAACAGTGGAAACTATGACAAACCGAAGGTATGAAAGAGACAGGTCAACCAAGGATAGATAGACGAAGCTGATTGAATCCAAGGAGTGACATCAAACGAGATAAAACCCGACTCGATAGAACTAGAAGAACGAAGCTTTCTAGAAACGAGTACCAGGACAAAAACTGGATTTCACGCATGGGAAATGAGACAAAACTCGACCCATAGCAAAGTGATGGGAGTGCATGTTTCTCAGAGCACTTGCTGTTCTCAAACTAAAGGATAGACAATGGACGAACCTGATTGAACCCAATAGTTATAACAGAGCCATCCCAACCGAAGATAGACAGTAGACGAACCTGATTGAATCTACGGAGTAACGGGGAAAGGTTTCAACCTGAGATAGACAGTATGATGGAACTGAAAGAACCACAGGAGTAAGAAACAAAACGAGATGAGACTCGACTCATGGAGGCTAGTTAGATGAAACAAACTAGATGAGTACCAGGGCAAAAACTGGATTTCATGCATAGGCGAAGAGACAAAACTCAACCCAAAGCGAAGTGATGAGAGCGCATGTTTTTAGAGCACTTGCTGTTCTCAAACTAAAGGATAGACAGTACACGAAGCTGATTGAACCCAATAGTTATAACAGAGCCATCCCAACCAAAGATAGACAGTAGACGAAGCATATTGAATCTACGGAGTAACGGGGAAAGGTTTCAACCTGAGATAGACAGTATGATGGAACTGAAAGAATCACAGGAGTAAGAAACAAAACGAGACAAAACTCGACCCATGGAACCTAGTTGGACGAAGCAAACTAGATGGGTACCAATACGACAACTGGATTTCATGCGCGGGAAACGAGACAAAACTCGACCCAAGGCAAAGTGATCGAGCGCATTTCCAAAACACTTCTAAAAGTTTATCGTGACAAACCGATGTTCGATGTATATTTGGTGGACGTCGAAATGAACCAACAAAGGTAGTAGAGACTAAACCAATAAAATTGCACCAGAGAGAGACTGGGCTACAACCAGGACGTTGAGTAAACACTCAGCCAAATCGCCTGATTAACAGGACACTGGTATGGAGATACTGAGGATAGAGGCCTCACTGGGGAAATAATCTGAAATCAGCAGATTCATTAGGGAACAAAGTGGCAATAAAGGCTTATGTTTCAATGCATGTTTGAAATTTTTCTATGGAGTGAAGTTCCAAAAGATTATGGAAAATCACACTTTAAAGATGCAATGCGATAATGCATGATTAAATGTTTCACCGGGGAGAAGGCTAATCGAAAAGCCAAACAAACACCAAGCCAACACTTGACAAGACTTGCAAAAATAAATTGCAAAACCCCTTGGGGAGAAAATCTTCAAAGGGATAAAACTCTGCAGGGAGCACTAATTGGTGTAACCGGTAGAAAGCAGGCTACAATCACTGAGGAGGAGGTGCAAAAATAAATTGCAGACTTCACTGGAGAAGTAATTTTGGGCGAAACCGTTGAATCTGACATGAGATGCCAAATGAAACTGGGCAAAGACAAAGAGGATCCAGATGAAACAGTGACCTCTGAAGAGGAAATCCAAATGGAGATGGACTTCAATGGGGTATATACCAAACGTCACAGGGAGAAAGATTCCTTTAACTTCATGGGGAGCAACCAATCTTTGGTCAATGATAGGAGAAAATCTGCACACAACTCTTGCGATATTCACTTGGGGATATCTACTGGGGATGCACACCCACAAAAGCAGGCGTCCTGGGTGATACTCACCGGGGATACCCATTGTGGAGATGGGTGAGCTTTTGGAATAGAAGTCCAAGTCAAATAGTTCATTCGGGCATGAAGAAACAAGACACCTCATATATGATAGCTCCACTGGGGAACAGGGAATATTGCGCCGCAACCTTGAAGGAAAATTTCCTCGCTGGGGAGAGGAGAAATCTTGAAGAAGAAGAGATCAGATGAATAACTGATACACTGGGGAATAGGGGAAAATTCTTGAATACGAACTTCCAAGTGCAACAACCTAACTGGGGAATTAAAGGGGTCATCAATAAACCTTCCGCCTCGCACAGGCAATCCTTCTATGAATACAACAAAAACACAACTTCATTGGGGACATGGATTCTTAATCAAGAAATCTTATCAATCACAAATTATCAGACAAAAGCTCTCCACTTGACGATACTGGGGAATAGACAACCTTCAGGTAAAAATCGGGGAATCATCCAGATACAATCTCTTCACTTTGGGGGACTTGTTGGGGAGAAGTAAAGACTTCGGTGTCACTGGGGATGCCCCATGTTGGATATATTTCATATGATCAAACCTGTCCATTCAATCAAACCAAATCTGCCCCAAGCCTAAAATGAAATGAAACCCACTGGGGATAATCTCTGTAGAAATTCAAATAGAGCTGATTCAAGATAAGGTGCCCCAGATTATCATCAATTCTTCGAAAAGATTTTCTTTCTATTCCATAGGGTCGAGGCCCTCTTTGGCAAGGTCAAATCCTTCTTGGTATTCATCAAACTCACCGATGTCAAACAGCTTGTTTTGCATACAGAAAAATGTTTATTATAAGAATGAAAATTTAAATGCAACACTTATGTAAGTCTTGAAGTTTTTATAAAAAGGTACCATGAATTTTTGTGAACAAAACACTCTTAGAATGTAACACATTCTTTGCAAAATGACAAGACAAACATATGACACCAACACAAAAATCAAAGACAATTTAGGAGTCGTGAAATGTTATCTTATCGTAGTATGCCTTGAATTAACCCATGTTTCAGCTTAGGACTTTGAGGGTTGTAACGTGGCTCGGTTCATGGTTTTCAAAAAAGATTTTAGGTTCAAAATATCTGTGCCCACCCCTTCGTGATGTTCTCCAATCCTAGATTCACCAACTTGATACGAGCATTCTACTCTCAAAGGAGTATGGTATGGCAACTTCACGAGGATTTCTTGACATGCCCGAGGAACCCACAAGCTTTACGTATATGATAGTCACTCACCTTTAATTTTGGTGTCGATCACACGACTTTGTTCTCTTATTGAGAATCTTTTTTCAAGGCTTTGCCTCCGCTTTGCCTAAGCGACTTATTACCAAGTTTGACTTAGCGGCTTTTTCTCTCTTTTCTTTATCATTTTCATTTATTTTCCCTTCTTTGTTTTTTAGAACAAATCGTGTGATCCCTACACCATCTTCAATTTGTTGGAAGTAATGTGATCTCGTGTCTTTGAGGGATTCCACGTTGATAGACGAAGGTTTGCAGTTTGGACTTTCCTCAGCCATTTGGAGGATAACCATTGTTGTATCCTTTGATTACGCTCTTTTGAACGCTCGATCAGATTAACTGAACTCTACCCTGCCCCAGGTTAGAAAAATGAGGTTTTTTTGTTTGTTTGTTTTTTTTTTAATAGAAAAGAAACTCCTACTTCAAGGCTCAAAGGGGTTAACGAGGGTCTATCTCCCTTATATCTCCGATGTTTGGGATTTGAAACAAGGCCCACGATCATCAATGTGGTTATACTCAAAAGTATACAAACCAAAGAATATCATTTTAGTATCGTCATCCTCCCCCAATCTTCGCCTAAGCAAATGACTTGGTGAAGTTGGCATCAATATGCAAGCAAGTCATTTTATGAGCGATAGCGAATGGATGAGTGATAAGAAATATTTCTTCAAGACAGACATACTTAATGCGTTAAGATTTTCATTCAAAAATAAACAAATTTTTACATGATATCAATGTTTAAACAAAGAAACAAGGGTGCAAATGAAAATGCAATAAAGAAACTCGGATCGCCATTGTTGAGTAGACGACCGTCTCGACTTCTGGATTATGATGACTTCACCTTGATGCTCTGGACAAGAGATTCCTTCTGATCTATCATTGACACAACAGTCTCCGAATTAATCCAAACTCAAACCTTATCTCTGGACGATAAAACATCTTCAGTCAAGTGGTCGAGTGCCCCAAGGCAACATTCACGGGGATTTTCTTCAAAATAAACGATGAAAATTATGCAAAGCGAGAACCTTTAACCTCCTTTCTCTGTCACACAAGAGTGAAACTTCTCAAGATAACGATCATGCAAAGGCTTGCCAAACAGAACTGGCTCTTGAAATACACTGCTTATGAACGATCTCCAGGAGGTGGTACAAACATCCCGACAACAGGGCACCATCAGATCTAACAGAATTATCCATTTTTCAATTATCATTATTGTGCAGGAACAATCAAAGTTTTTTCAAATGCAAGTAATCATCATGAAAATATTGGACGTTTTATTAAACAATTGAAAAACTGCAAGAAATAAAGACAAAGAATTTTTTTTTTCATTTATCGAAGACTGGCCACCAAAAGGCATTTACAATAAGAAGCAACTCCTACAAAGGTAATTAACCTAAAACTTAAAAATGAAATGACGTTACAACAGTGGCAATGCAGTAATAGATGACCAACGATCTATAATTCGCCATCGCTCATACAACCAACAAAGCTAGGCGAAGAACTTCTTCAACACATCGGCGCTCACCGGAGCGGAAATCTTCACCGTCCATGGTCAGAGCATCATTTCCCACCAGAAAACCTTCTTGACCACAAAGGGTCCTTCATAAGTCGGAGTCGACTTGCCCCTGGGGTCGCCTTGAGGAAGGATTATCCTTTTAAGGACCAGATCACCTGCTTGATAGAACTGAGGATGCACCCTCTTGTCGTAAGCTTTTCTCATCCTCTTCTGATACACTTGGCCATGACACACAGCCGCCAGACACTTCTCGTCAATGAGGTTCAACTGATCTAGCCAATTCTGCACACACTCAGCTTCGTCGAGCCCGGCCTCTTTCATAATTCTCAAAGAAGGAATTTCAACTTCCACCGGTAAAACTGCTTCTATTCCATACATAAGGGAGAACAGGGTTGCCCCGGTCGACGTACGTGCTGAGGTACGATATCCATGCAAAGCGAAAGGCAACATCTCATGCCAATCCTTGTAGGTTACCACCATCTTCTGCACAATCTTCTTAATGTTCTTGTTTGCAGCCTCAACGGCACCGTTCATCTTCGAGCGATATGGAGAGGAATTATGGTGTTTGATCTTGAAAGCCTCACAAAGCTCCTTCATTGTCTTGTTATTGAGATTGGATCCATTATCAGTGATGATTTTCTCGGGGATCCCATAGCGGCAAATGATGTGCTTGATGAAACGAGCCACAACCTGCTTGGTGACATTAGCAAAAGACGCAGCTTCAACCCATTTGGTGAAATAATCTATAGCGACTAGGATGAAACGATGACCGTTAGAAGCGGTTGGCTCAATCTTTCCAATCATATCAATGCCCCACATTGCAAAGGGCCACAGAGATGTCAAAACATTCAAGGGAACAGGGGGAACATGCACTTTATCAGCATACACTTGACACTAGTAGCAAACCCTGGCATGATTATAACAGTCTGTTTCCATAGTAGACCAATAGTAGCCAGCCCTCAATATCTTCTTGGCCATGGTATGACCACTGGAATGGGTCCCAAAAGCACCTTCATGCATCTCTTCGATGATCTTCGACGCTTCATTCATATCTACGCATCTGAGCAACATGCCATCATGATTTCTCTTGTATAAAATACCATTGCTTAGGAAGAACTTTGCAGCGAACCTCCTTAGAAACTTCTTATCTATGATGGACGCTTCTTCTGGGTACTCTTGAGTCTCTAAATACCTCTTAACATCATAAAACCAAGGGTTACCATCCAATTCCACTTCCGCTTCAAAACAAAAAGCTGGCTCATCTAGCCTTCTAATAGTGAACGAAGGCGCCTCATTAGCCCACTTCACCTTGAACATGGATGACAAAGTGGCCAATGCATCTGCAAGATGATTCTCCTCTCTAGAGATATGCTCAAACGTGATCTCTTCAAAATAAGGAATCAACTACATCACATGCTCGCGATAAGGAATCAAGTTTTAATGACGAGTTTCCCAATCACCGTTAATTTGACTAATAACGAGATTAGAGTCCCCAAAAACCTTCAAGAACTTGATACGCAAATCAATTGCCGCTTCAATCCCATAAATACAGTATACTCCGCCATATTTTGGTGCACCAAACAAACCGGCCGTGAAAGGAATATGGAAACCCTCGGAAGTGATAACACCGACACCATTACCCATTGCATTCGACATCCATCAAACACCATTGTCCACCGCGACTGCTCAGCCCTTCCTCCTGACCGAATGTTGCGCTCTAATGTACAAGATGTCTTCATCTCGAATTCAAACTTCATCGGTTGATAGTCATCCACAAAGTTGGTGAGCAAGATAATCTTCCGTAACACTACCCTTGATTGCTTTCTGGGTGGTATACTGGATATCATATTCTGTCAAAATCATCTGCCAACGGGCAACTCGGCCGATAAGAGCTGGCTTCTCAAATATAAACTTAATAGGATCCATCTTAGAAATCAGATAAATGGTATGCGTTAACATGTACTGCCTCAAGCGTTTAGCAGCCCATGCTAGTGCAAAACACGTCTTCTCAAGCAAAGAATACCTTGACTCACACTCAGTGAACTTCTTACTCAGATAATAGATGACTGGTTCTTTCTTTCCGGTTTCATCATGCTGGCCAAGCACACAACCCATGGAATTTTCTAGAATTGTTAGATACATGATCAATGGCTTTCCCTCAACTGGTGGCACAAGTATCGGAGGCTCTTGCAAATATCCCTTGATTCTATCAAATGCCATATGACAATCATCATTCCAAACAGCTGCTTGATTCTTCTTTAACAACTTGAATAAGGGCTCACAAGTGGTAGTAAGATGAGATATGAACTTGGATATATAATTCAATCTTCCCAAGAAACCACGAACTTCCTTTTTTGTCCTTGGCTCAGGCATGTCTTGTATCGCCTTCACTTTGGCAGGATCAACTTCAATACCTTTCTCACTCACAATAAAGCCCAACAACTTCCCTGACCTCACCCCAAAGGTGCACTTGTTCGGATTCAACCTTAGCCTGAACTTCCTTAATCTTTCAAACAATTTCTGCAAATCAACCAGATGCTCTTCCTCTGTTTGAGACTTAGCAATCATATCATCAACATAAACTTCAACCTCTCTATGCATCATGTCATGAAAGAGAGTGACCATTGCACGTTGATACGTTGCCCCTGCATTCTTCAGACCGAAGGGCATAACCTTGTAACAAAAGGTTCCCCAAGGTGTGATGAAAGTAGTCTTTTCCATATCATCAGGTGCCATCTTAATTTGATTATAACCAGAAAAACCATCCATGAAGGAGAAAACCTTGGCTTGAGCAGTATTATCAACCAGAATATCAATATGAGGGAGTGGAAAATCATCTTTAGGGCTTGCTCTGTTCAAATCCCTGTAGTCAACACACATCCGGACCTTACCATCCTTCTTAGGCAACGACACAATATTTGCAACCCACAACGGATACGAGACAACCTTCAGAAAACCGACATCCAACTTCTTCTGTACCTCCTCTTTGATCTTCTTAGACATCTCTGGATGAGTCCTTCGAAGTTTCTGCTTAAATGGAGGACAATCTTCCCGGAGAGGCAGCTGGTGTACCACAATATCCGTGTCCAAACCCGGCATATCCTCATAAGACCATGCGAACACATCTACGCATTTGAGCATATCTATCACCCTTGCCTTCACACTTTCTTCCGTGTCCCCCTATTTCGATCTCTTCGCTCATCCGTGCTCAAATTAACCAACTCTAGAGGCTCTTCATGCGCTGAATAACCTTCTTCTTCTCGCTCTAGCACCGCTAACTCCGCAGGAGTTCACAATCTTCATCACTTCCTCCTCCGCTTGGTGAATCGGGTTATCAAGTCATAATGAGCAACAATGTAATCGTGATCATTGGTATCCGTGTGGACATGTATCTCGCATGATTAATTTTTGTTTTAATGATAGTGTGAAGAATAAAACATTGCCACACTTTCTTTTAGAAAACAAATAAATGGTAGAAGTGAAAGTGAAAATAACACAAAAGTTTGAATAAAACGCCCTTATTTCATGATAAAATTGCAATGTGAAACATGGTGTCCCTACACAATGATTCACTACGCCGCGTAGGGTAGGAATTATGGAATGATAAATAAAACAAGAAAATTACTCCTCCGGTTGTAATTGAATGGTGTCCACAGATGTCTAATTCTTCGACTCGCTGCCTGGGATGCATGGGCGAATCCAATCCTCTATGTTGAAAACATCATCTTCATTGTTAATCGCTGACTTGATCTTCTTCTCTAATACCGACCGGAAAACTTGATGTGGATAGATTAATCAGAGCTCGAGAATTGTCACAAAATGGGATCAAATCCCAAGTCAAATCTGTTGAACTTCGGAGCGACCTCCACAACACTACCCCAACCTTCAGGGAGACCAGCCTCGAGCAGGGCTCGAGCATCTTTCAATGAAGTTAGAGAGGCCTCAACTTTCTTCTTAACCTCAAAATCCGAGTCTTGATCATCCTAAGCCTCAAAAGCTTGAACGGAGTCTCGTGTATTTCACCCTCAATTTCCACATATCTGAAAGAAGCCAAGTGGCTTACAATATACTCCTCCTCTCCACAAACAGTAATTGTCTTCCCGTCAAGAGGATACTTGAGCTTCTGATGAAGAGTGCAAGTAACCGCACCAACCTTATGGATCCAAGGACGTCCCAAAAGACAACAATAAGCCGAATTAATGTCCATCACATAGAAAGTGGAAGTAAAGATATTCGGGCCCACCTTGATCGGCAAATCAATCTCTCCAAATACAGACCTCTTTGAGCCATCAAATGCCTTCACAACAAGATCACTGGGACACAACTCCAAACCAAAGATAATCAATCTTCATAAGTGCCCTCGGCAACACATTCAACGACACCCAGATCCACCAAAACCCTTGACAAGGTCAGGCCTTGCACTCCATGAGATGTGCGTAGCTTTGTTATGATTACCCCCGGTGGAAGATCAAACTGTGAAACCTAACCCATTTCCGGCTGATATACTAGCACATACTGTTTCAAACTGACCCACTGTAATCTCTTGGGGAACAAAAGCATTCTTCAACAATTTTATCAGAGCATTTCTATGAGCCTCAGAATAGATTAACAAAGATAGCATAGACATCTTAGATGGAGTGTCATGTAACTTCTCAACAATATTATAGTCACTCCTTCTTATCAATCTCATCAACTCTTCAACCTCAGCTTCTGGAGTCGAAGACACATCAGGTACAACATGAGGCTTAGGCACATTAGTCTGCTCAGATCCTTGACCATCTACCATCACTTGTTTACCGTTAGCCTTAACTAAAGCATCTTCCTTACTCTGAAGATTTGGGGGATTTAACACTCTTCCACTTCTCATCAAACGACCTTCACCAGAAAAGTTATTGACATCCACATCATTATCTTTCACGAAACTATTCTGATGGACCGTAGTCTTGTTTCACCCATGGTAATACACGTCAACACCATAATGCCAAGGAATCGCCTTCTCACTATCATAAGGCATAGGACCAGGCAAAGTAATCATCAACGGTACCGACTTGGCAATAACAGGAAATCTCCTTGGAGTAAACGAAATAAAGACCACCGAAACATCTGCTAGAGTCACCTTTCTGTACTTCCTGGCTCTACCAAACTGAAAAGAACCATCATTTATCAATTCTTGAATACGCGCCTTCGGGTCATCACAACCTTTTGGCCGCTCCACACATTTGCAACAAACTGGATCACAACCCGGGAAAATACCATTGTCACTCAAATACCTCTTGACATAAGGAAGAGAAGTAGTCACATGATTGACATCCATGATCAGATCCAACCAATCGCCATCCCCAATAATGGCGTTAACAGCTGCGCCATCATGTGATGGCATAGGATGTTGGATAACATTAGGTCCCGCTGCAGCTTCAAACTAAATAGCCTTGGAATCAAGCAAATCTTGGATCTTGCACTTCAGAGCATAACAATTCTCAATTGAATGACCCACACCACCAGAATGGAATTCACATCTTGCATTGGCATCATAATTACCGGACGACGTGATTAATGTGCATTTGTCTCGACTAACCAACTTCAAATCAAACAGATGTTGTAGGGCTTGGGCATAGCTCATGGGCAACGGATCAAACTTTCTTGGTTGCCTTTGTTGATAGTTGTTGTTTTGTCTTGGAACATTCTCGTTGTCTAGCTTGGTTGTCGTTGTTGAGCAATTGGGATAGACACAACATTGATCCGTTGTGGATATTGTCTGCTTTCTTCCTCATAGGCACGAGCGTAGCTAGTTTCCTCTCTTCTTAGGGTGAGCAACAAACGTTTCTTACTTCCATTCGAGGCATCCCAACCAACAACCTCGAATTCTTCCGGCCATTCCGACCTTTATTCTTTCTCCGCCATTACCAATTCAAAGAAACTCGCAGATGTAGCCCGATCATACGATCATAGAAAGGTCTTGTAGAGTATTCATGAACATATCAATTAGTTCTCTCTCCAAGAGGAGGTTGAACTCATACCAACTCGCGCCATTTCTCAAGATATTCCTTAAAAGATTCATTCGACCCGTGGACAAACTTTGCAATCGAGTACGATTAGCGCTAGATCCCTTGTAATTATAATGCCTAACAAAAGCACGGACCAAGGCATTCCAACAACGGATGTGGCCCTTTCTAGCTTCATATACCATTCCAAGGGCGCACTACCAAACTATCCCGAAATAGTGAATTAACAACCCCGATCATGAGTATGAACCGACATCTTCCCAAGTAAGCTGGTATGGGTCATCGGACAAGACGAGCCATTGTATTTCTCAAACACCGAGGTTTGAATTCGGGAACCTCACCCCGATACCGCATCAAGATCATTAGTATCTATGCCAAAGACGCCTTCACCTCAACAACCTTCGACGCTCCTCCAACCGACGATACCTCCGCCTTCAATCGAAGTCCGGCCGAATGCACGTAAAAACTTCTTCAAAATCATGATCACGCTCCTGATTACCTCTCACAACAATTGGATTACCTCTGCGATTCCCTACGAGCTGAGAGCCCGGAGGTGGAGGAAACTGCCCTTGATTAGCACAACGAAGATCAAAAGGATTGCCTTGAGGTCTGGGAAGATTCATGAAAGTCTGGTCTTTCACATGATCTTTACCTTTATTATTAGAGGAGATTCAAGACGACAATTCACCGCTACTCTACCCGAAGTAATTTTCCAAAGCAAATGGAGCAAGTACAGGCAGAGCTTGCTGAGTTGAGGATCCAGATGGCTACTCAGATGACCCAGTTCATGGAGGCAATCACGAATTCAAACCGCAGACAGGATGAGTTGACTACTCTGGTCAAGAATCAGGTTCGTATGTTTATGAATGAATATATATGCAATGCATGCAATGACATGTTTATATTTCCAAGATTCCAACACTCGTAGCTAAGCTTTTTGGGAAATAGCATAAGATTAAAAAAGACGAACACCAATTGAATCAAATCTCATTAGAATAACAGAAGCAAAAGGTACAAATAGTTTCACAAAGTACCCAACCATAATACAAACCAAAATGCTAAAGATTCTGACAACAAGCAAAGTAAAGAAGTGGAATCCCATCAACAAGCCTGGTGGTGATTCTCTTTTGAAATAACAAGCCTAAAAATCTGACATAGGAAAGCCTGCAGACTCCTGAATTCCCAACTGAATCTTGAGCTGAGCAATTTCTTCTATGGCCAAAGATAACTGAACATCCTTTTGTCTGAGCTGATCTTCAAATGCTGCTCTCTAAGTAGTTTCTTTTAGAATCTTCATTTCTAGGCTTCTGATCTTTGCTTTATGTTTCTTCTCCAACTCAACCTTGGAATCTTTGCTTTTCTTCTCAATCTCTACTATAGCCCTCACGTAATCTTGTCAATGGTATCATCCCTTCTTCGGACCTAGATCTCTTCTTTGCAGCATTAGATGTCTCTCCCTCGTACTTCTTGAGCTTATGAGCCAACTGATTCTTCTCTTGGGTAGCAACCAAACATCTCACGTTCAGAGTCTCCTTTTCTTCTATCAGAATGCGGTTCTGAGCGCGCACTCGCTCGTAATCTCCCTTGGGCACAACATCTGGAACAATAGCAACCTGAGGGTGGAAAGGTGCAACTCCGGTAATAGAAGGCCACTGTCGATCTTTGTTTCTTTCTTCAATCCACAGGACAAATGATGCATAAGCCGTAGGATCCTTCTTGCCAAAGAACTGTCCTCCTTCAATGTGAATTCTCTTCCAAGCTTGAACAACTCTTTCCAAGGATCCGGTAATGTCTGGTATGTCAAAGCACAAAGTCTCTCGTACACATTCTTCACTAGGAGGGCCTATCAGAGCATATCCCAATTGTCTCAAAGCAAGGAATGGGTTATAGTTGACACCACCTCGAATACCTATGAGAGGTACATTAGGGAACTCCCCATAACGAACAATGATACTTTCCCTATCTGTCTTAGTCACAACATGCCTATACCAACTGATATCCTGAGATGTGAGCGCCATCAAGCGAGGCACCCACCGCATAGTATGCTGAGTATCCACAAAAGTACCGGCGCGAGGGAGGAAAATTTGGAACCATTGGTACAAGAGTGGAGCGCAACAATGGACCAAACCACCCTTTCCTTTGTAACTCTTTGCGTGAATGGAATGATACAGATCTCCCAAGAGAGTGGGAATAGGATTCTTCTGAATAAACAGGGAAATAGCATTCTCATCAATGAATTTGGGCTCGTTTGGGAACAGGACCATCCCATAAATGCAACAAGCCAAGATGTCATTAAAGCCCTTCCAATCAAACTTCGAAGCCTTAACATTAGCTTCTCTCAATAGAAATCCCAAATGAAAACCATTCACCGCCCCCTTTTTCGCGGCATTAGTTGAAATCACTGACTTTTCTAAGAACAAGGCAAAGAACAACCGATCATCGCTTTTCCATAGCAATGTGAAAAGGTACTTGATGAAGTACCGGAATGTCCAAAATATCAGAATACTCCTCCAAGGTAGGTAATAACAAATAGTCCGGAAACACAAAGCATCTCAACTCACGGACATAGAACTGGAACAAAGATTTTAGACCATCTTCCTGGTATTCACTGAGAGGGTGCTTCAAATATGACAGAATCCTTCCATAATCTCTAGTAAACTCAACAACAACCTCAGAAGGGGACCTCTGAGCCAACAAAATCAAACTCTCAAGAGCTGGAGTAGGAAACTTGTACACTGGATGACGTCTGTAATTAGTCTTTTCAATATCCATCTTTAGCAATGACCCGATAAACCGACTCGAGATTAGAAACTCGAAATGATAAAACATGTATGTTAAAAAAGAATGGATGCAATTTGTAAAATGTTTCATGAATGCAATAGACCCAAGCTCGCTTCTCAACACCGCTCACGGTGAAGTAAACCATAGATATCGTAACCAAGAACCATAGAACCCAAGTAACATAAGTCAAGATTCGACTGCCCCAACCCAACCTCACGGTAATACTAGACACAATTGGGTACCTAATGATAAATGAGTCGATGGTTCTTTATCGAGCACTTCGCTTACTACACAAAGGATGTAGGCTAAAGCACCACCAATCGAACCTCGCTCGAAGTTTGGTACTTCATGCCTCCTCACACGCACCACGGATGCGGATTCGACATGAACATCCGCTCATCCTATATGTCATCGGCCCGGTAGTGGGCCTTTACCTCTTGTAGCTCCCACCCACCAAAAAAACAACAACAACGGCCCAACAGCCACAGAATAATATAGCCAGATGCAGATGCATGCAAACATGTACAAGTATATATATACAAATAACAAAAAACAAGCTATAAAGCAATAAACAAAACAAATAAACACCCAAAAGAAAAGAAAAGAAAAGCTAGGATCGACTTCTGATCGGACCAACAAGAGGTCTAGACGATCCCCAGTGAAGTCGCCAGCTGAAATACCCGGCCGAAAATCAATGGATATAACTATATATCAATGAAGTCGCCATCGAAAGTTTTTTATCCCTCCAAGAGGGAAAGGTAAACATCGAGTAAACCTGAAACGAAGAAATCACGGTCTTGCAACCGAGAGATCGGGTAAGGAAGTCTCTTACGTGAGGGGAATGGATTAGCACCCCACGCGCCCGTAGTACTCTACGGTATCTGCTTTTAATTTCTATCTAATGGGTGTAAAGGTCTAACTATATCTGTACATGGTATAAGGTATGGATATGTAAAAAGAAAAGAAAAGAAGAAAAAGAAAACACGGGGAAAAGAAGGAAATATTTACAAAGGTTGCTCGATCTAGCCCCGCGACAGGATGCCTACGTATTCCCTCGCAATGGAAAGTCGAGCCGTATTTCGCTCACTTGTTTTGGTTGGTTTGTATTTTTAGATTAGTAGACTAAACAAAGAAACGATGACGAAGCATCGCCATGACGGATGGCGAAACATCAAAAGCGGATGACGAAACATCAACAAAAGGGATGACGAGACATCAAAGGATGAGATGGCGAAACATCGAGGATGAGATGGCGAAACATCTAAGATGAAGAAGCATCAGCAAACAGACTTACTAAACATCCTAGACTAATTGGTTTGTATCTTTTACTTTGGAAAAAGTTTCAGATTATTAGAATGTTTTAATGCACTTGACAAAAATAAGATTTTAATTTTAAGGATGCAAAAAGGATAAAGGTAAAATGGCTAAGGGAGACTAACCTATTTCTAAATCCTAATGTTATCATGCAAAGTTGATCCTAGGTTAAGGGTATAATCAAGGGGAAGAATCTACCTAAAGTTATCATGCATGGATGCCCAACTTAACGTCTAAACTCGAAAACTAACTTAATCGAGCAAAACCTAAGGGGAATCTATAAAATCAATCATCTTGGTTGGGAAACCAAGTGAGAAGAGGGGTAGAATCAAGTAAAGTGCTTTGGCAAAAGCACACAAACCAAGTACTAACAAGTGCTAAAAAAGAAAGAAGAAGATGAAAGAACAAAATGCAATGAAATTCGAATGAATTATGCTCATGCAAAGTGTCATGTGAGGTGAGGTCAGTAGACACAACATTCATTTACAAAGTTATACAAAACTTTAGCAAACATCAAACATCATTATAAACACCCACGAACAAGTTAATTCACAACTAGGTCGAAACTAATCCTAAAAGCATGCAAAGAGCTAATTGTGCAAGCGCTAGGCTTAGATGAAGTTGATAGACAATTAAAGAATAAAAAGACATACAAGTCAGTATCTAATCATGTTAATGCTCATTTACATCATGCAAAATAACCCACAAAGATTTAAGAACCAAAATCTATCAAAAGCGCAAACGCAACAAACGTGTGTGGTGAAATGCATCTAGGTGTGAAGTTTATGGATGAAAAGAAGGTGACAAGATAAAGAGGTTACAGTACCAATATCATGAAAATGAATTAATAATCAAACCATAAAAGAAATGCCATGAATATGTAATTACAACATGGATGCAAAACTAGTTGGGATGCTTAACCTAGAATGCAACTAAAGATGAAATGATGCATGGTTGATGCATGAATGCATGAAGTGGAAACTAATGGCATACAAACATGGGAATTGCAGTAGCTAGAATGGCAAGAATGCATGATTATCATATACATATTCATTATTTATAATGCACAAACAAAATAACTAGAAAAAAGCTTAAACATGCATCTAATGGTGTGTGGTGAAGGTGCTTAGATGAATGTGTCCTAACATATTTGTGTCAAGTGTTGTGGACAAATGAGATGAATGATGAGGATATAAACATGATGCTCATATGAACACAAAGAAATTATCAAATTTCACGCTCTATCATTACTCATAATGCAAAAATTAGTAGTGGAAAGGAGTGGTTCTAAACCCTAAAATCAAATGTTAGATGAACAAGCAAATGAATGAGCCAATCATGATGAAGAGATGAGGCAAGAATGCAATGCTACATAATACGTCAGTAGCTAAATACCTATATAAACTACAAACAAGATCAATTCAAACAAGGTAAAAAGCTTGCACACACAAATTCATTGGAAGAAAAAACCTAAATTAGTTAAACACGACACTTAAGAAAGATTGAACAAAGTAGTTTTAATTGGAAAAATAAAACAATGTGTGACTTGTGTCATAAGTTTAACTCAAGATATATTTCATGAGCAATCAAATGTAGAAGATAAAGCTTCCATACACAAACAAATCACCTATTTAATGAACAAAATCATCTAAAACAAAATACCACCTATCTTAGATCAAATACCATTGATCAAGATTTGTAGGAAGGGAAAATGTCTTGTATGTCATGGGTGATGATAGAACCTCACAAGATTTTTGTCATGATCTTGAGATAATGTCCATTGGGAAGACATGCCTCAAAGATCAAGAACCTATAATCCTCAAGGTATGTTCCAATCAACAATAGAAAAGAAGAAGAAAGAAAATCTAGCTCTTTTAGGTCATCATGATGACATTACAAGTGAGTGCAAGCCAATGAATCAAAGAGCATGGGGTTATTAGTTAAGTAATGTACAAGGTCAAGTAAAACTCAAAGATCTAATTGGAATTGATGGCTAGAACCATGCATGATGCATATAATACAAGATGAGTAGTAAAACTACAAATAAAAGTTGACAACATTCTAACTAGCAAGAGTTGTATGTGCTTGAGCATATTAGGGCTTAAATGAATCAATCGTTAGAGTCAAGGCCCTAAAGATGCTATGAGGATGTAGCAAGGGAGTGAGAAGTAAATCCTTAAAGAATTGCATGAATGCATTCCTCACCTTACAATCTATGCACAAGAATGCAACAAATGGTGTGAAAATCAAACTTCTAAACAAAGATCAAGGTGATCCTTTGGGGTCAAGTGTCTCTTGAGTCTTAAAAGACTATCCTTGAGGTTATCATTTCCCCCTAAACATCAATTGAAAACACAAGCTATGCAAGAGAGAGGTTTAAGAGCCAATGCATCAATAAATTAGGGTTTTAAGAACCATGGAAATTTTGTGCTCAATGTAAAGATTTAGTGACTTAACATGGGATTTTCAATGAATGGGGTCACATCATATAACACTAGGGCACTCAAAATGATCATTACACACCCAAGGGTTAGCCTTAAATCATGTCCACAAGCTTCACAAAATGATCATTACACACCCAAGGTATGTTCACTTTTGAAATTCCATGAAAATAAGAAAATGATGGATAAAATTCAAACAAAAATGAAAGGAGGGGCTCAAATCCTTCACAAGTTAAGGACATATCCTTGCCCAAGTGAAAGTTCATGGAATGGTCAAAACAAAACCAAAAGTCAATACTATGGATATGCACGCCATGTGACCCAAATAATAAAAAAAAGGATAAAAACCAAAAATCAGAAATAAAAATCTATAGAAAATGGAGACAGTGACTCAACACTCTAAACATGATAAAAAATATTTTTGGTACTTTTTTTTAGGAAATGATAAAACAAATAAAATGCAAAATGAATGATGCAAACCATGTATTTAATGCTAAAATGACAAAATAATGAACCAAAAATAAAAAATGCATGAAGTATGATTTAAATGAGCTAGAAATTTTTTTATTCATTTTTTAAATGCATGGAAATATTTTTAAATGATTTAAATATGCATGAAATGCATTAAAATGCATAAAATGGTAAAAAAAATAGAAACAATGCAAGAATTATGCCATAAAATTCAGAAATGTATGAGATATGATCTAAATGGACCATGATATTTTTGTTCATTTTTAAATGCATGGAAGTATTTAAAATGATTTAAATGTGCATGAGATGCATTAAATGCATAAAATGATTAAAAATAGAAAAATGCAAAAATTTGAAATAAAATTCATAAATGCATGAGATATGATCTAAATGGACTATGATATTTTTGTTCATTTTAAAATGCATGGAAGTATTTAAAATGATTTAAATGTGCATGAGATGCATTAAAATGCATAAAATGATTAAAAAATAGAAAAAATGCAAACATTCTGAAATAAAATTCATAAATGCATTACATATGATCTAAATGGACCATGATATTTTTTGTTCATTTTTAAAATGCATGGAAGTATTTAAAAAGGATTTAAATATGCATGAAATGCAATATAATGCATGAATTTATTTAATTCTGAAAACATTATAAAATAATCAAATAAAAGCCATGGTCTCATCATAAACCAATCAAAGATCTCAGAAAATTTTTTTGGAATTTTTTATCATGGAAAAGTATTTTTTCAATAATTTACAAGAAAATTAGACAAAAGTTAATCAAATCAAAATTAGTTAATCTTCAAATTTATTTGACCAATCAAAACATTTTTAAAAATTCTAGAAAACTTCCACAAAATATTAGATACTTAAAAGGACCTATGATATTGTTTTCATAATTTTTGAAAATAGTTTGGACCTAAAATAAAATCAGATGAAAGAAATAAATAAAAATGCATGAAAATTCAAATGGACAAATTAGGAAGTGACACCTCACTTCATCCCTAACCTCCAGCAACCCCCCTAAACACCAATTTCGTGTAGCCCAGTCCCCCAACTTACAGACCTCATATCTCTCTCAATTCTCAACCAAAATTCGTGGTTCAAAGCTCATTTTAAAGATCTCATGGCAAGGAACATCATGCAAGTCGTAAAACATCAAATGATTCATCACACACTGAGAAATCTGAGCACGAAAATCACAAAAATCATCCTAAATACGGATTTTCAGAATTTCATGCTATGCAATATGCTTCACAAACAGTTGAGTTTATACATCAAACCTAATGTTTGGCCAGCTAACCACGCATATAAATCATCTATTTCATCAAATACAACCTAGAATTCCAGATTTGAGATTTGAAACATACCTCTTGATTTGGAAAATAAATCCAAATATACCTCTGGATTTGAAAAGGAAACACTTGAATCTTGCTCTCAGATCTTCAATGGAGTGATAATGATCAAGAAAACCAACTTCAAATGTAGTTTGTAGCAACTTCAAAGTTTGTGAAAATTGAAAAATGTAGAGTAATTTTTGGATCTGGAAACGAGAGAGAGAGAGAGAGTCTGAATGCACTTGGGGATGCTTCCAATTTATATTGTGTGCAAAATCATGAGGGTAGCTTGGTCTTTGCTTCCAAAAATCCGTTATGGCAAAAATCTCATAAAAATGGTATCTTTCATGTAGCTTGCCTTTTGCTCTTGTTTATGCTTGCTTTCTGCTTTGATGAGCTGAAATGAGTGGAAGCTGGCTCACGTGATAGAATCCTCAAGCTTGCTAAAATGAGAAAACAAAGTGTGCATGAAATGTGTGTGAGCCAAATGTGCTCAAGTATGCTGGGCTTTTTATGGCAAGGAATGTGTTGGCAAGGCTTGCTTCGAATTTTGACCATGCTAGCTCAAAACAAATTGCAAAACAACTCTCAAAAATACACAAAATCAACTTGTGAGCCTACATGGCGTGCATGGTAAACAGCTTCATGACCTCAACTTGTGAGCCTTGTAACTTGCTCAATTTTGAACCAAATGATGTGATTCAAAGTTCCATTTAAAGCTCTCATGGCATACTTCAAAATGCACGAAGTGGATTTCAAAAATTCCATCTAAATCAAAAGGTATAAGCCTCAGCATTATGCCCACGACCTGTTTGTGAAAATTACTCAAAGAAAATGCCCAGAAAATGCTTGCTTGCCCAACCTTGGTCAAATCTTGTGCACAAAACTTCTAACTCAAATATCTCCCAAATGGTGCATTTTTGAGAAATTTTACACATTGGCAATCTTGTAGGATTTTTTCCAAGCTTTCTAGAAATGTATGTTATGCAACCATTGGATAAAAATTGAGAAAGTTATGATGTGTCAAAGTTCCATAGGGTGGACATTTAGAAAATTTTTCAAAATTCCAATTTCTTCAAAAATAAGTTAACTCCAATTTCTTCAATTTCTTTGATTCAATGGTGAATTTGGTCATGAAAAATGAAAATATGATCTTTAAATTGATGGTTGACCAAAAGTCCACTTGGTCAACTCCTGACTTTGACTGACTTTGACCAAAATGACCATTTTGCCCCTTGTGATCAATTGACTTGCTTCCACTCCAAATTGAGCCTCAATATTTCAACCATAGATGTCCATCAACATATAGAAACAAGTGAAATCAAGTTTGAATGAAGAACCTGAAGAAATCCTAATTTTACTCAAAACCCTAATTTTGCTCCATGTGTTAGGAGGTGACCAATCAAGCTTCAAAACCTCAAATCTTGTGAATGTAACGGGCAATTCTCCAACCAAGATAACTTCAATGATAATAAGAAGATAATACTCCAAGAAAGTGACTCATCCAAGCTTCAATCTCACAGAGGACCAAACCCTAATTTCATCAAATGAGTGCCATGATGAATTTCTCACCAATTCTCTTCAAAACTTCAATTCCTATGGGATCAATGAGACAAATGGAATGTCTTGAGACACAATACATCATGGTGACTTGAAAGATCCACAGATATGGAAACTTGATATTCCCTCGTATGGCATGCTAACACAATCAACCTCCTTTGTGGGAGACTTGAGAACCCAAAGAGCTTCGATCCTATCATGAGATATGAATGCAATGCAATATGATGTTTTATGATGAAACATAAGCCTAAATCAAGAGGGTAAATTTTGGTGCAACACACGCCCGTGTGGCATCCGAGGCAAAATTGTTATATTTTAACATGCCGACTTGACAAGTCGGACCGACATTTCTTTTAATATTTTGGAAGATCATATATTGATGCAAGGGTTAGAGGAACTTTTACTTTTGAATTTGGAGAATTAACGATTGGAGAGAGCTTAGAGTGGTGATTCAAGGAGAAGAAGGATCGATCAAGAGCGGAAGCAATCGACGATCCAACCTATCCAATTCCTATTGTAATGACTCTTCTTCTTGATTCTGTTTTTATTTGTATTATGAACACGAGTGGCTAAACCCCCCAATGCCGGGGGGTGTCCCTGATTTGCTTTGTAATGACCGATTGAGTTTCGTAATATGAGTTTTATGTTTAAACCTTATTCTTTATCGTGCAACGCTCTTAATGCTTAACTGCTTGGAAGAAATGATTATTGATCGTAGTTGGTCCCGATCAAGAATCCTAATCTCTTGCATCACTATTATCATAGTAGATATTCCTAAGGAATTAGAATACCCTATGAATAATTGCTTTTATGTCGTATCTATTGCTTGATATTCTTTCGCATCCGAGGAATTAGGGCCAAGAGAGAATACCAAAGGTTTTTCTTAAAAGGAATTTTGGAAAAATAACTCTAGGCATAGGGAAAGAAAAGTTGAAACATATCTCTTTAAAACAACGAAACAATTTGGTCATTGTATCGCAATTCATACACCTCCAGGGCATTATTCTCATCTTCATATATCTTTTTCTCGCTATTTAAGTTTCTGTATTATTGTAGCTCGAAACAAACATTTAACCATTGCTTTTGTTCAATTGATATTCATTCGAAAGAACTTAATTCACTGCGCAGTCCTCAAGAGATCGACTTTGGGTTTTTTTCCCACTATTACTACATCGATAAAATAGTACACTTGCTATTTTACCGATCAATGCCCTTATTTTTGCCTAGGCCACTCGACCTAGTGGGTCTCTTTTATGCGTAGTATTTTTGACTATGTCCGCTCACGTGGTGTGGAAGTCTTCGCCATCCATGGTGCTAAGTATCATAGTCTACCGAAAATACCGCCTTGACTACAAACGGTCCCTCGAGGTGGGAGTCCATTTTCCTCGATCACCTTGTGGAAGAATGATGCGCTGACTACTAGATCACCGACTTGGTAGACTCCTTTCTTGTTAAATGCTCGATCATTCGCTTCGATAGATCCGTCCACGGCGTATGGACGCGAGTTGTTTCTCATCATCCAAGTTAATCTGGTCAAGGCGAGTCTGGATCCACTCATCTTCGCCTAGCTCTGCATCGTGGAGGACTCGTGAAGGTATTCAACCTCATTGGTAGGACCGCCCATACCATATGCAAGAGAGAAGGGGTTGCCTGATGTCCGATCAGAAAGCGGTAACCATGGAGAGCAAATGGCAACAACTCATGCCAATTCTTGTAAGTCACTGTCATCTTCTCTATGATCTTCTTGATATTCTTGTTGGCGGCTTCCACTACGCCATTCATCTTAGGCCGATATGGAGAAGAGTTGTGATGCTTGATCTTGAACTGCGTGCAAAGTTCGGTGATCATTTTGTTGTTGAGATTAGAACCGTTATCTGTGATAATCCTTTCAGGAGTGCCATACCGACAGATAAGATTATGCTTGATGAATCGAGCCACGACATTCTTGGTAACTGATGCGAACGAGGCTGCTTCTACCCACTTAGTGAAATAGTCAATCGCCACAAGGATGAAACGATGTCCGTTGGAAGCGGTGGGCTTGATTTCTCCGATCATGTCAATGCCCCACATTGCAAAAGGCCAAGGAGGTACGTGCACTTTGTCTGCATATATCTGGCATTTGTGACAAGATCGAGCATTGCGGTGACAATCAGCTTCCATGGTGGACCAATAGTAACTCGTTTCGTAATCTTCTTAGCCATGGTATGTCCACTGGAGTGGGTACCAAATGCGCCTTCGTGTAACTCTTCCATGATACATTCCGCAGTTTTCTAATCTATACAGCAGAGTAAGCACAAATCATGATTGCGCTTGTATAAGATGTCGTTGCTGAGGAAGAACTTGGATGCAAACCTTCTCAAGAACTTTTATCATTGATAGATGCCTCATGGATATTCCCGAGTCTCAAGATACCTCTTCACTTCAGAGAACCAAGGTTTCTCTTATGTATCAAGTTCACAACAGTATGCTGGTTCGTCAAACTTCTCGATGATGATTTGGGGAGCCTCGTTGTCCCATCTGACCTTGAACATAGACGACATAGTAGCTAATGCGTCCGCCAACTGATTCTCTTCTCATGGGATGTGATCAAAAGTAATCTCTTCGAAGTAGGGATCAAACTAACATGCTCGATATGGAATGAGATTCGGATGCTTCGATCCCACTCGCACTTTATCTCGATCGATCACTAAAGTCGAGTCTCCGTGACACTTGCAAGAATTTGATTCTTAAGTCAATAGCAGCTTTTAATACCCATGATGCACGCTCAGATTCGCCATGTTGGTGCAACTAAAATATAACTGAGGTGAAAGGCGATGCCTCCGTAGGGATGTAATGATGGCGCCAATGCCATTGCTAAGCGTTTGAGGCTCCATCAAAGACCATGGTCCATTGGGATCCTTGTTCGATCCTTCGTCTGGCATAGTTCTTCGCAATCAAGAATTAACAAAACATCTTCGCCTGAAACTCGAATCGCATATACCGATAGTGATCTACTTGATGAGCCAAATGATTGGCTACTACACCTTTGATCGCTTCGAGAAGTGTATTGATTTCGTATTCAACAAGATCATTTGCCATCTTGCTATTCTTCCGAGAGAGTGGTTTCTAATGTGTATTTTATCGGTCCATCTTCGAGATCAACAAAGTAGTGTGAGTCAATATATACTATCTTAGTCGCGAGAAGCCTGTTAAAACGCCGCAAGTTTTCTCGAAATGTGAGTATCTTGTTTCACAACGGTAAACTTTTGCTAAGGTAGTATATTGCATACTTTTTCAACTGCACTCGCCATATTGTCCCAACACACACCCCATCGAGTTCTCTAACACGTTAAGTACATGATAAGAGGTCTTCCTTCAGCGTATATAAGGATATGAGGATTCAGAGGTACTCCTTGATTTTGTCAAAAGCGATCCGAAATCGCTGCTCCATTCCACCACTTGATCTTTCTTCAATAACTTGAAGATTGGCTCACAAGTAGCAGTTAGATGTGCAATGAATCTGACAATGTAGTTCAAACGTCCCAAGAAACCTCTGACTTCCTTCTCGGTGTGGAGAGCTGGCATTTCTTGAATAAATTTAACCTTATGGGTCAACTTCAATACCTCTACCACTGACAACAAACCCTAGGAGTTTACCGAATCTGACTCCAAAGGTACACTTGTTAGGATTAAGTCTTAGTCTATGCTTCTTCAATCTGTCAAACAGTTTCTGCAAATGATCAAGATGTTCTTCTTCTGTCTGTGATCGAGCTATCATGTCGTCGACATAGACCTCTATCTCGTGATATATCATGTCATGAAATAATGCCACCATAGCACCCTGATAAGTGGCGCCAGCGTTCTTCAGTCCGAACGGCATGACCTTGTAGCGTAACGTGCCCCATCAAGAACAAAAGTAGTCTTCCATGTCTTTGGGAGCCATTTTGATCCGATTGCAACCGGAGAAACCATCCATGAAGGAGAAGACCTTATGCCGAGCGGTGTTGTCAACCGTAACATCAATACGAGGAAGTGGAAATCGCCTTTCGGACTCGCTTTGTTCAAATCTCTGTAATCCACACACATTCGTACTTTGCCATCCTTCTTAGGTACGGGAACCACGTTTGCAAGCCACTTTGGATAAGAGGTAACAGCTAGGAAACCGACATTGAACTGCTTTATAACTTTAGCTTTGATTTTCTCAGATATCTCAGACGATGCGATTTAACCTTCTCTTCACAGGAGAAAACCTTCTTTCGTCGGCAATCGGTGTACCACAATGTCAATGTATAGCCCTGGCATATCCTCGTAGGACTAAGAAAAAACCTCGATATAGTCTTGTAGCATCCGAACCAATCTTTCTTTGACATCGCTCAAGACCCACCCTATCTTGATCTCTTTTCTGCCTTTTATCAAGCACTCAAATTCACAACCTCAATCGGCTTTTCATGTGGTCAGATAACTCGCTCTTCTTGTCAGAAAGCCCCGACAAGTTCTCCCGGCACTTCACAATCTTCCTCACCTTCGCCTTCACTAGGTAGATCGGATTATCGGTCATATTTAGCAATAGCATAGCTATTATCAATGAGATTCTGAGTGATTCGCAGGTATCACGGGTGTGTGTAAGAACACATAGCTTTTTGAAGGGTGATAAAGTAAAAGAAAGAAAACAAGATTTAAATGCAAAAGTCCAACGATTTTATTGAATGAAAATATGCAAATGATGTATAATAACCTCACAACGAGCCATGATGCCTCGGCAAGGTACTAGGCTTTAAAGTTTATTGTTCAAAGCATAAAACGAAAAGCAAAATGTAAAACAAAAGCAATTACTCCTATCTAAAGGAGATTGGTATGATGTCTTCAGTCTTCCAATTGCCGAGTCCGTTGTCGGAGTCGAAGATCCACTTGCCGATGTCAAGTCGCCATCTTCTATAGCATGAATTCCATTCGGCCGATCGAAGGAAGTTTCAAGACTCACGATGATCTTCTCGACCTTGATGGTGAAGCATAAACCGCCTTGTTGGATTTGAAAGGAAGATCGTGAGATGACCCCAAATAGTATTACCTCCTCCTTCGATCGTAGCTCGAGCATCCTTCAATGAGACCATCCTAGGCTAAACTTGTGTAACTTCAGAGTGACAGAGAATCAACAGTATGACCCTTGAACTGCCTCGAATCTTGACAGGAGTCTCAAGAATTCACCTTCCATCTCGAGATATCGGAATGATCAGATGATCGACCATGTACTCCTCTTCACCACATATGAACAACCTTCCCTTCACCGGGTACTTCACCGATGCAAGGTAGAGGTACCGCCCCATGTATCCAAGGCGCCCAAGTAGGTAAGAGTAAGTTGGACGGATGTCCATGACAAAGAAGGTGGAGTCAAAAGTCCGGGAACCGACTTTAACAGTGTAATGAGCTTCCAAGCATCGTCATTGAACCATCAAAAGCTCTCACAATCACTGGCTCAAGACCAACCTTCAACATCAAGTCGGTCAAAAGCACTCTTCGGTAGGATATTTAGAGCAAACCGTATCTACCAAGACATGAGACAATGTAACGCCTTGCATTCAATGTAGATGTGCAAGGCTTTGTTGTGTTTATTTCCTATAGGAGTCAAATCAAGATCGAGAAGCCTAGGTCTGTTGGTAGCCGTGCTAGCAATACAAACTTCAAATTGATCAAGAGTAGTGTTCAAGACGTGAGCATTCTTCTAAAATTCACCAAGGCTTTAGCATGAGCCTCAGAGCACAAGATCAGAGCAAGCATGGAGATCTTAGACGGAGTCTGTCCCAACTGTTCCACAATATTGTAGTCACTTTTCTTGATGATCTTTAAAATTTCTTCCATTTCTTGTTTGGAGGTATCTACAGCAACTTCCTTTGGTACTTATGGTCGAAAGGTGATGAGTCTCTAGTTCTTTTCCTCTAGTTTCGGGAGCTGGTTCAATAGTCGGAATGCGAGCTGGAGTCGTAGTGTCTTTTGGTGGAGAGATCTATGGAGAGAACACTCTTCCGGTTCTGGCCACCTTACTTGATCCGGTGATGTTGTCAATGTCAGGAATGGTAGCTTCAACTGTAAGATCTTCAATGGTCAGAGGGTCTTGCTTGACGCCATGATAATAAACCTCAGCCCCATAGTTCCAAGGTACAACTTTGTCAGAGGAGTATGGAACTGGTCTGAGAGAAGTAATAATGAGAGGTGCCACTCTAGGCACAGGATCAGCAGAGGAAATCCTTATTGTGTTAACATCAGCATAGTCTTCTGGGAAATCGCCTCCCATCCGGTCGCCTTTAACATCCGCAATAGGAATCTTGTAGCCAGAACAAGATACTTCACCATGTAATCAAACTTTCCGCTTGGTTTCCCCAAGGTATCCCAAACTTCTGGCACAGTTTCATTCACATCTTTGATCTTCAGATTCTTAGATAGGTCTTCACACAACTTCTCCACAGGTGAGGGTTTCAGAAATAGCACTTCGCGATTATCCATCATGCATCAATACGCCTTCTCAACCAAGCACAACCGTCAGCGCAGATGGGCACCAACGACAATTCTCCGGCATCCCGATTAACACCGCTTGCAGCAGATTCTTCTTAATACCATCGAGGAATAGTCAAGTTATCTATGTTGAAACATAAGAGGTCTTGTCAATAGCATTGGAACTCTTGTCATGGTTAGCATAGCGCTGATCACATCTTCGAGTCTCAGCAGGAGGATCAAACTCAACTGCTTAGCTTCAATCATATCTTGAATCTTGTTCTTCGTGAGCCCAACAATCATCGTGTCAGGTCCTCGGGTGTTGGAGTGGTAAGCACACTTTGCATTAGGATTGTATCTCGAGAGGACGTGTTGATGTTTCGAGGAGGATCCTCAAGGTAATCACTATGTTCAACATGTGTTGCAATGCTTGCAACAATGGCATGTTGATCTTTGTAACCGCCTTCGTGGCGCTGCTCGTTACACGCTGTCTCACCGAGGTTGTGCCGATGTAGGATCGAGATCACAACGCCTCTACGTATTGAGCACGATCGGCTTGGCTTGCCCGACCATACACCGCATTGGCTTCTTTCTTACCACCAAAAGTTCTCTTCAAAGATTCGAGGATGACTCTACATGAATCTTTTCGCCTTGATACCGCCTTCAACACGCTCTCCGTAAGTACCAACTCTGAATCCGGATGAAGAGTTTCCAATTAGGTGATCAAGAATGGGCCCCGCTGTTCCCTAAACATATTAACCAACTCCCTATTGGACAAGGGTGGTTGAACTCACCTTCTAGATCTTTCCATTTCGAGCATATTCTTTGAACTTCTCATCACGACCCATAGACATGCCTTAGTTGCATGCGAGTGGGTGCCAATTCAACATTGTACTTATATTTTGTAGAAAGCATCCGCTAAGTCACCTGTACGGATATGGTCACTCTAGCCGATAATACCACTCCAATTGAGTTCCCGACAAACTCTTGAAAATAATGCATCCACAACTTTCCGCCATCAAGATGGGGATTGATCTTCCGAACATAGGACTTCGATGCACTGGACAGAAATGCCATCATATTTGGCAAAAGTAGGAACTTTGAACTTGGGAGGAATCACCATTGTGGGACAAGACTCAGATCATCAAAATTCAGCCCCGACATCTTCAAATTTTCCACAAAGATTCGTAGCCTTCGTTGCTTGTATTTGTCATCCTCATAAGAGTACCGATCATTCTCATAATCTTTCCTTCTTCTCAGCTCACGCTGGTCATCTTCGCTGCCTTGACACTTCCCCGCCTTGACCTCCCTTCTGAGAACTCTATCCGGCTGACCACTTTAGGACCACCTTTGTGACGTCTTCCCATGTTGAGAACGCCAATGACCTTCTTCTTTTGTTGATGAGCTTCTTCGATCCTCTTGGCCTGGACCAAGCCGGTGAACATCTCCTCGAACCGAGCATTCTCGAGCCCGAGATCTTTGACACTGTTCAAGAGCCATTTCTGCTAAAATAAATAGCGAGAAAATGAGAAAACCGATCTCCAATGTACCTGTTATGAAATGTTATGCCATGATATGCGATGTTTATGCAAATGCAATGCAATGTTTTCAAGGACCTTAGGAATTTAAATTTGTTAAACAAGCATGAACAAACATTTATTAGTTCTCTTTTATTCTTTTTCTTTTAAGTACAAAAGATAATTCAAAAAATAAAAGAACAAAATCCTAAAGCTTTAGGTCTCCCATGGCGCTTCCTCTGGTGCCGAGGTAGGCTGATGTTCCGCCTCGTGAAGTAGCTTGGTCAACTCTAGTACCTTCTTTTCGCTTGATAGCATCGAGCTTCGAATGTATCCATTTCTTCTTTTAGTTGAATCCGTGATCTCTTCAAGTCTTCAAAATCAAGAGGCATGTTAGATGAAGAAAGATAGGTACGCCACCTATAGCAACATCGCTCCATAATTACCGGTAGAACAGGCGTGAATGGCATCATGAGGTTTTGAGCTCGAGCTCGCACCCATTTGAGGTAAGGTTCCCAAGGAATGGAATTCTGGTCTCCCAAAGTCTTGGTATTAGTCTTCTTTACCATGCCCCAAGCGTGTATGAACCTTCGTTGGTAATCCTGGAGATCGTGGTTGTAGTCGAACACAATGTCTTGGAGAAGCATATCATGACGGCCATCTCTTCGAGCATAACCAAACTGACGTAGAGCTAGAGAAGGGTTGTAAGTAATACCTCCCCTTATGCCAAGGAGTGGCACATTAGGGAATTCTCCACAACGCTCAATAAATATGAAGTCCTTTTGAGAGAAAAGACACCAACGGATATCTAAATGAGAGAGTGACATTAGTCTTGAGACCACTTCAACCTTTGCTCGCTCTTCAATATCGATGGAGGAAGGTGCAAATAAACCACCGAAAGTAATGGTATACAACATGAGAGTTTCTTGTCTTTGATAGTACGAGTGTGGAGAGAATGTAGGATGTCTCCAAGTAAAGTAGGCACAGGATTGCGAGTGAGGAATATCTTGATGGCATTCACATCTATGAATTGATCCGAGTTAGGAAACAGAACCAAACCATAGATTAGCAAGGCTAAGATGTCTCAATGCATGGAAACTCATAGCTTTGAGGAATTCTGCTTTCTTCATTAGAACTTGGAAAGTAAACCCTTAACTCCACTTCTAGTTTCCCAATTAGCTTCAATGTCTGAGCGCTTTAGATGTAGTGCTGATGCAATGTCTTTGTACCTAGGAACCTTTTCTAGACCGGTGAATGGAATTTGGTCAAGAATAAGTATCCCAAGTAGTTTAGAGAACTCTTCCAAGGTAGGAACCAACTGATAATCTGGGAATGTAAAGCAATGGTGTTTCGGATCGAAGAACTGGAATAGGGACATGCATCATATCTTCTTCAAAACTGGAGATAACCAAGTCAAGCAGATAACCATGTCTTTTGATGAATTGAGCATGGTCGGGAATATCATAAACCAATTCTTTGAGCTTAGAAGGTATACCCATGAAGTTGATTCAGATAGTCTTTCTAGAAGCCATAATCCCTACAAAACAGAGCAAAGATAAATCCCTAGGTCCTTGAAATAGTTAGAAATGATATGCAATGCGATGATGTCATGATGTCATGTTTAGCAAGCACAAACAATTCACACAATAGCCCTAGGTTTAAGGCTTGCATGAGGTATAGGTGTTTACCCTACCAAAAGTTTGAGTTGGTTCATCCTGTCCTATAATAGTAACCGGGTTCTAGGAATCTCATATCATTGATCTTTCTCGTAGGCGTTTATTTCAATACGACTACCAAGTGGTCGACCAAAAATATCCCAAAAGTCTGATCTTAATGAGCGTAGCATCGAGTATCAGCCAACCTTAGTCTACACCAAAGCCAACCATCTCACTTCCATCTAATGGCCAAGATGGGTCAATCAGGGTTCTAAAAGTTGAGTTAGTGCTGATGACACCACGCAGAAGCCAAATACTATCCTCAACTTGGAAATGAAGAGTATCAGGACATCCAAAGTGTCACACTAACGTAGCCATCATGTTGACCATTTCGGTATACGCCTAACAGTCGCGACGATCTATTGCTACTTACCTAAGGAAACCTGGATCCGGGTGTAGGATCCCCCATAAGCATATAATACCCAAGCAACCCTTAACGATAAAGCAAGCAAATCAAACAAAAAGCAGTAAAAGTGATCTAGAAATCCCTAAGGCATTCTCTCTTTAGGGTGTCTCCCCAGTGGAGTCGCCAGTTCTGTAATACGGTGAACTGACTTTGAGAATTTGTTTTGCTTTTTATCGCAAATGTGCGGATAGCAAGAGTCGCCACCGAATTTTCTTTTATCCAATTAAAGGAAGGTGAAAAGAACAGGAAAAGACCTTCGTTAGATTCTGAGTAAGGGAGAAGGTTATGAAAAGGGAATGTATTAACACCCCTTTTCATCCGTAGTTATCTACGGGCTCTTAGTTGCTCTTAGATCATTTTAAAAAAGGTGCTTTCTGTGTGTTTGACAAAAATGTTTTGAAAAGACATTTCGCTTTGACTTTGTAATGATTCATGTAGGAATGTATACAAAGTGTTCGGAAATGTTTCATTTTTGAAAAGAGTTTGAACTTTGACAAAAGTATGTGGTGTGAAAAGTATTTTGTTCGAGCAAACAACTAAAAGTCTTATTACCTACTCGTAATGGTCGTGTTATTTTACGCTCCTTTAGAATAGTGCTATCCATACCATTAGTTGGTAGGTAACCCTATTCATTGGATGTAAAGGGACATTCAAGGGACATCGGATGGTCATAAAAGGCAACTTAGGAAGTATCCTAGCACATCAAGGGACGATCATCACTTTCGTGAGGGCAACAATCGAGGGACGATTTCATATTTTTGTAGGCCACGTCGAGGGACTCATGATCTTTTATTCGAAGGGACTATGATGATGTATTTGTAGGCAACAATGTTAGGATACCTCTACGTTCGAGGGACTTGACCATTTAATCGAAAGGCAACGAGAGAGAATTACCCTAAGGGGTGCATGTGTGAAAAGGGTGTATTGAATTCAGATATGTTATCTTGCAATTAGAAGTGATCTATGTCCGTTTTTATCTTGCCATACACGCCTAGTTACTAGCAGTTAATAGGGTGCGGAAAATAAATTGCGGAAAGTAAAATGCGGAAAAATAAAGTCCTACGATATTACATGGCTTTGGGGCAGTTACATAATAGGAGTGCGGAAAGTAAAAATCCAAATTAAACTATTACATCTCATAGGCAGTTACATAATGTTGAAAAGAAAAGCGAAAAAGATGGTCCTAAACGTTACAACCTGTGAACAGATACATAATCTGAAAATATAAGAAAGTTCGCATAAGAGAAAAATGTTAGTAAAAATATGATTTTTGAATGAGGAAAAATATTTTAGATTAGTAATGACAATAAGATGATAAGATAATTTTTTTGTAATTTTCTGAATCGATTTCGATAATTAAAAGCAATTAAAAGTCAATTTAATGGTTAAATAGCAATTAATTAAAATATGCATGCAAAAATATTAATTTTAATGTCAAAAATTAAATAAATATTTTTCTGATTAAAATGCAAAAGAATAATATTTTTGGTGATTTTTAAATGCATGAGAAAATTGTTTGAAGATTAATTAAATTGGATGGAAAATATTAAGAAAAATAAGAAATAGAAAAAGTGTTAGAAAAAAAGAATTGCCAGGGCCAAGGATCGAACTCACGCCCTTTGCAGAAATCCACCAACACGTTGCCAACTGAGCTAGGCTGCCTTGGTGTTTTGAAATTGCAATCCGTTATAAGCAAACGTGTCACGCTTCGAATTCAAACACAACAACATGCGTGGGCCCAGTTGTATGGATGGACGACTTAACGCATGGAAAAGCCACGCAAGCTCGCGCAGATCCGATCCAACAACGACCGGAGCCCTAGCTCCGCCGCTTCTCCGATCAACCAAAACTCAACCTGCAAAATACGCAAAATAAAAGACAAAGAGGGACCCTACCCCTAAATCGAGGGTCATGAACACGATGGTGGTGTCCGCTTTCTCGAAAATCCTCAGACGCCTTGGCTCGAATCAAACAGCCCAAATGCCCTAACAATGGTGGTTTGTGTTTTCTACGCCTAAGCTCACATGAGATGCATCATTCATGGTCTAATGAATGTCCTGAATCCATACAAACAAAAGAAAACAGTTAATAACGCATGGATTATAGAAATTGAAATCAAGAGAAATACCAAATCGAGCTTGGTGTATATCGTGTTTTCGCGGCTTTGTGTAAAGGTCGAAAATGTTGGATGTCCAGGAACACGAATGAGTGCTTGAAACAACTCGAAACTTGCTGAAAATCCAAAATCGAAATTGCCAACTTTGTGAAATTTTTTGGAATTTTAGGGTTGCTTCAAGAGGCTAGGTTTCGCCTTTGGTCTTGTGAATATGTCACGATTTATAGAGTGAAAGATTGAAGCAAAAAGAATAAAGAAAGATATCCTCTTCAATGCAAAAATATTTTCTCCTTTAATTCAAATCAAATCTTTTCAAAATTTGATTTTTCCTTCCTTGCATGAGCTAGCACGAATTTGGCAAGTTGTGTGGACTTCCTTGGTCCTCAAGCGTGATAAAAAAACCAACCCAACTTAAATTATACCTTCTTTTCATATTTTATTTAATTTAAATTTGAATTAAATGCTTTTAAATTCAAAAATAAATCAAACAAAATAGAAGGTGGTCGTGGCAAGGCATCAAGAGGTCCCAAATAATATTATGATCAAGTTTGGATCATAAAATTATAGGCCCATTTGGAAAAAATTGAATTTTGTCAGATATTTTTCTTTAGGTAATTCTTCAAAATGCCCAACTTGTGCAAGGTGTATTTTGCTCAATCTTAACATTTTTGAGTGTTCTTGGACTTTTAGAAATCTCTAGATGTCCTCTAAACAACCTCTTTGGTTTCATCTCAATGGAGTTTCCATGCTCAATAACACTTCTTTACAAAAATTAACTTTTGTTGACTTTGAAAAGGACCAGAATGTTTTGATCCATATCTTCAAAATGAAGCATTTTTGACCATGCTTGTGAGGCATGAAGTTATAGAGAATTGAATTTCTTCAAAATGAGAGGTGGTGGAAAATTTTGATAAAGTATGAGAAAGTTATGCTCACCAAAGTTCGATGACTTTTCTCTAGAAAACCCTAATTTGGAAAGCTCGACTTTGATCAAATCTTGAGTTTTCTTGATGAATCATGATCAACCCTTGATCAAATGATGAATGTCACTTCAAAATATGGATGTTGACCAAAATCATGAAGTTTGACCGTATGTTGACCACAATTGACTTTTTGTCCAATACAACCGATTTTCAACCATCCGAGCAATTGTCGAGGAAACTTGACTTGTAAGGCTGAAACTTGACATGGAGATTCTTTGAAGCATATGAGGAGGCATGATGACCATTGGAGATGTTGGAAATCCATTTTGATCTCGAGAATTGCCAAACCCTAGTTTGGGTTGATTGCCTAGAGAGGTTTTTCGATCAACCTCGAGGAATCCTTGAGTATGGATGTATGAAATGTCTTAAGAAGTAAGAGGGAAAATTTTGGGTATGACAAGATCATCTTCCGACCTTTCGTAGTGAAGCCTAAACCGCCTTTGTCGATTTGAAAGGAAGATCGAGCCGACCCCAAATAGTACGACCTCCTTCTTCAACCGCAGCTGAGCATCCTTCACGAGGCCATCCTAGGTGGAGTCAGGTAACTTCGTGGAGTGACAGGAGAGTCAACAAGCATGACTCTTGGAACCGCTTTCAAGGCTTGACAGGAGTCTCAAAGAATTCACCTTCCATCTCGATATATCGTAATGACTGCACCGACCGACCATGTATTCTTCTTCACCGATATCGTAACAACCTTCCCTTCACCGGGTACTTCACCGATGCAAGGTGAGGTAATGGTACCGTCCCATGTATCCAAGGGCATCCAAGTAGGCAAGAGTAAGTCGGATTTAATGTCCATGACAAAGAAAGTGGAGTCAAAAGTCCGGGAACCGACTTTAACAGTGTAGAGTGAGCTTCCAAGCATCGCTCGCTAGAACCATCAAAAGCTCTTACAACTATGTCACCGCTTCAAGACCAATCCTTCAACATCAAGTCACGAAAGCATCCTTCGTAAGATATTCGAGCATAACCAGATTCAAAAACATGAGACAATGTAACGCCCTTGCATTCAACAGAGATGTGCAAGGCTTTGTTATGTTTCTTTCCGGCAGAAGTCAAATCAACATCAGAGAAGCCTAGGCCATTGTTGGCAGCCAAGCTAGCAATACAAATTTCAAACTGATCAGTAGTAGTGTCTTGCAGTACGTGAGAATTCTTCAGAAACTTCACCAAGGCTTTAGCATGAGCCTCAGAGCACAAGAGCAGAGTAAGCATGGAGATCTTGGACGGAATCTGTCCCAACTGTTTCACAACATTGTAATCATTCTTCTTGATAATCTTCAAAATTTCCTCCATTTCTCGTTTGGAGGTGTCTTTAGCAACTTCCTTTGGTACTTCTGTAGGAGCAGAATGAGTTACTGGTTCTTTCCCTCTAGCTTCGGGAACTGGTTCAATAGCTGGAATGCGAGTTGGAGGCGCAGTGTCTTTTGGAGGAGAGATCTCTGGAGAAAACACTCTTCCGGTTCTGGTCACCTTACTTGATCCGGTGATGTTGTCAATGTCAGGAACGATAGCTTCAACTGTAATGTCCTCAATGGTCAGAGGGTCTTGCTTGACGCCATGATAGTAAGCCTCGGCTCCATAGTCCCAAGGTATAGCTTTGTCAGAGGAATATGGAACTGGTCTGGGAGAAGTAATGATGAGAGGTACCACTCTAGGCACAAGATCAGCAAAGGAGATCCTTATTGTGTTCACATCAGCATAGTCTTCTGGGAAATCGTCCCCCCATCCGATCGCTTTAACATCTTCAATAGGAATTTTGTAGCTTTCAGGAACAGTATACTTCACCATGTAATCGAACTTTCCACTTGGCTGCCCCAAGGTATCCCAGACTTCTGGTATAGTTTCGCTCATATCTTCGATCTTCAGATTCTTAGACAAGTTTTCACGTATTCTCCACGGTGAAGGTTTCGTAATAACACTTATGTTATCCATCATGCAATCGAATACGCCTTCTCAACCAAGCACAACCAAAGCGCAGATGGGCACCAACGAAAATTCTCTGGGCATCCTGGATTGACACCGGCTTGCAGCAAGTTCTTCTTAGCACTCATCAGAGAAATAGTCAAGTCATCTATATTAAAAACATAAGAGTTCTTGTCAATAGCATTGGAACTTTTGCCATGATTAGGCATAGGTGCATTGATCACATTCACAGTCTCAACAGGAGGATCAAACTCAATCTCTTTAGCTTCAATCATATCTTGAGTTTTGTTCTTCGTGAGCCCAACAATTGTCGTTGTCGTCTTAGGTCGTTGGAGTGGTAAGCACACTTACCATTAGGATTGTATCCTGAGAGGAAGTGTTGATGTTCGAGGAGGATCCCTCAAGGTAATCACCGCTTCCACATGTGTTGCAATGCATACAATGGCATGTTGATCTTCAGAACCGCCTTTGTGGCGGTTCGTTACGCGGTTGTTTTGCCGAGGTTGTGCCGGTGTAGGATCGAGATCACGATGCCCCCACGCATCGAGCGGTAGGTCTTAGCTCGGCTTTTCTGACCATACACAGCATTGGCTTCTTTCTTACCACCAAAAGATCTCTTCATAGCATTTGAGGATGACTCTACCTAGATCTTTCCGCCTTGATTCCTTCAATATGTTCTCCTGTAGTGTCAACTCGATGAATCCAACAAGAGTTTCCAACCGATGATTGAAGAATGGGCCTCGTTAGTTTTCCCATAAACATATCAACCAACTCCCTATTGGACAAGGGTTGTTGAACTCTTCCTGCTAGATCTCTCCATTTCTGAGCATACCCTTTGAACTTCTCATCACGACCCATAGACATGTTCGCTGTACGCGAGTGGGTGCCAATTCAAAGATTGTATCGGTATCGCTGTAGAAAGTATCCGCTAAGTCATTCTGTGTGAATGTTAGTATTCTCTAGCTGATAATACCACTCCAACTGAGCTCCGGACAAACTTTCTGGAAAGAAATGGATCCACAGCTTCCTGTCATCAGTGTGAGGACGGATCTTCTGAACATAGGACTTCAAATGCAGCTTCGGGCAAGAGATGCCATCATACTTAGCAAAAGTAGGAACCTTGAACTTACGGGGAATCACAACACCAGGAACTAAACTCTGATCATCAAAATTCAGTCCGGACATTTTTAGATTTTCCATAGCATTTCGGTCTTCAAGTTGTTTGTATTTGTCATCTTCAAAAGAATACGCGTGCTCATAGTCTTCCTCTTTGTGCTCGACTCACGCTGGTCTCCTTCGTTGTTCTTGATACTTCCCCGCTCAATACCTTATCCGATAACTCTATCCTACCGACCACTTTAGAACCACCTTTGTGACGCCCGCCCATGTTGAGAACACCAATGACCTCTTCTTTTGTTGATGAGCTTCTTCAGATCTTCCTGGTCTTGGACCAAGCTGGTAACCACTTCCTCGAATCGAGCATTCTCGAGTCAAGATCTTTGACAAATTGCTCAAGAGCCATTTTGCTAAAATAAATAGCGAGAAAATGAGAAAACCGATCTTCAATGTGTTATACAATGTTATGCTATGATATGCGATGTTTATGTAAATGCAATGCAATATTTTCAAGGACCTTAGGAATTTAAATTTGTTAAACAAACATGAACAAACTTTATTAGTTTCTTTTTATTCTTTTTTATTTTTAAGTACAAAGGATAGTTCGTAAAAATAAAAGAACAAAAATCCTAAAGCTCTAGGTCTCCCATGGGCGCTTCCTTTGGTGTTGAAGTAGGGCTGATGTTCCGCCTCCTGAAGTAGCTTGGTCAACTCTAGTACCTGAAGCAACTCGTTTTTTTCAAAAATCAATTTAAATTTTCAAAACAAAACAATGAAATCACCACCTAATTTTATTTGTTCTAAACGAAGAACGGGAAAATATAGATAAAACCCACGAGGATCGAATAAGGATAAGACGGTCTACAAAATTAAGAGATGTAGGTTCGGAGTTGGTTATGCAAGGGAAGGTATTAGCACCCTTACATCCACCGTATGTTGACCAAAATTATGAAGTTTGATCGTATGTTGACCATGCTTGACTTTTGTCCAATACAATTGATTTTCAACCATCTGAGCAATTGTTTGAGAAAACTTGACTTGTAAGGCTTGAAGCTTGACATGGAGATTCTTTGAAGCATATGATGAGGCATGATGACCACTAGAAATGTTGGAGGCTCATCCGATTCGAGGATAGCCAAACCCTAGTTTGGGTTGATTGCTAGAGAGGGTTTGCCTCGGTCAACCTTGTGAAATCCTTGATCATGGATATGAGAAATGTCTTGAGAAGTAAGAGGGTAAATTTTGGGGTATGAAATCTTCATTCAATATCGAAACTCTTAAAACACTTTCCAATTAAAATAATTAATTGAATTTGTTTTCTTTAAATCAATTTTCTATAAAAGAATATTTGATGAGATTTGTTTCAATTGTTAGATGATAGCCTAACGATGAAACAAATCAAGTTTCTAGATTGTTGATGGTAGCCTAATAAACTAAAAACTTCTATCCGTGTTCTAAAACAAAAATATATAGTGTTATGGCATTTAATTAAATTTTTGGATGATAACCCGATGATTTAATTAAATTTAAAGTATTGGGCCATTAGATGATAGCCTAATGACTTAAATACTTTTATTCCATACACTTAATAAATGTGAACTTTGCTTCACCCCACCCTTTTTTTATATATAATAAAGATTTTGGATGAGAGATAATTGGTCGAGCTCACTCACCAATTTCGAGTATTCGAATCGTTAGATGGTACTTGTCATCTACAATTAAAATCAATTCAACCCATTCAAATTTTTTCTTTCGCTCATATGCTATCATCAAAAACATTTCTATTAAAATCAATACATCCAATTCAAACATTTTCAACAAGAACTACGGAGTTTTGACTTTCCCATTGCACGAGGGAATACGTAGGCACGCGGTTTCGCAACCGTGGCAAACTCAAAATAATAATAAACAAATCCCGCTTCCTCCTTTCTTATTTATGATTTAGAAATTAGCGAATACACACACAAACACACTTCGAACTAAATGGGTCCCATCGAGTAAGATGGACGTAAGAGGTGCTAATACCTTCCTCTATGTGAACCGACTCACTAATTCATATCTTTTGGTCATGTAGACCGCTTTATCCGATTTTGTGAGTTTTATCTATATTTCCCCTTTGTAGAACAAATAAAATTAGGTGGCGATTTCATTGTTGTTTTTTTGAAAATTAAATGATTTTGAAAACGAGTTTCTTCGCCTATCTTGTAGTGTCAAGGATGCTAGGATTGTTGGCATCAAGTGGGCCTATTTGTTATGTCCAATTGGTTGTTAGCTTGTACCCTAAGTTAGTCTGCAAAAGGTATTTATGATAAAAGTCCATTAGTTTAGCATGTTAGGTTTACTATAAATAGCATACTAGTCTCTCATCATTGCGTTCTGCAAATCCTAATTTAGGGTGAGAGGGTTATTTGTTATTCTTGTATACTTGTAATCTTATTTAAAGAGTAAGGAAATAATAGCAGTTAATAACCAATCTTTGTGTTCATCGTGTTCTTCATTCTTTTTCTACCCTAATTGGTTCTTGATCATTAAGAAAAGTTTATATTTTGTTACAAGGCATCCGATTCACAACAAATTGATAATGGAGCCTCCAAAATAAACCTTTGTATAAATCTCAACAACTCCTCTTTCACATCTCAAGAAACTCTTTCATTAATTCTTTCTTTCATAATTATTTATATTTACTTTCTATTCTCTCAAAAATTCTAGTTACCTCTACCAAAATACAATAAATGAATATTACTATCAATTGCTTACGATCTAATATTTTTTATAAGAAAGTAGTGTGTCGATGGCAGACAAAATCATCAATTTAAAATCAAAGACAACTCATAATAACAACAATAACATTGGCTTACCCCCTGAATCTCGATTCCACACTTTAAAAACAACAATAACAACATGAGATTCATTGTCGGTGATGCACATCAATGCCTTTCATACACTCTATATTTAGTGAATCTTTACATTTCCAGGTACTAAAGTGTATGACATAATTTACATGGCAGATGCAGAAGAAGAAAACGATCTATAAGAACAAAATAAAATCTAACTTGTACTCAAAAGCTCCGGTCTCAAGATTGCATCGGTATTTAAAACCGCTTCTCCATCTCCAACTATATCATCACCACCACGCCTCCTCACTCTCTCCCAAACATTTGCTTTACATCGCCATCAAGTCGCATAATATAAAATGAAATATAAAAAATGTAACAAAGGGATCCATCTATTGTTTCAAAAGCTTGGAACATCAAAAGGAATTACAGATTTAAAACCCCAAAATAAAGGAGGATGAATTTTAAGATTTAGGTTTGAAACACACAAATCTACCATCATGATACTACACTTGATCGTAAAATTGTCAAAACCATCATATCTAATACCGTCTTCCCCATTCCGATTGATACATTTTTCTCTTTCTTGATTTCTGTTTGAACCATTCTTTTGATTTATGTTTGCAAGAAGGCAGTACAAAGTGTTTGAAGAATAAGAATGAAGGAAGAGAGAGAAAGGAGAAAAAGGTTATGGAGGAAGAAAGAGAAAAGATTTTGAAATTAAAAAATGATATGATGAGTTAGGTAAATGTGAAAAAGAAAAGTATGTTTTTATTGATTGGTTTGGAACTAAAGAGTGCTTAGTGACATCAGCATTTTGTTAAATCCTAGAAATCAAAGGAAAAGTTCAATAACTATGTAGTTGTAATGGAACAAAGTGACATCATTGGTTGAAAAAAGTAATTTTTAGACACAATTTGCCCCCCAAATTGTGATTTGTCACAATTTCAAGGAGGGGCAAAAATGAGTTTTCCACAATGTTTTCCTTTCTTATATTATAGGGTTATTTACCTGCATAAGTTTTTGCGGCTCTGCCTAAGCACCCATGGGTATTACTCCAGATATTGGGAATCTAGTAGGTGGCCAATTATGGACAAAATTATTGGAACTTGGTTGTTGTATGACAATAGGATACTTGAGATCGACACCGTAAGATTTAGATGCAGCAGCCATTTGAAAAGACTATGCTAGCATGGAAAGCTGTGTTTGACGCCTTGCAAATGGAGATAGGATGTTGCTCTACAGATATCCAATAATAATAATAATAAAAGAATGTTATTTAATAAATAAGACTAAGAAAACCAAGATTCAAATAGAAAGCAATTCCACGATCTTACTCAAACTTATTGAAGCATTGATTCATACATAACTTCTCAAAGAGGCTTATGATATCATTTTTGCATATCTTTTTGTGGTTTTGGTTGATCTAAACTTGCTGTCACCGGATTTCAGGTTTAAATAGACGATAATAATCTTAAAATTTCAAGTAGAAAAAGGGAATAAATTTCTCTGTACCGGTGTAACCTTAAATGCCGTCTTCAAACAAATATCAACAACACAACAACAATCCTAAATAAATTATATAACAACTCTAAAATCTGAAATTTTACATTCTGCAATTTGTCTCTCCTTACATACCATCCATACATGCAATGTAAGAAAGAAATTGAATAGTTAAATAGTAATAATAATAATAATAATGGAGCCTCCAAAATAAAGCTCAACAACTCATCTTTCACATCTCAAGAATCTCTTTCATTAATTCTTTCTTTCATAATTATTTATATTTACTTTCTATTATCTCAAAAATTCTAGTTACCTCTACCAAAACACAACAAAAGAATATTACTATCAATTTCTTACGATCTAATATGTTTTATAAGAAAGTGGTGTGTCGATGGCAGACAAAATCATCAATTTAAAATCAAAGACAACTCATAATAACAATAATAACATTGGCTTACCCCCAATCTCGATTCCACACTTTCGTAAAAACAACAATAACAACACGAGATTCATTGTCGTGATGCACATCAATACCTTTCATACACTCATATATTTAGTGAATCTTTACATTTGTGTACTAAAGTGTATGGCATAATTTTCATGGCGTATGCGTAAGAAGAAAACGATCTATAGGAACAAAATAAAATCTAACATGTACTCAAAAGCTACGGTCCTGTGATTGCATCGGTATTGAAAATCGCTTCCGCCATCTCCGACTATATCATCACCACGCTCCTCACTCTCTAGTCATACATTTGCTCGACATCGCCATCGAACCGTTAATGTAAAATGAAATATAAAAAAACAAAACAAAGGAATCCATCAATTGTTTCAAAAGCTTTCAACATCAAAAAGAATTACAAATTTAAAACCCCAAAATAAAGGAGGATGAATTTTAAGATTTAGGTTTGAAACGCACAGATCTACCATCATGATACTACACTTCATCGTAAAATTGCCGAAACCATCATAGCCAACACCGCCTCCCCATTACCGATTGATACATTTTTCTCTTTCTTAATTTCAGTTTGAACCATTCTTTTGATTTATGTTTGCAAGAAGGCAGTACAGAGTGTTTGAAGAAGAAGAACGAAAGAGAGAGAAAGGAGAAAAAGTTTATGGAGGGAGAAAGAGAAAAGATTTTGAAATGCAAAAGTGATGATGAGTTAGATAAATGTGAAAATGAAAAGTATGTTTCTATTGATTGGTTTGGAACTAAAGAGTGCTTAGTGATATCAACATTTTGTTAAATTCTAGCAATCAAAGGCAACATTCAATAACTATGTAGTTATAATGGAACAAAGTGACATCATTGGTAGAAAAGAGTCATTTTTAGATTCAATTTGTCCCCCAAATTATGATTTCTCACAATTTCAAGGAGGGGCAAAAATGAGTTTTCCACAACATTTTTTCTTATATATATATATATATATATATATATATATATATATATATATATATATATATATATATATATATATATATATATATAAATATTTTATGACCAAATTTTCACCTAAGTCTTAAAAACCGAGGTATTACACCAAGACGGGCCATGTTTTTTTTATAAAAATAAAAACAACATCTTACCCGGTTTTATTGTGAAAAATAAATCAGACACACTTTGAATCCCAACTATTGTAATTTATATTTTTTATTTGTTTTAAGTGTAAATTAAATGATCTAACCTTTTGGTTTTTAATAAAACTAAAGGAGTAAATAATCATATTTTACTATAAATACAATTTTTAAATAGATTTAACCATAATCCTTATTTATATGAAGCCACCCCAAACTCAGATACATTATTCTTTGGGATGAATTACAAGATAGAAAAATCTTTAATTTTCTTTGAAGGATTATTTCGCAAGTATATGAAAAGTATCAGAGTAATATAAAGAGTGTCAAACCCATAAATACCTAAAGATTTTCTATTGCTACAATTTATTTAAGGAGATTGAAATAAAGATTTGGGTATGAAAACAAAGTAAAATAACAAACTTGAATTAATTCATAAATGTTATACTAGAATGCTAATTTAATCGATTATTGGTACTCTTATCATTCCTAAATAAAACTACTTACGGACAATATTTTCTTCCTTAAAAGATAATTAATTAAAAAGAATCGCTACTTGCATAATCGGAACCAAATTTTATTCTCTAATTTATAATCTGTTTGCTCTCACGACTGATGCACCTTGCTTTAAAGTAACAAACCCCTGCTTTAGAAATTAGATTCTTTCATTAGTTAAAAAGTAGTTTTGATTGGAAAATTAGACTTTAAAGGGTTCCGACTTTTCTCGAACAACCGATCTTAAACTTATAAACTGCTCGAAAATAGTTGTAAAATCACTTTATGAAAACATCAAACTTTCTTAATTAACTAATAAAGTGCTTCATATGTTTATTAATAAAAATTAACAATTTTAATCTTATACCGTATATATTTCGATCTTACCCGATGTACTTATGGTTCACTCTCGAGAAATTAAACCAACCAAATCAAATTTTGAAAAATTAAAATAAAATCAAAATAACCCCACAAGCATTTTTAAAGGAACAACAATCATAATACCATCGAGTCGAAGTTTCTCACATTCTAACACTATTAAATTAGCCAAACATAGTTATAATAAATAATAAAACATTAGACTTAAGATTAGAACTAGACATAATGGGAAAAACAATTAAGACTTGGAACATCCAATTGATAGATCAAACTTTGAAATTAAAGTAAAGGCAAGAACATGCATATAAATAAATAAACGATATAATTAAAGCAATATTATTAATAAAAATCTACTCCGATGGAGTCTTTAATTTAGTACAAAGTAAGCTGGAGTGGGAAAACATGCCAACTGACTTGCCATTTTTACAAGTTCATTTTTTCTTTGACTTGTTCATTTGGATTTTTGGGACGCAATATAAGAGAAAAGAAGAGGTCCATTAAATTAAAAGACTATGTTTAAGTTTTTTTTGGTGTTGTTAGTTTTATTTTTTTGGACTATTTTATGTAATTGTGTTAATTCTATTGCTGTTAGGCCTATGGCCCAAGTAGTAGTGTTCAACCCTATTATTTATATGTTAGATTGTTGCTGCCACTATGCCAAAAATGACCTACGAAAGCACTTTTTTTGGGCTTTAAAAGCGCTTTCGTAGGTGGCGCTCACTACAAGAAAAGCTTTAGTTTGCTAGGGGATTTAGCCAGGGGTAAAACCCCAAACAAAGAAAACAACATTGCTTGGGGTAATTCCCCTCGCAATGTGTAAATATGTGTAAAAAAAAAAAAATTCAGTCGTGTGGGGCAACCCCTCGCAAATTGGCAACAGGAAATATTTGAAATTTAAAAATTGAAATTGCGCCAAAAAGTAAGGCTTTTTGCGAGGGGACACCCCAAGCAAAAATTAGTGGGTATTTTGCGAGGGGATACCCCAAGCAAAAAGGAAAAACTTTTTCTGCCCACCTGCTGCGCGTGCAGGTAATTATTACGTTTGGTCAAATACCGACGGGGCTCCCCTCGCTATTGTTGCCCGTTTGTTTTCCGAGGGGGAGCCCCTCGCCAGCTGGAAGGCATTAATTCCCCACCGTTTCAAGCATCAGAGACTTCAATTCTTGTTTATATTAAAAGGTTTTTTCATTATTTCAATCTTCATCTTCCTCGGCTAGCCAACCACACCCACAGCTTTTCCTCTTTTCCAATTCTTCCATTCCTCCATTTTCATGCAATTTGAGTTATCTTCCCATTCCTCCAATTAATAAAAGTTTATCAAGGTATTTGTTTTTCTGTTTTTTGTTAATTAATTTTCGGGTTATTATATGTCTAATTATATATGTTATAATATTGTTTTGTTTTGAAGGTATTAATTTGTGACAAATCTTAAAGAAAAGCTCTAACCAAAGGTACACAATTTCATTTTTTTCTGATATTTTGGATATAAATGTTTAAGTTGAATATATATTTATTTTGTAATATTAGATTTTAGATTATAAAAAATCGAAATTATGTATATATATATATAGTTACTGTAAATATTATAGTTATAAATATTTTAAAAACAATATATAATTTTTAAAAATAGTATGTAATTATATTAATTATATTAAATAAACAAGATATTAATTTATAGTGTATATTTTATAAAAACAGTAAAAACAAAAAAAATGAAAATATATATATATTTTAGAAAAATATTAATATATACAAAAGATAATTTGAAATGATATATATATATATATATATATATATATATATATATATATATATATATATATATATATATATATATATATATTGAAACCTGTTATATTTATTTGTTTTTAATTTTAGTGTAATTATATATTTTTTTATAAAAAAACAATATGTAAAATAGTATATATTTAAACAGTATTTATATTTAAAACAATATATATATTTAAAACAGTTTATATTTAAAACAGAAAAATTAATATTTATAGTAAAAACAGTTTATAATTAAAGTATTTATAATTAATTTTTAAAACAATATGTATAATATATAAATCATATAAAAAATTTAAATTTTATGATAAATAGTATATATATTTGAAATTTGTTAATGTTTATGAATAATTGGGTAAATAATTTTTTTTGAAATATGTATATGCTTTAAAAATTATGGGACTAATTTGCTTTTAATAAGGAGATAAATATATATTATATATAGTGTATACATATTTTTTTTACTTGGACATTAATATATGATGGATAATTTTTGTAATGTTGAAAGAAGACAATTTATGTTTAGGATTAAAATGTATGTTTATGACTAAAAAATAGATGTATATATAAAACATCATAGTATTTTTAAACAATCAAGTAAAATATGTTTATTTAAAAATAAATTGTACAATATCTTGTAAAATATATGTAGAAATATAACGTAGATACATTGTAAAATATAAGGTATGACATTATATAAAGATTATGTTTATAAGGTATGACATTATATAAATATATGTTTATAAGGTATGAATATTTAGGATAATTGTATAGTAACTGATTTATTTTTAGAGTAAACATGATAGTATTGACTATTAATTTGTCGATAGAACACTCTCATTTTATTTTAATAAAATTAAATATGAACATGTGCAGATGGAATATTATCAATTCTATCGAGTTGGATGTACGATAGAACATCGAAGGCGGGCTTAAACCGCATTTTAAGGGACGACAGATGCTGCTCAAGACCGCTGTGCTATCGATGTCCGTGTTTAAAGTGTGTAAAAATATAATTAGTGACCCTAGAAGTGAAACGTCACTGAGAGAGGGTTTTAGACCAAATTATTGGGTTTGACAATTAGAGATGCTCCAAGTAGTCCACCACACGCAATATCGTGAACAATTTAATTTAGTCGAGGATATGGTCACGACGCATTAGTGAATGTGGGTTATGATGAACTCAAGACTTTAACGCGTAAGAGCTCCCAAATGAGAAAGCGCAGGTTTTACCAGCTGAAAGAAATAAATATACCGTTGTTCGAGGGATCTTCCACCTGTGCTATCAATGTGTGAGTGTTAAAGAAAGTCAAATTGGAATGTTCCATCAATGTTTGGATTTCTTTAATGATGCTAGACGCGACCCTTAGGAAAACATGCCTACAAGTTATTACGATGCTAAGAGGATGGTGTCAAGTGGGACTAGAAGTAAAAGGATTGATTGTTGCATCGAGGGTGATGTTATTTTATGACAATGAGTTCTAACTAATGATGGGAATTAGAGCAATGTAAGTTTTGCAATAGTCCGAGGTATTTAGTTCCCAAGAGGAGTTGATCGAAGAAAAATGAGTTGCAGTGAAGTCCATGTTCTATTTGCCAATAATACCTAGTTGCAGCGAATGTTTGCATCAATGCACAAAGAAGCCAAATGACATGGCACTATACAAACAAAACTAGTTCTCGCATGATGCGACATCCATCTCGATGGTGAGGCATGGAACACTTTGATAGAGTCCATCCCGATTTTGCGCAGAACCGTGAATGTAAGACTTGGATTATGCTCGATGGTTTCACCCTTATAATTTGTCAAGAAATGCATATTCTTGGCCGCTTATTGTTACCCGCATAATCTCCTCCCGAGATGTATGACGAAACCTTACATGTTTTTGACATGTATAATTCCAGACCGCCGAGTCCAAAGCGTGAATAGATGTTTATTTGCAACCTTTAATCGACGATCCAAGAGGTTATGGGTGGGAGCGTGGACTTATGATGTGTCTCGTAAGCAAAACTTCAATATGCGAGCTTGTTTAATGTGGACTATTAACGACTTTCCCGCCATGGCATGTTGTCTGGATGGGGTACACATGGAAAAATGGGATGTCCGCATTGCATGGATCAATCAAAAGCATTTACTTTGGAAAAAGGTGGAAAAGTTCGTGGTTCGACCGCCATCGAGGTTCTTACCTATAAACCATGAATTTAGAAGAAATAAGAATGCTTTTAGAAAAGATAAAAAGTAAATGCACCTACCTCCCTCAAGGTTATCGATCAAGTATGGAATGTTGTTCGTGACCTACCAAAATTCACAGATAATGGTGAAGCGCAGTAATTCAAGGATATGGGTTTTACATAATTGGACAAAAAGAAGTATTTTTGGGACCTCCCATATTGAAGGATAATTTGTTGCACATAATCTCGACGTGATGCATATTGAGAAGAACTTTTTGATAATGTTTTAACACGTTGATGGATAATGAGAAGACGAAAGATAATGAGAAGGCCGTAAAAGACTTGGAACTTTGTGTAATCGAAAAGAATTGGAGTTGAAACCTCGACCAAATGGAAAATTATTAAAACCCAAGGCTTGTTACACTCTAACTCCCCAAGAAGCAAAAGCAGATGTCGGTGGTTAAATGATTCGAGGATGCCTCGATGGCTATTCTTCTAACTTGGCAAGATGTGCTCGACGCCGTAATGTAAGATGCATGGAATGAAAAGTCACGATTGCCATGTTTTCATGGAACGACACTTCCAATTGCATTCACCATCGCCCAAGAATGTACTTAATCCACTAATTGAAATCAGTCAATTTTTTAGAGACATTTGTGCATCAACCTTAAGAGTGGATGATGTCATTAAATTGGACCGAAATTCACTTTTTTAATAAGCGTGAGGAGTGGGTAGAACCACTTTTAATGAGCTCCATTTGAGACTCATCTCAAGAGAAATGGAGAGTTTATTGACGACCGCCAAGAAACACTCAAGTAAGTTTTTCTTATATTAAAAATATTTTATTTTTTTCTTTTATATGTATCTAACTTATTCTAATAATTATAAAATTTATTTATTTTTATAGGAGGAGTTTGATAGACAACTTGCCATAAAGTTATCAAATCACCCGAATTAGTCAACCACAATCGTGATATCCAGCATCCTAGTTTGGCTTTTACTACATGGTATGATACTGCAGTGGAAAGAAGAAAATGGGAGAGTGTATGGTGCTGGAGGTTACGCCTAAAACTATAAAGAGGCGTGATAGGTGTTTCAGAATGAGACTCCGATGGTGAAGGAACATCACCAACCTATCTTAACCGCCAAATGCTTGAAACGTGAGAAATTTGGCTAATCGATCAAAGACAACAAGTTGCAGCAAGAAATGCGTAAATTGAAGAGATGAAGAAAACAATTAGAGATGGAATGAGAAATGCAAAGAAGGGAAATTGAGTCATGGAAGAAATGAGGAGGCAAGCACAAGAGTATCAAGAAGCAATGCGGATTGCAAATGAGCGGGCTCTGAGATTTGATCAATTTTTTGCTTCACAAAATTCTGGTGGTGGATTTGGGGGAAGTAATGTTAATGAAGGGGTTGTTGAAGAAGAAGATCAAGAAGATGAAAATGAAGAGTAATTATATAATTATGTTGAATATTTGGAGTTTTTTTTAAAATTTGTATGATATTTTATTTTAAGTATTTTGAACTTAAATGTTTTATTTTAATTTTAATGAATTTTTATTATATTATAAATTTTAATTATTATATAAATTTTAATTATTATATAAATTTATATTAATTATATATAATTATTCTATTATTATACTTTTCAAATTAATATATAATTTTAATATTTATTTTTTTTTTTGAAATTTTTTTTGCAATTTGCCAGGGGATTATCTCCTGTGAACATGTCAACATCATAGCAATTTGCCAGGGGATAAACTCCTGGGTAATTGTCCCATCCTTGCAATTTATGCAGGGGCTTTTTCCATGGGAAATGATGACGATTTTAGACCACCTCGACACTAGCCTCGCACCATCCGATCAAGCAGAAGACATTATTTTATAAATGACAAATGGCGAGGGATTATCCTCGGTAAATGGCGTGGATAAAAGCTCGCAAATTGTTTTGCGACTGCTTTGTTAGAGTCCCCTCGCAAATTACCTATTTGTGAGGGGGTTTTGACATTTGTGAGGGGATAATCCCCTGGCAAATTTTGCTTTTTCTTGTAGTGGCTGCTATAGGTTTTAGCAGACTTTTGTTTAGAAAAAGCGCTTTCATAGGTAATCTTAGACAACGCTTTTACTCAAAAGCGCCTCATAGGTGGCCTATGCAGCTGCTTTTAGGTTAAAATCGCTTTCATAGGTTTTCAAAAATCCAAAATTTAAATAATTTTAAACCGCATTTTTGCAAGCATTATTTCACAAACCTGTAATTCATAAACCGGTAATTTACAATATTATATACAAATACCATTATATACCATTCATATATATACACCATTGTAATTCAATTAACATGTTTTTAAACGCACTAAAATCAACCCTAACAAAATCAGCTATATAACACTAATAAATCACCCTATGTGTATATATATATATATATATATATATATATATATATATATATATATATATATATATATATATATATATATATATATATATATATTCAAGGTCCTAATCCCGCAAGATATGAACATAATAACACTCAAGATTGTATACACAAAACAATGTATTCATAACCATTTTCACACAATAATGTATTCATACCTTATAAGATTCTTTGCTCGATAAAATATTGACAACTCCTCTTCGAGTTCTTCCAATTGAGTTTCGAGTAATATACACACTTGTATTCATCAAAATACTACATAACAAAACAAAAATATGCATGATTTAGTTAAAAGTAATCAATTGTATGAAATATCCGATAAATAATAAAATAAAGCATAAATCCATAATAAGTTATAAATCCATACCGTGATTGGAATCTCTATTTCATTCATTTGAATCATTTTTTGATAAACTTCAAAACGAAGTATCCGCAATCTATGCCGCTTTGTTGTTGAGGACAATACAGAAAACAAATAAGAATATATAGATGTATTGTTTTATCAAGTAGCATAAATATTATAAGCAAAATTGTGGAAATTAATATACCGTATTTCGATCCAATTAATGTTGTTTGATTTAGACTCGGGTACCCGTGCTTCCTTCGACATCTAATACTTTGATGAACTCGACATAATTAAAATATTTATTTAGAACAATGACATAGAAATAGTTAAATATATAAACACAAACGAATATTTAGAATAATGTCACTTACGATCAATCATTAGCTTCATATCCTGATAATTTGTCCAATCACCGCCAACCGAATTCAAATAATAACCACTTCTTTTTATGGGATCGATAGCAAGCAATCTATAAATTAAAGCAACAATTTAGATGAAAATTTTAATGTAAAAATACAAATATTAAAATGAACTTAGAATGAAAATCTAACCCCGAATTATACGCCAAAAGATACAAGTTTTTGTATCGCCAATACATGAATCTATCGACCAAGTGTCTCTTACTTACTCCGGTTTCTAAAGCAATCGCGCCCACCGACACGGGAGGAAGACACGAATGAATCTATTTGACAATTGATTCTCGCATCAATTTGTCAAATAACATCCTTAAATAAAAACATAATTAATATTAGACTATTTCAATTATTTCGTACATGAAGAAAGATTTGTTCCATCTCCTCTTGTCCAATTGTTTCTGTGACAAGGAAAACCAAAGACACATGCATCCACATTCATTTGACGAATACCACCATTCATCAAATCATGTGCCCACTAGTGTTTCCGCATAATCGCCGAAATCTAGGCACAAATTTTGGACAGAACCATTTTCTTAGGTGGTACCCACCAACTTTCTCGCACAATTGCTGACCTTGAAAGGTACCTAAAGATCATATAGAATTATGTAAGATATAAAGTTATGTTTTTATTCGATCATATAATTAACACTTTAAATGTACCTCATATGCAATAGACTCATTGCGTCAGCAAAATCCCTTTATCCTTAGACGGGTTTTGTAGGAGTCTAAAATTACCATGTAAAAATTAAGGTCGAATCACACTTGAATACTTAAAGATTCATAATGGTTTTCAATATACCGATCATCTATGAAGACGAGGTCGAATGCCACAAAGATCCCATCGCATCTCGCAAAGAATGTGGTCTCCGCAACAATGTCGCATCGTAGCAACGCATTCAGATCTAAAACAACATCAACCGATACCTTGATGTGTCCATCGGGAGCGGTCTATGGTGAAGTAAATCTTTCGAGGTATTGTGCACTTTTCCCTGCTAACTACCCGATAAGTGCCATGATAGGTATAATCGACAACATGAAATGCCCTAAACCAATAATAACTTAGACTTCCTTTATAAATTACAATTAAACTTTTCTAATGGATTTATCTTAATTACTTGGGAAATTTATACCGACTTGATACTAGCCTTGTCACTAGTTTCTTTCAAATTACTGAACCCTTCTTCGCTATATATCTCTTTATCCTTCTCAACACTTGACTTGTGTTTGTAAATCCGCAATGTCCGCATCAATCTCGCATTGCTAGGATATTTTTCTTTGATTCTTATATGTAGGTTGGAGTCACACCATGACCTTTACCCTCACCCGACCCGGATACTCAAGAACATTTAGTGCTCGACTACACGCCTTCGATATCCGTCATCACCTGTGATACCGATCATGATATGGTCCTCTGTAATTCATTTACATATCGAAAATTAAAGACACAATGTTAATTATATATTAATAAATATTTAATATAAATTAATTAAAGACACAATGTTATACTTACACATCATAAACATGTCGTATCGGATTAACAATAACTCGATCTTTGCCAACACGAGCTTCCTTCCACAACACATGTAAGGTAGTGATGTTTCATTACTTATGCCTCTTCCAATTACACATTGCTACAAATAAAATCATCAATTATAACACATTGAGAGAATTAATAAGATCGAGAATTGATATTTACTTACAATTTTTCCCCAGTAAAGATATATCCCAACGCCCTTTTTATATGGATACGGGTTTTGACGCCTCTCGCGATTTACACTAAATTTTGAAATTCTTTCGCCTACAAAAGCAACCCATTCTTCGTGTTAAGCTCTCATATTTTTGGACGCTCAGATCCTCTTCAACAAAATTTCCTTCCTCATCTTTAAGATACTTATTTGTTAAAAAGTTCTTCACCCTCTCGTGTCTTTTTTCGCCAAGCCCATTATATACTTTTATGGAATCTTCAATGTTAAAGGACCTCTACAAAAAACATACGCATAAAGTGGTGTTAGTATATGTAATTTAAACACATTATCGCCAATATAAAGCAAATAACAACAACCATATATGATACCTTTATCTTAGTCCAATTTTTTTCTTTAGCCTCGCTCAACTCTCCTTTTTCCATCTAGAGTGGTGATTGAATGCATACGAACGTTGCATCGACGATGTAGCTTGTCGCCTTTCATAATTAGACCCAAATTAGTGGTACTCATTATTCCAATCTACATTATATGTAACTCCTCTATATCTATCACAAATGATTCTCCGCATGGTAGTTATGCCTCGTGATATCCTTTTCTCAAGTATCTTCAGGAACATTTTGTTGTGGAACATTTTCTAAAGTATCTTGATTACTAATGTGAAGACCGGTTTTTCATCGGTTGTTTTAAAAATAATGAAGTCGCCACTAATTTTATTTGTTCTAAAAGAACGGAAAATATAGATAAACCCCACGGATGCGGATAAGGCGGTCTACGTGACCAAAAGATGTGAATTCGAGAGCTGTTATACAAGGAAGGTATTAGCACCCCACATCCATCGTACTCGATAGACCCGCTTAATTTAAGTGTGTGTATATTCGCTTAAGTTATGATCGAGAAATAAAAGAAACCAGTTTGTTTATTATTATTTTGAGCTGCTTTAAACTCAGGCTACGTATTCCCTCGCATAATGGGAAAGTCAAAACTCCGTAGTTCTTTTTGAAAAGGTTTTGTGGGTTGTGTTGATTTTATAAGAAAATTTGCATTAGACATTTCAAATGCTTGAACTTAGACTTGTTTAGTTTGTTTGAAAAGCTTAAGTCTTTGTTCGTGTTCAATGGCTATTGCACACTCTTTGTAATAAAAGAGTTTGATGATCGCATATGAGCGATAAAAGAGTTTGAGTGAGTTGAGTTATTTTTATGTGAGAGACAAGCATCGCACTACAAGCTGCTCAACGGATAACGCCCCAAGTGCTTGGATGATGGATGTAAACATCCTAATCATCTTTTCTACCCAAAAGTTTTATTAAGAAAAGGTGAAGAAACAAGGTTCACTTTAATTAGATTCAATTAAAGAAACTAAACGTATAATCGAGGTCAAAACATGATTGACTACCATACGTGGAAGAGAGAGAAGTAGAGAATTTATTTGAAAAATATTTGAAAGTTAAGCCCACGCTGGATCGAGGTTCGATGATTTTTATTTTTGAAAGTATTTTGAGGTTGGTGACGCATCGAGAGGAAAGAATGATTCGGGTTATGATTAATTAAGTATGTGGACTTAATTAATCTCGTGAGGATAGTGCTCCTATCCCTAACTATGAGACCCTTGTACATGGACAATTGATATATAAACCAAAATTTATCCCAAGTGGTTAATTAAAGCAACAAGGGTTTTAATTAACTCATGAGGATGACCATGCCCATCCCCAACTACAGACCCTTTAGGAAATTGGCTTATGAGCCAATCAAAAGAAAATTGAGTTGTTTTTTTTAATTGGTGTCAATTGTACAATGGTGAATAGATCATACAAGCATATAAAAGCAAATAAATAATTATCAAACAATACAAATAAAAATTTAAATAATTGTTAGAATAGATCTTTTTATTTGATAAAATCGACTAATAGTTTAACTCGTAAATTATCAAATAAAAATTATCAATGCCTAATACTCATTTAATAATAATTATC